>CM023824.1:6835000-8035000 GCA_013266295.2 Branchiostoma floridae x Branchiostoma japonicum
GCGCATGAAAAATAAAAGTCCCTGAAATATGTCACAAATATGCAGTACAAAATTTCAGAAAAGTGTGATCCTGCGATATGGTTTTCCAGCACAAGCTGCTTCCTGAAATTTTTGTTTGAAAAGCTCGTGATTTTAAGGTTCCTTAATTTCAATATCTTCCATGAAACTTTATGTTATCATTTGAAAATCACTTGAACTTGTCAGAAATACATGGAAAAGTTACTAGTATAAAGGTTTTGCATTGTAAAATGTAACAACTTGAAGCTTTTCTCTAGGAGCTTGATTTCATATTTTCTCATATTCTTTAATGTGCAAATTTCAAGCTTTTTTCCACACATGAAAACTTTACCTTTGAACATCACCAAAAATCACTGAAAAATTTGCATATTTTCACATATAGAGATTTTTCACACACAAATTTTTCACGCACACAAAACCCCAACCCTCAAATATGCATATTATTTTGGGCTGAGAAAACAGCCTTTATGCTTACTTTATGCAGAACTCATTTTATATATTAAAGAAATGCAACTTTGTAAGGGATGGCTTTCAGTCCCAATGTAAATGTTTACGCATGTAGTATGACTTAGTAAGTGCTAAATTCTAACAAATGTGCTTCCATCCAATGTGGTTGTTCTCCTGTGTTTTTGATCACTTTGACCAGAATTTTTACATGCAGCACTTTGTTACATTTTGTATTTCAGAGGTTCTTAGTTGATTTCATCCCCCATCCCACGAACATCTAGATCTACACCAACATGTCAGGTGACTATTATACCAATTATGAAACCCAGGCAATCTCAACACAATATACACATGTACCTGAAGACACTGAATACATTACTGAAGTGGCTCTGACTACATGTATGTGCATGGAGTTTTTTAACTCCATGGTACATGTATGTGGTATTTCAAAAAATCTAAAGTCAACTTTAACCCAGTGACTTTGGTGCACATGTAACTTCTAATCTAAATAAACTAAGTAGTATTTGCTAGAATGTACAAATCATATTGAATTTTGTAAAAATTTCAACCATCACATATAATTTATAAAGAAAGAAACATATAGATTAGAACTGCTAATTTCATATCAGTATATGAATTTTCAGGAATATCTTTGTCCTGGCTATATCTTCAGTCTACCATCATCAATTCAGGAAAGTTGCGAGGATTCAGAGTGTACTGTCTATATTCAGGCAGAGCCAATGCTTTCTTAGATGTTGTTGATAGATTAAACGTTGGTGCAGTTATGTCCGACCTTGAACCCAAAGAATGGAATGTCAACTGTCTAGAAATCCAACCAGTTTTTACCTGCCCCAGACAACTAGATAGACATCATTGATACAAAGATACTAGTACAGTATGTTGGTTTTTGCCATTAAAGGCCAGGCAGTTGTGGATAATCCCCATGTTATAGGGCAGATTGTCTGTGAATGGTAGTCAGGCTCTGCCCGCAATTGATGAAAATGGGGCATACGCCAGGAACCACACCTGTGTTCCTCTGTAAAGTTGTTTGAAGCGCCGTGGGCGGGTCTGACGACAAAGATTTTTCATCACGTAAGTGGAAGTGATTATGTATAATCATGGTTTGGCAGCCCGTAATTTTAACAGGTTCACACAAAGGGACTGTTCACACAGGAGGACAATTATGTCGCCCAAAGTGAACTCCCAGGAGACTTCCACTGCAGATGACATTTACTTTAAGGTCGTCAACCTCCTTGCTTTCACCAAAGCTGCAGATACTTGTGTCCTGTGTCCTGGATGTCATTGAGTTAATATGATATGACTTTAGGTGTGGCAAGTTACCAGTAATACTAGTATGCTACTGTGGTAGTATTTGAGGTCATTGTCACAAGACACGAAGCAGGTGTGTTATGCTGGATGACGCTGGTTTATCAAAACACACACATCTGTTAGATTTTCTTGATGTCACTACTGCACATGAGGCAACATTCACTACAAAAGCTCTAGCCTGTCATTAAAAGAGACAATTTACTGTTCATACACCCATTCCTGTCAACATATGCTTGTTCATTTGGTCCCAAGTCTGCCTAGCTAGGTTGTCGGTTGTATGACCTTTCTACAAACAAGTAGGTCACTGACTCAGGTAACTTTATAATGTTACAGCATTTTCTGAAGGTTTTGCAGAATCCTGAAATGCACTGTGGTTCTGGCCATTTGGGGGTGGGGTGGGGGGTTCTGAGGAATAGCAGGAGCATGATTGTACAAAATACAAGGATGAATCTTTTAGACAGAGGTACATGTGTGACAAGATACATCCAGGCCTCTTCCTTTCAGCTTTCTTAACATTTGAAATATTTGAAATTTTACTTTTGCCTTTAGAGCAGAGTTTTTATATTGTGTTACTATTACATGTACATGTTGTACTAGTATTAGCAGGTGTTGACTTGACTAGGGCATTTTCAACTGTAGAATTAGGACTGATTGGCAGAAGAATGTCCTTGTGGCTATGGTAGGCCTTGGCTGCTCGTCAACTTGATTTATATAACTAGCAGCTCCCAACAATATGGCCAAGGCCTACCATAGCTACCAGGGCATTCTTCTGTCAATCAGTCCCTAAATTATACAGTTGAGAATATTTTTCATAAAAACTCTGAACCTTAAAACGTTCTGACAACGTCTTTATGTTTCCTGCCACAATCATGACTTTTTTTTTTCCTAGGCCTTACATGTACGTAGCTCTGGACTTCTGTTGTACCCACAAATACTACCAGTATATGCATGCACTTTTCTGTTCAAACAAGTGGTGTATTTGTGTGCGAAAGCCTTACATCGATCAATTATTCAAGAGGGCTTTCACCTAAAGGAAATCCTAAAACTACCATTACTTTATTAATAATTTAGTCTCTTTCAAAAATTGTTTGTATTTGAGAGACATTTGATGTGAAATGTCTTGGATGTTGACAATGGGCATCATTTTGTAATTGGTTGCCAATACACATGGGCAGTCACCTGGGATGGGAAGTGTAGTCTGTCGTATGTATGCCAGATGCTGTGTAATTATGGGCTGGGCTTGAAATATACATGTACATCAGCGTACGAAATACTAGATTGCACAGTTGCTCTGTGCAAACATATCTTGCTTGGTGCAACCTATTTCTATACCCAGGTAGCTCAGTGTACTACCTAGATTTTGTGGTAAGGATGCCCCTTCTTCTATTGGGAACTGTTTATTGAGAAGTTCCCATGGAACAGCTCATCACTTCAGGTAAGGGGAAACAACTCTGTGTCAGAAATGTATAAATGCACATTGCATTCTAACAAAGTTTAAATCATAATGTAGAAGAATTCGTGGCAATCTG
Organism: Branchiostoma floridae x Branchiostoma japonicum; assembly: GCA_013266295.2. Lineage (NCBI taxonomy): Eukaryota > Metazoa > Chordata > Leptocardii > Amphioxiformes > Branchiostomatidae > Branchiostoma > Branchiostoma floridae x Branchiostoma japonicum. The sequence continues at coordinate 6,838,324 of CM023824.1, forward strand.
GAATCTTGATGGGCAACCTAGCTTTCATCCTAAGTTGCCACTCACTACAGGGCAACCTGGCCCAAAAAAGTATTTCGTACACTGTACATGTATATCAAAGAGGTTTTGAACCAAAGAATTCACCATCTTCACATATGTTTAATTAGCTTGGATGCCAGCCATGTTAGCTTTAATCTGTTCCCACTGGTTGCTAAAAAAACAAGAAATGGTCATGCCTTCAAATATCAGAGTTATTAACCAAGGATTTAGGTGTTCAAAAACTCGTAATTTCCAAGAACTATAATTATTGTAGAGTGGAACTCGCTACCACCAAGTACGAAGTACAGTTTGGGCAGCATCACTAGAAAGCTTTAAGCAACTCCTGGTGTAACAGGTCGTTCGGTGTAATATAGCTAGCTGCCGCCGCATCGCGAGCCTGCGAAGCTGGTGTGTTACGCCGAAGAGCAGTTACACCGGCTATACAGATACAGATACCTAATCATTGTAGGGCAGTGATCAGTAGAACCAGACAAAAGTTCCAATAGCCAGATTCAGGACTATTAGATGAGCAAAAAGAAGTGGTCTGAAGATGCTGGAAAGGGCTTTGATAATGGATTTATTTAGTTTCCTTCTATCAATTCGGAGGAAGTTTGTGATTTGCAACTTCTATATTGCAAAAATTCATCGTACTAGTAGACAATCCTAGCCTGGGTACACAGACTATACATGCATGTATAAAGCAGTTTTGCCAAAGGGTGCAGCCTACCCCCCAGTGTCAAACAGTGACTTTCATATAGTAGAGTTACAGCATCTTAACGACAGTTACTGTACAACATGTTATTTACTGCTATGAGGGTCTACGTCACTCTCACATTTACAAAACTGTAATATCTTCAACATAGTTCAAACCTTTATTCACTGTACAGGTAGATTCTTGTAATTGATAGATCACCAGCTTGTCTTTTTTACATTCATTTTTCTTTTACCCACTTTGTAATCATGTATGTATTTTGTCATTGTGTTTTACTTTTGTTTTATATTTATGTTCTTGAGCAGGAGGCTTCATATCAGCAATTGTGCTTTTTGCCTCATACTCGATAAATATATGTGCATAAAACTTTATTCGTCGTAAAATGATAAAAATTAAGGTCTCCTTTTCCGTTGTTCCTCAGGCGGACGCGACATGTCCCACTGGAGAGACACCGGTCCTATCGACTGTAAAGTTTACGTGGGCGACCTGGGTCAGTCTGGCACCAAACACGAGCTGGAGCGGGCTTTCAGTGCCTTCGGACCCCTTAGAAATGTCTGGGTGGCCCGTAACCCACCGGGCTTCGCTTTCGTGGAGTTCGACGATCCTCGGGACGCGAGGGACGCTGTGGATGCGCTGGACGGGCGGTAAGAGTGATGTCATCAGGCAGATGTCACTGTGCATGCGTTATCTTGTCTTTAATAGATCATAACCCATAACTACAGATAAAGATATTGTCTTTAAAGACTGACTGAACCAGTAGATTGCAAAACCTTCTCCGTCTCCTTCACAAAGAATAAGTTAGGAAGTTGTCAGGAGATCAAACTCTTGTTAATCAATTTTGAAGGGGCTACCCAGTTGTGTGAAGATGAAATAAATAAATAAATAAACAAAAAGCTAACATTTGCAAAGCAAATGCATAATGTTTACCTTCACACGGACTAGCATAACAAACTACTGCTTTGTTTATTCTTACTCAAACACGTTCATGTATTTGATGACCATCCCCTGTCCTGCAAAATGCTATATAATGTAATCCAACACCACAGGGTGTCTGCTACAGCACCAGTTACCATGGTGACAGCTGTTTGGTCTAGGTCATTGACCATATTTGTTAGGAGACGAAGAAGAAGAGACAGAGCAAGAACAATATGTTTTCCTTCTGCAAAGGTAAACATAACAAACCACAGAAGTCGATGGCCAGTCTGGACACATTCTTCCAACTGTTTGAATTATGATTGTAGTATTTTTTAGAGTCACCCTAAATCTAATTTTCAGTTATCTCTGCGGCCGCCGCGTGCGAGTGGAGCTGTCTCACGGCATGAAGCGTTCCTCTCGATACCGTCCCCCGCCTCCCAACAGTTACCGTGGTTACGACCGTCCACAGCGACGACGCTCAAGGTGACCTCATGTTGTATTGTGATAGGTCAACGCTTGTAAACATTACCAATAGACAGATCTATAGGTTTGGTTAACATTCTTACCAAAGATATATTGGAGGTTTTTTATACTACATGTAAATCATAGATAGTATGTAAAGCATGTATGTGCCATTACCCTTGTGGGAATAGAAATGAAAAATAAATTTGACTGTTGAGCTTGAAATATCAGGTGTGGATGAGTTAAATTTTACAAAATAGCACTTAGATATCAGACGATTTTTTGGTCAGTTTGTAGCGTCATTTTTGAGCCTCAAAGACTAAGTCTAATCCTTCCCTTTTCCATCAAGAGTTGAAGATATTCCCTCATTTTTTGTTATCTCCTCAGAATCAGCCCTGGCATTGTACGATTTACTGTGGAAGACCTAAATTTTGTAATGTTGGAGGCACCAGCAAATTGATAGGGTATAATTTCAATGGAACATAGTTCACCCTTACACGTTAGTTTACATTCATGCATATCTAAAATGCATGTGACAAAATGAAGGATTCAAAATCAGAAAGCAGAAGTGCCATTATTTTTTTCATCTTTTTATACACGGTATCCTTTGTGTTTAATATCAAGATGATCTTCGAAATATGATGATAGGGTTAGGTGGTTGGGTCTTGGCGAAAGTGGTTCTTCTACAGATGACAATAGTGGTAATGTAGTAGAATTGGGTGTAATGTTATGTGAGTGCAGTGCTGTAGAATAGTGGTGCTAGCATGTTAGATGCTCTGATTCCTTGTATTTGTGATGTCTTTTTCCGATGAATATGCTCGGTAATTTTTGGTCTGGTTTTTTAATAGTCTAGAATCCTCAATATTAACTGTCCCAACAAAACCCCCTTACAGAGTGGCCATCTTGCTTCTCCACCCCATCAGACTACATTAGCCAATCAGCTCAGCCCTTGGCAAGTCACGTGACCGTCGCCATCCAATCAGCATTACCTGTCACCTCAACTACACCTTCAGCCCCTCCACCCAGCATGCCTTGCTGCAGCCCTTCTGGCCAATCACAAAACAGCACCCGACCTCAGGCACAAAGAAAGCATCACACCTTCTACAGCGCGGCCTCCTATACAGTCTCAAAAATGCGACAATTGTGCTCTTCCGTCCCTACAACCAACCAATGAGGATCATCCCTCATCGATCGCAACCCCCTGACGAAATCTCACCTTTACCTCAACGTCTTAACAAAAAAAACTGAAACAACTACTACAAGCCAAACTACAAAAAAAAGCCAGCTTCTCCACTGTCTGCAACACCCACCTTCCCCACCACATTTGAGCCGTCTGTCTACTGCCTAAAAAACGAGCCGGGTTTCCACGACAACTTGTCATGGACGATGCTGTTATGACCTTGCCTCATCTTTCGACCACCCTCCAATACCGCCTGGCCCGACTTAACAACCCTGCCGCCTTTCTACTTTCAGCCTCTTGGGCCGGTGTAGGTTATCTGTTCTTGTCTCTAGACTAGTCTGTAGTTAGACACACACAGTTTCTGCCACTGCAACTTGAGATTCTTGGTAACAAACTACCTGACATTATAAAACTACGTTTTTGTACTTGGCACCAATTGAACTCACTTGAAAACTTAATATTCAAGAATAATGAGGATCTTTTCCTCCCAATCTCAAGTTTGTGGCAGCTAAACTTGTGTTGGGACGTGTGTGAACAAAACTGAAGGAATTGCTTGATTGATAACAGTGTTAACACAATCTCTTGAAAGCACTTACTGCTAATCAATTTGAATCAGTGACTTTGATCTAACAGCGATGCCCACCAGTGTCCATGGGTATCCCGACACTTGGCTGCATGAAGGCTGAAAAATTAACATCCTCAGTCTTTGTTTTCTTTGCATTGTAGTACGAGATAGATTTAAGTGGACTTGTAGTTTACCTTTACAGTTTTTTTCAACAGCTATTGTCACACAGCACACTAAGTTCTTTTTGTGTGCTTGAACATTTAGTTTGATAGCCACAGATATCCAAATCTGTTGCACAAACTACGTAGTTATTTTGCAATTAGGTTATTGTTTCATGTCTGTCATTACCTAGCTGTAGCACAGTTCTATAAGGGTCAAGACAAACTACGACTTGCCACGCAAATTTTTTATCTGTAAACTGTCTCATGTAGTGTGCGGTATAATGTTGACTTGTGGAAAGCTCTTGGAGCTGGGAGTATGTGGTGTAAGCTTGGGCCCCCTAGCAGCTTGTTCAAGTTGTTCTGGAACTGCAGGGGTATTTGTTTTAAAAATATAACCCTGTAAAAACTGTAGAGGAAAACGTCACAAAGTAAGTCAATGACAAATGGAATGAATCCTTCACCTGGCATATCACTGATCTTTGATATGAACAGAAAATGTCAAACTACTTATTTATTAATCACGCTTGACTTACTTTTAAAAGGGAGCAAGGTACATGTATCGTTACTGGCAGTAATTCAAATAGTCACCATCAAAGCACCTCTATAAAATTGAAAAATTTGGCAAGTCAATTTTTAAAACTTATTGGAAATGTCGTCAGTTTCAAACGTAGCGCGGTGTGCAACTCATTACATGTACTGTCAACACGCATTTCACTACACATGATTGAGGTGTTATGATTTGTTTTGTAAAAATGGCTAGAAAGAGACATAAAATCCTTCTGTCCATCAGGCAGTCACAACACACGGACTGGTGAGGCTGCGCTGCTCCTCTGGACTTAACTTCAAACTTCCGTCTTTAACTGAGAATGTTGTTCCAAACAGGTCGTTGTCTCCGTACCGGGGAGGGCCCTACAGTCGCAGCCGCAGCAGGTAGTACTGAGCATGCCCGTTTGTGTTTGCAGTTTGACAGCCAATCACAGCACAGCGTGGCTGAGTGAAGTTGCCATGTCATGCCGAAGACTTATTCAAACTTTAGTATTTTCAGTTCAAAAAATCATGTAAAATCAGTAAATGTCGAGAGCCCCTGCTTCAGTACAAAATAGGCCACGATTCTAGAATTACTTTTTGGCCTCCGACTAAGAATGCAAATTTCAGACATTAATGCCAAGCACTACTAACCTGACTTTTAGTGCAACACTCTAAACAACTAAATGATTGTCCTAAGTTCAGAAACTTACAAAGTCTCAAACTCATGACTTGGCAGCTTAGGTTGTGGGAGTCTGCGTGTACTGATTTACTGTAACTCGATTTGATCATTTCACCTAATTGAAGTTAGTAGGGAGAATTACTCGTCAAATTTGGTTTAACACACCCAACATGATTTCTGATTTGTTTTTCTGTAATATTTTCCCCAACTCAATTCCACTTTTCTCATCTCTTTGTTGCTAAATGCAATTTCGATGTTGATTTGAATTCAAAGTTATATAGAAAAACTATCTTTCTTTGACATCAGCCTAGCAACATGACATAATTGTATTTGTAACACGCTTTACTAACACTTGTTTTGGGGTTGAAGGAAAGCATTGTGAAAATATCATTCCTTGCTGGTTATGTTTGAATTTCAGCTGGGCGCTGCAACACAGACTTCTATCTTTCTTCCACCCTGTGATAACACGACTGTTTATCGGCTTCATTTTTTTTTCTTTTTGCCACGTCCAGGTCGCCGCGTGACAGACGACGGAGCCGATCTCGCTCCCGTTCCAGAGACAGGAAACATTCGAGGTCTCATTCCCATTCCCGCAGGTGATTGTCTACTCCTGTCTGACTCATTCAGCAGTGCGCGAAACCCGGTTTTCTGACGTATTCATTTGTCTGGAAATAAAACGGATCATTGTTTTGAACACTGATGTTGTCAGACAGGATCCTGGCATGTTTGAAAACATTTATAGTGGAACACTTTGAATTTGTCCAACATATTAAAAGTAAATACATGTAACAGTATTTGGTCTCAAAAATGAGGACACCAATAGATTAATGTTTGAAAACTTACATGAAATAGATATGTATCTTCTTGTGACCCTTACATGTGTGCGCACTGACCCTGACCTCGTGACCTAGATTCCATCATACACTCTATTTTAGTTCACTTATATGCAATGTTTTTATGTACCTAGAATAATGGTATAGACTTTTACGCTGTCCATGTCCAATTACATTGTAATGTTTTGTCTTTGTCAGCAGGGCTAGCCCTTTGCAATAGCCACAGGCTAGTTGGGCTGCCCTGGCTGTGCATGCTGAACAGCCAAACCAATAAATAAATAAAGGTACATGTATCTTGTTAAATTCAGGAGAAATTGTGTTATTCGTTTTAAGATTTTTATGCTCTCCAGGCTAACTGGCTTCTGTTTTCTTTCAGCCGGTCAGCCTCCCCTATTAATCTCAGTCCACGAGGCAAGAGTCCATTGGACGACTAGATCTACCTGTGTGAGCCTCCAGGGGACCTTTGACCCACCAGCCTTCCCACAGTCCTTTGAGAGAGCTGCTTCATGCATAACCAACCAGTAGATGACAATTTGTTCAAGACGTAATCTAGTAATTGTACCTGTTATTCCCTCTAGTATTTCTAGGAAGGCTCTGTTTTATGTTATCAATTTATTTTTAGCAAGCTCAGTTATACATGCTTGTGTATTGTATAAAACGTATCCTTAGGCACTTAGTAAGCTCCTATTGTTGTACGCTATATTGAGTATTGTGCATTGTAACTAGAATACAGTTCTTTTTATTTACAACAGAGGGAACGGTAACCTGTCTGCAAGTTATATCAATCTGTGCTCAACTTTAAGTTGGAAAAGGTTTATATATCTATACTGTGTAAACTCTGACAAATGAAATGAGGACTATGTATGGACATTTTGTTGTTTTAACTTTTTTTTTTTTTAGAAAGTTTTAGTCGGGGAACAAACTACCTGTCATTTGCAAACAAAAACTAAGATTTGAGGTAAAACATAGAAAACTGCAATTCTGCAGGCCAAAAAATCCAAACTCTAATTTTCTTATCAGTTCAACAGAAAAATTGATCTGTAAAATTGTTACGTTGTACCACCAAATTCAAGTGTTCTCTACCATATAAACAAAATTGGAGTAAGGTTGATATGTATAGAAAGCTTATAGACCCTCTTGCAGATATTATCTTACGAAAGATGATCTGTTATACAGAAACCCTATTAGAGTAAGTTGTAAACACACTGTTTACAATGTCTGTGAAAACTTTGTATGTCACGTTATACTGTAGAAAAACAATGTCTTTGACAGTCTTTAAATACAATGTATATGCCTTGTCCTTATTTGTTTGTAAATGCCGATTAGCTTTTACAATATATGCTGTAATGTATATGGACTAATATGAGCCAGTAGCAGGGAAGAAATCATCTGAACTTTATTGACCTTTTCTGTGAGAGGAGACATTGAATGTAAGTACTAAGCAGTGTTCTATGCCTCTGCAGTACTGTATTTTGTCAGTTGGTGTCATAGATGTAACTTGTGCATCACTTTTATACCACGCAGAACTGCATGAAAGTTTTGTTTGACAAAAACTGAAGATTAGACAGGTGCTTGCTATATGAGCATATCTGCTGTAGTGGCTGAAGGCACCAGTTCAGAGCAAAGGTATCGAAAGTGAAACATTTTTGTAGTACACTGTACATGTGTATTATATTTTATTGGAATGAAGGTGGTATAGCAGTTAAAAGTCACCACAGCCAGGAAGTTTATGTCCAAGTCAAGTTTATTGTAGAAAAAAATGCTTGAAATTGAAGGTATCTGGTAGTAGATGTTGGGAAGTTATTATCATATTACTAAGCTTGATTATTGGAAACTTTATGTTACATTTCGTATATGCTACCTAACAGCACTCATTTATGATTTTCCCAGTTTTAGAACAGCCTAAGGTTAATTACGTACAAAATTATACAGCTGACATTGTGATGTTAGTAAACTGTCCCACCCGTTATTTCTCATTAAAGACTGTTAACAAGTTAAGCAGTGAGCATTGTTGTGTGATTTTACTACAGTTTAACAAATGTTCAGATGACTGTTCTTCTATTTTTCCTGTCCTGCTCCTCTTTATCGCAAGGCAGACTTACATATGCATGTACCTGTATTGTCAGAAAGCACCATAGCCTTGATCAAGGAGGTTATAGTGGAGACTATAACCTCCTTGCCTTGATGAATAAATCTCTTTGGGATAATGTCCTTGGGTGAACTAGACTTCATTCTGAATCAGGTGGGCCCCCAGGAGAAGAAACAACTATCCAGACTTGTATCATTTCATTGTAAACTTCTGAAGTTACAATCATTACTAACGTAACGCTGTTTAATTTTAGAAATAACACTGCAGACTGGTTCAATGGTGGGTGTTATTGTAAGCACCTCTTTCATTTTGATTACAGGTTAATGTTACCTACAAACTAGAAAGGCTGAAACCTGGCACTGTCAATTATGACACTGAAAGGTGTATAGATTGCACCATCTTATATTTTAACTCCATGATTGCACTGAACAAAGTGGTTTCGACCAAGAAACTCTGAAAGGCAAGAGTAGGGTATGACAATGATGTCGAACACCCCTCTAAGTCTTACGTGGAATAGTCCTTAGCCACGTGACGTTCCACTTGTCGTACGCCTGCGCAGTGCTGTCGGCTTGGGTGGCCATCTTCCCTTCTTACAGTACGGTGTGCGCCCCCTCAGGTGAGTTATAAACGTGTTTTCACCGGTTTTTCCTCAGCAAACTCGCGGTCTTTGCTCCGATGCTGTTGTAGTTATTCGTGCTCAGACCTATGCGCTTCTGAGTAGTCGCAAACTTGTGGTTGGGCGCGAATTGTGGCTGTAGCGTCGGGCGTGCTCCCGACTCCAGTTACAAAGAATTTCTTCACGCCGCCCAGACAGACCTTGTTAGAAGCTTGACTACGGGTCGCGATCTTGCTTGCGGTATAAATGGCTTGGTTGTATATAATTTCACATTGATAGGTAATGTCGTAAAGGTCTTAGTGTACTTCTTTCTTTGTGAACAATCTTCTACTTCCGTCGTGAGTTGATTCTGATTATGATCCATGGTCACAGTTACAGTAGAGCGCTTGGCGTGAAAGTGGGGGAGGGGGGAGTTCTAATTTGCTAAATTACCCAATTAGCCTCATACACATTGACTTGCTTTTTAGGAAATGAGGCTAGTCTGCCAGTCAAAAAACTGGGAGGAGCGTGAAATCAACAGATTTATGATTTATCACACATAAAGTCATCACAATGCTGCTTGAATAAATAAACATGTAACGTTAGCAAGCCTAACACAGAGACCCCAGCTCAGGAACTGGGCGAGAATTTATGGAGAAAGGATTGTAATTTGTGACAAATTCTATTTCTAAGGCCACACCAATTTTATTTGTTGCTTCTCGGATTTTTTCAGAAAAAATACGAAGCGACAGGGCGAAAAAAAATAAAAAATAAAAACAGGCCTGGGCATCTTATTATAGCCCCAAATGCTAGAATAGGTGCCATGAAGTCAACACAAAAGACTGGGTTAAAATTTAAACAATGAATTTTGAACTTTTAATCAAACCACTGCATTGGTAGATGTAACAACTGTAACAATTAGGAAGAAAATGACTTTCGTCAACTGTTGGAGGCAAAATATGAGCATTTTTTAGTTGATTCAGAACCAGAATTTTTTTTTTTTTTGCAAATCAGAAAAAAATGAAGCGGCGAATCCGAGAAGCAACAAATTAAATTGGTGTGGCCTAACCATAATTTTGTAGTAACTATGAATGTGTGAAAATTACGCTGTCCCAAGGGACAGGGTTATGGTTTGAAAATTTTGATGCAGCTTGGTGGTAAACTCGTGAGAACAAATTAATTCCGGGTTTTGCACACAAATAAATTGTGCAGAAATGAACGACTATTCATGCATGGTGAAGTTTGAAGGAAAAAAATATATGGCAGCCTTGGCAGGTCTGTTTTCTCTCTGACTCCTAAATTTGTTTGACTCACCCAGAAATCTTGTTTCTTCACTATTTTTGGACGTATTATTATCAGCATGAAATGTCTTACCGAAATAGCAAATTCGCATATATTTATGAATATGCACAGTTTTCTTGTATGTGCAGTATATTTTATTGCAGAACAGTCCACTCCCTTGTGTAGGGTAGTTTACTCACCAAATATGGTAAAGTACTTAGATAAAGTTATAAACACTAAAACAGGGAGGGATTCATCTGTGTCCTACCATGATAGATGATGGTTTTCAAAGAGGATATTGTAAAAAAAAAGGATGAAAAGCATCTGGAAAATTCTGCATGGTTCTGATCAAATTGTATTGTATGGACATACTAATATTTGTAAAAAAATCTATATGACTGAGTCTTGCAAGAAGTATGTTATAGTTGCTTCAAATCTTGTAGAATTTAGAGCAACTTGTTCTAAACTGACTGAGTTGTGCACAAGTACAAATTTGCTACCCGCTATCAGGTCTGATCAGAAAGCCTTTTTGAAACATTTCTATTGAGTATTGTCCCTTTTTGTCCTAACTTTCCTATAACTACAGCCCTGATCTGGCACCTAACAAGATGGAAATGACCTGATTTGCACACACAGGCCAAAAACCTGATGTACGAAAACTGTGCACACACGGGAGCGTACAAAAACTCTGTACAACAAGTTTTTCCTGCAAGTAGATTGGCCTGCTTTGACGTACACCAAGAACATCAGATTGTGCGTTCAGATTGTGCGTTACCTTGAGGGTTGGCGTACTTTCTGAATGCATGTTCTTGACGTACGTCAGAGCAGGCCGATTTACCTGCAGGAAAAATTCAACGTACACAGTTTTGTACGCTTGCATGCATACACAGTTTTCATACGTCAGGTTTTTGTCCACGTGTATAAATCGGGTCAGAACTACACTTACAGTCTACACAATGTTGCTGGTTTCACACAAAATGACTGACAGACTGGCAGAAATTCAGCCAAGGCCACTTGGTACATTGATTGAAATCATGTATGCGTCTATTTGGGCTGCCAAAAGCCAGATGGCACCCTCCAGTAACCACAAAGGGCAAAAAGGTATCACAGTGTTGGTCAATAGGAAAATATATTAATGTGACAGCAGTGGTGGGCTCACTATGGGGTTCCTGGGGCATTTTTTTGCAAAATCAATTTTCAGAACACACGAAAGTCCTACTTGTCAGACTGAGTTTCTACTGGCAAAAAATTGCCTCAGGAGATAATCAAAATGGAGGACATTGGCCTATATGTAGGGACACTGTATGCGCCATAGCGACCAGTAACATGGATTGAAAACAGGTGTGGTGCTGTTTTTAGCTGGAGGTCAATTCTGTTTAATATTCATGTTTCAGGTGTCAATTTTTCTTTTCTAACCAAAATGAAAACCCTGAGAAGTACGAGTCTGACTGAGTAAAATACCGGTAGCACAGTATTCATATTCACCTCCAAAAGTGTAGAGAATGTACAGTAGTATTACGTACTGTACTTTTGCAAGTGCAAAAAGATGACATAGCGTTATGATAAGTTACCTGTACAGTGTGCGAAATACTAGGTTGCCCAGTTGCACCGTGCAACCATATTTTGCTGGGTGCAACTTATTTCTACACCCAGGTAGCTCAGTGCACTACCTAAATTTTGTGGTAAGGATGCCCGTTTCTTCTATTGAGAACTGTTTACTAAGAAGTTCCCATGGAAGAGCTCATCACTTAAAGTAAGGGGAAACAACTCTTAGTCAGAAATGTATAAATTCATATTGCACTCTGAGAAAATTAATCATAATATTTAGAAGAGTTTAAATTGCGGGCAACCCAGAATTTTGATGGGCAACCTAGCTTTCATCCTAGGTTGCCACTGGGCAACCTGGCTCAAAAAAGTATTTCGTACACTGCCTGTAGTTGTGAAGACTGCCTGGTCTCTTTTGCCAATGCAAAAATAAGCACCAGGTTGGGGAATAAAGCTAAGTACAATGTACAAAGAAGCAGCACCGCCCATATTGAAAGAGGATAACGGCATTAGCAAGTTCTACTGTTGTGTAGTTTTGTAGGTCAGCCTTTTGTGTGAATAACTGGAACAGGTAGCTGAAACGAGACACGTCAAGTCCTACAGGATACGCAGACAAAGCCGTAGGTAGGCAGGTGTCTCTTATTGTTCTGTATGGAGCCCTTTGTTCTCACGGTAGCATCACCTGCCCCAGGATCAAGAATTTCAGCCGGGAGGAGTCACTCGAAATCAAACAACCGGGACGGAATAATTGACCTTTCTGATAATTGGAACCATTTACCCGCATACTTCAGAACAACTGTTGCAGCCTCGAGTTGTTGGTCTTCTTTTACATTTAGTACGTCGGCTGAAGGCATTGGCTTCATAAACACAGCCATCTTTAGTTGGAAGGAATTGATTGTTCTTTGATTTCTGAGTTCACTGTCTATGCGTGGATATGGGAAAAGGTTTTGGAAGAAGTACATGTATGTATAGAAATTGTGTTTTTTTATGGAAAGTGTCTCTCATTCAGTTCTGCTTTTTTTTGTTCTACCATCACATGCTTCATATTATCGTTTTGTTAACTTCCTCTTGCACATGTTTCTGCATAATTCTTCTTGGTCTTTCTTAAACCTTATCCTTTTTTTCTGGCTTCTTATGGATGTTGAACAAATATATAATGCTGTATTTTGAAAAGTAATTTATGCTTCATTTGAATTACTATGGGTTCCAGACTTGTTTTTATCTATGCATAGGGGATTGTTTCCAGACACCACTCTTCTTTCAACTTTGTTTCAATAATTCATCCATGTCTTTGCTCTTCCCTGTACACTGTACACTATTATTACAGCATGTATGTTTTCCACTTCGTCTGCAGATCCAAAAGGCAGTTACATGTCACACCGCGATATGTCCCACCGCAGAGATGCCGGTCCGATCGATTGCAAAGTTTACGTGGGTGACCTGGGTCAGTCCGGCACCAAACATGAGCTGGAGCGGGCGTTCGGCGCCTTTGGCCCGCTGAGGAACGTCTGGGTGGCCCGTAACCCGGCGGGTTTCGCATTTGTAGAGTTTGAAGATCCACGGGATGCGAGGGACGCTGTGGATGCGCTAGACGGACGGTAAGATCGCTGCACCATAACATTGTTTATTTCAAGCCATTTCTCACTGTTACACTTACAGTGTACAGTAATACAATATATAGGAAACTACACATATAGTATAGAAATTCCATGGCAGAGAGACTTTCTGGTTTTGTGGAGAAATTTCACAATGTGAAAGGGACTGGGGTCGAGAGTTATTTTATAATGCATATCATACAGACTTATGAATATGATAAATAAATAAAAAGAGGGACTCTGGTAAAGCATGTTTGTCTGATTCCTACTTTGTGCTCTGTACTGAAACTAAAGAATTTGCCTTGCTCGTGTAATAGACTCGAACTAACTAGACCGTCCTGTTTCTGTCCTTTTCTAGGTATATCTGTGGCCGCCGCGTCCTAGTAGAGATGTCTCACGGTAAGAAGCGCTCGTCTCGATACCGACCAGCACCCCCGCCATACCGCGGCGGCGGTGGTGGTTACGATTACCCGCCACGTCGGCGATCACGGTGAGCATTCCGCTTCATTCTGTCGAACTGACTGATTGTTTATGTGTGCAACCATCGCTTTTATGTACCTGTAACTTTCCAAAAGTGTTGTTAAAGAGATGTGCTATTGTCAATTTTGTACATAACCATTCTGGCTCCTGAAAACAGAGAGGTGAGTATTTGTGTTATTCTTGAAAGATAGGTAGTGAGAAGAAACATTGCGTGCCTCTACGAAACATGTAGCTGTAAAGGACAAAACTACCGGTGGTGCTTGCTTAAAATGATTCATGTAGGTTGAAAAATGTTGAAAGAATGTGCACAAAGTAATGGGTTTGGCTTTCATTATCTAGTGTATTCTTTCATCCCTAATTGTGTTTCACACTTAACTTTTTTATCACATTTTTATTGAATCTTTTATGTTAATTAAGACTGAGCTTTAATTTTCTGCTTGGTTGTTTTTTTTCACTTCATGCTCGATCCGTTTTCTTACCAGGATTGTCGTAAAATCCTTAAATAAAGGATCCTGTAAGATAACATTTTTCTGGCTTAGTTCATTGGGCCAAAGCAAGCACCATGTATAATATTACCAGTGTGTTTCGTGTATGTATGTAAAATTCTCTGTCTTAGTAACTTAGCCTCTCTGTGTCTTTCTCTGGGTAAGACCAATAGTTTTGCTTGGTGATTTGTGGGCAGGTTTTCTATAGAATCCTCAATATTAACTGTCCCAACAAAACCCCCTTACAGAGTGGCCATCTTGCTTCTCCACCCCATCAGACTACATTAGCCAATCAGCTCAGCCCTTGGCAAGTCACATGACCGTCGCCATCCAATCAGCATTACCTGTCACCTCAACTACACCTTCAGCCCCTCCACCCAGCATGCCTTGCTGCAGCCCTTCTGGCCAATCACAAAACAGCACAAAGAAAGCGTCAGTCCCACCTTCTACAGCGCGGCCTCCTATACAGTCACAAAGCTCTTCTACTCTCCAGCCCCTCCAACCACCAAACTCCAATAAGGATCGCCTTTCGTCGCAAGCCCCCTAGACCAACACACATCCTTACACCAGCGTCTTTTAACAAAAGAAACCGCCACTACGAGCCAAACGACCAAAAAAGTCGACAACCTCTCCGTCTACTGTCTGCAACACCCACCTTCCCCACCACATTTGAGCCGTCTGTCTACCTCTGCCAAAAATGGTCTGGGGGTTCCACGACAACTTGTCATGGACGATGCTGTTTGGCCTCCTCCACATCTTTCGACCACCCTCCAATACCGCCTGGCCCGACTTAACAACCCTGCCGCCTTTCTACTTTCAGCCTCTTGGGCCGGTGTAGGTTATCTGTTCTTGTCTCTAGACTAGTCTGTAGTTAGACACACACAGTTTCTGCCACGGCAACTTGAGAACTCAGTCGGAACAACAGTTCTCTGTTTTCAAGAAAGCAATTGTCGCAGATTGACCTTGTGTGAGGAAAACAGGGCTGGGACGAATTGCTTTCACTGTCTCAAGTTCGTGGCATTTCGTGTGTGTGATCATGCGTGCAAAATCTGAAGAAGTATTCTGCTAAAAAGTCTTGGGAGAGCTCACAGCTAACCAAGAAGAAACCATGATTTGAGTTGTCTGATACAAGAATAGACTGAGCTCTTTTGGTATAAGGTCCTGACACATAGCTGCATGAAGGCTTATAAAACTAACACTCTTGATTGTGTTATGTTTGCTATGATGTTTGCTATGCCACAGTTTGTTTTGTAGCATAGCAAGACATCGTGTTGCCATATTTCTGCTTTGAATGCATCAGGTTGTACAGAATTTCCATATTCTTCTCCCTTTTCTCAGTTGCAATACTAAAAGTATTTCCGTATCTGCAAAAAATGTGCATATCAAATCAGTTAGTAGTATAGTAATTTTCTGTCATGGATTTGTATCAACTGACAGATTAAACTTGCAGTAGTCAGCCCTTTCTTTAACAGTGTGGAAAGTGACTGTCTCCATGCTTTTTGTCCTTGGTTGAGCAGTTCAATTAGTGGAACATTGGTTTTGTGTACCTTTCAAACGACTTTTAACCAGAATGCTGACACAAAAACTTGCTCACTTGAGAACACACTCCCAAATTGTTGAATTTTATGATAATTGCTGGAGCTATTCAAGTTGACAAGTTGATGGCAACTGTCTTGACAAGAGGATCTCGTAAGAAAAGCCTTTCTCCCTTCTCAACTTTCTGAGTGGAAATCCCGAATCAGAGAAGGGTAAGCCTAACGTAGTAAAATCACTATGATTACAGTGTGATAACCACATCTTACATAGGAACAAAACTACTCACAAATTTTGTGGTTAGCTCAAAAAAACTTCAACCCTCTCCTGACCAGTTCCACTCTATCCTTGTAAAACGCCTTCTGTGTTAGACATGTATGTTGAGCGTCGTAACACTCCTATTCGGTATGGTTAGATATAGCATCCCAGAGACAGCCTGTGGTGATGACTTGCCAGCGCTGCTCTGGGAATCGAACCCAGGACGCTGATGACTCGAGCTGATGATGAGTATTTTTCCAAACAGGTCATTCTCGCCGCAGCGCCGCCGCCCGTACAGTCGCAGCCGCAGCAGGTAGTACTGAACCCCGTCACGTTTGTTTGCAGTCTGACAACCAATCACAAGACAGTGTGTAGGACTAAAGCTGCCCTGTCACCAATAAGTTTATAGAACCAGTTTAGACAACATTCAAGCAAAATTCCTGAGAATACCATTGATGTAGAAAAAAAAGTTGCACCCGAAAATCATTTTCAAGTTAACTACCAGGTTTATGCTGTATTGTTATCGATTCAGTGTGATGACCAGAAGCTGAGAAATATGTCAGAGGAAGTTGCAGTTCCATCATGACAGGGCAGCTTATAAGTTCAGCCATCCAAATCTCATGTTCATGTCTGAAGGCTCGGCACCCAGAGTTACTCCATGTAAACCTACTTGGACGGGGTGGACATTAGCATTCTCACTTCTGGCACCCTTTCACATTAACCATTGGTATTGAGTTGTTTTGCTTGACGTTCACCTCTCATTCTAAAGACTTTTAATGACCACCCCTTCCTGAAACTCTGAAATGGAATTCCCAAATTCTAAAGAGAATAAAGACCAGAACTTGTTTTGGTTTGTATTACAATAATCTCAAAAGTCATTCAACAAGCATGATACAAGCACTACTGCAATTCAGCATTGATTTTTTTTATAGTTGTAAATTTCTTAACTACCTTCTAAATTTGCTATTTATCTGTGGATTGGAACTGGTGTCCAAAACAAACCATGTCTGTGTGACGAGCCTTGGTGCATGAAATATAAGTGATGCATAAGTGATTCTCCAGAGCAACCTAATCTAACATCACTTCTGGTATGTGGTAGTCTTTAAAAAGTCTTGGGTGTTGTTGGTTTTCTTTTTTAACCTTGCATTTCAGCTGGGAGGTGCCCTGCAGATTCTGTCTCGTGCTTGTTGATTGGTCAGAAGTGAGTGTTGTCTTCTTGTCTGCTCCGTGTACGCAGGTCTCCCCGCGACAGGTCGCCGAGGGACAGGTCACCCCGCGACAGGCGTAGGAGCCGCTCCCGCTCTCGTTCCCGCGACAGGAAGCACTCCAGGTCTCGTTCCCGGGATCACAGGTGAGAGCCGTTGTTCAGTGGTGGCACCAGCCAGCTAGTGGAAAGAAATGTTTTGAAACATGTCGAAGGGCGGTTATACCGGCTATACAGATACAGATGTCTTGTGTCTTACACATCAGCAAAAGGCACAAAACGTACCTAAAGACAAAAGGCACACACCGTGATATTCAGAATGACAATATTGCTTCAACATTTCAGATGGTCCAGTTTTTTATTGTGTATGATGTGATTCAAGATTATTATCTGAGATATCTAAACTATAAAGAAGTTTTATTTTTTTTACTGTGACCTAAAAACATTTTTTTGTTTGCCTTGACCAGTCGCTCAGTCTCACCACTCAACAAGAGTCCACGAGGCAAAAGTCCAGGAGACGACTAGATCCACCTGGTGCCAGACTGCAGGGTGACCTCTGACCCACCAGCCTTCCCACAATCCCCTGAGGGCCCTGCATGGCACGAAGTACTCGTAATGTTTAAGTCAAGAGTCAGTCCTTTTATCTGTTCCTACCTAGCAGTGACATAAAGGAATTTTTTTGTTGTTTTACCTTTATTTTAGCTGTGTTACTGTAAGTGAAAACTGTGGGACCTGTCTGTTGTAGCTTGAAGGTATACTGCATACTATACGAAAACGTAGGGGATCCACTTCTAGAAGTTCTATATATGCCAACTACATGTCAACAACAAGATCTTTTGTTTGTAGCTTACTGTTCATCTTGTATATCACAATTCAGTGGAAAATAACTCCACTTTTTTTGTATCACCATTCGAGGATCCAAGAGTTTGCATATTTTTTTTAGTGGGTGAAGACATCGGGATTATTAGCGCGGTTGGAATAGTACAACATGATACAAATTGTAATTGCCCCGTATGTACTTAGCACTGTTGTGTGAGATGCGTCTATCTACTTCTATGTTAACTGTGTCACTCTTTGGAATTTGTCTTCTAAGATACACCATTTAATGAACATACAAATAGATGTGTTGTAAAATTATCAATCCGTCTCGATACTCACCGAAGTGTAGTCGTGTTATAATTTCCGTAGCAAAGTGATTTTGTGCTTACGTTCCAACCAAGAACCTGCGTATGATTGTGCCAACATGGGTGCCTCTGAAGTAGGTGTGTCAGGGAATTATGCGTTTCATAAGGGCATATCTACTAGTATATACACTAGGCTGTCACAAGGGTGGTGTACACTAGAAAAAAATCTTATCAGTTCATTCAATACAACTGTATATTGTTTAAAGAGCTCTGGCATCACACAAATGGTATGTGCTGGCCTTGAAATAGTCATTCCATTGTTTCCTATAACTCAGTCTTTGCTGACAGCTGCCTAAAATGCTGCCATTGTCCTCACAAAGACACAAAACTATGTTTAATGGTCACAGTTTTGCCCTTACCTTGAGAGAAGGACAGAAAGTCGTTGAATTGGTATGGTTTGTCCTTCAAGAAAGTCATAGTCCCTGACATACATTTGTAGAGGCAAGGACAGTCAGTGAAAAGTGTACTATGCTTGCTTGTGTACATGTGCATATTGTGACACTATTTTGATAATCAGTGGTGTGTTCAGGTCAGGGTCAAGGTTCAGGAACAGTAATTTGGTTCATGATGTTTATGATTGTCTATTCCATAATTGTATAATGATGATTAATTTAGTATCACCAATAATTGTAATCATAGCCATGGTGGGGCTTTTGGGCAAAGTTAACCTTCTCCCTGTTGTGGTGTAGCTCACATACTAAATCTAATTAGTTGGGGCAAAAATCAGCAGGAAGAAGGTTAACATTTGTTGTTATAAGTGTAAGTAGTAGTCCACCAAAGAAGAACCCTGCCATTGCTTGTATTGTCAATGTATCTTTGGAGAAAATAAAAGTTATTACATTTGTACCACCGAAAGGGCTTGTTTTGTCTTTTCGTTCCGCTGACAATCCATCCTGATAGTTGTTCCCCTGTGTGAAACCAACTTTGTTGAACATCGGGTTCAGAAATTTGTCCAAAGACTGCTAGTACTTATATTTCTAATTCTGTCATAATTAGTTTCATGCATGCAGCTGTTAAATGTGCTTCAACTGAAAGCATGGATGAACAAGACCTTTATAAAAGTAAGCTTCAATATTAATGTACATATAAAAGTAAACTGCATACAGTTGAGCAAAAGCAGACAATCTATGTCTAATCTGTCATACCTGTTACCCTATCCTCTGAACAAATAGCACCAATTATACCTGGCTAGAGTCACATTTTTTAAGCCTAACCCTTTAGCCACACCAATTTAATTTGATGGTTCTCGGATTTTTTGAAGAAAAAATATGAAGCGACGGCGAAAAAAACAGGCCTAGGCATCCTACTACAATACTACAATAGGAGTTGTGCAGTCAACATACCAGACTGGTATATGATTAAATGAATTGTAAACTTTTAATCGAACCACTGCATTGATAGATGTAAAAAATGTAAGAACTAGGAAAACAATGACATTCTTCAACTGTTAGGGCCAAAATATGAGCATTTTGGAGTTGATTTAGAACCAAAAGTTTCTTTCTGCAGATCAGAAAAAAAATGAAGGGGGCAAATCTAAGAACCAATTGATTAAATTGGTGTGACCTTACCTAAAAAAACTTAAATCCATTTGTTAGGTTTTCTTCCTTAAGGGAAATCACATTTTTTAGCCTATACTTCAAGTTAAGTTTCCAGCATACATAGATATCAATTTTGCAGTATACAGATATCTTGACATTCTGCTGACAATCGTCTGGGAAATTTATTTAGCCTTTACTTCATACAGCCATACAATCTTCTGAATACGATAATTAGGTGTATATATTTTTACTTACTTACTAGTAGATGTATGTACAAATGTACAAGGAGCTTGCACTGAAAGCAAGGTCACCAAGCGGTATTTCAAATGAGGTGTTAATCAGTTAGGTACATGTGATTTTCACCTTCACTTTACGTGGATTCTCACTGACAACGATGATCGTCATCTTGATTCCTCTAGCAGACCTGAAGACACCTGTTGTGCAAGCAGTGAAGCACTAATATTCAGGTTGTACTCCAGACTACTTTCATGAAAGTTTATCTGTGTTGGTAGTTACATGTTTAAAGTTAGAAATTTTGTTCCAACACAAAGGTAATTTTTCACCTAGAGGGGGGCCTGCATGCCCTTTTTCGTAAGGCATAATCAGACCTTTTTAGTCTCCATAATCCTTAGGCAGCCGCCCCCAAAATCAATGTAATTCGTAATCAGTACATTAGCCGCAAAGCATAAAGGCGTAATCAGCTCTGAGATCTAGAATTTAACGTAATTCGTAATCGGCGGCGAAAATTTTGCGTAATTCGTAATCACTACCCCCCATGCAGGCTCTCCTAGAGCTTTCAGCCAGCACCTCTGGTCTTCCTTAGTAGACTGACCCAGTGTGACTGTCACGTGGCTTCATTGAAGTGTGACGTCAACACTGGGTCAAAGGTGTGTGGCAGACGTCACACTTCAATGAAGCCACATGACAGTCTCACTGGGTCAGTCTACTGAGGAAGACCAGAGGTGCTGGTCGAAAGCTCTAGGTGAGAAATTACCCTTGTGTTGGAACAAAAGTTTTAACTTTAAACAGGAGTAGGACTTGATGGCATGTTACTCAATAACATGTGAATACCACTATCACTTTACGGGGCTTCTCGCTGACAACTATGATATTCACACTTATCGCTCTTTTTGACCGCCCGTTTATGTTAGGGTTGTACTCCAGACTACAGGGGTAGGACTTGATGGCGAAGTGTTGGTCCAGCTCCAACACCGTGTTAGTCCCTGCCGTCAGTCGCAGTCCCGGAGCCTGGAGAGAGGCTAGCAGAGCTGTGTAGTCTGGGACCAGGTTAGGCATGGCCTCTGCAGTGGTGGCAGGGTAGCGACTCGGGAAGCCATGGATGTCTGCCGTCATGGAAGCCAGTGTACCTGGATAGATGTAAATAGCAACCCAATAGTAAACACCTGCTAAGAAGGCAGAGGTACTAGTCACAGCTCACAGACATGTATATGTAAAGGTATACAATAGGGCCGGGGCAAAGGGTAGGAGTTACTCTGGTGATGAGAGGGAGGTCAAATGAGTGGAGGAAAAAAAACCTGTTCTACTCAAGGTTACAAAATAGTATAGTCTTTTTCATAAACATGCAAATCAACTTGCTGAGTAATAAATCATAAGGGAAGAAAACTCAAAAGGTTGGACAAGGAACCAATGTAGCTAGTAAGAAAAGCTGGGAGAAGAGCCATCTACCGGTGGTAGTAGCGTTGCCCCCTAGTGGCAGTTTTAGGTAGTGCAGGACCACAGAATTTTTTTCCAGGCGAGACTTCTGCACACATTTTGGCTCTCTCAAAAATTCCTGGGAAAATCATCTAGATATTTTCTTTCCATTTAGCCACAACGACACTTCTTCTTTTATCTTTTTCTTACTTTGAATGGGAATGGCAGTGCTCCCGTCCAGAGCTGGGTCAGAGAAGGCAAAGGGACGGTCTTGCGGGTTGCCCTGGTACTGCAGGTTAGTGGTGGTGCCCGTCACGTACCAGTGGCGGCCGGCTTGTCTGGGCCCTCCGTCACATCCGGGAACTGAAAAACAGGTGAGTAACAGTAAACCATCAACATGGCAAAGAAACAGAGTCGTTATCGTCACTGTCTTTAACATCATGACTTTGAAGTAGCATGACTTTGAAATCACAAGTGCATTGATTCCAACCATCATCATCTTTGTGCCCTCAAAATTGTTATTAAGTTAATAATGATTACATTTTACTGCTCTAGGCGTAAGCGCTCATTGTATTTTGAGGCATATGAGTTCTCAAGAAGCGTATTGTTGCAGGACCATGCACACTTAAGAGTCATTTAAGAATCATTTAAGAATTTGAAGATCGGATATGATATGAAATGAAAACAAGTGGATTTTATTCATAGTACACACTACAAAGTTTTATGAACGTTTTATGGATATGGATTTGCGGGGTGCCGGGTACGCATATACTGATTGAGTGACACGTGAAAAAAGAAGAACGTTCGCCTCGTAACTTTACTGACCTGCGTCGATCTTGTACACAGACATTCTGTACCTTCCACCGCAAATCTGCCGCCGGTTGCCACGGCAACGGCTGTTACATTCACTGTCACACACCCTTTGGCCCAGCCGGTTGAAGTTCGCCTCCCTCCCGCAGTGGCAGTCATGTGAGCTCCGCCAAAGCCAGCCACTGCTGCGTGAAACCTCGGTGGCTGCAAAAGAGGAAACTGTACTTGCCAATCATAGCTAAACGGTGCTGAATTAGCCCCAGTCTACAACTCCATTTTCTAATGAGACTCAATTCTTAAAAGTTGTTAGAACTTAAACCACTTTATTCTGCAACTGACAATGCTATAAGTATCAGGTGCAACTCATAGACTGAGAAAGAAGATTTCGCGTAGCTTTACGTCAAATGAAACGTGAAACATGGACTTAAGAAATCAATCAATAGCGAACGTGTTTCTCCTCTACTATAAAGGAACATATGATTTATATATGGACCGACCAGCGTAGGTGTAGCCAGCATTGCGGCATGCAGCGATGCAGCTTTCAGTCGTCATTCTGCGAGACATCATCACTTTTCTGGGAAAACTGTGAGGAGAGCCGTCTCGGTAACACCCAAGGTATTCTAGAAATGATGAGATACTGTTACATGTATTTGTTCTATGAGACATCATCGGATAAGTAAAATAGAATAATTACAATGCCGAGTATACATTATCAAGTCAATTAAGTCCTTCGTTCCCCATGTAGTTTCCGTGTGCGCAAGTGAGGGTCAGTGAGGTGTTGGATCCAGAACCGTCCTGTATTCAGAATCACGGTCAGGCACGGTTCTCAGTGGATAGACCACGGTATCCAGAACCTTGCATGGGGCAAATCTACGTTCTCCAAGCAGATTCCTTTGGGGTGGTGGGGGAAGAGACTATAGTCGGCCAGCCCATAACCAGTTGGCCCCGTAGATGCCCCAAAGATGGCATGGAGATTACCAGAACCATGCCTGATCCTATATAAACCCTATAGCCCATTCAGGCATAGGGCTACTGTACACAACCACGGTTCGGGACACAATAGGAGGGTAGGGAGGAGGCTAACCGTACCGTTAGTCTTGAGTTCCTGTACGTGCTGTACCACACTGGTCAGTCCCAGCTCCTCTAGAGTCCTGGGGAGGTCACGTGCAAGCTGGTTAACCTCCTGCTGAAGTTCCTCGAATTCTGTCCCTACCCAAAGTGATGTCATGATGACTCAATGTCTCACATCATGGGTTCATATTTACAATATCTCTCAATACTACTACAGTAGTAACTTGAAATATCATAGAACCTTTTTATAGGAACTTTTTGGACCTGGACTAATAAGGTGGGCTATATACGTTTTTTTTCTAGGCCGACTGCCGACGTGGTGTGCCGATGGCGTCATTTCCGTGTCAAAATTACGTACATAGAAAACGTCACGTTTTGGGGTCTATGCGTCACATTCAATACGTCCCAAATCATGTAAGACGAACTCACGTGTTATAATCATGTAGACCTCGTTTGCCCAGAGTCCCCCCTCACCGTCGGGTTGGCAGCCGGTAGACGGGCCGTACTTCTGGTACGTTTGCAGTGCATCTGACGACGAAGCGCACCATCCGCCATGCTTTACAGGACGTACAGAAGTGCAAAATAGGAATGAAAAGCAAAATGAAACAATCTAGATTGTGAACAGAACAAAATACAAAATACACGTGAGAAAAATCACGTGTCCACAGCATTTGGGTCAGATAGCTGAGGAAGACTGAGCGATTCAGTCGAAAATTCCGGTGAGTTAAATTTATGAGTTGGAGAACAGTTTAAATGCTTCATAATGTAATTTACCAACTCAGATGAACTTTCATGCTGAAAATACAAATGGTATATAATAGAAGCATTCCCACGACGTGAAATCACTAATATACTATGCACAGTCACCCCATATCTTAAGCAAAAAGTTCCGAGGTCTACACTCTTGCACTTGCAACAAAGAGCATTTTGTAACGGAAGCATCCATTCATCTTATGTCCATGACAGCATTACTGTTTATACATCAACCCTCATCCGACTGTATGGGGTCTGTCTGGACCCAGAGTGTATATTGATATGTGGCATGTCAGCATTTTGTTAATCGAAAAACCTCCTACCTTTGTTTGCAGTACATATTTTACAACTTTTTACTATTTTTTCCGAGATTGGTTCATTGCGGTGCAAGTTATACTGGGAAGTTTTTTTGTAAAACAGATTTGGACACCATACAATCAGATTCGTTGCAAAAATGCCTCAGTGGAAAGAGGATTAAAGCGCACCTGGATTGCAAACACGGTATATCCCCGACTGGTGGCAGCGTCTTGACACTTCCTGATGGCGTCAGTGCGTGATCGGTAATGTCCGTCCAGGATGGGGTCTTGGCCTTCTAGTGTCGGGATGGCGCGGTCACTAGTGTCCCTCCAACACCCGAGACGCTGCAGCTGACCACTGGACGTCAGTACTAGTAGACAGAAGTGGTAAAAATGTACATATTTGTAAAACTTAAACTATCATTAAAAAATTACGATAATGGCAAAGATATATATCATCGTGAAATTCTATTTGTCTCATGGCCTAGTGTATGACGTAGGTAGGATCTGGAAAGGCATTATTTGCAAGCCAATACAACAAATACAAGATAAATACAGAACAAAATTAAATTAAATTAAATGAAAACAAGACTGGCAATGAAAAGTACATTGCCATGGCGACGGAGGTTGTTGGTAGTGTTTGTGTTCAATGTATGGCACCGTCAGCACAAATATCCTCATCAGTAGACTTCATTTAAGTGAAATCGGGGCAGAACTAACATCGCGCATAAGGCCACACCGACTTAATTTTAGGGATGACATCCGCGCGCGCATTGATTTTCGCCTGTTCTCAAAAAAAAAAAAAAATCATGTCTTTCGAGGCTTCACGGAACTCCGGAACTCGGCTGGAACTCAGTACAGACTGCCGACTCATCAATGCCGCAAAAGGGTGGCTTATCGTAAAACGAAGGAGGAAGCTGTGAAGGAGGATGAGACCTGAACAAGACTATCTACATCTACCTCCTGCAAATAAAAACTTGTTTGTTTGATGCAGTCACTGTGTCCTGTGCTTCAATTCGCAATACCGGCTTTGTATTCCTGTGATTAAGCAGCTTTTTTTTGCTGGATTTTTCGCCCTCTCGCATTAGTTTTGTGGTCCCCAGAGGATGTCATCCATAAAATTAAATCAGTGTGGCCTTATGACATTACGCCTGTTCTATTTTGTCATCATAGTCTTCCTAAGTAATAAGATGAAACCCAGCCCGTGTGGTTGAGCGGGTCGGTGCAGTACCTGTCGTTATGGAAGACGACAACATCACCAGCGTCAGAAGCCACGTAGCCAGGGCCATGATGTGGTGGTGGTTCAGTATATCCTTTTGGGAAGGAAAAGAGAGAGAGAGATTTTTTTCATTCTGAAAACCACGTGCAGAGAGGTATACATTATTAGCCTCCTTCGCAGACTTGTGAGCGGCGTTATTTTTTTCGGCGACCGACGGCAGTTATGTCGCGGAGGGACGGTTTGCAGCCAAGGGAGTTTGCCGGGGAGAGAAGGTTTCGCCCCTTCGCAGACTTGTGAGCGGCGTTATTTTTTTCGGCGACCGACGGCAGTTATGTCGCGGAGGGACGGTTTGCAGCCAAGGGAGTTTGCCGGGGAGAGAAGGTTTCGCCCCTCAACCTTCTCTCCCCGGCAAACTCCCTTGGCTGCAAACCGTCCCTCCGCGACATAACTGCCGTCGGTCGCCGAAAAAAATAACGCCGCTCACAAGTCTGCGAAGGAGGCTAATACATTATAATCTCCAAGCAGATCATACGGTGGCAAGGCAGTGTAGAGTAGTAGCTTGTTAGGCTAGACCATGAGAAGGTAAACATTATGCATTTGCTTTACAGATGTTAACTTCTTCTTTTTGTCGTTGTTTTGTTGGTATCAATTATTAAATGTTGACGGAATGTGTGTGTCATGAGGTCACTGTCGCCCGCGGTGCTCAATAATTGTGCAGTGAAATTAACTAAATTGTGCAGCCACAGCCACAACTCAACCTTTTCCCCAGGGCATACATGAGACGGAAGGTATAATCTCTCTAGGTCTTATTAATTTTGTTAACCTATCAACGGCATATCATTGAATAAAAACAACTGGTGGGCTAGAACGTAGAAACAAATTAAAAGGAAGAAAAGGAGCTTCATTTTTGCAAGAATCTGAATATGTCGCTATATTTGTTCACGAATAAAAGCAAAAGCAGCTTCTGAAGTCTTAAAAAACAAAGACATGGCTTCTCTGGTAAACACCGTACATGTGCCGCGGTCATTATCAGCGCCAACGTTTCTACGACGACAGTTTTTAGAAATGACATGACGATTGCTTCGAACAGTACCAGTTCTGCACATCACACAACTGGAAGAAACCATGCTACACTGCTCAACTGTACAGTATCCATCCGTTTCCTAACTAAACTAATGCACAGCAGCGTCTCTCATGGTGAAAAATTACATGACATATATCTTTGTTTGCTTTCATTGTGCACTTGATATTCATAAAAACATGTGTGTGGGTCACAAAACTCCTTATTGTTGTGACACTGATACTTGTTTCAACAGAAAAGTTGGTGGGAAGACTTCAGGGATTCCCCTTCTCTTCCATCCTAAACCGTGAGTCAAAACAAAAGGTGACCTGAACATTGGCATCGAACACTGGTTGAACAGGAAACAAGACAGCTTTGCAAATGTCGTCCCTTATGTCTGTGAACATAGTCTTTTTAGAAATAAATTTCTTAGCTTGAAACGATGAAGTCCTAAACAACATATAATCTGCTAGTACGACGCTGCCATGTAACGACACCATGTGGTTTTAACGGCGTAGGGATATGCTATGAGAGACCAATCAGGGTGAACCATTGTTGTCGCACTTTGCTTGTTGCCTCAGTCCCTAATACGTAAACTCGTTAAAGCTTAACACTAAGTGGTTTACGTTAATTCATACCCGGTTATGATGTTAACAACAGAGTACCTAGCAGTAGTACTAGATCCTTGTTGTGGGTCACCACTCACCACCCCATTCTTACGTTAATAACTAGTTATCACTGCATGATCAACAATTGTACAAGTTCGTACCTGAACTTGAGGTTCGAACACTAGCCTATGGATCTCATATCTATCCTTACATTAGCAACATATGAGTGACATTAAGTTAGTTTGAAATAGTCCTCACCTAGCCTGGCTATGATACTTACAGCACAAATACTTACAGAAGGGTGGTCTGACTGCGTCTGGCTCAGACAGCGATGTGTGCGCAGTGCGTGCGGGTACAACTCGTTGGGAGGGGGAGGGACGTCATTTGCATACCGGGGTGTGGCTAACACTCACCTTAGCATATGCCCCCTTTCCACTGGATGGCGCCGAACGCTGAGCGATCAAAATAATAATTGGATTATTGTATTTGTATGATCTTTGACTTTATAGTGGAATTATGATCCATGATGCAAAAGTATGATTTGAAGGACGGCGACACACACAAAATTTACAGAATACCCTTTGTCATCAATGCAATTACCCATAACATGAGATTTTTCGGTTACTCAGTGGAAGGGGTAACGTTATTACAGAGTCCCGATTTACACGAGAAAAACACGACCTGTCGTACGACAGCCTTTTCCATACGCGTAAGCTCCCCAGCAATGCGTACGGAAATGTCATCATGCAAACCCTTGTTTACTAGTACTATATACTACAAGTGCAACCCAGTAAACATGCATGCTTATCCTAGCTCAAGCAGATGTCGAAAGTCACATTCTTTTGTCAACAACTCAACCAGCCTCCTGCGCATACCTACAGGGTGGCTAGCGGCTTTCTAATCTAAGGACAATGTAGTGCCCTCAGGAAAGGCACTTGGTTCAGATGAAAATGAGTAATGCTTCCTAGACTGGATAGTAGAATTCGGCAAAAGTAGGGTGCATAATTGGCCAGCGGAGTGAACCGCGGTGAGGCTAACATTTTCCTTTGGAAGATAAATTCTATGGTGTCCAAACTCCCCTGGCCAATCGTTCTCCCTATTCAAATTTCGCTGAATTTTACTATTTTTGATTTCGCATTTTCAGTCTGGTGGAAGGGTTGAAGTACCGGTTATTCAGCCCCAAAAGCCATAAACCATTAGCAACCCAGATCGCGAAGGCCTGCGCTATATCTTCAAGTCTACAGGTAAAACCTATTTAAGCTCACTGACGTAACCAGGAAGTAAAGTGCTAGGCCACGTGGCTGGGAACTGACCGGGGAATCCCCACTAACTATAACCACAAAGTGACACAAAGTGTTTTCTTGGTCGCCAAGGCGATTACACCACATTCAAACGCATTCTTTTGAGAGCTTTCTGGCTGCATATAGACGATTACTCATGCAATACTGGCATGAGCAACTGTACACCATTCATTCGAGTCAATATTTTCTTGTGAAAATTAAAGTCCCTCTTGTTGTTTGCACGCGATACCTGAACGTGATACACCTATGCAAACAGGTGTAGCGCTCAAACAGAAGACACGTGCGTCATTCTTTGTCTCATGTCACCGAAAGCGTCACGTTGTCTCGGGAACAATGATGAGTGTCGCCACGCCTAGTGTCCCGCATAAGTATATAAGTTCATATTTCCGGGTCCACGTTGAGTCTCCACACAGGTGTCGTCTGCATGCTGCTGTGAAACCTCTCTACGGAGCTCTAACGCGCTGACCGGTAAGTCGGCACTAGTCTCTCTATTTCCCCCCTTTTTGGCCTTTTACTACAAGTTTGCAGTCCGCCGAGAGGTCTGTTACAGAAAAGTAGTAGTTGAATTTGTCGGGGTTACTAGTATTTTGTCGCTCTTTTACGGTCGTTTCTACGTTTCTACTCCAAGTTGTGGTGCGCGCTTACAGAAGGTAACATTTGTTTAGCCCCAAGAAAGCGGGCACCACATGCAAGAGAGATCGAGAGACGAAGAAGAAACACAGCTATAACCCTCGACCAGTTCATCCGCTTGAACAACATGGAAAGTTATGTTTTGTGCTGTGTACCTATCTTGTACATTATTTCTGTTTACCGTGTGCATGCAGTTTTGCTGGCGACATTTGCAAGTAGCGCACTTGGACTGGGACACCTTATGATATAGCTTACTCTACATGACTTATGTAACATCCATAAAATGAAGCTCTAAATCATTTCTATGCGGCTTTATCAATTGCAAGCAAATAAAACAACTGACAGCCCCTTTTTTTCTTTTTGACAGGTCGAAGATATACTAGTGAGTCAGCATGGCCATGGCCCCTACGAAACTGATACTACTGGCTATAGTGATGATGGTGTCACCCGTGTATCTGCAAGGCGCCGAGTTCCCTACCCTCAACCCAGAAATTGACCAGACAAGCCGAAATCTGGTCCGTAATTTCGACCCTCGTCGACCCCCTCCTTTAATAGAGAGATGCCCCGCTCACAGTCATATGTATAAATGCGGCAGGCTGTGCCGTGCAACCTGCACCAACCCCAGGCCTCCGTGCGTGGAGTGCCCGTCCGGCTATGACGGATGTGTGTGTGACGAGGGCTACCTCTGGCAAAACGGCATGTGCGTCCCACAAGATAAATGTAAAGGTAAGCACACAGTCTAGATTCTATATATTCCTGTCTTTATTTCTTTACGCAGGTATTTCATTCATTTTTCACAGATATAGGAAACTTTCATATTCTCTGCGTGGTTAGCCACCACATAAATGAATACTAACCGACAACACAGTAAGCTAAGAGGAACATTGAGTTCGGCTTACCTTGTATTAAGAATGACTAAGCTCTGAGAGCAGAGAACTTCGCTGTGCACGCCTGTCCTTGGTGCTATTTGTGCCTTCTTCATAACCCTCCAGAAACGACAGAGTTCGAGGAACTTCAGCAGGAGTTTGATCAGCTGGCACGTGACCTCCCCAGGACTCTAGAGGAGCTGGGACTGACCAGTGTGCTACAGCACGTACAGGAACTCAAGACTAACGGTAAGACCAGTCCCTACACTTTTAGAAGGGCTGCACTTATGTATCTGTTTTTGAACAAAATTATATCTCTGTCACGACACTACATGCATTATTGCTTGTATACTAGTACACGTAACGCTATATACACTAGTGTTCTGATAATTGCAAAGAAATTGAGGCCTTATTCTGAAAAGTCTGGATCTTTTCTAGAATACCTTGGGTGTTACCAGGATGCAAATCGTCACAAGTTTCCGAGCAAGGTGATGACGTCTGACTCCATGACTACTGAGAGGTGCGCAGAAGCATGTCGGGATGCAGGCTACACCTATGCTGGTACGTCGACAGAATTATGTTGTCATCATGTATTACCATGGTTTTCATTACAGCGAAGAAACGTAATTTGTTGTTTTATATGTATTTACGATTACTTTCTAATTTGAAAATCACATGTCAGTTCTTTACGTAACGTACGTAAAAGAGACTTTTGAAAATTCAAACTATGTCCGAAAATTGAAACCACATTTAAGAATTTCAGACTAATCCAACAGAGCCTTTCAGAGAGGACTAGATTGGTAGATACTGACCGTGGGTTTCCTCTTTTGCAGCCACCGAGGTTTCACGCAGCAGTGGCTGGCTTTGGCGGAGCTCACATGACTGCCACTGCGGGAGGGAGGCGGACTTCAACCGGTTGGGCCAACAGGTGTGTGACAGTGAATGTAACAGCCGTTGCCGTGGCAACTTGAAGCAGACGTGCGGTGGGAGGTACAGGATGTCTGTGTACAAGATCGACGCAGGTCAGTAGTACCGTGATGCCTATAACACGATGAATTGATTAATTCGCATTAGATACCCACACTTGAAACATGATATCCGTTGTTTTAGAACAACATATCACTCTCATAATACAGTGGCACTCCCAAAACAGTCAAAATGTACTTTTCCCGATGCCTGTTGTAAGACTCAATAAGAATCAATAATTCCGGTGACTAAATCGACGAGGACATCACTGATGATAACTGTGATGATGTCAGTAATACTGCTGCTCCAAAAATCACGATGACAACGACAATGACGATACCACTGTTGTTAATTTGCAACATCTTCCTTTAATCAAAATACAAGGGAACACACATTCATAATGTAAAATGTCTATTCTATACATCTAACAAATGTTTCTACGTACATTTCTATGTACATAGTGTTGTTAATTACAGCTACTGATCTCCAAGCAGATGTAGGGTTCATCTCAGTCTCAGTGTTTTACACGTGTTTTTGCTACATTATAGTACTAGGGGAAGGGAGAGGAAATATGGACCAATAGAAAGAGGTATAAAAACATGCACAAACATTTACCGGGACCTTACATCTGCTGGCAGACTAACGTCTACAAAAATACCGTCTTTATTCTTCAGTTCCCAGTTGTCAGGACCAGCCTCGGCAGGTTTCTCCCCACTGGTACCAGACTGGCAACACTACCCTCCTGCAGTACCGGGGCGATCCGCAAGACCGTCCCTTCGCCTTCACAACTCCAGCTTTGGATGGGAAGACTGCCATCCCCATTCAAAGTAAGAAACGTTTGCATTTCTTAAAAAGCTGAAGATTGTTGGGTTGGTGGTAATTCTAAAAATCACTTCATTCAAACCTCCTTGATTCAACATATCCCGAGGAAGTGCCGTGAAATGCACTACGGTAAGTAACGTTACATTTGTACAAAGGCTAAAATAGAAATGTCTGTGATCTGTTCTACCAGACTTTTGTCCCAAACGTTCTTACAGAATTTCTGCCCCCCCCCCCAAAAAAAACACAACAGTAATCACATGGGACTTCTTGGAGGGGGCAATACAAATTGTGAAAAGAAAACAACAGGAACCTTCTGGCCAGGTGTTTACTATAGGGTTGTTATTTACATCTATCCAGGTACACTGGAGAACATGACGGCAGACATCGAGGCCTTCCCGAGCCACTACAATGCCACCACTGAAGAGGCCATGCCTAACCTGGTCCCAGACTACACAGCTCTGCTAGCCTCTCTCCAGGCTCCGGGGCTGCGGCTGACGGCAGGGACTAACACGGTGTTGGAGCTGGACCAACACTTCGCCATCAAGTCCTACCCCTGTAGTCTGGAGTACAACCCTAGCATAAACGGGCGGTCAGAAAGAGCTATTACAGTGAATATCATAGTTGTCAGTGAGAATCCGTATGAAGTGATAGTGGAATTCATATGTTATTGAGTTATCATCAGTAAGTGGCATTTTGAAGTGGCTTGTGACCGCTTGTCATTATTATATCTGGTTTCTCCCGTGTTGTCTGTCTCTGTGTGTGCGCGTTTTAATAATCCAATGATCTCAGATGAATTTGATGTACAAGCCTTATAGTCAAAGTAATTGCTAAATAATTGCTTCCGGATACTTCTTAAGTTTCCAAGATGGTGCAGTGCAAGTGCTTATGATGTTTGTTCACGAAACTACTGACACTTTTGATGCCAGACGCAGAAAGTTATGCTATTCCTTTATTAATAGGCTAAACAACACCAACAATAGCATAATACAATGTCTGCTAAGGTCTGATTGTCAGTATAGAAACTCTTTTTAAAAAAATGTATATAAGATCCTGTATGTATAGTTTGTGTTTCTATGTTTGTATTGTTGTTTTATATGGGTGAATACCTGAAATAAAGACATTCATTCAAAGAAGTGATAAAAAAAACTTTTTTTTTTCTCCATATGTATCGTGTATCTATCAAAAAATCTATCTTTGCATTCCAAGCGTGACTAACTGTCAGTACACACGCACCCTAGTAATGGCTATGGCCGGGGCAAATTTCCGTATCGTAAACGGTCGTCGCCTCGCCGGGCGTGTCCTACACAAATCAGCTGTCTTGTCACAGAAAATGTTGTTGTAAATCCTCATTGATTGTTGGTTCTTACAATAAACCAAAACATAGAATATGGTACGACCTGTGTGTTCGCATCTTTCTGTTCATCCATAACCATGATACTTATAACGTTATTTACTTAACGTTACATCAAGGACATTACACACAAATGTGTAATGTCCTTGGTTACATATACGGTACTGGAATCATGCCCTGTCTGGTCCGACTGTGGCTGAGCAAAATTTAAAAAAAATAATTTGTTAAAAAAACCTATCTAATTTGGTACCTATCTAAACTATCTAATTTGGTAGATATGTAGCTCTATTTTCGTAATCTGGCATCCTTGTTCCTCAAATGTTGCTATTTGGCCGGAAAATTAAAAAAAATTCAAGTGCAAACTGGTGCAGAGTTTCAGTTTCCAACGCCCCGATCGGGTGCCGATGCCTTTTGGAACAGCTTGACCAATCAGGGGTCTGTGGTCCGTGCGGTGGCGCGAAAGCTCCGTTGCACAACCAATCAGGCCGCCAATCAACCTTCACCCTTCTCACAATAAACAATAAATTAATGTGGTCATGGAGAGGTTTCTATCTTAAATCTCCAGGAAGACAGGTTTATACATCCAAGAGTGATCACATGTGAACTGTGATCTAGCTCATTTCAAATACCTCATTGGACGTATACACATGCACGTCCAGAAGGCCGTATATATGAAAGTACATATCAAAATATTTCTGAGCACACTGAAGACTTTCCTTTTTTCTAAAAATCTCTCGAAACATGCATGGCAGACTTGGTATCAATGGAAAGCCATAAATTCTACAACCGGAGAATGTGGAAAGCCCTCCCGGCCATTTCTAATCAACTTAAACAAACCTTTGATTATGAAACATATCTGTTCCTACCTTTTTTACCATTACTAAAAAGCGAGAAGAAGCTGAATACACTTATAAGTTGTAGTTATTTGACAGTGTATATATGTAACGTTATCTGTATAGTATTCTTTTGTTGTGAACTGTACTTAACCCAGTGGCTATATGTGTACAATAAAGGTCTTCATTCATTCATTAATTATATGACTCTGCTTTACACATGTAAATAAAGTATCGTGCGATACCTGCGTGTTGTATCGTACCACTATCGATCGTTATTATTTTTAGCAAACGCACGCTATCATCAGCTCAATGACTCACCGTGAAGCTCAATTCCCTTTGTCACGAAATCGGTGAATGCCAAAGGGAATTGAGCTTCGCGGTAAGCCATTGAACGTTTGCTAATAATAACAATGGTTGATAGTGGTACGATACAACACGCTGGTATCGTACGATACTTTACTCACATGTGTTAAGTAGGTGTTGTTGGCAACAGCAAGTCTTGCCACACCCAAAATGCTACATATAAGCGCGTTTTCCTTGGTCAAAATTCAGTTCCCACAGGGGAGTCGTCTTCTGCGTTCAACACCTGTCCTGCCAGCTCCAACGCGCGTCAAACGGTAAGTTGTCACAGGAAAGGTGTGTTGTATGTTCTTCCTAGTATAGCTGGGGGCTAGCCTTTACGTATAACATTCGAGAAGATGTAAGGTATGTACGGGGTATTCGTAATCCGCTGCCCTGCCCGGTCCGCATAAACCGCTGCCCGGTCCGGTCGGCGGGCGTTATGGGGGTTCCTCACACTGCTACACATTTTTTTACAAAGCTATTGTGCAGCGCGAAACTTGTAATTTGTAACTGTAAGAAAATAACGTACTTGGCTTTACTCGAAGTTAAAAAGATCAAGATGTTTGTGCATCTGAGGCCTTGTTATGAAGTTCTTTTTTTATTCTATCATTTTATCACATGTTGACGGCACACTCAAGTTTATTCAACTTATTTCAATGCCACCAACGCAAAGGACAAACACATGAACGGACAATAGACATACCGGGTACTCATTTTCATCTGAGTCAAGTGCCTTTCCCAAGGGCACAAGATCGATGGCATGGCAGGATTCGAACTCGGGACCTCTTGGTTCAGAGCTGAAGTTAAAGTAGTTTTTTTTTGTTGGTACATGTATATAGATTGAAGACCTGTGGAGAAGTGATAAAAATTTGGACCTCCCAAGCAGTTATCTTTTGAAACCGGGCAGGTTCAAGGGTCATAAAATCCTTCTGAAGGGGACGTTGAGCTGTCAGTCCTTAGTGTATAGGATAGTCTCAGGCATCAAACATTTTAGACTGCACTTCAGTTTACCCATAAGAGTAGGGATGCCCCGGTTTGCTTGTTAAATTCCTTGGGACATTACAGGCTCATCACCTTCTTTCTCATCACTGTGTGATCAATTACTGATTTCTATTTGAGGCTAAGAAAGAAATTGAACTTTTACATTCTATGTCAAAAATTCTTTCTTAATGCTAACTTTATAGGAGGAATGAGGAGTTGCAATAGATGGGTCTGTTTAAGTTTCCCTGTCCTATCATTCTGTGTAATGTCTGACTGACAGTTTGTAAAAAAATTCACTTCCTTATGACCATAGAGAGTATACATCTGAATCAGAATTTTGTTTCTCCTCCACTGGATGACTGTGGTATCACACTGATGGTTTAGTCTTATTAAAACTCATTGGCATGGCATTCCTGTTCTATTAAACTTACTAAATGAAAAGAACAAAGACGGTGGTGTAAAAAATCTGTTTAATGTCAAGTAGGATTAATAGTACACAAAGGTATCACACCACTGTTCAATACACAGAGGTATCACACCACTGTTCAATACACAGAGGTATCACACCACTGTTTGATGCTTGACTACCTCAGCGTGCAGTGGTATCACGCCGTTAAGCTCTGTACATCTTAATCACATCGAACAGCGGGGCACGACAGATGGGGCAGTTGGCGTCTTCCACCTTCAGCAGGAGTCCGCACCGGTCGCACATGCAGACGTGTCCGCACGGGTACGCCACGCTGTTCACCGGGCGCTCGTAGCAGATGGCACATGTCTGGTCGTTGTGGTACGGCTGGCGAGGTTCTGTGTCGGAGTGATGGTCGGTAGAGATGGGTGATGGTAAGGATGAGGAGGCCGGAGAGGGTTCATCTGCTGGTACCACACCTGCAAGAGAACAATGCATGGGAAGACTTGAAGACTTCAATCTAAATCAGCAAGGAGGTTAGCTAACCTCCTTGAAATCAGGAAGTTCTTCTTAAGACACAGAAGTTATAACTTTCTCTTCTTGACAAAGACAATAGCTAAACGTAACAAGACTTGTTATTGGTGCTAGAAACTGTAATGGGGACAAAGCTATACTACATCAGAAACATGATATGTTCATTTTTGGTACCGATGAGAAAAGTAGAAAGCTCTCTGCAGACATCTTATGCAATGTTTAAATTTTGCACTGCCAATGATGTACAACATTATCAAACAGATAAAGCAAAGGAGGTGAAAAAGAAATTTGTGGATTTTTGTCCCACCTGCTAGCCTGATTTTCCTGACAAACAGGGTGAGAATGAAAACTGCCCAGAGCTGCTGCCCCGTCTCCACCTCCAACACCACCTGTAGATCACCCCCGTTCACCCCATAATGGACTCTTCCACTCATATCCAACAGGAACGTCAGCTTGTCCCCACTGTTTAGTTTCTCCAGGTATTTGAATGTCCAGTACTCCTTCCTGCGGCTGGCTGCAGCACGGCTCGACGGCACGTCTTTCTGCTGCAGGGCTGCAGGATTCACCGCAGTCAGACCAAAGTCGAAATTACTGATCGACGAATCAGCTTCTAGTATGTAAATAAGAAGTATCTGCCCTGGCTGTAATGGCCTGTATGTGAAGACGAGTCCATTGAACATACTCTGGCTCACGTTGGCAGCTACACTTTTCAGCCCTTTCTGATCAGATTCCAGTCGCACGTTACTTCCATGTACGGGATGGAAGGACAGACTTGCGGTGTACGCTGCTGACTGACCATTGTCTAGACAACCTGGCTTTGATAACACTGACCTCGAATCAGATGGAGTTTGTAAAGTTCTTTGAGGAGCTGTATTTGTTAACGGTGTCCTTCTTATTTGCCTGAAATGTTGACTTTGTCTGTTCAGAGGATGAGATTCAGGTTGGGAAGTCACATGACCATGAGATGCATTGTTTAACAGGTGCTCTGCTGAATGCAAAGTTCTTTGTATTGGTGCATTTTCCCTCTGACCTTCCTCCAACGTTAAAGGCTGAAGTCTAGTCCTAGCCACAGAGTTTGGGACCCCAACACTTGCACTCACAGAGTCTGGACCTTCTCCACTGGACTGCAAATGAGTTAAATCTGTGACGTTGGAGCTAGCTCTGTGGACAGTACTGCTTGAGTTGACATGAGCTGTACTGTGAACGGTGTCTGTGTGAGACAGTGTGTTGGCTGAACTGCCTGTTGTCAACAGTCCAGGCTGGTCTGTCAGTGTTCTGCTGATGGTAACTCTGTTACCTGTTCTGTCTTCACCATTTTGTAAGGCAGGATTTACTGTTGGAGCAGTAGTTTCCAGGGAAGTTGTAGCAGTAGAATTCTCATCTGCAGAGCTGGCCTGCTGGTTGTGTTGCAAGATGTCTGCAAAAACACTATTTCTGGAAAAGAAGAAAAGTAGATTACTGGTTCAGGAGCATTTTGCATTTGTGGAAGGTATTACTGTACAAGGTGTTTAAATGAGTTTAGAGATGTGTGTGAAATATTCAAGTGACTTGAATGTCCGTTGTGTTATCATATATTACCTTGTTCCATTGGTTGTGGAGTCTGACCCCTGACCATCGACCTGTGACCCTGCAGGGCACAACTCCATGACCCCAGGCTGTGAGGTCGATGCCCTCAGCACCAGTGCCCCCTGACCTTCGCCCCGAGGGGTCAGGGTGATAGCATGGATCTCCCCACCGGGACTGGCCGTGACAGTGATGGCTTGGTATCCTAGCAACAGGAAGAAGCAGAATATAAGTAAATTTCACTGAGCACTTTTTATCTTGAGAACTTAGAGGTGTTACCAAGGAAGGAAAATGACGCTCCTGTCTGTCAGTGCAGGAGATAATTAGAAAGCAGAGAAGAATCCCATCAGTCTGCCAAGGTTCAACATTCAACAATACTGTGACAGGTTTAATACACAAATTAGACACAGTATTCATGCATCAAAAAACGTGTCTGGTTTCAGGAGGTTAAGATTTTAACCTCCTTGTTGGGTTGAAATAATTTCTTGGCTTAAGATGCAATACAGCAAGGATCTTAGCCGTGGCGACTCAGGTAGCCGCTTTACTAGCTACCATATACTAGTATACAAATTCGTAAAAGTCGCCGCGGCTACAAGGATCCTTGAATACAATCACCAAGAAGTAGACTCCTGATAACTGACGTATAACGACGACATGCCACCCTTGGACACTGCCAAAATCACCCCCGCATCTCCACCATTTAAGTTTACTATCCATATGAGTTATGACGGTTGTGTTCTCTACATGTACACCCCCCCCCCAAAAAAAATTCTAATACCTGTAGTCGGAACATTGACTGCTGCCTCACGCCCACTGGAAGCGGCGCTGCTGCCTGTTCCCATCTTTAAGTGTTACTGAAGGGGACGCTTAAGCCGTGTGGACGTTCATGATGCCGTTAAAATCTGGAGTTTCGAAGTAAAACCAAGTTCGCAGTGCAGAGATCATGACGGTGACGTGCGACGCTGTTGCCATGTTACTTTGTTCACCTTTGACCTTATAAAGAGGGCAGCAGAATAAAGGAAGTACTAACAAGGAGGTTAGAGAGACCTCCTTGGTACTAATAACCGACAGGTTCAAATGCATGCTGTCGCCCTCATACCTTTTGCAAATAAATTCAGGCATGCAGACACTTCATTTTGTCCTAGAAGCATGGCGTATGTAGAATATTTGGGAGAGAAAACCCCAAACAACATTAGATTATGTAGGTCATCGGTACTTCACGAGCGAAAACGCCCCCTTGCGACCCATTGTGTGCTTCCACCATGGTCTATTTTACGATGCCAAAGTTATTAGGCCACAAGAAGTAAATTTTATGGATGACATCCTCCGCAGGCGGGCAAAAAAAACAAGATTCCTACATTTTCAAACTTAGAGATCATAAACCTTGTTAAACAAGAGTTGAGGCGTCAAAACATAAAATCACAACAAGTCTTTTATTCCTGTACTCAACCGTATTACCTGTCCTTGTAGATGTGTATACATCTCAGTTAACTAGAACAATGAGCTTGTCGTACCATCATGGGCAGCTACTACTCATATGCGATGGAAGACTGTCAACACTTGCCATCAAACGCCAGAAATTGGGCCTCAAGTTTGCTGGATCCCTTATGGTCTTTGAACCAAAAGACATTTACGACATATTTCCCCATTTTCGGCATGTTGACCAACGTCGGAGGGCAAAAAATTTTTTTTTTCAAAATCAGGCGAAAATTAATGCACGCGCTGATATCATCCATAAAAATTACTTGCTGTGGCCCAACGGCATTGAGGCTTCATTGGTGACTTACAAAGGCATACGTCACTAAGTTATGTCTAACCAACCATATAACTCACCCTTATAGTTATACTAAGATATTGGGTTAAACGAGTCGCCCGAACTCACTGTAAATGACGTCATGGGTCTGGCAGTGACGCAATGTATTTGCGAGACTGGCACCACCAGTCGATCAGTATGATAACAAAAAGTGTCATCTGAACAAACAAACAATAACTATTTACGGAAGTATGTAACGTTATCTTCAAAAGTAGGAAAATATGTATATGTTCCAAAAATATGGCATTCTCTGCAGACATACACATGATGGCACTTCAATTGGATACATAATCATAAAAGATGTAAGTGACATTACCATTGGTATAAACGTTATATAATATGAATGTACTTAAACACCCCCCTCTGTTTTTGAGTGGTTGGTTCCTCCCACTGCAAAGTCACGACATCCACGAAAACTGATAGTATCATACTAGCGATGTTGTTG
Organism: Branchiostoma floridae x Branchiostoma japonicum; assembly: GCA_013266295.2. Classification (NCBI taxonomy): domain Eukaryota; kingdom Metazoa; phylum Chordata; class Leptocardii; order Amphioxiformes; family Branchiostomatidae; genus Branchiostoma; species Branchiostoma floridae x Branchiostoma japonicum. The sequence continues at coordinate 6,878,490 of CM023824.1, forward strand.
TGTATTGGAGTCAGTCCGTAGCACACATTGTCTGGGCCCTCTTAAACCATTACAGGTGAGTTTAATGACTAAGTTTCAAGCCTGATATGAAGGTACGCAGCAGGTGGTGTGAGTACTAGAAGATGATAGTGTAAGTTATAACACGAGTAACGTTAACTTTTACTGAAATGTCTTAGGATTCGTGTCGTTTTACTTCAGGCCCGATCTTAACTGAACTTGTGACGCTTTCAGCTTGACTTTTTGAAGACGTGTGTTATAGTTTTTTGATCACGATGATTTGACAAAACGTAAAGCTTGGCAGATCATGGTACACATCACCTCACCTCACCAGTCTCATAGCTGCACAACAGTTTTTAAATGACTCAAAGGGGTAAGTGTTTGACGAGGACCTGTTAGACGGCTCTCCCGACCTTTATAATATGTCAACTGTGCCCTGTGCCTGAAGGGAGAACGTGTGTATCAACAATTACGCGGCTTTTGTTGACCTTCCGTGGTGCCTAACATGAATTCATCAATACAAACAACGCATTTTTGATTTTCTACTTCATTCAATTCATCATTTCAATGTAGCCTGCCACTTTGAGCAGGTTTGTTCGCGCATGTACCAAGGAGGTTCAAAAAGATGTACGTAGTTCGAACGAAAGAAAAACATGCTGGTTGAAATCCAAAAGGTTTATGATCGAAAGATATACACTGACTCATATGACTCAGAACGTGTATTACTCTGTTAGTCAGCCCATCCAGTATAGCTGAGCGCGTGTTTCTGTTATCACAGGATACCACAGGAGAAACTGCCCAATGAAGTACGTGAGTATCGTGTTGCTGTTAGCCTGTTGTGTGGCTGTAACACACGGGAGCTGGAAGTCATGGCTGGCAAACTTGGTTCGGAACAAGATGGTTCAGGACGTGTCGGAGGGAGACGTGTGTAACTGGTGCTTCCTGTGTGGGGAGGGCTCCAGTCAACTCTCCAGCAAATACAGGCGAGTCATTATGTGTGAAAAAAATACGAGATGTATGCTATATTAAGGATTGTTTTTAAGGGGCAACGACAAGTATAACATTTTTGTACTGAAGACAGATTATAATTATGGTTTCACACATAACAGTTATACGTTTTTAAAAATCTCTTCACAGGTTGTCGCGAAAGATATGCCAAATGTGCCGAGAGGACTGTGGCCAATCGTCATTAGAATCATCGTCATCGCCTGGGGATGCCCCTCCCCCACCCTGTAACATCACCTGTGCACAAGGTACCTAATGATTGACGCTCCCCTCCCCTGTAAGAACGGTCTCTTTCCATGTAGGCTGCCTGAAAAGATACCATTTGTGGAGACTGTAAAATATAATGCCTGGGGACAATTGTGACATGACAACTATGGGACCGGTGAGATGAGGTGAGGTGAGGTGAGGGGACAATTGAACCGATTCAGCAAAGCTATGCAAACTATGCAAATGGTTAATGCTGAGGTCACATTTCCAAACAGGTTCCCGGCCGGGCTGTTTCTACAATTTATATCAAGAATATAGTAAATAGTTCCCATTATTAATTTTTTTCAATTTTTTTGTGCTTTGCTGTCTTTTATATCATACTTTTCGTTCCATAAAACTGCCCGACCGGGCCCCGGTTTGGAAATTAATGTGACCTCAGCATAAGTTGTCCAATTTTCAAGTGGTGATGCAAAAAAAAAGTGATGCCATCATATTCCCGACTACATGTATCATCAGGGTAAAACCATGTGATGTTGAAAACGTCCCGCTCATAGAAAGACGCTCGTAATATTAAAATGCCACCTAAGTTGTTAATTTTTTTTTTATATGTGATTTGTTATATTCACCTAATATTAATTGTAAGATTCTTAACACTGCTTTGGTGAGAGTTTTACAGCCTAAACACCACAACCGGCCACAATCCACCACACTCGCCAGCTCTACGATATGCAGTGTACAATGGGACAAGGACCCTATGTGACGTTCTGAATACATTTTCTATCAATATGAATAGAAAACATTAGCTTCCTGTGCAGGCCTCCGAGCGGGTGGGAGTTTTGATACTGTCTTTTGTAGAATTGTTTAAAGCGTTCTTTTGCCGGCCATCGTACAACCAACCGGCCAGAGTAGCTCAAACCCGCCGTGTATTTAAACTCCCACCCGCTCGGAGGCCTGCACAGGAGGCTCAGAAAACATAAGTCTTTCTTTGATGGAATATGTACAACGATCAAGTTACCACACATTTCCACCCGCAGAACTGCTGGATTTCGCGGCTATGAACGCGTCCATGACAGACATGGTGGGTGAGATGACCGACCCGGCCGAGGTGGGGATGGATGACGTCATGGACCATCTACAGGAGCTGGAGGATCTCGGTAGGTTCAGACCAGGGTTGGCATGCCCCTTTTCAGGCAGGCGTAGGAAAGCTATTTTTGATTTACCGTAATTCGCGTGGAAAGATTTTTTATGCACCTAACTTATAACGAGATGGACACATTTTGCGTAATTGACTTCCTGAGTTTAGCGTAACGCGTAGGCAGTCCTACTGCATTTGGGCTGGGCTCCAGGGTGGGACGACTAGCTGCAGAGGCCTACGAAGAAGAAAATAATCGTCTGTTTGCTGACCATAAAAGATAGAAGATCCCAGACTGGTTTTAATTTTGGCTAGAACAAAGAGATCAGGGCAATGTTGGAGGGCGAGCTTTTATTTTCTGTATAACCCCTAACCTCGAGCAGAGCTATTAAATTAGGTTAAAAAGAAAAGATAATCATTTCGACTCTAGGTCGTTAACAGTCCTAGAGTAGACTGTATGAAATTAATTTAGAATGAACTGAAATAAAGCCAAACCATTGCATTGAATGAAATGACGGACTTTGAATGAAACACAGTCGTTCAAAACGTTAACGTGACGTTCTGTCCCCAGAGCCAACCTGCGGTGCCCAGACCCTCCACTGGCGGCTGACGGGACCACGTGTCCTGCTGGAGTACGGGGGAGGGGACCAGAGGATGACGCTGGGATTTTCGGATGACACTCTGGACGACCTACTGGAAGACCCCGACTTTACAGGTTTGGGAGTTCAAGTCTCAGGACGTTCTGTGAAAAGTTACCTATTCCCACTGCGCACCAATTGGATCATCCTTATGAGTTATGGGGTCCACGCCGAAGTCGCGCGTCGGAGCCTGACTGGTCCCAGTTCCCTTGAGTGCGAGTGAATGGGCGGGTGGTTGGGTTTCGGAAAATTTCAGCTCCCAACGAGCCCCTAGCGACCCCTGCATTCGCCCATTACCTGTCATGTCTTTTCGTCAGTCTCCGTCACGATCCTCCGGCAAGAATCCGCAGAAGTGGCAGCGGGTACTTCGTCTCTCATGTACTTATATGGTGTTCACAGGTGTACTCATTAGTCTGATCCAATCAGCGCGCAGTGGGAAAAGCTTATCCAATCCAGGCAGGGCTGCAGGGGACCGACTGCATGGTTTGTGTGCGTGTGTCATACGTGTGTGCGTGCACCTGTGCTTTTCTTTCCCTCTTATTTTACGAATGTGAAAAGAGTGTACGTCAAAAAAGAAAGAAAAATCAAAACAAGGAAAATACATCTACACCAGAAGAAATGTACAGAATTTTATGTAAAGATCATTGTCTATGATACTTTTATTACTGAACTTCCAAGAGATATCAAGTTTCTCAGTCCATCCTAATTACCCCCAATTCCCGTCACAGATGAATGTCCCAAGCTCATGTCCAAGATGGGGAACTGTAGTGCGATGGAGGAGGTTGCTGACCAGTTCCCCTCTATGATGTCGGACATGATGGCAGACATGGTGCCCGACTGTCACTCCATGGTCAACTCCTTCAACTGTACGGACGACATGCAACTCACACAGGTGGGCGATACCATGATGGCGATGGGGGAGAACTGGGCCATAAAAACCTACCCCTGTACACTGGAGTACAGCCCTGTTGTACGGAGGGGGCGTTGGCGGTGGATCGTCGTCAACGGGAGACCACTGAGGGTGAAAATACACATCAGATTTGATTGAGAACACATTTGCTGAAACTACTGACTTAAAGGGCAATTATGTAACATTTTTGCACCAAAAATTGAAATATTTTAATTGAAAAAATGATTGTCATTTACTTCCACCTTTCAACATATTTGCGCAATTATCTCACATTTCTGACATAAAGGTTGGCGCTAAAACAGCCCACACGAGGCACACTCAGTTTATCGCACCACCACAATCTACCAGAATGTAAACAAACATGGCTAACAGATGTATTTCCAGCTTTTCAACACACTCTTATGGCATAACATTCTGCACCTCCACTTTCTGAATGACACTTACCGGTATTTGCAACGGAGTAGGGTTGATTAAACTTAACTTTGTAAAGATAATGAAATGACCAGAAAATTGACTTTTTTGTATCCACCTAATGTCACATAATGCAGCTCTAAGAAATAGGATTCTTGCGTCATATGATGTAGGTCACCACAGACGACTAAGTGTCAGTCCATGTAAGCTTTGCTTCGAATGATACACAGTTCTGTCATGTAACTTCTCTAATAAATCTTCTCCCATTCATCCAAAAGAATGAACGGAACAGCACTTAAAGTAGGAAACCATCTTGTTTATTGTCACACTGAAGGATAAACATACTAGTATGTAGTATGTAGTACACAGCACTGCCACCTAGCGGTCCAGAACAGTCTTGCAACCAAAAAGCACAATCTTCAAGGGTTCTTCAAGAACCTCATGGTGGGTTCCTATCTTTTCTGGTGTGAAAATATGGCTGTGTATCTTTTGTGAGAGTGATTATAGATGTACTTATGTCTATGACAGGTTGATATAGAAGCGCACATTCTTACTACCAAATCAAATATCTTAGGGGTTACTCTTTTCACTTCCAATGTTATGTACAGTCATGGATTGATATAAAACTTGGGATGAACATCTCTTTTGAAAACCAATGGCATCAGTACAAAATCCATGATTATACTGTGTTTTCTTTACTACGCACAACTGGACATGTATGGAACAAAATGGTGTATCTACAAATTCTGACACAAACATAGACTCAAATTGTTCAAACTCTCAAGTAGCTGTACCAAACTGTTTACATCAACACAAGCCCCAAAAACCAGAAACACAGTCAACACTTGTGATCGAGACTGCAACTGTGACGCAAGAAGTCTTTAGCCTTAGGATATATTCTACAGTAGAAAATCACTCAAAGTGGAATAGAAAGCTAGAATTTGCATGCACCATCTACATGTGAAACCATTGTTAATACATTGCTGTTAGTCAGGCCTAGGAAAAATAAAATGTTGTGTTTCCGGTTTCCCAACGGACCCTAGCAAAAACCCTCAGTTTTACATCGTTTAACTGTATTTGTTGGATCAGTTCAGTTGAAATCTGAATTCTAAAAAAAAAAAAAAGAAAAGACAATCCCACCAAGTCCAATTTTTCAGGAAACACAACATTTATTTTCCTAGGTCTTACTATGTACATCAGTTGGTATTCATGTATTAAGTCTGTGGTCTGGACTGGTTCCGAAATGCAAAACAGAATCTTGCATCTTGATACTGTCACTTGGTTGGTTGCAGCGTCAAAGCAAATAAATGTACCAATGGCAATTTCTTTCCTATGTCCTCTCCAAGTATAGTACACGTAATAACTTTGTCATCAATAGTTTTAAGCTATCAGGTGTACATATACTAGTATGTACTTATACTTGTCCTTTGGTAGCCAGGGATTGTGTATTTGTTGTTCACTTTATATGAAGTACAGTTATTATTGAACTCATGGTAGGTATAAAAGCAATGCTGTTGTAAATTGAAAAAATAAATAAAGTGTCTTTAAACAATGTAAGACAATCTTTTAACTAATAACTAAGGAAACATGCAAAAAATAAACCTTAGTACTGCAACAATGTCTGAACACTCAGCAACTTCATACAAAAATTGATACTACATGTACGTACAAATGTAAAAAAAAATCTTTGCTACAATCCACCACAAATATTAATATATACATACAAATCACAGAGTACCTCACAGTGAACCAAGTGAGGAGCTCAGCTTATATACATCTGTAATCAAATTGTCATCCCGGAGATACTGATGGCAAGAGAACAGTGTTCTAGCCAGCTTGAAATTTTTTTTTCTGTCTTGTCTAAATTTAAGTTTTGTTTGATGTAACATCATATGCATGTCGAATGCCGGAAGCACAAGGTCCTGCCCAACAATCTTAGGGTGGTCGAGGGGTATGTTCCTCCGGAAAAATTTTGAAATCTTGACCCTCTGAAATGCTGTTTCCTTCAATTTGCGGGGCAAATTTTGCTGGTAGACTAATCTTAGTTTAATGACATCTCTTTGCATATCTTTACACGCCGATTTTCATTCGTAAAAGATGATGGATTGGGGAAAAATTTTTGTCTGTCATGAGCAGCAAAATGCCGTCAAATGATGGAAAGGCGGACGCTGGCTAGAACACTGCAAGAGTGCAACACTGTCTTTTGATATTCTGGGCTAGCTGGCTACATGCATGACATGGTGGTTTAACCATCACAATGCTGGTGTCCATCAGTGCAGCCATCTTCATGCTGATTACAAACAACAGTCAGTAGGGAAAGGGTTAACAGGAATGATTCAAAAGTTGCAATATTGTTGCAATGTTTTAGCCAACGTGATCTTTTCAATGCAAACACTACACTGTTGGAACTGAGGTTAGGGATAACTTTTCAAGAACATAATGCAAAAACATGTACACATGTACTACATTTAGCAAATACACAAATACAAAACTACAAATACATCTTGTAGTACAAAATTTCGTAAATGTGTAAACTTGACTGACTCTTAATCTTCTGCTACAAACTCTCATGACCATGTTTTTTACTTTTTACTTTTATTTTTTTCTTTACAGGGCCATCACAAATGTGGTAGGCTTTAGAGATGACAAAAAGTCCAATGTCACAACACGTCACACTTAACAAAAAACATCTTAACTCCTTGAGTAGCTATGCTTATCAAAGAAATTCCCCACACATGAATTGTAGCATAGTCATTTCAGTCTTGTACCTGATCACTGTACCCTCTGAACACCAAGTGTCACTCCCAAACAATTAGCTTTCTTGAAATTTAGCAACACGTTCATAGATTTTCAGGAGTAAATACTGGTGCTACACATTCCCCTCATCATTTTTCCAGTCAGACTCAGTTCCTGTTCACTGCTGATGCATGGGAAAAATCTTCCTTAAAATCTACAAAGCTTTAAGTACCTCGATAACACAACCTCATGTTCACATATGTCTTTTGATAATATCATACACACACTCTGCAACAAAGCTACTTTTTGTACTGTCTCAATTATTCAAACTGTGCCTCTTGGGGTAAATACAAGTCATATCTTTACACAGCTGTCTACCACTGTTAGGGAAAAATAGATTATCTTGGCTATTCACACATCTCGTCGAAGTTTTTTGGTTACAACATGGCAGGACTACATTTCATTTGTTGTTAAACGTACCCATAGTTTGCTACCTATGCCACTTTTTACATACTGTTTTGGCATACTGTTTATCAGGCCACAAAGTGGCAACTCTGGACATTCTAAGTTACCTTCTACATTATTCCTTCCATGCCTGGATGAATTTTTCTACATAATACTACAGGAAACAACACAATGTATACATCTGCCTTCAAGTAATGACATACATAAGAAAAGATATTTTTCCCTACCTCAGCATATTTTCTTGATCAACTTGTTCACAAGTAGAGAAATTTCAAAATCTTGGTAACTAAAACAAAAGTACTCAGCCCTAGTAGAGTTTGTAAGTACAAAAGACAAACGCTTCAATCTACTTTCAGCTCCAACTGCCTGTCTGCAACATAAGCTTGATGTTACGATCCGTTGTACCCTTAGTTGTTGTTGTCCTTGTCTTGCAGTAGGTTGTCAGCTTCAGGACAGTCCCAGGTGTTCATGTTTGCCCTGTCTGTGCCTGTGTCTGTACTGTGGAATGTTCCTGCAGAGTTCTGGGCTGACCCAACGTTCCTGTCCTCTGTCCGCTCGGCCTCTGGAATGCTGTCCTGGTGAATCCTGTACTTCGTGGGTAGTTCTTCTTCTTCCTCTTCTTCGTCACTGTCTTGGAAATCAGCAGGCAATTCTTCGTCGTCGATTCTTGCCTCATCAGCGTACAGATCGTCGTCCTCTACGTGGCCCAAGCCGAAGATGTCCTCGCCACCTGTGTCATCCTTGTCTCCACTGTTTGCAGCAAAGTTGTCTTCTACTTTGTTGTTCTGCAGCCCTTCATCGGCCTGGACGTTGTCATCTTCCTCGTCATTCTGGTTACCGTCCGGAGCAACCTGGTCCTGCTCGATCATCGAGTCAATGGCGTCCTCCTCGCTATCCCAGACATCCTGACGGTTGAATTCCTGAAGAACCTCTTCCACGAGCTTGGGCCCGACGTTCCCGTCCTCTGCCCCCTCCAGCACGATGTTCTCCTCCCCGAGGTAATTCTGAACGGCCTCCTGGATGTCCTCCAGTTCCTTAGCGGAAAGCTCTCCGGTGAAGTCCCAGCTCTCGTTCACCGACGACTGCTCGGAGTCCGGGTCGTACTGCACCTCCATGCTGCGGATGGACTCTTCGTACTCGTACTCCGACTCCCTCCTGCCGACGCGCAGCGCGCCCGAGTACTTGTCGTAGTTGTCAGGGTCGTCCTCGTCCGCCGCACCGGCCTGGTCGCTCTCCGGCTGCGTGAAGCTGAACTCGATCCCGTGTCCACGTCTTTTTCTCAGCTCGGTTTCCAGGGAGGCACGAACATTCTCCACCCGAACCTGCTCTGTAACATCGCCCCCCTCCCCACCTGGTGGGTTGTCCTGACCCCCCTCCCCACTGCCGTCTTCTTCAGGCAGGTCGTTCAACTCCTGCTCTGACAAGTACTTCTCCTGGTAACGTACCATCTCCTCCTGTTGTACACATCAAAACCAATAGTTAACATGGCATGAAGAATAAAAGGAAGATGATTTTTTATCTAAAAGCAGCTTCTTCAACATAAGATTTTCTCTTGAGGACAGAAAACAAACTGTTGATTTCGAAGAGCACTTATCAACTTGACAATTCTGAACAATTACTAACCAACCAACCAACCAACCAACCAACCAACCAACCAACCAACCAACCAACCAACCAACCAAACAACCAAACAACCAACCAAACAACTAATCAAGAAGTCAGTTAATCAATCCATTAGTACTCTAAATACCAGAAATGAAAAATTGGACTGGGTATCATGCCTTCCCCCACAGCCTGAAGAGAAAATGCAGTTTACCATGTTTAGTTGCTTTAGATAAACTATCCACCTGAATGTTTCTATGTTTTACCTGGAGTTTCCCAGACACGTCTCCCATCTTCTCCATCATCATGTTCATCAGGCGCTCCGTCTCGTGCAGCCGCATCTCCAGCTGACGCAGCTCCAGCTCACCTGCAAGGACCAATCACAGGTGTTGCTGTTTCATGCTCAACCAATCACAGATCATGTTATGTAACACCTGACCAATGAAAGGTACTGTTTAGTTCATATGCACTGACCAATCACATTTGGTGTGACATAACATAAGACCTAAGACCTAACAGTGATCAAGAACAACTTCTTCCACCCCAAGTTACAAATGTAGCTGTCAAGACTGGCCAGAAACTGTAAGTGTGTTGAGGAAAATCTATTGCAAATTGAATGTCTGGACACTCACATTTTAAGTATAGTAAGCGACTATACCGGAAGCTTAATACATAAATCCTAACTATAGTAACACAAAGTCTTATACTAGAGTATTCAGAAACACAACAGAGAGAATTGTTGATTGAATCAAGAAATCCAAAGAGCCCTCCTTACTTATGGTGGTCCCCCTGTCTATCCCCTCCATGGGATTGACCTTCCTCTGCAGGGGGTCCCCCTGACTTAGTCGGTTCAGGAGGTTGGCTTCGTTCGCTTCGTCTGCGTCCCGGAAACCGCGGTCCCGCCAGCTGTCTGCCTGTGATCTGGGAGACGGCTCGTTCTTCTTCTTCAGGAATATCTGTGTAGTGTGCACAGAAATGCGATAATTAACATACTTACTATACACAGCACTATACACAGTACATGTACATGTGATGATATGTATGTGTCTATTTTAGATCTTTCAAAGTTTCTGTGTGTACAAGCCTGCTTCATGCTGACTTAGTTAAAGTGCCCATCTCTATTTCTGTAGCCCCTGGGCCAGTCAGTTGTGCAATCACTACAGCAGGGGGCTAGTACACTGGTAGTAGTATGTGTTTAACTCCCATACTCTCTCCCAAATGCTGAGTGCTAAGCAGAGAAAGTAGCATGTACCATTTTTAAAGTCTTTGGTATGACTCAGCCTGGGATCGAACTCACGACCTACCGAATGCAAGGTGAACACTCTACCTACTTGTACCTGGCCATTGCAACAGTGTATTCATGCTGACTAATGCCGTTACAAATACAACTACATTTAGATGTGCATGGAATAAATTACAAATCATTAAGATCATCAACGAAGCTATCAAAGAAAAATTATAAGGCATACCTTATAGATAACGTAGACAAAGTAGATGAGTATCCCCACTGTGTACATGGGGAGGGCCACACCAATCCATCCCCGCCCCTGGGTCTGGGGAGGTGCCGCTTCACTGCCACTGGCTCGCATCATTCGCTTCTCGTTGTACGCTTCCTCGCCGAACCCCGGGCGCGTTATCGGATCCAGGCCGGCTCTGGCACCTCCGCCATCTGTGGATAGACGTTGACAGGTCGTAACTTGTTCAAGCACGGTTGTGTGTGCATGGGATTCTCTATCAGCTTTATGAATAACACAAAAGAGAATGACTCAGCACAGTAGAACCCAGCTATTTGCATCACGGCCAATAGCATAAAGGATCTGCATTGAAAACCCAAACTGTTTCCCATTCACACCATTATAAATTGAATGGCATATTTGCATAAGCTATTAATATTATAGCATAAACCTGATATTTGCATAAAAACAAGGAAAATAGCAAAAATGTGTCTGTACAAAGGCACTAAATCAACAAAATTTTGGGAATTGTCGCTGAGTGGTCACAGTCTGAAAAATGCGGTTTCCATTGAAAATTGTGTGCATCGCCGTTAAGCATGACGCCGGCACCACAAAGGAATTATGCATGGCAAAAGGAACAAAACTGTCAAAACAACGAAGTTATCTGTAACCACCAACTCCATTATTGGACCACACTAGGTAAACGGGCAATATACTTTGACAAATCGGTGATGCAAATACCGGTAGGCAGGCGGCGTCTACTGTACAACCAAGAAGGTAGAATTTTGAGCATGTAAGGTAGGAAACCTCTAGGGTACTGTGGAGGCTTCATGATTTCAAATGGCGTAATTACTCATACAGAAAGGAAAAGTATATTGCCTGCTTACCACAACATATGAAACATACGAAACTACACAATCTACTAGTGAACTGAAAGTGAAAGCAATTTATGAAATGCTTATGAAAAATTCAGAAAGCTATGCAAAGTATGTAATTAAGGGCACTTGTTGTAATACAGTCATCAGTATGCAGCACCCACAAGGTGGTAATTTTACTGAATAACAAATGCTACTGGGGTAACCAGGCATGTCGTCACTGGTTCTTTCTACTAGTATCTGGAAATAGAACATGTGGTAGGTAGGTAAGAAGGAATACCCACCACTCACTCAAATTAACGTCCCATTTTACAAACCAACAAAAGTAATGTCCACTTGAAATGCTGCTCTAGTACAAAAGTGGGTTTATCTTTCCCAGCCAACCAGATCAAATGGACTAATTATGGTCTACTTTACAGCTATTTCCCTCAGCATTAGTGTACCATGTGGAACATGAGATGTCAATAAACCAGCATGTGGGAGATGTAAGGGGAACATTACGTGTTCCTGATTTCAGTTTTACATTACATTGCTCCATAAGGGGTATTCCCTTTACAATGATAACATGGCAGTGGAAGAATAAAACTCTCCCATCACCTGTATTTCAAAAGCAGGGCTCGAAATACTTTTTCTGCAAACCTGTACTGGTGCAAGTACTGAAGTAGCATTGAAAATTACCTGCACCAGACACATTTTACCTGCACCAGTCAGAATTTAGGAAGTATGGATTACACTACAAACTGTTCAGAAACCATTGGCATAATTTCTTTTGTACTTCATAGGTTGTAACATAACAGTCAATGCAGCAAATAAAAATCCACATACACCTACATGCAAATATATAACCCAGTATATGACCCAGTACAGGTTACAAACACAGACATCAGAAATACCTAATCTCCAATCAGATCTTTCGGTGGCTGCAAAGACAGTATCAAATTGGCCAGGCTGTATCCATTGGCTACCTTTGGTGACATAATTGGATACAGCCTTTGGTGGCGTATTGGATACAGAAAGATCTGCTTGGAAGTTGGAGATTAAGAAATACCTGCACAGGTGGTATTTTGAGCCCTGAAAAGGGTTTCCAGATAGCCTAAATTGGCTGTTGAAAAGGCATGAGGATAGAACCCTCCACCAGTCCACCTGTTCTGTTCAGTCCTACTTCCTTACGTTTGTTACCGTGTGGCCCAGGGAAGGGCTGGCTGGCTGAAGACGGGGACGGAGCCTCGGGGATGAGGAACCTGGGCAGCACCATGGCGATGCAGAGAACGCACACGCACACCACGATGATGGTCTGTGTCCCGGTGATGCCCTGCTGGGGTGCCGGCGCCGGCTGGTCCGGGACACGCTGGTACTCAGGCTCAGCCATGGCTAGAGACGAGATTCACCAACAACACTGGGAATAAATAGACACAGGGAATATTACCAAAGTATACCTATACAATTATCTATAAAATATTAATTTTATTTGAACGTCAAAATGAAGCAGCCAGATATTAATAGCAACCCATGGTAAACACAAGTAACCCATGGTAAACACAAGTAACCTTTATGGTTAGTGGAAGGAATGATTCAATCTATTAAGAATACACAGTCTCTAAACATACTGTCTACCGGTAGTAGGTGATTAGACCATATGCCCTGCAAAAATAATAACAGAAACAGTGTGAGTCTTCTATCTCTTGCTACTGACTTTGCATGCAACTGTTTAACTGTGATATTTTAATCTTCATCATACAAGAACGTTCCATTTTTAATCTAGTTATTGGGGTATATAACCAGCTGGCAACAGTGGTCATTTCAAGTTAATCATCAAAATCTGATGGTTTTACAAACATGGCAGGATGTATTATTGATGGATGACATGGTAAATAAAAGCTCATTACTGATGAGGTTATGGTATTAATAGAACAAATTATGCATAATAAAATGATGCTCAATACCCCTCTTCTACAGCATGGGGCTTCTTCTTGGTACAGCATGGGGCAGTCACATAATATTACACAAGTTCTGCATGACGAATGGTTCATATTTTTATACACAGTAATAACATTACTGTTTTTTTCTTCTAACATTTTACTAACTTTTAGCAGTGCTCAAATATTGAATGACTCCGGGCAACTTAATCTTGATTTTCATTTACATGTTTATTTGTCTCCTTAATTGACCACTTGCCATACAGCTACACATGACAACCAAATTAGGCCTTGATTTAATCCAGCCAGTGGGCACCTCAGCCTCCCCTGGGAACCCTCCATATCAGTGGCATGATGTGTAATCTGTGGGTTCACCAGGGGATGGGCAGGCTGCCAGTAATTAATCATGTCAGGAGAGAGCCAGCCAGATGAGACAGATAGAAATGAACAGAGTCAAGTCACTTCTACCATAGTATAATAATGTACCCTAGTTTTCCTGTGGGGTTGTACTGTTATACTGTAGCTGAAAACAAAAAGGGATTTTGTCAAGTGATGCCTATCATCTGGGGAATACATGTACATGTTCAAAGGAAAGTTGGAAGGATGATGGCTAACCAGTATTTACCAGTTTCTACTTTCATCAGATTTCAGAAACACATAAAAAGAGGAACTTAGAACAAGTTAACAAACTTTCCTACTGAGGTGGGCTGGATTTAATTCATAAGCCAATCTTAATAGTCTTAAATGCATTTCTGGAAGATGGTTGGGGCTTATCCTTATTAGTCTGCACGCTCTGATTCTGTTGTTGCTCTTGCATGACTTTGATTTGATTTGATTCGAAAACAAACCTTGTCCTTTAAATTTGATGATATCGTGTAATTTTCATGTTAATGTCAGTAGTATTTCCATGACCATCTGCATTCTGAAAAGGCATTACCGGTAATCTAAATTCAGGAGGATTGCCTATGAATTACGCTAAATTTTTGCCACCTTGTAATGAACTTCGTGAAATTCAATTAGCTTTCCCTACATTATGAATTATAGGAAATGTAGATACTAGTAGCTTGCTAATTTCTTACGGAAAAGGGCATGCTGGGCTCCACCAATTTACATAGCCAAGGACAAATCCCAATCAGAGGACCTGTTAGTGCAAGGAGGTTACCTCCATGGTTAGTGTTACTGTAGTGGCCACGAGGCAGTCTACGAGATCCTTGCCAACATTATATGCCAAAGCATTCAATAAATGCACATGTATCATACTGACATAAATTTGTCCCAGCAACCATCAAGCATCTTGATAAAGTTATAAATTTGGGCATACTGACCTACAATGTGCAAAAACATGATAGGTGCATAACTCGTTATAGACATAAAATCTTAGTATATTATCGTTAATTTTAACTAAATATTGACACTAATGCATGCATAATCTAAGAACTACCTACATGTTTAGCAAACCTAATGCTACCCTAGATGGAGAACATAAAGATATGTACAAATTCATTCAACGACATAATTTTCGGCCTAAATAAAATGATGCTACTTCTAACTTAATAAACATGCAGTTAACAGTAGCTTGGCAGTATCAAGTCACTAGCTAGACAGGCTACTGTTGCACGTAGGACTTCCTAAGGCTGGGACAAATATTAACAGTTACTAATGAGTTATTGTTTAACGTTAATTTCCTCCCTGACCCACCCATCCACCTTTGCAAAACAGAGATGAAAACATGATCACCAAAACATCGTGATTCTTACCAAAAATCAGCCCTGAAATCCACTCCCAGACCAAAAATGGCGGGCTGTAGGTCAGTGTGTAATTACTACGTCTGATCCCGTCAGCAAAAGTAAACAGAATATCTAGTTACCTGAGACAATAGCTCTCGATCACTCACATTTCTTCATGAAAATGTTCCCGTTCCTTTCAATGATGGACGATTACATCTGATTCAGAAAGGGGAGGATCTTACTTAATTATTAAAATAACCACTGTAATTACCTAAAAAAGAGTAATGAATTTATATTATACACGCAATTTTGATCTGCTAATATATCTCTATAAATGATATTTCGTATTATTTTGTCTAAACTGAAGTTAAGTGTATATTACATTTATATTTTATTTTACCTGTTGTACAGACACTATTAGAATATTCCACTCCTGATTATCCTACTTTGGCTACATTTGACCGCATGTCGACCATCAATAAAATTGCTTACAGCTGAGAATTTATGAAAAAAAAACTACTAAAATGTATACCTCAACGTGTAACAACTCACATCTAAGGTAGTAAATAAACTTAGACCCATTTGGATCATGTTTTTATCATAACATTTTGTCCGGATTGGTACATCACGCATGTTCTCGCGAGAGTTTCGCGAAGTCCCTTGATTTTCTCCCCGGAATCCCCTCCAGTCTTTCTCTTTTCCCCTCATCGAAAATGGCGGAGGCAGCACAGGTTAGCACCCTGCATTTATAGGCTGATGGGTCGAAAATCGAGGAGGAAATTGTTATTTTCGCAATCGATGTCGATAGAATAGGAGCAAATAAAAGTATTGGATGATAAAGCTGCCCCAAATTTGTCCCAGATTATTTGTCAATATTCGTTCTTTTGATACACATGGCCAAGTGGGGAGGGGGGGGGGGCAATCATACTTCACTGTTTCTGTCAGTGATGTTGCATGGAACTAAGTGAATAAGGAATAAGTTTGCTAGCTGACTAGCAGGCATAAGGGCATATAGGCACGCTGTGTATGTTTAAGGTAGACGTTTAGAGCCTACTAGACTCTAACCCTGATTTTACCATACATTATGTTAGACATAAGTAACAAAATTTCCTGAACCTGATCCATGACATAATTTTTATATGACATGAATGAACGACCAAATCACTTTGTTAAAGATCTCTGTTTCCTGAGTGCTTGACCCCAACTGAACAAGAGATGTCTACTTTAGTGCTAGCTTATAGACTCCATGAACTATAAGTGTGGCAGAATCATCAACAGGTTGATGTTGGCCACCAAACTCACAAAGAAGAAAAGAAGAACTGTACATCAGTCATTTGTCAGACATCATCAATAAAATATTTATGATGATGATGAACTCTAGTGTTTTTCTTCTTCCAGACCGAGAGGGCTTTCCAGAAGCAGCCCACCATCTTCTTGAACAAGAAGAGGGTTCTGGGCAGCAAGATTAAGAAGAAGGACATGCGCTATGTCAGAAATGTCGGTCTGGGCTTCAAAACTCCCAGAGAGGTGAGAGATTTTGCCATTTGTACAAACTAACACTGAGAATGTAACAACTTTTACTGGCTGTGTATTTCTCATCATCAGTTTGGATTGACTACCCTTCACCTTGTCCCATCCTCGTTTTGAGGCGAGGGTTGGGAACTACAGTTGCATCCATCATCAGCCTCCTCCATCTTTCTCTTCTCCATCATTGACTACAAAAGACCAAGTCAAACTGGTGTTAGTCAATGATGGACCAAGAAGGATGGAGAAAGATGATGTGGGGGAAATAAAATTGCATATCTGCATTGATTCTCTCATCAGATTTTAAGGTTAACATATGTGTCACAAAGTTCAGTTGCCGTACTTTTTGTCTTTGAACTCTTTCATTGCTGCAGTCAAGTCATTTCCAGCAAGGTTTGCTTAATTTTCTTCAGCATGATTTTGTATCTTGGTTCTAGAGATCAGAAGTCCCCCACTGTCTTATACAAGTCCTGTGTTTTTGTTACCTATCCTGAGTATGGCTTCTGTTTCGTTCTTCAGGCTATTGACGGGACGTACATCGACAAGAAGTGTCCGTTCACCGGCAATGTGTCGATTCGTGGTCGAATCCTAAGGGGCATCGTGGTGAAGCTGAAGATGCAGCGCACCTGTGTCATCCGCAGGGACTTCCTCCACTACGTCAAGAAGTACAACCGTTTCGAGAAGCGCCACAAGAACATCTCTGTGCATCTTTCGCCTGCCTTCAGGTAAAAAAAAGGCCTATTCCACTCCATGCAGAGCATAGGAGTGGTGCCCATCTTCATTTCTGTAGACCTTGAGCCACACAGTTGTACAAGCACCACAGCAGGGGGCCAGTCTGTTTGTAGTGTTTTGTGTTTGACTTTCCCATACTCTTTCTCATAGATACTGAGTGCCAAGTAGAGAAAGCAATATGTGCTGTTTTTAAAGTCTTTGCTATGGGCAAGGGTTTGAACTCACGACCTTCTGATTACTAAGTGAGCACTCTTCTCGTTTGAGTTGGTCATTCAATTATCGAACACTGGTATGGTCCTTCATTTAAAAAAAAATCATGCTTTTTTAAAAATCAATTCCAAGCGTAACAACCAAAGAACAAGTACTTTACTTCCTTGGTGTGAAGTGACATAGCTTATATGTTAATTTATGTAACAGAAATCATTATTGTTCTCAGTTGTAGTCATAAACTTGGTTTGAGAATGATTTCTTTAGATATGTGTTCTATTGTTTTTCAGCAGCCGCTAAATGTAAATGGAACATGTAACCTGAATCTTTTTTTTTTGGAGCCTGATCTCTTCCATCATGACTTCCATAAAAAGCAGCCAGCAGTTTGATTTGAGTATTTCATGAATAGCTCCAATAAACAGTGTGAGCAGTTGTTGATGTTAGTGTCTGTTGTTCCCAGGGATGTGACGCTAGGTGACGTGGTGACCGTCGGAGAGTGTCGGCCACTCAGCAAGACCGTGCGGTTCAACGTCCTTAAGGTCACCAAGCGACAGGGCAGCCAGAAAAGTTTCTCCAAGTTCTAGATGAAAATTATGTCACAAATATAAAAAAAGAACGTCACAACTCCACTGCCTTTGTCTTTATTGTTTGACAGTTACTTGTGTGTGTGCTGAGATTAGTTTGCAAGGCCTATTAGAGGTCATGGTAGTGATGCGCACTTTACAGGAGGATGGGAGAGTACGTTGTTATTTATGTATAACCCTATACCTGATGAGGAGTCATTGAGGACTCACTTTTAACAAAGGCACTGAGATTATCATGTGAATTTTTGTAAAATTTTGTACGAAGCAAATATCACTGCACTAGCATGCCTATCATCATCTACAGTATTACATCTTCATATTTTGACATATGCTATAAGGTGAACAATAACAAAACAAACTGATTGCAAATGTGTTGGACACATGAAATGTTCAGGTAACATTCAGGTACATAAACTCTCCTACATGTAAAAGAGTACATTGTATTGTTTACAAGAAACTAGCAATCTAAAATGTGTCTTGTACTGAATCTACTTAAAATTGCCTGTCTGGGAATAGGTGTAGGAATGATGGCAGGTACAAAACTGCAACATTGACCACTAATTTACCATGGAGGGTGTACATGTCAACATACGATCTGTTACAGTGATTTAGTGACTTCAAGAGAGGTACAAAAAAACCCTGCATTGCATATGCTAAATCTAAATGCTTACAGTGGTTTCCACTACATACCAAATGCATACATGCACCCAATGGAATATCCCACCATACTTTATTAGGGACATACAGACAAGTGTGTTAGTACAGTATCTTCACTTTTCCTTCTTGCGTTGAAGCCTCTTGATGGCAGCCTTGCGAACATTGTTCAGAATGGACATGGTCAGGCTGATGGCCAGGCGCTGAGGAAGCAGATCCAACACCCAGCCCTGTGTTATGTACAGACAGGAGGTTAGGAGCAGTCCATCAATAAAGCATCAAACCTAAAGTAAAGCAGGTTGACCTCATGCATATACATTATCAGGGCTTGAAATAACGTGCAGGTTAGTGCAGGTTCTGGTAAAATTGGAGCTGTGCAGGTACTGGTATTTCAGATGTCAATTTGCGCCTATCCTGCACTGGTTCATGTGTACAGGGTTTACATACACATGTAGGTGTAAGTGGATTTTCATTAGCAGTCATCACCATGAAGTGTAAAAGAAATAATGGTCAATGATTTCTGAACAGTTTTTAGTATGATCCGTACTTCCTAAATTCTGAGTGGTGCAGGTAAAATTCGTCTGGTGCAGGTAATTTTCAATGTTATCTGTACCAGTATAGGTATGCAGAAAACAAGTATTTTAAGCCCTGCTTGAGATGAAGCATGGTGCATTTTCCACAGCTATTAGTGCAATGCAGCTGTGCCACAGCTTGCCTACTTAGCCAAGTACACTGCTTGAATGTGCAGAGATTTCATGACTCAAGCTCCCCCACACAAGTGACCAACATCCCCTCTGAAGGATGAATCACTCGGCCTCCTATTCTTTACCTATTTACATTATACTTGGGTCTTATAAGGCAGTTCTAGTCTTAATTCTCAAATGATATTTGAATTCAAAACTGGTACCATTTCAAATCTAATGTGAAGTGATAAAAAGGGTATACAGGGAACTGGCAAGCTAATGTTCCATCAGTGAATTGGGTATAAAAATAGACATACATGTATGATTTATATTATCTATATCAGCAAATACACCAATGCAGAAGGTTCCACTCACCTCCAGGGCATGTAGGTAGTATCCAAATGTGTGATCAGCCAGTCCGACCGTGTTCAGGGCGCTGCGTACGTAGGACGTTGGAGTTGGCATCAAGGCGTTGGCCTTTCGAATCCCGCTTAGCTTTGTGGCCACAAAGTGGGGAGTCACGCTCTGTGGGATGTGGCAATATTTCATCAGGTTGGTGTGATGATGCAAAAATGCATAGATTGCTGATTAAGAGAGAAAAAATGTTCATATTGAACTTGAGGTTGGTAGGAAATGTTTGTGAAGTTCACCTGTATGATGATACCCTTGCTCCTGTATTCATGTGCCAGGCAGCGAGAGAAGTAGTCCACAAAGGCCTGAGGAAAAATGGGAAGCATATACATGTAAGTGCCCAAGTCAGACATCAGAAATACCTGCACAGCTCCAGTTTTACCTGCCCTAAGGTGCATGTGCACCCAATACTAGTATTTCAAGCCCTAACCTGGTTGGATAACACCTGGGGATATGGACCAACATTTGTTTGTGAAGTGACATTTAACTGAATCATAAACATCATGCACTGTGTTCCAATGTCATGGCCAGATATGTTCTCAACGAAGTTCTAAGATTATGGATCCTTTCTTGAGATCCTGGGCCAACTTTTCACAACATGCACAAAAATTAAGAAATCGTACCTTGCTTGCAGAATACAGGGACAGCAGAGGTGCAGGGCTAACTCCAGAAGCAGAGGAGATGTTCAAGATCACACCCTTCTTCCTGAAAAAGAAAACAGCATATTTCTTGCGTAAAATGTTGTGCATCTATTCATTCATCATCGCAACCACTGTGAAGCTGGTGTGTTACACCGAGGGGTGGTTATACTGGCTATACAGATACAGATTTGATAGAATTGGTGTACACATTTCCATGGCTATGTCAGGTAGAACTCCATATACTACAGACACACAGGCTGTACGAGGTTCTACCTATGTCTTCCTGTTGTTAAGTTGGTGTGCGGAAAAGGGAATAGCAATATTTACCTCTCAACCATGCCAGACAGCACAATCCTTGTCATCTGAAAGTCAAAAAGAAAGAAAATGAACCTTTTTTAGTTATCCACATACAAGTCGGTGTTTGTCCACCATTTTGATGTGACTATTTTTGTGGAGGTAAGCATGGGTGTGAAGGTTGCTATAAAGCCAAGAGAATAGATCATGTACTAAGACGAAATTTCCTTGCTAAGACCGAGACACATACCTTAACGACAGACAAGGAGTTGACATTGAGCATCATTTCATCCATCTGCAAGAAAAAAAAAATGTAAATGATAGCACAGACTCACTAGTATTTCAACAGGATATCAGTTCTTACTGGTTTTAAAAATCAAACATCCTCAAAATATCTTTGGCATTAACTTTCCAAATACAAACAAAAGGATGCTGTTTCTTGTGTCTTACTCTCCATAATATTACAGATGTGCATTTGTTTTGCATGAATGCCCTGTAATGTATGGCTGCCATGTTTCTCCATATTACTAAGGAAAAAAGTGCCTGTATGTGTACTTACTTCAGCACCAGTGTTCCCATAGAAGTCAGGGAACTTGTAGGAAACCCCAACATTGTTCACTGGTCAAGACAGAAATATCTTTGTTAGATTACAGCAAAATTGGACACCTTCAGTTTATCACTACAAACTGTTAACAAAAGTATGACAAGTACTTGACTAAAATACACAAGAAATTACACATGAGTTGTTTGGTGCTGTTGTTAAGGTAAAACTTTTGATGCCTACATGTTATGTTTTCTTTCAACCTCTACTTTTGAAGTTATAGCGGTCCTCTTGTCAACATAGTACAAGATGATTCACGAGCGGTTCATTAGAAGGTTGTAACAACATTAACTACAACTACTCTAGTACTAGTACTTGTAATGAAAGGGAATGAGGGGTGTTACTTACCCAGACAGGCAATGGCGAGTCCCTCCAACTCAACACTGATGTTTTCATAGATGTCAGCAGATGAGAAGTCTGCAACCACTATCTTAGTCTGGACACCAGCTTTACCTTCTGTAGAGGAAACACATTGATTCTATAGTATAGATCCTGCTGCTGACGGTACAGTTCCATGTAACTTAGGCTTTGGGTCATTTCAACTTGAAAAGGGCCAGAGAACTGTCCGAAAACTTGTTGGTAAGCACTTTTATCAACTCAGATGAACTTTTGAGCTAATATACTTTACCATCACAGATGAACTTTCATTCGAATTCTGTTGTGTGATGGCACCACATGCTGACTATGTAAGGCATGGGATTGTGTGGTGTAATGGCAGAGCGTTTGGCACGGAACCGAAAGGTCCTGGTTTCGAGCCCTGCCATGTCACCGATCTTGTGCTCATGGGAAAGGCACTTTACATGACTTCCCTGGATGGAGGCCTGGCGGACCCCATCTCGTATTAGCCACAAAAAAAAGGCAGCAGAATCTTCAGCTAGTTGAAGGTGGCTGCCTCAAAATGAAAAAAAAAAGAAGAAGCATTGTCTGTCAGAGCTTTCAAGATGACAGATATCATGAAAACATGACTAGTACCCTCTCACCTATCTCTGCAGCTACAGCCTTCAGTTTGTCCTCTGATCGGCTGATCAGGACAATATTTAACCCACGAGCTGCCAGCTGAGAAAAAACAACAATGGATAAAAAGTTGAAGTAAGCAAAGCAGTTGCAACATCATTAATACATCAGTATTCTGCATGTATTACTGCTCAGCTAGTAAACTACATATATATAAACTACATATATATATATATCCAGAATCATGTATATTATGAATAGACTTTCTATAACAACATTTGAAGTTAATTTGTAGTCTAGCTGGACGCTTTGCTCCAAAAGAAAACATTTTGTACCTCCTCTGCATAAGCCTTGCCAATGCCATCAGTGGAGCCCGTCACAACTACAAAGAAAGAAAGTGAATTCAGGTGTGAAGTTAACGACTTTTGAGAGATTGCACGAAACAAGCTACATGTACCATCATTGAAAACACTGGAGAGTCAGTCATACATATACACATACATTTTGTACCACTTCTCCCCCATAATATATTACTTCCACCTAATTGCTTGTCTATCACATTGGTTTTATCAACAAGAATGCTCGTTTTATGAACAATGTGTGTCAGTGAAGGTATTAAATGAGATACACAAGGAAATTGTTACTCAAGCAACTGGATAGATGTTGAAAACTGTCAGACGTTTCAAGTAGCATCCACTACTTTTCGTCAGTGACTATGAACAATGTGATTTGAATTTGTACATCTCATCTGTCACCAAGCTATTCTTCACCACCAGTGCTTAGCCATATTCAATGCACACATAATTTTTCCCGCATGGCGCACGTTGCCTGACACATAATATGCAGTTATGCATCACCATGGGAACTAAACTGGGGCGACGCCCAGAGCTTAGTTAGAGTACAAAGATCAAATCCAACTCCAACAAAGCTTGCCCCCCTCCCCATCACACACACACTCGCTCCGTACCTGCCCAGTTCCCGAGGTTTTTGATGTTGACAGAAAGCCCCAGTGGCCCTGACAGCATGTACAGTCTGATTCCCTTCAGAAGGGACCACAAGAGTTTGAAGCCGATGTACGACAGGGCAACGACCCCGACTGTCTCCAACATGCTGTCACCAAGGAGTGGCGCCATTTTCTTCTGTCGTGTCAAAGGTCATGAGGAGGGCGTGGCACATCGGGCCGGGTTGGAAGGACCATCGACCAGGGCAAAAAGGGCCGAAAAGGGAAGGAAAGGGAAGGAAAGGGGAGTGTTTGTGCAAAATTATGAGACTATGATGGCGAAAAGATATAGAATTGCAAGGGGAGAAAAACACACAAAAATGATATCAAGTATAACGTTAAACCATTACTTGAAAAGAATAGGAATTAACTTGTTCATGTTTACACAACATCCCTTTTCATCCTTCATCTTGTTTCACCCACCTTTAGGACGCTTTAGAGCTAAAGGGCCCTAAAGCACTGAAAATCACGTCGGTTGAGATGATGAGTAGAGTAGAGTAGAGTAGAGTAGAGTAGAGATCAAGTAGGACGTTAGTCCAGTTGATTAACTAGTTCACTAGCTCAGCAGTCATAACTATTGACGTTAACATGCGGAATACTGCCAAGTGTTGCAACTTTTGATGATGATGATAGACAAAAGAAGCGTTAACGTAAGCGTTAATTTGAATAAAGTGAGAGAGATAGGGGGAAGGAAAGAGAGAGAGCGAGCGAGCGAACTTTTTCCTTGGAGAAACAAGAAAAATCTACTCTGAAACTATTACATCTAACGTTACTCCCATAATCTGTGAAAGACCTTTCCTTTTTCATTTTCTGATAACGCATAATGATGATGATTTTCTCATGGCCTCTCATTGCTTTAATATTATAGTGTACTCGGTATATAAAGGTAGGTTCATAATTTGTATTGTAAGTTGGGGTAGATTTGCTCACACCCACGAGGATATCTCCTACTCAAACCAATAAAAGAGACAATGACTAAAGATAAACAAATCAATTTTCCGCTATTATCGACTTTCTGAGGTCCCAACGGTGGGTTGGGTGCGACCGGAAGTTGACTCACTCACGTGACCCGAACGGTAATCTGACCCAACATGGCGGCTTTGGCCTGAGGCAACTCCTATTCGTGTCAAATTTGGTCCGAAAACAGCCTGTATTCAGAGCCTTGCCTTACCGGGAACAAAATCACAGCGTGAGAGGAACAGTCGTGGATTGTGCACCGAGATTTTGAGGTAGGTTCCGTGTGTGGTTTTCTAGTACGGGGCCGAATTCCAGACTTGAGTTCTGCGTCGGGAAGTTGCCGTGCAGTTTGATTGAAACTTCGCAAGGGAGGGCGGCCTGTTGAATGTCGCACTCGGCACGGCTGCGCGCTGCTAGAGATGGGAAACAGACCTCTCCTTAGCATGTTTCCCCGATGTTTATCACCTCAAACTGTGTGTGAAACAAATGTGTATATATTTAACTCCCTGGTGATGAAGTATAGGATGTTTACGGGATAAAAAAGGGCGATTTTTAATTGTAGTTGATCGAGTAAAAATATTCATCCAACTCTGTTATTGTGCTCACAAAGCTTCCGTTCTCTGCACGGTATATCAGCATATCCGGCGCTCTAGCTGACTCACACATACTTCTGTCTGGATTTCTAGTGCTCGAAGGCATTCTCGGCCTCTCCAGGTCGCCAACATTAAACACCGCAAGTTCACGGTCGGATTCGTGATCGTTCCAATGTTGTGGTCTGGAACAACAATAAATCTTATAAGGGGACAAAGGTGAATGAACTCGAGCTTTGCGAATGCCTTGTATGTCAATAATATTTCGTGATTGGGGTATAAATTATTAGGAAAATGTCACGATTTAACGTATATAACCATTTTTTTTCATTCCTGCAAATTGAATCTGTTACTAACTTGTAAGGAAGGAATGTTTTTGAGAAATGGATAAGCAATATCAAATGTGTTCATGACAACTGTTGTGAATTAGCCCCTGTACATACTAAACACAGCCATTGGTTGGTGCTTTTGAATGCAAAGCACATTGGTCCAGTCCTGAATTAGTTGTTCACAATTGGGTGAGAAAACACCTTGTGTTTGCCCAAATTAGAATTTGAAAGAATAATGAACGGTCGAAAGTGTCAATTCTTGCAACTGACTGATCATGTAATTCTAGCACGTGTAACAGTTAACCATTATATATTGTGAAAACTGTACTGAACGTTATTTATAGCAAAGTATGCAACAACAACAGATAACAATCTGTAAGTAAGCAGCTATTTTGCTGTTGTTTATTTTGTTGTCTTTTTTTGTAAACTACTTTTGAAGCTGCAGCAAAATTGTTCCCACTGAATTAGTTGATAGAAAATAATCTGTTTTTTGCCTTAGCTCAACCAAGTCCCTTATTGATATGGTTTCCACATGTTTGATTGTACATGTATGTCCTTCAAATGTATAAAACATTGAATGACTCACACATGTAGTGTTGAATTTGGCGATTGGTTTGGATACTTTCTGCAACCTTGCATTCTTCATGATGAAATGTGCTAAGTAAGATGATTCATTCAATCAAGCTTGCTTGAATGATGTTTACATTCTAGAGTCTAGGCTACTGTTGTGTGAAACACATTGATCAGTATTTGTATTACCAACAAGTTGCTTTCTTATTCTTAAGCTCTTATTTTAAGACAAGTGGGTCCTTAGAATTAAGTGTAGTCCTCGAGGGTCTCCCAGTATTGATGGGATAATTGTGTAACCTGTGACCCCCATGCATAACAAACATTCTGCTGTATAAGCCAGGACAAAAACGAAGGCTTTGTTATCCCAGTGACCCCTGTAAGGTATCTTGTTCATCGTTGTAAACAACAGTTCAACCTGTTCTTGTTTGCGCTGCTCCAGTGGTTCGGTCAGATTTTTCGAAGTCATTTGAAATATTGTTACCGTGGTCTGTGAAAAAGTGGCAAGCAACATTCCTGTGCGGCTCATTGGCGTTGGGAATTCTTCATTTTGCGGGTCACTTGCGCTGGGAATTTTTTGGTAACCCAAGTAAGGACAGTCTACTTGTGGGATTTAAAAAAGGGCTGTTTAGAAAAGGCAGTGAAGGGGGGCTCCAATTTGTCAGATGTTCCTTTTATAAGTAGTCATTAATCAATTTTTAAGATCTTTTAGGCAATAATTCTGCCATAATGGTCATCATTTGTGCTCTCCCATGTCTGCTGAGGCAGCTGTTAAAATGTCCTGTTGTAAAAGTTTGAAACAGCTTTGTTTCCAAATTGTAGAGCTTTTGTCACATGTTTTAAAACAATCAATGATCATTTTTAAAGAAAGATAGATAAACAAGCTATCAAACAACCATACCGCAAAGTCTAGCAAAGTATTGGTTGTCCACGTTTTTCCTAGAACTATTGAACTTATTTGAAGAGTGAAACACGCTGCCACCAAGTACAGTAGGGGCATCATCACTAGATAGCTATAAACAATGTCTAGAGCTAGATGTGCAAAGGCTAGGAGTAACAAGTTGTTCGGTATAATCTAGCCTGCTGCCACCGCACCGCATACCTCAGAAGCTGGTGCGTTACGCTGAAACTATACAGGCTATACACATACAGATACATGTACAGACTGTATTCAAAGCTTCTGTATCAGACTCAGAGAAAGCCTTACCATTACGGTAAATCACTGGATGTTAGCTAGTTTTGTTACTCACTGGGTATGTTTTGGACCATGGGATGACTGTCAGAAAAACATTCTGGGCAGAAAAGAAAGCTTTAGGATTGTCCACCCAACATCTGCTTGGAGATTTAGTGGTAATATTATAGCGCTGATGCCAAGGGAAACAGGAAGAGTGTGAAGTATTCTGGGTACATGACCTTGTCTGACCTTGGGGTGTTTTGATGTTTGCATGTCTAGCTTTAAGCATGTTTGTTTCCTGTCAGCTTCTCTTCAAGGGCTTTTTGTTGTAATAACATCAAGGTAATGTATGCTCTCATGGTCCTACCTAATAGGTACCTGCCAGTTTGCTAAGTTCTACCTGGTTACTAGCATATATTCAAAGAGAATATCAACTGTCATCATGATATGGGCAACCTGAAAATTTGTATGGATTACAAATAATTCATTATGTTAAGACATAAGTTATTGGTTTCTTTTTCTCAATTCAACACTTTGAAATAGTATAAAACAAATAATTTCTTGGTAAAAATTGTAGTTCATCGTATATTCTTGTGAATTCATTCCGACCGCATTGATTAACTGATAACCAATGATTTCTTTCCCCCCCTCGGAACCATATTTGGAGCCCCCTGTTCCAATGACGTCTTCGTCTAACTCTAAGCTGTACACTCCTAGATCCTTTGATGACTTACTTAGTTGCCCTTTTACTTCTCACAACTGGGCGGCCCTTATTTAAAATCCAAGATAGGATTTCTGTATTGTGTTTACCAAATTTCGAATGTGAAAACACTAAGCACAAGAAGTGCTAATGCTCCTCTATCACCATTCTCAGTGTTTGTAATGCTTTGCCTTTATCCTGTATATAATTACTGTTATTTCAACACTATACTACTGTCTAATCAATGTATTTCATGTGTTTTTCAGGTTATTCCTGATGGTATAACTACTTTGTAATTGTAGGAATCAAATGTGAAGTGATGAAAGTTAAACCTACATTTCGGTCGGCTTTTACTGTAATGATACGCTGCAGTCGACACCAAGTGCTCTATTTTGTCAATACTTTTAATTAGCTTTTCTCCTTTAGAAGTGGTGAATATGGAGTTGTTTAGCATGGCTTCTACTTAAGCCTGTTTTGTGGAGGCAGGCCCCCAGCATTGTTGGAATTCTTTGCGGCTTTACTCTGGCGTCACTTTGTCCACAAGCCAAGAACAACACAGCGGGGCTTTGCACATGTGTACATGTCCCTGATGTAGTAGTGGGAGTGAGGAGATGGGTGGAAAAAACTTTGTGGCTGGAACAGCTGAAGTTTCAGTGATACAAAAGCTAAGATGAAAGACTGCGATGTTTGTGAGGTTTACGATTTGTTGCGTACTCGAAGAGGATGCAGGAAGGGGATGTTTGTCGTGCGCGTATGTCGTCATGGAAATGGGGCATGTCCACACCTGGTCAAATGTACTTACCTGCACAGGCAACAAGTCAGGTGTGGTGGATTCCACTCACCTCTTAACATACCTGTGGGCCACACCAAAGCAAGCGTTTGGTCCCTGGATCTATGAAACATATAATACTAGCCTGTGTACAGTCATAAAGTAATTGTTCAAATCCAAAAACAAGAATATTCAAAAGTTTTCCTGATTTCCAAGCGCTGAATTGTCAAAATTGTCGTCTTTGAGATGCAATTTACCTATTTCTGGTGTAAAAAAAATTATGTTTTATTTTGTTCAGGTACAGGTACAGGTACACCAGATGTTCAGGTCCGGACCTGTACCTAATTTTTTTTACAGGTACAGGTACAGATGCAGGTACGGGTATTAGGTACACAGCCCTACTTGTAATACAACGAATGTTCTTAAAAGTACAGGATTTTATGTTTCTTATCAAAGAATTCTGGAATATTCTGTGCCCAGGGAAATTTATCTTTTGGGATGGGGAAAAAATAACAGAAAGACAAGAACTCATTTCAAGCACAGTATGTGCTCTATATATATTAATAACATCATACATGTGTATGTATCTGCAGAAGTGAAAAGACTGAAAACTGGATGGCAAACAGGACTTTTCCATGTTTTTGCCATGTAACTGATCCCCGCACTGTGACAAAATGAATGTGTACCTGTAATGAATATGGCCATGAGTGAAGTTGTCAAGAAGAAATATGTCCTGGTCTGGGCCTGGTAGACATTACATCACAGTGTACATAGACTTCGTGTTGGCTTCTTATAACAGATACGGTTTCCTACACACAGAACCACAGGCAATTCTTCTTGCTTCTTCTAAGTTCTTTTCACTTAGTATGTCTGGTGGTTTTCATTATCCTGAGGTATGTGTTATATGAGGGTGTGCATGGTCTTTTCTGTAAGTTGTAGTCATAGGCAAGCTATTTTCATTTAGAAGCTCTTTTTATCCTAACATTTCGTAGCGAGATGGGCACATTTTGCGTAATTGAACAGCGTAATGCGCAGGCAGTCCTACTGAATTTAGTGTAAAGCATTGTCAGGACCCCCCATGTACACCCTCTTGTAACTGTCCAATGTTACCTGCCCTATAACTTGTTGACATAAGTTGAGCAAGGATGAATCTAAGTGTAGCTTTCCCTTCTCCGTTTCTGTATGGAGTGTATAGAAAGAAAGATTGCCAGATGTTCCATTTGGTTTGATTAGACAAGTCCAACAGCTCAATTGGTGATGAACTATGAACTGTGTTTGACAACTGAAGGGAACATTTGCAAATTGCCAATCTGTCAGATTGACCTTTGACATAGCCAGTAATACCTTGGGGGAAGGTATACAAGAGTTATGCTAATTGTTGCTGGTTCCTTTGGTTATTTTCTAAATTCTAGACGAAACTTTTTGTTTTCTACACAAGGTAGTCAAGTGTAGATATTGAATTTGTTTTAAAAAGCTATCATTCTGAACTTGATTATGGATTTTGCATTGTGAGAGCATGTACTTGTTCTTTATCCCTCCTATTGCAAAGTTTATTAACATCTGCAAGTTTAATAAGGTTGCAGGAGTGAGGCTTGGATATGGACTAGATCACAGGGTCAGCCTTGTTTACATAGACGTGTGTCAGCAAACTTGGCAACAAACAGTGGAAACATGTCAGCTTCTCTGCTTAGTGCAGCACGCCAGGAACCAGCTGCTAGAGTTTTCCTGTGAAAAGGGGCCAGAAACTGGTGAGGAAGTCTGTAGTTTCTATTGGGACTATTGTTTAGGACTTAATTATGCAGAAGCAACAATTGTCAACTTCTGTCAGTAACTTCTCTAGTTTGAATGTACAAGTTACGTATGAATGTATGGCTCTATATAGCAAAGCCCAGCATGCAAAACTGTGCTGGAACTGGGAAGGCGGGAGGTACAATGTAGGTACCATAGTAGCCTGGGTGCCAGGGGCCGTATACAGGCTAGCTCCTTGGCTCCAGCTCCAACATGTCCCCAAGAAAATTTTACCACAGACCCGGTACCCGCTCAGTAAGTCAGGGTCTAACTGGGGGCTGGCCTGTGTATTGCCCTGAGAACAGTCTGGCATCCAGGCTGGCTTGTACCATAGGAGGTTCAGAACAGGCTAGTCAGAGAAAGCACCATGAGGAGAGAGAAAGAAGCTCCCTGCCTACCATTTTAATTGGTCAGGTCTCTGTTCTGTCAGTTCCAATCTACCAGCTTGTCTTCAACCCTTATCTCTT
The DNA here is from genome assembly GCA_013266295.2 of Branchiostoma floridae x Branchiostoma japonicum. Taxonomy (NCBI): domain Eukaryota; kingdom Metazoa; phylum Chordata; class Leptocardii; order Amphioxiformes; family Branchiostomatidae; genus Branchiostoma; species Branchiostoma floridae x Branchiostoma japonicum. The sequence continues at coordinate 6,909,191 of CM023824.1, forward strand.
GGGTTCCAGGAATGAAGGAGGGCAGCCCAGATGCTACACCTTATCTGGACCCCCTGGTTTTTATAAACTAATCTGAAATACTGTAATTTACTTTATGTTCACGGTAGCAAAATTTCACGGTCTGAGAAAAATGGAGGTGTTCACGGGACTACATGTTCACGGTGGTGGCAGGTGCAGAAAAAAGAAAGTTGGCGAATTATTTGTTAACAGTCACTATAAGTTCGTGGTACAGAAGTGACCGTGAAAACCTTGAACATAAAAGTACCGTTAAAAAATAATGAAACACAGTAATCTTGAATAGTTAGGGGCTTGTTGATTGGTTCCAGTGATTTGACCTCTGACACAGCCAGAAAAGAGGGGGCCAGCCAAGGCTAGACCCCTTATGGTCTCTTGATCTTCCGTGTAATTGACAAGTTGTAGGTGGGTGTAAAGAACCACAAGGTAAGGTATTTACCATGTAACAGCTAGCTACAAGGAGATGTACTGGTATATCTTAGTCTTAGTACTACCTACGTTTTGCTGTAGAAGAAATATATTACCTACGTTTTGCTGTAGAAGAAATATATTTATCACAATCTTGGCTATTCAGAAATTTTAGTAGTAATGAAAAACAGACTGGAACTCAGGATATTGGTATCAATTTGGAACAAACCTTTCCATGAACAGAAATTTCAGCGCTGTTTATGTCTCATGCCGTCATGGGCTTTAGAGATCCATGATGGATCTTTTAGAGATGTTGATTGCACAATTATTTAGTTTCTACAAGTCATAAATGTCATATTGTGTTGTACAAAAAAATAGAGAAGATAATATACCACCTGAGTTAGAGATTTTTGAGTCCAGAACTTGTGCCAAGTTACTAAATCTTGTTCCAGTGCATGTGTCATTAGTTGAATAAATTTGGTGGATGTACTATTTCAGAGGTGACTGTGTTTTTGGCACAGAGTCATCTATCATCAACACTCATTTTAGAGCTGCTTGTAATATATGACTGAGCCTGACCAAAAATGCAGGATACTATCTCTTATTTTTAGTATTGAGAAATGAGAACTAACGTAAAACACGATGTATAGGGTAGAGACTCCGATCTGGTAGAATCGTCGATCCCGATTGCAGTCAACTTTTCAACCTTGATTCATGTCACTTAAGATCAATGGATTGACTTGAAACTTAGGACTTGTAAATGCTAACATATTAGCAGCATCCTGATCGAAGTCTCTGTCAACAAAGACTCCGATCTGGATCTCTACCAACAGAATTGCTGATTGTACCTGAAGGAAGTCTCTATCCTGACATATATATTTACATAGAAAAATTGTGAAAAGAAAACTGAGAAAGAGCCCACTAAGAACGTTTGTCTTGATGTAAGGGTAGGGTTAAAACAAGTTCAAGACTTGCAGATTGAGACGTGTTGGATTGTGTCACCTGCACGGCCTTGTGAGAAGATGTAACAACCTCCAGCTGACTGGAGGCTGTGTATGGGGGTCTGGAGTTTCTGCAAGGATAGTACACACTTTGGCAAGGATTCATGCTGCTTGGTCCATCTCTTGGAGTTTGTAGGAAGTTTTTTTTAACTATGAAAGGATGTGACAATGGATTGTTTATGTGAGTTTGGGTTCGTGGAATGAGTTTAGGTTTCAGTAGAAAATGGCCCCTTCGTATCCTCCGATAAGAGGGAATGTCTAGAATGTGTGCTTGTCAGTTAGTGATAAGTTACCTCCTCAGTAACCCAGGGAAATTGGTGCTCAGTGCAGCCGATAATCTTACTAAGTGGGAAGGAGCTATCGTTGCTGAGATTGTATCTTCAGTAAGAGTCTTAGGAAATCTTGATGAGTTTGTACCACCCAGTAACTTTCAGTGTTGACATAACATTTCTGTAGAGAGTACAGCTGTTATCTATCTATGAACTGTCACTGACTATCACTGAAACTTTAACAGTAAGTTAAGTATTAAAGGCACCTAAAGCAATTACTGGGTGGTAAAACTGGATTTTCAGAGTCAATTTTTTAATGTAGTAAGTTGAATCAACCCTATCCCATAGCATGCTTCAAGTATGAAATGATGGCAAAATGGCAGTAAATATCAATTTCAGACAGATTTCCTCCATACAAAATATTTTTTGTCTTGCCGCTCTGAAATTGCATGCCTTTAAAATTTTGTCTTTGCGCTCTTGCCAGACACAATTCAGACTGACATGACAGATTGTTTGGTATCCAGTCCCAGTGTTCATCGTGTAGATACTATTTCTATGGATTGAATATTAATGCATTTTGGTCTTTTATTTTATACAGGTTTGGCTTCTCCATTTTGATGAGTAGCTGGTAACTGGGACGTATCGGTGCCAACTGTTGCCATGACAACCAACATCGCCTCCACAAACATGACGACGGACGCCAGCGAGATGCTCGCCGCGGCGCTGGAGCAAATGGACGGCATCATCGCCGGTAAGTGTGCATCCCCACTCTGCAATGGTACGGTCCTACCTTTTGCTGCATCCCCTCATATATGGAATGTTCCATTCCTGTTTATGGGTAGATGTGTGGTAACGGAAAAAAATTATTTTCATATGATCCCATAAATGTAGAAAATTAACTTGACTTCAGCAGTGCTGACTGATTGCCTACCCGAAACCTGCATGGTACAGTCCTGCTTCTTGCTTGTAAAGTACATCAAGTGGAGCAAACCACTGTTTGAAAGAGGTGATAAAGTTTTAGCCATATATGAAGCTGGGTTAGTGGCAGGTGTCCCTCCCCTCTCATGATGGCCTGTGGCTGCTTGATACAGAGAGAGGCAGACTAGTTAGTTTGCATGGTTTTCCTAGTTGTTGCATGGTGGCCTGCAGTACCTGCTTACATCGCTAGGACAGCGTGGTCGTGGTGGCGGGTAAGTATTGTGCCGTTTGTTCTCTCCTGTGAATCCACCTCCAGATTTTGTTGAAAAAGACCTAGCGAACGAGGAAAGCAAGCCGCGGGCGGAAACACCATCACCCTCGCCCAGCCCCGAGCCTTCGAACAAACAGGACGAAACCCCCAAAGTTAGCTTGTCCGAGCCCCTCGTGGAAAACAACAACAACACCTCCTCCTCCCGTGCTCCAGGTAGGGTGGCGTGGTACTGCTGTGCAGGTAATGCCTCTAACAGAACTCCCCCTGGTGGCTTCTCTACAGCTGCTGTTGGGACTAGTCTATCAACACACACCCTCTAAATACAGCCCACTGTTTGTTTTGAACTTATGGCAGCCTTTTTACACTTAACTGTGGGTGGAGGGTAGTCTTACTACAAGGTATCACTGTGTTAGACCCGAGGATGGTCGTTTGTATTGACTTTGACAGGGCAAACGGCACCAAATGCACGCACCCATTCATTCATTGACATATAAAGAAATGGGAGTCCCCCTGGCCCCTGCATATAGACCTGGCCCAGTGCCAGGAGATATCTGCCTGGATAAGGTGGATTGTGGTAAGTCAATTTGACTTACCACAATCCACCCAACAGTCTGGATTGACACACAGGGTCTTTTTGAGTTCCAAGGTTTCTCTGATCCTTTAATTTTTAACATGACTATGATGTTATCGTTCTTTGATTGTTAGTACGTAAATCTAATAGTAATACTGTAAAATTTGTTGCTTGTATGCCTAAGTTAACAGATTCACACACTTGTCAAAGTAAAATTGTAACGTAAAAGATGTGTTGACTAAGACAACATAGACTGACTTTTTGTACTTGTATATATTATAAGATATCATAGACTTTAAGATTTTATATTGCATGTTTAGAAAAGTTGTGTAAGATATTTTAGCACTAAGGCAGCAGCTGGAATTTTCATCAGTATTATTCAAATGTAATTTCTCTCCCTCTGGGTATGTATAAGTATAGTAACATTGTCTGCTCCTGTTGTTTATAGAGTTCATGTGAGTCAGCCAGTCATCCCTGTTGTATCCAGAATAGTCCATGCGTATCCAGAACCGTGCCTGGGGCAAATCTATGTCCTTGGATACATGCGGAGACTATCCAGAAGAACAGTGTCTGATTCTAATCCAAACCATTCAGGCATAGAGCTAGATAGGCACAGTTTTGGATACAAATTATAATCCAGGGCTCTAGCCAGCACCAGTTTTTCCATCAATTGCAGGAACTTTGTGGTATGTGACATAAATTTTCTAAAACCACTCAGTCAACCTTGACGGACAAAATTGACGAAAATCTTGGGTAAAAATATAAAAACATCCAAAATGTGGGAAATTGCATTTTTAAAGGCTTAAAAATCCAAAATTTGTCACCGGATCCCCCTAGATTGTGAGCACTCTTTCTTTAGGTCTGACCATGAACCTGGGCTGACGGAAAAAAATTTTGAGCTGGCTAGAGCCCTGCAATAATCCCATGTGAATGAGACCAGAGAAAGCTGCTATGTGATGTGAATGTCTGACACTGTGACCAACTGTTTTGACACTGTAACCGTCCCTTTAGAGGGCTGCGTTCTCTCTAAAGTAAACTACCCCAGGATAGGTCTGACCCTGTAGGCTCCTCAGCCGGCCTGCTGATTAGGTCAACAGATGGTATCTCCCCACTGTCTCTGCCAGAAAATCATCCGCAGGGCTCGAAAATAGCTTTTCGTGTTGTGGTGACTTTAAACAAAGATCTACAGATAGCTGGGACTGAGGATGTAGTACTGTAAATCACTTTATGTTCACGGTAGCAAAAGTTCGTGGTCTGAGGAAAATGGACATGTTCGCGGAACTATAATACGTTCGTGGTCGCAGCAGTTGCAGCAAAAAGAAAGACAGCGAATCATTTGTTCATGGTAATGATAAGTTCGAGGTACAGAACTGACTGCGACACCGTGAATATAAAAGTACCGCGAAAAAATTTGTGATTTACAGTAACCATTCAAGGTACTGTAGTAAAAACATTGTATGTACGACTTTTTGTAATTCGTAAAAAAAAAAGGTGAAATTATTATATTGCAGAATTACAGGGAAATTGTACTGTCTGTATATGGTGTTCTAGAGAGTCAAGGATGGTTCTGTTATACCTACACACACACACATGCCAAAAGTTAATTTTGGGCCCTGCATGCACCCATGGAGTTGGCCTAGAAGAGTGACACAGTGTAAATGCAGTTGTACTCTTCTCTGGCACTAGTACACAACCCGCAGCTACAGTGATTGCTGGTGCAGAAATCTCTGCTTTGTGGTCACAGATTAGCCTTTGGAAATTACAAATTTTCATTCTGTGGAAAGTCCCTGCCAAATTTTGGTAGTGAAGTTGCAGTCCATGTGTGACAGTCTTATGTGTCCCTCTAGTCACCCCATAGAGCTTGTGTCTGTGATGATCCAGCTGTTTTATGTTGTATACATTTAGATATCCCTTTACATTCTGGTAGGAATGTGTTTCACTTGAGCTTGGGTCACATATAAATGTGCCACGGATTATGCCGTGACGGTGCTGACATAGCTCCGCTGTCTACGCTTCCCAGGTTCAAAGACGGAGTTCTTCAACGGCGTCATCGAGCCTCGGTCTCCGCAGTACACCGCCGAACCGTCCAATGAGGTGCTGACGTTGTTGGATGGCGCCAAGTCGTTGTTGGAGACGATGGAAGAGAACGACCAGGATACTGTGATGTCACAACTTCCGGAAGGCACGAGAAATTACCTGACGCAGTGGTTACGGCCGAACAACTCGGAAACAAAGGTGCGTTCTGTTTTTGTATTGTGTTTTTTAGTTTTGAGAAGTTGTAGAATAGATACTAGGTTTTGTCAGTTAGTAATCAATTAGATATCATAGCTATAACATAGGTTTCAAATTTAACATAGTTTGGATGCAAATGCAAAATTTTTGTGTTGAACTCTTCTCATGATTTCTTTGTGTTTGATTGTAAACAGCTGCGATATGAGGAATTCTTTGAAATCATAAGTCAATCAGTTCAAATGTATGATAGACAGTTTCAAAATGCCAGATCTGTGCCTTAGTCTAAAGTTATCCAGACGCCCCCCCCCTGGCAAAGCCTTTGCCCTGTGTCGGACATAAATCCTTCCCAGCATGGTAAAGGTCAATGTGTAGGTGGCACAGAGGGGAACTTTTGCCTTGAAGACAGCTGGGCTTGATTTCTAATTTAATCAGATTGTGCTAGTCCGTCTTCTGAGGTTCACTGAAAGCTGGAAATGTACTGAAGGGCTGTGTTTGACCTTGGAGGGGCAACTTAGTGTAAAGTAAACCCTTGTGGGCATTCGATTGCCATGTGGTCCTTTGGTACAAACTGTAGCGAAGTTTGTATTGGTTCACAAGGGATAGAAGTACAACCAGTGTTCTAGCCAGCGCCCGTCTTTCTGTCATTTGACGGAATTGTGCTGCTCATGATGGACAAAAATTTTGCCCAATCCGTCTGGAGACCAGAGTTGCAGATCAGCTAGGAGGAGCATTGGTCCTTACTCCCCATGACCCATGACCCCTGTCTCCTCATTACTGAGGTGGTCATCCTCCCAATCTCTTGGACAGATGTAGGGCTGACATCACTATGGTGTTGTGCAGTGAAGGCCCCAAAATGGGAATACAACTTTAGTACGGTAGTTAATATCTTTAAAAATCCCTTTTCTTTCTTTAAAATTTTGGTCCAGTTTGGATACTTTTGGGCTAGAAGAAACATGTAGGGTCTAAACTTTCCTACTTTGGTCAAGTTTTGTTAGTTTCACCAGTTTAGTAGGCAAAATGACAGATCTGAGTGTTTAGGTCTTGCATGACCAGAGTGGATGGCTACATGAGCAATTGAGGTCAAAGGTGAGGTTTGTTTACTGTTGTCAGCAGTTCTCGATTTGAGCTGGTCAACTCCCCGTTTTCTTTGTACATTTGGGAGGCAAACCCTTGTGACCTTCTGGTGCAGAAGAATTTTTGAGATTGAAATGTTGGAAAGTACTTTTATGAGTCCTTGTTTCAGTGTATTCAACTATAGCCTTCAATGGCCAGACGTAATCATATCTTCGCTGTGTGGAAGCTCCAATTTTATTGGTCAGATTTGAACCCTGATGACTAGCAGATCTTTTACTGCACCATTTTTGGCCAGGCTTTCCTACCGAAAGGCTTGCAATGGATGGTAAGTGATAGGCCTGAAGAAACTTTCAAAGTCACTGCACTCACAGTCATGTAGGGTTCATTTATAGGGTGTCTATATATAGCCTGGCCTCCTATATTTGTTGATGATGTATTGGTGATGGTACAGACTGTCAGGTGGTAAGGGTTGGGTAGTCCTGCCATGTGGTGCCCATGTGTCAGGATGTGCTGTAGCTCTGTGGAATATCTGTGTTGTGTCACAGGTGAAGAAAGTTGTTGGGGAATAGGTATCACAAACAGAAAAGTTCTCTGTAGCAATATAAATATATGTATATAAAATATCATAAATACATGTAGTTTGCCACCATCATCAGAAAGTATATCTTATAACTTAATATAAGGATATTTAGCATACCTGGTCCTACTGCATTTAGATAGATGTGCACTGCAAAAAAAATTTACAAGCACATGTAGTCTTCTCTGTTCTTACATCATCATACATTTATGTTTATCTGTAATAACTGTATGTAAGGTAGGAAGAAGATGAATTGTGACAAAAATTGTATATTCTTCACTCTGTTCTTTACATTATGTTTAATGATTTTGTAGATATTTGATTATATTACATGATTGTTTGATTATACATGGTTATTTTGCAGAATACTCAATTTGCTAGTTCCATTCACACAGTTACAAAGTTAACCCTTTATTCTACATACATCTGTACTCAATCATTGAGTACAGATGTACTATATGTAGAATAAAGGGTTAACTTTGTAACTGTGTGAGATTTGTTATTAAAAAAACTCCTGCCTTCACAGACCAATGGCCATGCCTACCCCAGCGACGGTTACGAGGAAAAAATCCAGAAGTTGGAAAATGATAAGGAGAGCCTCATCCTTCAGGTAGGAAAGGCAGAACGTCTCATGTAGGGTCGTATTTGCGTATTTAAGGATGGCATCCCATCAATAGTTTTCACATGTTGTGTTGGAAAAGATATCGTCTGCAACGGGCTAAACTCTGATGCAACGTTGACCAAACATGCAACGAAAACTGTGAAAAAAAATCGGGTTTCTCGCAGGTGCAGTATGTACTGCCAACGCGCTGTAGCATACTTCAGTGCAGTGACCCAGAGAGCATACTAAAGCTAAAAAGGCTAGCATCCAGGCTAACAGTATGCCACTGAACTTAGCAATGTACTGTCTGGGATAAGTTACTTCTTCCCAGACCTGGATCTTGTCCAATGCATACACAAGGCATGATGCAATGTAAGCAAGGGGGATGTGTTTTCATGTGCAACAGCCATCTTTCACTGTGGACTATCTCTACATCACAGAAGAATTCTACTCAATAGATATTAGTTTTGTGGTGTATGATAATTGAACTGGAATGATCCATGCAATAGAAACAAAAAAAAAGTGCTGTGTACCAGGGAACCATATTTTGTGATATTATAGTGCGTTTTAAACTTGCTGGGAACTTGTATGTACAAATGTGTAATACAAAATAAATCAAGCAACTGGATAAATTCTCTGAAGAGTCAGATGTTTCAGATATCATACACTCTGTTTTGTCAGTGATTCAGTGAATTCTGACTCATTCTCAGTCACTGATAAAAGATAGCGGATACTTTCTGAAACGTCTGACCCTCCAGATAATTTATCCAGTTGACCCCAAATGGAACACTTGTTCTGTTCAAATGACTGTTGGTGACCCCGAATGGAACACAGATAACGATTACAAGGACACACGATGATACGTTTAGTTTACAAAACTTAAGATAGTTACATGCTAATAAGGTAAATGGCCCGCCTGTATCTTGGTGTATATGGTGTGATAATGCCTTGTCAGTTGCTATAACCACCCAAAAAAAGCACCTTGTTCGGTTCGCTCACTTGGTGGTTTTATTTGGTAGTTATAGCAACTGACAAGGCCTTATCACAACACATGAACCTCACATACACCTTGGGGCAGGTTATTAACCCATAATTACGTAATGTTCTGCCTGGATGTATGCACCAATGGTTTGTGTCCGTGCGTAGGTGAGTGTACTGACAGACCAAGTGGAGGCTCAGGGAGAAAAGATTAGAGAGCTGGAAAATGGCATCGAGAGCCAGAAGGACCAACAGGCTGACACGGAGGAGATGCTGCAACAGGTAACAACTGTACACGGGTTTGATTCCCAGCTGCCTCACAGTTTACAAAGAATTAAATGCATAAGCTATTTTACTGTATCCATGGAAATCGCCAGAAGAAACCTACAACTTTACAATAAACTGGAAAGTAGGAGGCAAGGGTTTTATTCTCAACTGTGAACTTCAAGACAAACACGTTTGAACAGAGTGACCAGTTATGTTACTATGTCCACCAGAGCCATGTTAAAGACAAATAGACCAAACTCTTCTCTTGCAGTCTCTCTTTACCAGTAGTTGCATCTCTTCACAAGCAATTGAAAAAGAAGGCAATGAAAAGAAAAAAAATGTTCTAGTTTGCCAGTCTTCAGTGGAGACATTCTGTCCCCAACAGGAAATCCTGGCCAGAAGTTCCCTGGAGACCCAGAAGCTGGACCTGATGGCCGACCTCTCCAACTTGAAGATCCAGATGGCTTCCCTGGACAAGGAACGGGCCGACCTGGAGGACAAGAACCAGACTGCACAGGTTAGAACCAGTCTGGGGCTTGTCCAAATCTCTAACCAACCATTGACAGGATACACGTGATCTGTTTGTAGTTTGAAATTAAGTCCATCCCTGTAGGAACCACAGTTCTGTTTGGTATATTCTTGTTTCGAAAATATGCTGTCGATAATTTGGAAGAAGGTCTTTACACTTTGTACTCTTCTTTCCCTTTTTGTGTAAGTCCACTATGTGAACAGTAGCATTCTGTCTTTGTCTCTAACCTGTGTGTTATCTGTCCTTTCTCACTGTACTCAACTGTTGAGTGTTATAGTTTCCCCTCTTCCTTTCTTGCAAGTTTGTGTTGAATTTAGGATGCAATACAAAGTCTTCCATATTGGTCTCTTACGTGTGTTTTCCTATCTTGGTATCCTACCTGTGTTTTTGGAACCAGTTCTTGTTCATGGAGTGCTATGAGCTCCGCACACGGGTCCTTTGCCTGATGGAGGTTATGGAACAGTGGGAAACTTCCCATCTCCCCTCAGAGGTCCTCTACATTCTTATGCCATCTCTACAGACATTTCATTGTCATCTTTTTGTTGTTTGCATGCTGTCATTAACCTGTGACAATGTGTCATTTCTTGCTTTATAATTATGTCATTGTGCTTTTTGCTTCCTTGTTTACATGTTGATAATGCTTGTTCTTTTGTCCTGTGTTGTGTTTTCTGCTCATTTTCTTTACTTTTCATTTTGTTTCTTTATCTATCTGTCTTCTATTATCTTTCATTTTTGTTAACTAAAGAAAACTCTTTAATCTTTGATCTTATGTCTGTGTCTCTTTCCCGTGTCATTGTCTGTCTCCTTGTTCACTTTCCCTCTCATTTTCCCTCTCCACACTCTTTTGCTCATGTGTTTGTGCTCAGACCTTGTCTGATGAGCTTGAGAACACCAAACACAAGTTGGTGAGGGTTGAAAGTCAACTGAAGGACTTTGAGGAGAAGTCCTGGGACTACCAGGTGACCCCGCGTTGACAGAAACAGAAATCCTTTATTATACATCATTTTGGATTGATAATGTATATTGTGACTGATAACACATGCTATATATGCCATATCATGACTCTTTGAACTTTATGTAGCAATTTCTTGAATGTTTTGACTTGATCTTTTTTCATCAGTGTAGCATGTAAGGTTTTAAGGTTTCTACTTGTCTAGTTAGATTTGTACATCAGAATAGTGCAAGAAAATGTTGACGTTAGTATGCAGAATACACCCCATGAGTAATTTTTGTGGTAAGTATTGATAAAATCATTTTTCCCAGGTGCACTTGTCCCTTTGAATTTCAAGCTGTTACCTGTCAATCTTTTATTTATCCCATCAACCCTTTCATGATGGTAGAGATAGTGTAGTTAGTTATGTAGTATTACTAGCAAATGTAGAGGATATCTGTCATGTAGTTAGTGTGATCACTACTTTATCACATGCACGTGGCATGGTTGTCACATGCACATCACATGATCCCCCTCTTCCCTTCTCCCTCTCCAGTCCCTTTTGAATGAGATCGCTGAACTGAAAAATAAGTTAGACGCCTCGGAAGAAAAATGCGCAGAGTTTGAGCAGAAAAATAAGCAAACACAGGTGAGGCCATACGATACCATACTTGTCCAGTGTTGTGCAGGTTTCGCTGGTGGCTGTGCTGTCTTGCTTGGGAGTAACCATGGCAACGATTGTTTACATACAGCTGTACTCCTAACTCTTCTCTGACTGTCAGTAGTTCTTTGGTAGAGTTGCATGATGGGAGACAGTGATTTGAGTGCATGTTTAAAGCCTTGTTGTAGAAGTAGACGAAGTGTTGTAGTAACTGTTTAGTTTCTGCCTGTTAACGATGATGTGTACTTTTCCTACATGTTAGTAGAGTTAGTGTTTCTAAACTTTTGATCTTGTAGGAAATTGCATGCCTTTGAGAAACCTGTCTGCTGTTTCTGTTCTTTTCACTTCATAAAAGATATAAATTCTGTCCTGAAATCAAATGATTCTTGTTGATTTTAACATTTTGATTAATTGTTCTTGAGAAAACTGCTATAGATTTCGTGGGTAGTGAATGTGAGAATTTTTCCTTCACATAAGGTTAACATATGTTCAGATGACATTACTGTTACAGTGCAATGTGCTGATGATGATTATGTATACACTGTAGCATGTAATGTAGGTTTTGTATTTTGTGCTATGATATGCATGGATATATTATTAAAAGGGAGTCAGTCATACACTAAATACAGTCATGTAGCTTGCATGTACAATGTACTACTCTGCAAAAAATGCCACATGTTTTAATTTAGATAACATACTTTTAGGTAGCTGATATGTTAATGGCATAATTGTCAAAACGTTTTAGAAGAGCTGTAACTTTAGGGTTATTTAAGTGCTGTTAAAGCATCATTTTGTAGAAAACTGTCATCTCTTAACCCTTTTCATTTCAACTACTGTATACCTTCTGTCAGCAGTTGCAATAAAAGGGTTAAACAGTTGGGATGGCAGTTGATGACATAGATGTATGTAAGATTAGTTAAACTGTTTGTAGGTATAATTAACAATTCAAGATCATTTACAATGATACCTTAGCAGTGATACATTATACATTGTACACTTTCTTGTCTGTGTGTATGTTCTGTTAATGAGATGTCACACCAGAGTTACATGTGATGTTGTGATGGTCTGTGAATGTTTGTATGGTTCTTTTCTGTCAGCAGTATCATGCACTGTACTGTACAAATGTACTCCTGCTTGCATGTACATGTACATTGTAGTTGGAAGATCGCATCATGGGTGTTGCTTTCCTCTTGTATGTCTGTTGTATGATATTTCATGGTACAAATGTACATGTAAAACACTCTCATGTTCACTTTGCTGTACAATTCTTAGTTATACTTTCCATACTGCAGCACTGCTCATTGTGTATTTTACATACCTGATAGACAGCTGTTATAGTCTTGCTACTTCCATGTTCAATTTTTTTAGTTCTTTACTTGTGCACAGCATTTACATGTACATGTGTTGTGTGGATGTCACTTCCCCCTGTGCAGTCTGCAGGGTATGATAGTGTCAGTTTGTATGTGGTGAGGTCACTCTGTGCAAAAGGAAGCAATGTCTACTAGCTTGTTGTTTGGTCACCTCTCAGTGCTGTTCACTCATAGTGTTATGTCTGAATCTCATGCATGTATGTGGTGGAATTACTACCACTGTTACAATGTAGGTTTTTCTCTGCTGTGCAGTGTGTGTTTGTGTGTAACAGGCCATACTGGCCAAGCTGTGAATCACTGTATGGTGACTTGACTCTGCTGTACTGTGTGTGTGTAACAGGCCATACTGTACGGTGACTTTTCTCTGCCATGTACCATGTGTGTGTAACAGGCCATAATGGCCAAGCTGGCGAGCCTGAAGGTGAAGATCTCCTCGCTGCAGTTCGAGCGCCACGAGGTGGAGAAGAAGTACAAGCAGGCACAGGTCAGCCTGGCTAAGTGCTGTGCCTTCCCTCAGGTCTCCCCACAACAACACAGCATGCCTTGACACGTCTGGGCACTTTTGTTTATATAAATCCATACAATCTGAATTCTTTTCTATCAAGTTTAAAGTATGTCTGACTCAAAAATCTTCAGCATGATTGTGATTCTTGCAAAGCACACAGTCGAATGAAATCAGACAATTTTAAACTGTTTTCTTTCATATCGAATGGAGATCCTAATAAAACAAACAAACAAACAAACAAACCTGCATCAAGGACCTGTCAGGGCTCCTGTTTTGTGGGAGGGACCTTGTTGCTATGACAACTCACTGCATGGTTACCATGGAGATGCAACAACTGCTCACTCATGAACTCACCCATACATGTGATTGGTACTAGGGATAGTTTGAAGCAATAGTTATTGTGCCTTTCTCACTGTTAGGTAGTGTTGGATTCAGTCATATCACATTCAAGGAAAGAAAAGACCACATACTCTTACACCTTTTATTACATGGTTCAGCCATGTCAGTTACAACCTGCAGTCTTATTGGTTATGAGACAACCAATCAGACTGCAGGCTGAATGGTTATGAGACAGCCAATCAGGCCCTAGAACTGAAATTGACTTTGATTGATTTTGCTTCTGCTTTCTGATTGGCTGTCTTGTTACCAGCTGGCAGAAGTGACATTTTACAGAAGACCTTTTTTTGTCATAAGAATGAAAAATCTAAGAAAACGTGACATCGTCTTGACAGTGGTAAATGACAGACATATTACACTGCATTTGCATTGTGACAGTATTTTGTTTCAATTTTTGCCATGTCCTGCTTTTGCATTTCATTTTTCCTTTTCATGGCATGTCATTGTAAAATGTTTGTATGAGCATCTGATTTGTCTTGACTAAAGTGCAGGATCGTTAATTTTTATTTCTAAACATGCGTGAACAATTTTGTTGAATGTCAAATGCAGTGTCATGCAGTAAAACTAATGATTGCCATTGCTTGGTTGTATGTGATTGTACTTTTATTGAAACTCAGTAGTGAGGGCATTGTTGTACAAAGCTATAGGTCTTGTTTGTGTAATTGAATGCTGCCTAGAAATGAAAAGACATTTGCTCCATGGTACATGACTGTAAAATTTATTTTTGCCTTATGAAGCATGATTCTTCCCTGTAATTTAGTATAGCTAGTCCCCACATTATGTCAGACAGGTAGATGTTCTAACTAATGTATAGCATGACACAAAATCACATTTTGCACCATTAGTTTTACCTGTACTAGGGTTGTTCTTAGAACATATGACTATCTAGTACAAACCTTTGTATTTATTTTATAATTATGAATGTGACAGTAGCAAGTCATTGACACAGTATTTTAGAAAGTGCTTGTTGGCATGTTATTAGATCCCAGACAGTGTAACATTATAATATACATGTATTTCCAGAAGTGTGAAGTGTAGGACATCTGTATTTACCATTGAGGATTTTACCCTCACCAGTGATGCCAAAACATTACATTTTTGATGAGAAGAAAATGTATTTCCTGGTACTGCATGCCGTATTTGGAAACCAAACTTTCTTGCCAGATTTGTAACATTGCCTACTGGGAAACATAGCATTCCTTTCCAAGCAGGTCACAATGCTGAAGGTGCTAATTGGAAAGTCTCCCAGCCGGCAGTGTTGTGTATCAGACAGAAATGAAAGAGGTGGTAGGAAGTATTTCTTAATAATTGGCAGTTGGTACCAAAATACAAAAAGTTTTTAAAAAATGAGCAAATGTTTCGCTACATAAAAATCCCAGAAGGGGAAAGAAACTTTTTTTGCCTCCCCATAGATGTCTTTGAAACTGCTGTTATGATTGTAGAGTTTGTTGCAAATACTATAACCCATTCAGTATGCAAATGAGCTACAGGTTGTTGTATTGCATTGCTACCATTGACCACATACTGTTGCCATCTGTACCCTGCCTAGGTCTGTCTGTAAGCAAACTAACCCGCTCGCTGCAGCGCTGTGTACTTAACTGTGGTACGGTGTGGAAGGTGACTAATGTGTCGTCATGTGGTGATACTGCTAGCCTCCAGGGGTGCTGTCTTCTTCAGTTTTTGTCAGCTCCAGACATTGTTATATAAACCTTTCCATGGATCTCATTGTATGCTTGGAAAATGGGATACTATGGGGCAAACAACATCCTTACATATTGCATACACAGCACACATGTGTTGCATATGTGTTGCCATGGTAACAGTGTTGTTACCCATAGTTCCCTGTTTTTCCCAGCATGCAATGGGATATGATGGATGGTCTGTTGTACCAAGCTTGGCAACTCTGCAACGCTTGGCAGGGCTTGAAACTTTGGAGTTGACTCAAACAGTCAAAGAAGACAGTACCATGGATATGTTGCCTCAGCATGTTGAGTTTCAGTTTGTTTAGCAATGCTGCACACCCATGACATGACTGGAGTGGTATAATCCATGCCTCTATTAAAATTGCTGCTGGTTATACCATTACAGTCATCTAAGGGGGTGTTCTTGTAACACTACTTGTAACAGTTTTGTTTGATTTTGCTTCAGCATGTGGTAAATATTTTGTTTTTCTTACAAAAAGCATGGTGTTATTATTTTTTGTTGCAATTTTCACTTGTGAATTTTGATTTATGCACACAAGTATTCTCTGGTAGAGGTGTTCCACACAGAAATGACTTGAAAATGCACATTTATAATGTATGGCTCAGTATGTATAATGTATTGTAATGATGTGGAACAACATAGAACATTTAAAAAATGGTTATGTTTATGTCAGCATGTGACTAAAGGTACATTGTATGTAGTGCCACTTATCAAAACTTTCAAAGCCTTAAATGCACCAAGACTTTCATTCCAGATGATTAAGTTTTCATACAATCATGTAGATTACTGTCTAACACTCAACCCCTTTCCTGAATGTGATTGTGAATGACAATGTAACAACTTGTTATTAACGTCTGTTTGTTTTTACCTTTTTAGTATTTACTATATAGTGGGGCAGATAACTGAAATAATCTTTCAAATTGTGATACAAGCACCAAACTTGGTACAAACACTCATGAGAAATTACTCTTTTGAAAAAGTACGCGGGCCAAATTATTTGACCTTCATTTGACCTTTGGGGCGCTTTTTGGTACTGCAGCCGATCTTCCGGGCGTTGTATCTCCTGTTCTAAACATGCTACAGTCATGATTTTTATGTGGTAGAAAGCTGTTAGAGTAAGAAAGAAGTGACGTAAATTTGGTGTCTCTAGCAGCTTGCGTTAGAACTGCAGGGGTGTTTTTGCCGGTGCAGAATTTTCTCCAAGGGCGCTTTTTGGTACTGCAGCCGACCTTCCGGGCTTTTAGTCCATGGGCCAGAGGAGATATTGGTACCACCTGAGGTGGCAAATTCTCACTATGGTTTTTGAAAAGAAGGGTGTCTGTGGAATATATTTCGATATGATAGCCGTTGCATATTGGTAGCTTTGACCTTGCTCTCTGACCTTGAACTTTGACCCCATATGGACTATGTTATTTTGCACTTATAATGCAAAGAGGGTTGGTAAATAATCAAATATGGATATTTTGCGGTGTAACTTGTTGGACCGATAGAATAGGAACCAAGGATTACAAAAATGTTACTTTTGTTCCGATATGTCATTTGTATGAGAAGTTATGAGCCTTTAAATTTCGATTTTTTAGCAAAAATTGGTTAAAAAATGTAATGTTTACTTTTCAAAACCTGTCATATATTCAGATTACATACTTGAGCCTGCTTCATGCATTCATCTGATTTGTGGTATCATTCCCTACATTTTGGGCTTTTAATCAGAAAAATCCATCAATCCTATCTCGAGATATGAGTATCTAAAAGTTCTATTCCCACAGGCCTTGTGTGGGGAAAACCGTTGCTAGGGCCGTTGCTAAGGAGGCACTGGGCTGCTTTCCCAGCAAAATGGAGAGGATACCATATGTAAAACTTGAAGAAAATTTTTATCGGTGGAAAATTGTCCATTTTCAGGGCCTTGGAAATTCATATCATGTTTCTATGGTAACCGTTGCTAAGGAAAATACACCTCCCTAGCAACGCAGGCAATAATACTTTTATACGGTTTCATAAATGGCAATAGAGGGAGACTTGTGGGGGAATGTTGATTTCCTGACGATTTTGAGAGAGGTATATGAGCGTAGACATGAAGGTAGCTTATTTTGTTAGTAATTTTGTCGCTTTTTTGGGTGTTTTTAGCTAAGAATGTAGCTTTCCGACTCCTGCGCCATGATAGTCGAAGCAATTTTGCTGAAATTCGGAACAAAGATGTAATTTAATAATTGCCATGAATCTCTATGTATTGAATGCTGGTTACTTCTTTCCTTCTATCAGACTTTGGGAGCAAAAGTCATGAAAACATTTTGAAAGAAGCTCCATGCTTCGAACGTCTTTTGGGCCTTGCATAAAAGTGGAACTGTTATATCCAAACAGTTGCCAAGGTTGGCGTGAAAATGGTGGGTTCTTTGTACCGCACCAGAATGTATCTGGCTCCTTCCTCCATCCTCTATTGATACAATAGCCTGAGATAAGACCGAAAATGAAAGATTGCTGTCACATTTGGGCTGGAGATGCCCAGAGCTCCCGTAGTAGTCTAGGCAGAGTCTAATACCGACTACAAATCTTGTTGAGAGTGGCCAGTGCGTCTCTTTGCAGCCCCTTTCACAAAGGCGTGATGTTACAAGTCTGGCGTTACTCTATCGTTATTTCCATGACAAATGCTCCGCGGAACTTCATTTGCTTGTGCCCACATTTCGAACTTTCTCGGCCACTGGACACTTTTCTCTACTACTACGGAAGCAAATCACCCTTTCTTCATCCATACTCCTGTATTATCTCTCAGGAGAATTTAGTTACATACAGAAAGCTTCTTCCCTAGAACTACATCACTACACTATGGAACACGCTTCCTTGTGAATGCCACCCAAATGGGTACGACCATAAACTTTTCAAGTCTAAGGTAAACAAACATTTGTCTTCACAGTTCCCTAGTGTAACCCAAAACATGTCAGTCGTTCATATGAGCCTTGTTTTGAGGCCCTCGGAAATTGAAGTAAAAAATGTATGAAATTGAATATGGCTCACTATGTCAGATGCTCATAGTAAATTTCGGTGTTGTTCCTTCAAACATATACACACATAACAGTGTTCGAAATACCCACTAGCACACTAGCAATTGCAACCTGATTTTCTTGTGCGCTAGTTGCTCCCTGACTCAGGTAGCGCACCACGCAACCTGAAAATATGTACCGCTGAACTCAAAGGTGCACACTGTGCTACCTGGTTCAAAAAAGTATTTCGAACACTGCATAAGAAATGACACAAAATACCATTCAATACATAGAGATTCATGGCAATTATTAAATTACATCTTTGTTCCGAATTTCAGCAAAATTGCTTCGACTATCATGGCGCAGGAGTCGGAAAGCTACATTCTTAGCTAAAAACACCCAAAAAAGCGACAAAATTACTAACAAAATAAGCTACCTTCATGTCTACGCTCATATACCTCTCTCAAAATCGTCAGGAAATCAACATTCCCCCACAAGTCTCCCTCTATTGCCATTTATGAAACCGTATAAAAGTATTATTGCCTGCGTTGCTAGGGAGGTGTATTTTCCTTAGCAACGGTTACCATAGAAACATGATATGAATTTCCAAGGCCCTGAAAATGGACAATTTTCCACCGATAAAAATTTTCTTCAAGTTTTACATATGGTATCCTCTCCATTTTGCTGGGAAAGCAGCCCAGTGCCTCCTTAGCAACGGCCCTAGCAACGGTTTTCCCCACACAAGGCCTGTGGGAATAGAACTTTTAGATACTCATATCTCGAGATAGGATTGATGGATTTTTCTGATTAAAAGCCCAAAATGTAGGGAATGATACCACAAATCAGATGAATGCATGAAGCAGGCTCAAGTATGTAATCTGAATATATGACAGGTTTTGAAAAGTAAACATTACATTTTTTAACCAATTTTTGCTAAAAAATCGAAATTTAAAGGCTCATAACTTCTCATACAAATGACATATCGGAACAAAAGTAACATTTTTGTAATCCTTGGTTCCTATTCTATCGGTCCAACAAGTTACACCGCAAAATATCCATATTTGATTATTTACCAACCCTCTTTGCATTATAAGTGCAAAATAACATAGTCCATATGGGGTCAAAGTTCAAGGTCAGAGAGCAAGGTCAAAGCTACCAATATGCAACGGCTATCATATCGAAATATATTCCACAGACACCCTTCTTTTCAAAAACCATAGTGAGAATTTGCCACCTCAGGTGGTACCAATATCTCCTCTGGCCCATGGACTAAAAGCCCGGAAGGTCGGCTGCAGTACCAAAAAGCGCCCTTGGAGAAAATTCTGCACCGGCAAAAACACCCCTGCAGTTCTAACGCAAGCTGCTAGAGACACCAAATTTACGTCACTTCTTTCTTACTCTAACAGCTTTCTACCACATAAAAATCATGACTGTAGCATGTTTAGAACAGGAGATACAATGCCCGGAAGATCGGCTGCAGTACCAAAAAGCGCCCCAAAGGTCAAATGAAGGTCAAATAATTTGGCCCGCGTACTTTTTCAAAAGAGTAATTTCTCATGAGTATTTGTACCAAGTTTGGTGCTTGTATCACAATTTGAAAGATTCCTCCAAAATTTGATGTTATCTGCTCCACTATATATAATAACTATTCTGCATGGATTACATTTGTGATGATCATAGTTTGATATTTACTCTCACACACACACTTTGCAACCTTTCCAGTTAATTACTTAAAGTTTGTATTTCCCCTTCTTTCTTCCAGAAGATACATTTTTTACTTAGAAAAATAAGACATAGTTGTTTCTAATGTTCATTTTGTGTGGTTAAAGAATGTCATTTTCTAAAAGGGGTCATCTTGCTTGGTATGCATATACCAAAGGCAACCATTTTTTGTTGGAACTGCATTTTTCCAGTACTCATTTAAAGTGCCAAATACTTTTTAGCCTTTTTCAGCTGTACAAAATGAACATCCTACTTTAAAAAGTTAGTGTCATGTTCAATTCTTTTCTTTGTAACGACGAACATGTCCATTTTCCCACAGATGGAGGTGGCCACGTTGCAGTCGACGTTGAACGAGAGAGACTCTGAAGTAGAGGAACTTAAGGCAGAGATGGCAGAAATGAAGAAACAACAAGAGGAGGAGAGAGAGAAGGAAGAAGAGAAGAAGACAGATGAAGGTGATAGTGAGAAAGGTAGGTGTGGCCTGTAGCAACCAAGTTAACTAATTGTTGTCACACTTTACTGTGTTATCTGTTTGTGATTTTGCAGCCTTTGCACCCCTTTGTTTGTTGATAAATAGTATGGGACTTAAAATTAAGACTATAGGCTTATAAAGCCTTATGTGGTAACATGCTAAATATTATGTGCATACCGTATTTACACCAAACCTTGATTCCCAGGATGTTTTGCGAATTACCATTTGACTGTTACAGTATGAGACTGATTATAAGTGCTTGTAGTATGCCTGTGCTGGGTGGATTGTTGCTTAACTAAATGTATTCAGTCCTTTTTCTAACTTTTTCTTCTTTTTTTTTTCTAGACAAGTGTTGCTCTTTTTTTAAAGCCAACATACATGTGTGTAATACCAGAAATTTCCTTGAAATTCAGACAGGGAACAATTTGGTGTCAAAACATGGCAATCTTGGTTTACATTGTAGTTCAGTCACATAAAGAACATTCAATTTTTTATGGAGAAAAATGGATTAATAAAAATTATGTGATTCTATCTTGCCATGTAGCACCAGTTGGTGTGCATGTATTACAAGCTAATTAAGATGACCATTATCTACAATTCCATATACTCGATGACAAATAGATAAAGTGGAGACATTGAAGTTTCCCTAATGTTAAACCCCAATCTCAAACATTGTACGATGCACCTACAATGTTTTTTCTGCAACGATCGTGCCATACTTAATAGGTTTGAGAATAAACGGGTCCCATAGTTTAATCTCTAAACTACTGCACCCATTTCTTCTCAAATCTACGAGGCCTGATCGTTGCGGAAAACCCTCCATCATAGATGCATCGTACGACATATGGGACTGGGCCTTTACCCTGGCATCATTCTCAGTACCCTTGGTGGCAGACACCCTAGAATTGGGTACCCTCCCCACAGTTGGGTAACCAAAATCTGGCGCTTCTGTAACCTATGGTACATCCTCAGAACTTTGTCTGCCTTGTTGGTACTTCTCCCAAAGAGGTGTTTAACCTTCTCCCTGCTGTGTTCCCATCTCTGTGGTGTGGTTACAGCAGGGAAAGGGTTAAAGCCAGAGTTCCTGAACAGAGTGCAGTGACTAACTAACCCTTGGTGTTGGTGCTCTCTCCCTCCCCCTCTAGTAAAAAGGTTGAAAAGGCAGATGGTGGAAAAACGTAAGGCTTGTGCTTCTTGGTTGCCTCTCCTCTGCGTGTGGTTCACTAACTAACTGGGTAGGAGCAGCGATAAGCTAACACACTAACAGCCTTGTACTGCAGCACACTTCTCAAATGAGACAGACGTCCCAGAAAAAGACAATAAGTGGAGGGCAAGATGGCAGTTTGAAAATTAGAACAATTCAACAGTGAGAACTGAGTTTTAGTCATTGTAAGAGTAAAACTTGCATATAAAAGAAAAGTTACTCAAAGGAAGATTGAATAAGAGCTTTTTTATGTCTTGCCCTCCAGTACTTTTCTTTTTTAGGATATTGTCAAACTGTTAATATGATAGTAGGACTTTGTTTGCAAACACAGCACTAGCTTATCATATTGCTGCTTAATCAACACTTGCCAGCATTCCAGCTAGCCAACATGTAGGTCCATCCTAACAGCAAATGTAACACTAACACCCTTTCTTTTCTTGCAGTAGATAGATGCACAATGTCATGTACAGACATGTGGAATCTTTAACAAGCTAACAGGCTTCCTTTTGCAGTAACTCACCAGTTACCTTCCTCAAACAACTCTACTAACTGCCTATTTTTTAAATTCTAATTAGTTACACCCTATTTTTAAGATAGTGCATTGATTATTTTCGATTACTTTTGTTGTAGATCTTAAAGTTGTAGTAACAAACATTTTTTTCTATTTTCTATTTATTTCGTACTTAACAATGTAATGTACAGTAACAGATAATGATGTGCTTGTAGTTGATCACTTGCTCATTTTAATAATTGTGTGCCGTTGTTTAGAAGAGGAATACAACAATCTGAAGAGAGCTGTTGAGTCCTTGATGCAGGCAAATGAAGAGAAGGTTTGTAAAGTACTATGTATTTCAATCACATAAGGTGTATATTATCACAATGTGAAGCAGTAAGTGTTCTATGTAAACAGTTTGGGTGTTTGTTCTTGGAACCAGAAAGCAATACATGTAGAAAGGAATACCTGCAAATGCATATGGGTTTGTCTTCTGATACATACATTATAATGTTATCATAACCATTCATAAAGGCATTACCAATAGCAATGAAAGACCCAGTTTACTGTAAATCGTGAGATTTTGTTGTTTTATTTTAGCGATTTTCACTGTGTCCTCTTAACACAAAATCATGACACCGCAAATACATGCATTTTGTGTTGCTACTGTACTTTAAACTGTGAACTTTAAACATGGCAAAAACCTCCTTTTCCCTCATACTGTGAAATAAAACCGCCATAAAAGTACCTGTATTAACAGTAAGCAGTAATGTAAGAAGAAGCTTTGCTCTGTTGACAGGACATAAAGATTGAGGAACTGAAGTCCAGTCTGAACCGGTACAAGCGAGTGCAGGACATGGTACTGAGTGCCAGTTCCCCCGGTAGGAAAGGTAACGGTACCTCTCTCTGCTCCCTGCTCCTGCTGTCCTGTCCTCACTGCCCTCCTGTCGTTAATTTTGCATGAATCATATGTTGTCTAATGCAGGTAAGGCCAGGTTTTAATTAAAGCCCCGGTCACTTACATTGTAAGATGCACCTATGATGTTTTTTTTCTGCGACGATTGTGCAGTATGTCATAGGTTTGAGAAAAAACAGTTGCAATAGTTTATGATGTATGTGACCGGGGCGTAAGTTACACTTGGAGTATGGAGTAGGCAAATTGTAAAGAGTACTGTACTGGAAGTTTTTGAACAGGTCTTGGTACACCTGGGTCAAAGATACCTTTGGTGCATTGAAAATTATACTGCTGTCATTTGCTAACCAAAGTATGGAGTTAACAGCAACAATGACAGCAAAACTACTCAAGGTTTTGATAGGAAACCTACACGTACATGATAGATTTAACTTCTTTGATTGATTATAAAATTACATAGTAACACTCTGGTGGCGGCTTTTCTAATATCAAGCTTTTGCTCGTGGTGGCTTCCTGAAGACTACAGTGCAGAGCACTAGAACTGGACGTATCAGTAATTGAACATTTGGGGTAATTTTTTTCAATTCCCTGCCAAAACGTCTTCGTGAAACACCGAGTACAGCTGATACTACCAGGTCCAGTGCTGGTATGACTGTAAAAGATCTTGACTGTGCAGTTTTATGTATGTCTAAAACGAAGTACTTTTGTAACGTTCTGGTGCTGCTACATGTAGACGGAGCTCCAGGGGAAGAGATGGAGCCGATTGTGACCCCGCCCACGCCTCCTGAACAGGAACCTTTGGAGGAGACCCTGAAGGAAACACAGGTATGAGACTATCCTATTGCACGTGGTCACCGCTCATCTTCTACACCGGCATCAAAAGTTTTATTAGAGGATGATGATTTTTAGTTTGTTGGATTTAACTCAAGAAGGATTTCTATGACAAATTGACATTTACTGGGGACATGTGTGAAGTAACATGTTGTCTTGTATTGATATTGCATATCTATAACTGTGCAATACAAGAATTTCCTTTCCAGTGCCACATTGAAGGAATATGAAGTTTGTTCAATACATGTCTTGTATTCTTGTTTGTTTTGTCATACAAGAGTGCTGTGACTGACTGTGCTGCTGATGGCATTGTCAGTTGTCTTGTATTTGTCTTGTCTAGATCCACTGTAGCAGGCATATTACTGACCAGTTGCAAATTTGTACATGTATTTTGCATCAGCAGAAACGTCTTTTAAAGAGGTGTTCTAGAGGGACTTGTCTGAAAAAATACTTTTTTATTAGTTTTCCTGGTCTTTTCTCACATCAAGATACACATGTGATTGTAGTATGTAGCAGTTAGAAGGAACAAAGTCACTAAAGACGCTGTTGAACACGACTTTGTAAGGAAGTAGCCGATTTTTTCATTCACAGTTTAATAAAGGCTTGATTTCTCATCATGATTTCCACAGTCCACCTCCATGCCTTCCCTCAGTAAGGTAAAGCTCTGTACTACTACATGTACATTTTAACTGTTAAGCAACCAGGATTCACTACATGATTTTTCTTGTTTCATGTTGTACTGTCCAGCATCATTTGCTGTTATTGTGAAAGTCTGTCGGTCACTTAACAAGTTGTTACATGTACGTCATATTGTTAATATTCTGGACTACTGTTTATATTATTTACTGCTAATAGTATTGAAGCATGGTATCAGTGTCATAACAAGAGCAAAGAAGCCAGCCTTAGTAAGGAGCTTTTCAGTTCACTCTGGTCAAGATATTTTAGTCCAGTTTTCAGAATCGCAAAAAACGTATATTTAAAATCATTCTTTATTCTGTAGAATGACTCATTACATTTAGTAGATGGTACAATGTACATTTAGCAGATTGTAACAGGTTTCTGTTCTGTGTTTCTTGTCACCATCTCTCTAACCAGCAACCATCCGACGCCCCCAAGCAGGCAGAGGAGGTACTGCATGTACATGTTTGGATGTACATTGTAGTATGGTGTTGTGAAACATGCTTGAACATCATGGTGATGGCAATAACACATCAGATTTTGCTGTTTGTACTGTGTGGATTTCTAGCAGAATGCTTTTGTGTTTGATTATATATATGATGTGTTACTTTTTAGACAGCTTGAGAATTAATTTTCAGCTAAGAAGTGCCTGCTATTGACAGAGATGTCTTGATGAGAAGCTGATTTGCTTGATTCCTTTCACAGCTTTTTATTTACAAACAGGTTTTGATGCTGCCTTGAAGAGCACCTATATGTAAAATGTAATACTTAAAGTGAAAACAGCATACATGTAACAAATGTGTATACTTATAATGTACAGTATATGTGTATACATTTTGAGTAATTCGTACAGAAATGCTCTGATGCTTTTTCTCTAACTTGGTAGAAAAGTTGCATCCTGCTCCTACTGTTACTGATTTTCCCAAGAAGTTCAACATCTTATGTGTGATATTTCTTACCCCACTGAAGTTCTGTATGCTGATTTCAAACCCTTCCTCTTCCTTCCTGTAACTGTAGTACTCTACTCGCTCACTGCCTCGCCTGTACAAAAGGGTAGGTGGCACTGTTTTCTCTCTGCATGGTGGAATGGTGTTCTTGTGTAATGCTATTGCCCCTTTGTAGTGTAGACACACTTTTAAAAAGTTGCCATTAATTCTGTATCTGATCTGTGCCAAAGTAAAGTAGTAGTGATAGCTCTGTCACTGTCAAAAGCTCTCCTGCTAATTTTTTCAAAGAGAATATGGTAGATTTACGTAATAACTGTATGCTTGTACCTTGTAGCTTTTATTATTACTTTGCTTGTAATATCACTAAGCTAACACTATTATATAGATATTACCTTTGTCAATCTGGTGACTACTGTTCATGTGCAGATGCCACAAAACAAAAGTTGTTGTGCCCAAATGCCAAAATGTTCTTATCAAACATTGAATTTTGATGGATGGTACAATTTTAGTGAATAGTTGTCACCAGTTTTTTGTCATGAGAAAACATCACTAATCCTACAGAAAGATGAACTACAGTCAAACCTGCCCATCCAACTACCTATTGTCAAATGGATGCCCCGTTCAATTTTACATTTAGTTATGACCCCCTACCAATCAACCAGCTGTCTAACTCAACGCTACTTTCATGGTTAAACAGTGGTTTCTTGACGTTTATTTATACATATTATGTAACTAAATAAACTTGAAGAAACCACTGTTTAATCATGAGAGCAACATGCAATGCAAGTCAAGTATCATTTACTGGCCAACAATCCAGACTCCCATCAACAATCACTTTTCCACATTCCCTTGAGTGGTTAAAGCAGGTTTGACTGTAAGTCACATGAAGATGTGGTCCCTGCTGTGTTTTCCAGCCTGTAGTGTCCAAACCACCTCCCTCCCCACCACCGCAACAAAGAATTGCTAAGAAGGATGTAAGATACTTAAGGGTACCAATCGCATTCGCCATTCTTTTCAATAAGAATCCGAAAGAAAAGTTTTAAGTTAATGCTAACACTGTTTCTAACTGCAGCTAGCTGGAACTAAAATTACTTGTGTCTTCTGTTTGGCATCTAAAGTTGCAGTTTGTAAAAAGAAACTAAAGGCTTGTTTTGAATTTGTCTTTTTCTTTTGTATACCCTTGCACATGCTTGGTGTGTGTAACCATGCAGTTCCAAATTTTATGATTTACAGGCAGTTTTAACAATCAGTTCTGAATTGTTGTCATTTCTTCCCTTAGTCCTAATACCAACCCTTCCATAGTGTCCTTGCCTTTTTACCTGCAATTTGATACAATGGGCTGGTGCTAACATTTCTTTGAGGTTGTGACTTACCTGTATCTACAACAGTATGTACATGTAGTTGCACTTCTGCAGCTATGCTGTAACACTGTAACCGCATCTTATTGTAACACCACTTGCCTTCCAGCTGTTCCAGCATCGGGGTTACCACTCCCTACCACGCCTGAGGAAGGTAGAGTATGCTATCCAGCGGTGATGACGTCTGACTGCAGGGTCCAGATGTACATTTGCATGTTGGCAGTAGGACGTTTTAACCACAGCACTGTTTTCTAATTTTGCAGGATAACCAGCCTGACTGAAGCACAGCATGAGATCCCCTACATAATAGTTGACCTTTTCATTTCACCCCCTAACTGTACAATATAATGTCATCTCTCATAATTCCACATGGCACGTTAAAACTGCCAAAAAGATCTACTAAGCAGCATCAGTACTCCCTGAGGTATATAAGCACTTCAGATATCCTGGTTAATTCAAGACATTTTTGAGAAGGCATCAACAGTACTTTTATGTGATATGGCAGTCTTACACCCCGTTCACATTCAATCCACATATGGGATCCAATCGCGATTGAATCAGGATTGCCTCCTATCGCAATTGGATCCCGATGCGCTTACACTTGTTGGCTCATCCAATCGAAATTGCGTTCGCTCCACACGGGAATTACCGTCAATCGCGATTGAATCCACCTCCCAGAAGTAGATTTTGTTAATCACAATTCAATCGCGATTGGATACATCCAGATTCAGAAAAATCAACCGCAATTCAATCGGGATTGGACCTCAACCGCGATTCAATCGCCATTGGCAACCAAATCTGAAATGTACCTGGCAGAATTATGAGAGTTGATATTACAATTGGAACATACAGAATGCATGGAACATTTTGACAGGCTATTTCTTTCAATGTTTTTGGGGT
This sequence comes from Branchiostoma floridae x Branchiostoma japonicum, assembly GCA_013266295.2. Classification (NCBI taxonomy): domain Eukaryota; kingdom Metazoa; phylum Chordata; class Leptocardii; order Amphioxiformes; family Branchiostomatidae; genus Branchiostoma; species Branchiostoma floridae x Branchiostoma japonicum. Next base: position 6,936,962 of record CM023824.1, read on the forward strand.
GGCATGACAAGTGTTTGAACTTGCATTATGTACATGTATACCTGCTCAATCAACTTTGTATTGTGCATTTCTTAACCTCACCACCTGAACATTGAAAGCATTAGCCATTAGTCTTTTCAGCTGTAATCATTGTTTCACTAAATCACCCTGTTTGCTTGTGAAGACTATACATGTAACTGAGTCTGTTATCACATTTTGACAATGCATACATGTACATTTGTACATCCAGAAGATCTGTTGAAAAGTATTGTTTGTGTTGTAAGGATACACATGACTTGTACAGATGCATTTAGAGTCTTTAGCCTTTATCCCAAATAGGTCCACATGACAATGTACGTTTGTACCACACATAGCACAGAACCTATTGATAGGTCACTAACATTTCAGTTTTCCTCACTTCATTTTTCAACCAGGATCGTTTGCACGGCATGAAACTACATTTACTAAATATTCATATATTAATATTCATATTCGAATAAAAGCTAGACTGTTAGCAAGCTAATTCGTCTCTTTGTTGATGACTTGTTTTCCCATCAGGACCCTACGCCGAAGCCGGCCATGCCAGACCCTGCCTTCACCTCCACCCCTATCAACACCAACACTGGGGAGCAGCTCAGCATACAGGAACTAGGTACAGGTACTGGTACACTTCACTAACATTGGCATGCAAGGCCTCAGGCCTTTCTCATGGGCTGTTGCAGACAGGAAAGGAATTTAAAAAAAATCTTTATTCAAAATACCAGACTTGTTGATTCTGAATTCTGCATATGTTTCTACACATTGAACTAAAATTATGAAGGTTTTTTAGTTGGAGTATGGAGTGCATATTGAAACCCTACTGACCATCCTTTACAATATCTAAACACTGATTTGGAATAAATCTCTAATGTCGATATGCATTTGTAGGAAAGGGAACCATTGTTGGATAGAACATTCTGTTTCTTTGCTGGATATTTTGAAAATGGAATCATATGATTACAGATACATGTACAGTGCCTCGCAGTATTTCTTTATATTATTTTGAAGCTTACGCTGTGTTTGTAATAGGAGTGAGGGCTTAAATTGGATCAGTCACTGAGATTCATTCAAGAAACATTTAGAAATTGAATGTTATGAACAGTTTCACATATTACCTTTCCTACTGCAACAGTCTCTGGTGTGATGCATGCTATGAACGGGACATAACGGCCACTTTTATTGGCATGATTAGAAATGCATGATGTTCATAGTTGTATTGCATGGATCATGTAATATATTTACACATCATTTCATTGCTCTAATCAGAATGACAAGGTGTCATATGCATGTTCAATATGCTGAAAACCGTTGAAAGCATCTCAATGTCTGGCTCAATGTAAAGGCTTAAAAATCCAAAATTTGCCCTGGACTCCCCTAGATTGTGAGCACTCTTCCTTCAGGTCCGATCATGAACCTGGGCTGACGGAAAAAAATTTCAAGCTGACTAGAGCCCTGTGCGACACAGAAAGCTGTGGGAAGGATTTTAACATGGTCACATATGCTGAATGCCTGCCTGCTCCATTACCTCATTCAGACACGTCCCACGAAGGCCAGGTTCCCAGCACCATTAACGAGACGCCGCAGACTACGGTAGAGGCCATCGAGGCCGAGCAGGTGGAGAAGGAACCTGTCATGGAGTCTCCGCCCAAACCTCCCCGCCTACGACCTCAGGCAAGGTCGTCCAGTCTGGAGGAGATCAAGGTCATCTCGGACTCAGAAAAGGTGACCTTGCTTAAATTGGCAGCTTGATTTGCAACCATGATATGAATTATTTTTTTGCATCATTTTTTTGTGGGAACAGGTTTTGAACCTGCAAGACACCGTGTGACCCTTGATTTCATTATTACAATATTAGGCTTGATGTAAAAGAATGTCTACAAGACAACAAAACACACAAAAAGTAAAAAAAATCATTCTTTATGTACTTTTTAGCCAGGTTACCAAGTCTGTTTTAGCTGCCGCGTCTCTTTCGTCCTCTCCTCTCTTTTGTCCTATATTTGCGGAGAGGATGAAAGCGACGCAGCAGCTAAAATAAGTTTGGTAACCAGGCTACAAGCATTTTTGCGTTGGAAAGTGATGTATCAAATTATTTTGGGCACTCAGCAGTTGCTCAGCAGTTGCAACCTCTAGGAGGTCTAACATTAAAGTAGGCTTATTTGTTGTTGTGGTTATGAATTGTTGACATCGTTCATCATAGGCTGAGGACGATGATTCTGACAGTCCAGTTCCTCTCTCTCTCCGATGGTGGAGACGGTCCTTCCGCAGTAGCAAGAAGTCCACGGTCAGGGCTCAGAGGCCGAGAACAAAACAAACACAAACAACATTTAGTAGTGTTTCAATGGGATAAGGGAGGCATGTTGTGTGTGACTAAGTTCTGAGGTGGCAGCCATTTGCCTCTTCGGTGTTACACTGCTTCTACTCACTTTGGCAGCGATTACTTCGTCCTGCAGTTCGCTCTAGAATTGTAAGGTGTCCTTTCAGGCATTTTAATTGGACCATGGAATGTGCTGAGGTCTTCCTGTTAGTGTTTTGGTGGTGGGTTTAGTAAACGTGGTGTACAGTATGGCCACACCAATTCATTGCTGGATGAAAAATCCTTCAACTTTGATTAAAAGAAATTCTACTAAATAAATGTAACTGGAATTTTTTTGCAAACAGCGTATCTATCAGTATCAATAAAAGAACTTGTGATGAAAACCATATCAAAATACTCATACAACAATCTCCTACATATATTAATAAAATCTGCTTACTGTACATTTTTAAAATGATGAGGTGAATTGGTGTTGCCTATGTTTTGTGTAGTACAACAGATCTAGTGTTTATCTGTGTAGGATCTTTTTGCTGTTCTCCTGTTTGTCACCTGACTCTTGAGTCTGTCAACAAAATCTATCGTGTGTGTTCTAATTCCTCTTTTTAAAACCAAATTGCAGAGTCCGCCGCCACAGAGCAAGTTCAACACATTGCCTCCCAAGCAGAAGCAGCCGCAGCAGGAGCCCGGCCTGATCACCAGGAAGGGTCGGGGACTGGGGTCCTTCGGGAAAGGGTTCCTCAAGTTGCGGGGAGGCAACAAGAGCACCAGCGCACCCAATCTTTGTAAGTACTAGGCAAACCTGTCATTATTGTGTGTAGCTCTCACAACTATTTACTATATGTTATACTGCAGCTGGTGTTTTACGCCGAAGGGCGGTTATACCGGCTATACAGATACAGATACAGACAGATATGTACTTAGTAGACTCTTCGTCTGTGACTTTTCTGACATGACCATTCCCAGCGTAAATCTTGTTCACAGCTTTTTCCTGTTTGTAAACTTCTGAGTGATAGTGGCTGCAGTGTCCATCCACAACATATTTGTCCATCACATAAAGATATACCAGATGTACAAATGTACCTAGAGTGATATTGAAATTTGAGTGGAAAGACCAACAGAATTAACTTTTGAACCTACAGAAAAACAAACATTGTTGTCTGAAAACTTGAGTATTTGTCTTGTGCAGAGTCTTTAGACTGATGTCTGAAGACTGATGTGTGGTTACTCAGTATGATAGTTGTCCTCTATATTGTATCATTGAAGGTTTAGCAATGATTGTACTCATTATTAGGTAAAATCATAAGAAGTGTGGTAATAGCCGTACAAGAAACTGAGGCCAGTCCAGACAACCAAGTCACGACTCTCTTTCTCAAGCCCTGTCTCTTCTATCTCTGTCCACTGTCTGTCCTCTGTACCAGCCACTCCCCCCCGAGGGAGGCGGCCCCACCTCAGCAGCATAGAGGAGATGGATGGCCACGCCACACTAGGGCCAAACACTCAGGAGATCCGCCTTCTTTCTGATGACTACAGCCTTTACCATGACTACAGGCTAGCCCCGCAGGCTAGGGGTGTACCCTGGCACCTGCAAGGTTCTCCCTACCTTCTTGCCTTTGCTCGTGCTGCAGCCCAACATCAGTGTTTTCTCCATCCTTCATGTCATCTGTGTTCTCATGGCTTTTGTTTTCACCCAGGTCTTCATTTCATTTCCGCTCCGAGCTTGTTTTCAGCTTCTGTGACGCCTACCTGTCTCCATCTGCAGCTACCATTGTCTCGATGCTAACGTTGTTCTTGTTGTTGTTGGCTGGCCTTCGTTTTGTTGGGTCTGTTTGAGGTTTTGTCCATTTTACCTTTGTTATACACATGTATTCTAATATGTGTATTGCAATACACACATAGGGCTGATCCTTACTGAGTCAGACTGTTGCAGGGGAATAAAACATGCTTACAATTCTACTTTTCACTATTTTATACGATTTGTTGTGACATACACTTTATTGTGACAATACATGATCTTATTGTAACAATACAGGATGACATTATTGTGATCCCCTCTCTTTTTCTTTACACCATGCTTTACACCTTAGTTGTCAGTTACTCCTACAAAATTGGACAAAGAAAATAAACAATTCCACTGTTGATGCTGCATTTTGTCAGCCAGCTCACTAAGCTACAAAGTTTTACCTGATGTATTGTCTGCTGCTCTTTTTGTAGAGTGTCACTTGTATTAATTGTGTACCTGATACTACCTCCTTGCCTCATATCTAACCAATATATCTTCTACTGCATGCTCAGCCTGCTTTGCAGGAAGTGATAGTAAGTCTTACTCTGCTCCTTTCTAGAAACTGCCGCCATCATCTGTTTTTATTGCTGAACTTTGCAACCATTATACATTTTGTACATTGTAGTAGTTTTTCATTCTTGTTGGGAATATGTAATGTTAAGAAGTATGATACTTCATCCACATGACAAGCATTGACATTTATTACTTGTTCTGACACAAGTTGAATGTTTAAAATTTATTCGAGATACGGTTACCTTAACATGTATACACATCTTTTTGCTTCCCATTCCATGGTATTTTTCAAGAGCAGCCATCCAAAGGAGCATTTTAGACACAATATTGATTGAAGGAAGTTCAACACTGTTTTCTGCTACTTTCCAGCTCAAACAGAGGCAGGGTCCGACAGTGAGCTGGATGGAATCTCCGCCCACCGCGCCCAACCAATCAAAATGGAGGGAGATGAAAGGTTTGGCTACGAGCCCAAGAAGAGAGGGAACACCATCAAGAGATTCTTTGGCAGGTGAGGGGATGTTTGTAACACAGTGTGCATACTTGTTGTTCATAGCCAGTACTTTCTGATGCTCGAGATCCTGCAAAAGACTGTTACAACTGAGGTTTTACAAAATGTGTGTTAGATGTTACAGTTACTGTAATAATTGATACTGTGTATCTTGACCTTACTTTGTGGTAAAAATGCTATGTTTTCTCGAATACCAGCACACCAGACACTGACACTTTCCATTACAGTACAAAACTTTTGTTGCTTGTTCGTTGTAAATAGTGCCATACTGAATTTGAAATGAAGGTTTCTGTTAAGTAAAATATTTATGATGTATGCGATGCATGACACCATTGTTTTCAATAAAGGCTTTAGTTTTAACTTTGAAAAAAAACTGAATGTTGGATTTCCTGATGTTTTAATCCCCCCAGGTTGAAGAGAAGTGCCTCCACGACCTTTAACCCTGACCGTGATGTGGAGTACGAGGAGCCCTCGCCGTTCAGACGAGGGGGACGGTACCGAGCCACCGCGGGTCCGAGACTCGGCTGGTCACGTGACCTCAAGCCTACCACGTAAGGATCATAAACATGCTGTTACTGCCGGATACGGAAGTACAATGTATTGTTGTAGGTGGCTAAGCTATGGGTTTGTGTATCTGTTTGTCCAGACAGTAGGTTGACAGGAGGTGGGCGGGAAAGATTGACAGGCAGAATAATAGGAAGTCGAAAGGTCAGACAAAGGAAATGAGGTGAACTTGACGGTCAAGAAAACCAAAAATGCTTCCCAGAAGTCTGAAATCTCTGATTTCTTGTTTAGAGAGGAAAAAACTTTTAGTTGCAAAGGTGATTATGATTATATGAAGATGGCTCCTGAATGTTTGAGGTATCATTGTAGGTTGTAGCTTACAGTTTATCACTGTATTATGGATGATGCTATGTACATGTAGCTGTCCCTTTGTCGTCTGCATCTACTGATGCTTTGCTGTCAAATATGCTTTTCCAGACATGTATGTTGTATTTTCAGATGTGTGTGTGTGTGTCTATAGCTTCAGTTTCTTGATGTAGCAAATACGTAGAGTTAGACTGTACAACTTGTAAGCATGGCTGTGCTTACCTGCTTTCGGTTGTCAGTGCCAAATGCAAGTGGACAATCAGAACATTTGCTCAAGTACATGCAGCTTTTCTGACATACAAACTCACGTTACAATGCTGCTGCTAATCCAAACAGGAGCAAATTAGATTCACACCTGGGTTTCCATTTTCAAGAGCCAGACAAGACTTATCACACAATTTTACACATGGCATGGTTGAAGAATGGAACCATGACTTAGACACAACACAAAATGTTGAGAAGAGATGAACTTGGAATATGATTAGTTCAGGTTTTCTCAACAATTTAACTCTGCGTAGTGTTATTAATAACAGTTGCTATAGCTTTTTTAAACCTAGCATAATGCTAACTCTACTGTAGAAGAGTTAACATTTAGCTATACATTGAAGCATGGTATACATACATTAGCAGGGAGCATAGTGACAGTGAGACTGCCACACCTAAACGGAGCCCGACCTCGCCCTCTGGAAAGGCTGATTGGAACAGGCCATTCTCCCCGACACGAAAACAGCTGAGGGGGGAAACCTGGTGAGCGGAACAGCCACGTGATGTCTTGGTGAACGGGTGCACTCGGCAGATAGAACAGCCATCTAACACTAATACTCAGACCTCAACCACTACAAGGTCATGCACATGGTGACCTTTGGCCTGTAGTTTCTTCTTCCTCCAGGCTCTCTAGCGACCCTTGACCTGTAGATTTCCCATCCCACAACATAGCCACCATTGACCTATAACCCCCACAGTCATATTGCAACCTTTGCTCTACTGTACTGTAATAACCCTTGACCTGGAGGAGTTTCATGGTCTTTCATACATATTCTGATACCATGGAGCAACACAGCACAATGCAATCATTCACACATGTGCTAACTGCTCTGTTCAAGGTATCTTGTTATATGATGGAGTAAAATTCTCAACATAGAAAGCAACACAATTCCTTTCTTGTACATTTGACGAATAGCAGGATTTAACGAAGCTCTGAGCTCCAGCATATACCCCATGCATTCTTCCTGTCTTTCAAAGTTCAGCTCTCCTTTGCAACTTTCAGCTTTCAGTTGTTGCTGTCAGGCCGAGTTCCACGTTTCTCTGCAGCCATTCCACATTTCTCTGCAGCATTGCAAGGCGCCACTCTGTGTTCATTGTGTGTGGCTTATAGGTGACATATATAGGCAGCTGTTTGCAGTGGGAGTATTATATAGTGATTATTTGAAGCAGTAGAAACTGTGCAGACTGGTTGAAGCTAACAATTCTGCATTTCATTTGAAGCACAGTACATGTACTGTAACTCGTATTTTGGGTGCTGTGCTGTCCTGTTGGAATGATGTACATGACATGTATATTTGTGGTGCTGGTTACAGAATCTTAATAACTTGCAGTGTTTTTTTTGGACAATGGGTATAGTTTCTGTACCGTCAGGACGGATAATTATAAAGGTGCTCCAGCACAATTGGAACCAATATAAAAACATAAAGCAGACTGTGGTGGCCTGTGTTTTGAAATAAAGAAAACTTTCACGGATAGAATGTCCGAAAACCTGGCATGGATTTTCTGACTGGATATACAAGAAAAAAGCATCCCCCCAAAAAATGAAAGGCATCAATTTTCTGACTGGATATGCAAGAAAAAAGTACCAAACAATGAAAGGTACTAAAAGTTACCATTAGCATTAAATGGAACAGTCTGTACTTATGAATTTGAATACACAGGAGTGTTGGTTGTTCTACTTTACAGTGACCTTGACACGCCCTTCGCCAAGTGGGACCCTGACCAGGTGTGCCAGTGGCTGCATGAGCAGGGGCTGGGCATGTACGTGGGCAACGCCAGGCACTACGTGAAGAGGGGAGAGACTCTGCTCAGGTCCTCCCCACACGACCTGGAGAGGGTAGGTGCCATCATGGGTCTGAGACGAGTGTGTAGACAAACAGACTATCCTGAAAGAAAAATTGATCACTGTAAATTTCATGAAAAGGGAAAGAGGTTATTTGTCTAATACAAGTTGAAGGGGCAACCCAGCCATCTTGTGATGAAATATTCCAGGAAGACTCTTGGCACCTCTAAAAGTTGGTACTTACTAGTTAAAATCTTGTACTCCATATTTAGGACCATGTGTACATTTGTGCTTGTCACATACTGAGATAAGCAAGAGTTGCTAGTGATCACCATGTAGTGGTTCAAGACTAAAATGCTTCGATGAATTCTTCTTCATACATACAGCCTGAGCAAAGTCAGAATGAAAGTACCCTTCAGACCTACATGTATGATCCTAGTTCTTCAAACTTACCATTGACAAGTTCTGCCATGACTATACAGTGCAAGACTGAAGGTAAAGAAGAGGTGTAGACAGATATGACTGTGTAGTAATTTCTTTGTTGTTTCCCAGGAACTGGGCATTAAGAACTATCTGCACAGGAAGAAACTACAGCTGGCCCTCCAGGCCATTGGATCAGAGGACACGAGTAAGATGGGGGAGCTGGATCACAACTGGGTCACAAGTACGTTCTCTTAACTTTGATGTAGATCTAGTTATATACCCATCTTAGACCAGTTGAATGTGTAGAATTTGCGAGCGGCAAGTGATCTTCATGAAATTTCGTCTAGATAGCCAGTAACATAAAGAAGACACAACACTTGTAAATTTACCTACATTTTCTGCAAGAACTGGATATTGTGTGAACCTTTTATTTTTAAGGACTGTTACAAACTGTACTTTGTGTTAAGAATGAAAGTTTATAAAAGTTTTACTTAGTCTTTGCGGTGAATACTGTATGCTTGCTAGATTGTGTTGTATGTCCTAGTACAATGTAGATGTCCAAAGGTGTAATGATGATGTTTTCTTCAGGGTGGTTGGACGATGTTGGCTTACCCCAGTACAAGGACCCATTTAATGAAGCAAGGATTGATGGGAGAATGCTGAACTACATGACTGTGGTAAGTTTAACAACTGCCTACTGCAATGAAGTGATTTTTAGTAATCCTTGTCCCATTTTTTAGTTAAATTTATCCAGTTTTTTTGGTAATCCTCATTTTCAGTAATTTTTTGTCCCAATTTTTCAGTAATTCCTGTCCCATTTTTAGTAATCCTTGTCTCATTTTTAGTAATTCTTGTCCCATTTTTTAGTAATACTTGTCCCAATTTTAGTAAATTCCTTGTCTCATTTTTAGTAATTCTTGTCCCATTTTTTGTAATAGTATTTACTTGTCCCATTTTTAGTAATCCTTGTCTCATTTTTAGTAATTCTTGTCCCATTTTTTGTAATCCTTGTCCCATGTTCACATGCTATCCCTTTTTTTATTTCAGGATGACTTGTTCAAGTTGAATGTCACCAACGTTCTCCACCACCTGAGCTTCAAACGTGCCATCCAGGTGCTGCGGCTGCAGAACTTTGAGCCCAACTGTCTCCGCAGGAGACCTACGGAAGAGGTAACGTCACCTTCCAGTTTTCATTGATGTACAATTTTGGCGCTATGGTTATCATTAGAATCATGATTAATATTTACTTCAGTACATGTAGGTTTTCCATCCGTGAATAGTTTCATCAGGTTGGTAAGGCACCGAATAAAGAGACTCTTTCTACACAACCAAGTGTTTTTATTCAGCCGACGTTTCCGTGACCGTTTGTCACCTTCCTCATGATCAGGGCAATTCTGACTGGTTCACATTGCACTGTAGCACAGGTGTCACTGCAATACATATGTAGATGCAATCCCCAACGTATTTACAAATCTACACATACAATGTATGTATGTGAACCAGTCAGAAGTGCCCTGAGGAAGGTGATAGACGGTCACCGAAACGTCAGCTGAATAAAACACTTGGTTGTTTAGAAAGAGTCTCTTTATTCAGTAGGTTTTATTTCAAAGGTTGCAGGAAAATGTAATATGTAAAATGGGAGGGAGGCTGTGAAGTCCTATCTTGGACACTTTGTGAGTGTAGTTTTCCAACTCAAAATACTCAGTGGTTTCTGGCCTTAAGATGAACACTAAAAGAACTTTTAATTTAGTGTCATGGCTAAAGTATATATCTTGAAAAGTAGAAGATTTTTACAGCCAAGTTTTATCTGTATGCTGTATTTTCTTTGTACTGTACATGTACAGTGGACCAATGTTGAAGTAGTGTATTCCAAATGACTTAGGGAAACTACTGTCAGATTTTGTATGTCACCATTGTTTCTAATGCATTTTTCTTTGTTTGATAATGAGGGGAAAAAATAATATTTTTTTTCCATTGCAACTATGCTGTAAATAAGCATTTTCCCTTTCACGATCCCTGCATTCTTTCTTCTCCCATGCCAGGTGTTGTTTTCAGCAGTTACCCTTTGTTGCTGCTTGCCTTTCTTTTCCATGCAGTCCGGTCATCTACATTTCAGCAGCCTTTTTATGCTCCTTTGCTTACCTCTGGATCATACACCATATGAAAGACTACAACTGTGCAAACATTCTGAATTAAAGCTTCTATATCATATATTTTCATGTAATGTTTCATATGAAGTATTAAGAGTTTTGATTGCGACTGTTCCTGCCACACAGGATGGACACCGTCAGACCCATCCCTATGTTTTTAAGGTTGTACAGTCCGGCTAGTTGTTGCTGTTTTGTTGTGGTTGGAGTTGAGTGTTTCTGCAGTGTTTCTGTTTTTGCTGTGATACTAACAGGAACTGTACTGGCAGGACTTTGCAACTGTTCATTCATTTTTTTTCCATCCATCTTGTTTTGAAGACGAGTGGGCACCTTGAGCACGTTGGCAGAACGTACTGCGTCTACGTGAGACCCGGATTTGTCATGGTTTTCGTTGGATGTTTTGTCAATGTTGCATCAGAATTTTGCCTTTACAGACGACATCTTTTCCGACACAACGTGTGAAAACTATAGACAGGATGTCGTCCTTAAATATTTGAATACGACCTTAAAAGAGATGTTCTGCCGAGGTGCTATGCCAAATACATTATGGGTTTCGTGCAGGTGCAGTACCTTTTGCCGATGTGCTGGCACCTTGATGTTTTGAGAAACAGAAGTGAAAGACAAATGCTGATCCTCCCACTTGTATACAGGGTTCACACATAGTTGTATAGTTTTCCACAAAACAGAACTACATGTAGTTGAGAGTCAACAAATACATGTAGACTTGCAAGTACAAATGTTCTTCTTCACTACACTCCAGAATCAGTTTGAGATTGAACAGTCTATTCAATTTCAACTTTTTTTGTTTTGTTTTGCATGTCTTGAAGGTAATGTCCTTTTTACCCTGCTTTGCGTGGATTTTTTTTGAAGAGCATCATTTGTGCCTTTGAAAGTCATGTAATTGTGGATCATCAGCATTGTAACCTATTGTATTGAGTCATTTTTAAAGCAATGTAAAACTGTCATACTGATTCTAAACAGTCTTTCTCCTGCTACATCCTTTTGTTTTGTGTGCCTACTTTTCAGTTTACCTGCTCCTGCATCCTCTACTGTTTTTGCGCCCCTGTGTGCAGTGCTTGTGTTGCATCCCCTGCTGCATAATGCCCCGCTGCCTTCTTCGCCACGTCACCTCGATGATAATACCGAGAATTGATTGTTGCCTCTTCTCCCTTCTTCCCCTCTAGACATGGCAGGACGGTGTCGACGTACTGGTGCGAGCCAGACGTCGGGTAAATCAGACCGTGTGGTACTAACCTCCCACTTTGTCGCGCACACTACCATGCTTCCCGTTCGTGTGGTCCTGTGCCCTTCAGTTAAGGAGCTGTCAGCTGATCCTAACACGAGTCGTACTCTCTTGATCACACAGAAAAGTACCTGAAATTTAGAGCAAGGTGGTGTTGTACATGTAGCTCTGGGGATGGTGAACTTGAGCCCCAAACCAAGTGAATTATGGATCAAATAGAGTTACCTAAATTTGACGAATAGACAATGTGGTGCTGTGATTGGAACTTCATGTAGGTGGTGCAGCACCATTGACATTGTTCCAATTCTCTTGACCAGCTGTTTAGTTGCTGAAGCTGATACAAGTTGTTTTGTTGTAAAGTTTAGATAACACCTAAAATTGCAGAAACATATCAATTTCTTAAATGTTTTTCAAAGTCAAATTTTGAACGTAACTTAAAACTTACTACATCAAGGAAAGCATTGTAAATATGCCAAGTTCATTACCAAAAGCGGGGCACATCACAGACATGTATTTTGGACATGGTGAAAAGGTGTAGCCTGACAGGGCAGCTGGCAGCTCCCGACCATGCCGTACCATGTTCCAGACTGTAGGTACATGTACATTGCATGTCCTCCATATGGGAGTAAGGTTCTCCTAGCAGAACATGTCGTACCAAGGAGTATACGTCAGATATCAGGGTTCCAGCCAAGCTTTTTTTTTTGTATCGTATGCAGCTGTTTTCCAACATGTCCTTTGTAATTGTTGGCCATCTCATCATGTTTCTTCTTTTTTTTTGTGGTTCTGTAGCTACGCTGACTAATTGTCATGCTATTGAAGCTGGACCCGAGGCTATGCAAGGCAATGAGATTTGGTGTATGTTTTTCTTTGCGGTAGTTTGTATTGTTTTGAAATCTGCACGTTCTCACGTTGGGAATTTTGTTGCAGACGTGGCAGAATGGAGCCGAAGTGATGCTGTGGACGAACCACCGCGTCATGGAGTGGCTCCGCTGCGTGGATCTCTCCGAGTATGCGCCCAACCTTCGCGGGAGCGGAGTCCACGGTGGGCTGATGGTCCTGGAGGCCAAGTTCAATGCGGAGACCCTGGCTCACCTCCTGAGCATCCCTCCGAACAAGACGTTACTGAGGAGACACCTGAGCACACACTTCACCCAGCTGGTGGGGGCGGAGATCCAGAGGTACAAGAGAGAACACCAGGAGGGGCCGGGCTACATCCCCATCAAGGCTACTGACAAGATGAAGGTTGGCTTGAAATTTCATCTGTGTTGGAAGAATTCATTATCAAGAAGTGTCCTTAACTTTCTCCCTGCTGCCTTACCTGGTAAAAAGTTACCTGGTATCTAATAAAGAATTGGTGGCCAAGCAGCTACTTAAGTGTGTTAAATGTTAATCTGCTATTTCCAACACAAAGAAGTGGACTTGCCCAAATTTTAGATTCATTCCTTGATAAAGGCTTGTGTTCACAAAGATTATAGTCTTCAAATGATGGCTATACACCTTTAGTACTTTTGATACTCTATTCAGATACATGTACAATGTATACTGTGACAATTGTGTAATATACTAAATGTTACATCCTGTCTCACACAGCCTTGAAGGTGATCATTCAGCTTCACCTGCGACAGCTGTAGCCAGTCCTGTGTATACTATACACTGTATACTGTGATATGCTATATACCGTATACTGTGATAGTTGTGTAATATACATTTAGTAATAAAATGTATCACCATGTTTCACACAGCCCAGAAAGCGGTCGTTCAGTTTCACCTGGAACAGCCGTGGCCAGTCCCATGTATACTATATACTGTATACTGTGATATGCTACTGTATATGCTGTATACTGTGATAGTTGTGTAATATACATTTAGTAATAAAATGTATCACCCTGTTTCACACAGCCCAGAAAGCGGTCGTTCAGCTTCACCCGTAAGAGCCGTGGCCAGTCCCATGACTATGTTTGTCCCATGGACTGTGACTTCCCCGTGGAGCTGTCCCCCAGCAGAGGACAGCCAGGGTTCCGGGGGGAGGTCCGCGCCGCTAACCTGCAGCACCGACAGGAGCCCGTCAACGACGACCTGGACCAGGAGGTCCCAGAGGTCAGGGTGAGACTTACGTGCTGCATGCAGTTTCCTTGTCTTGACACTGCAGGGCTGAAATGCTTTTTTCTGCATACCTGCACTGGTGCGGGTAGCATTGAAAATTACCGGGTACCTTCACCAGACATATTTTAGCAGCACCACTCAGAATTTAGAAAGTAATTGGATCATACTAAAAACTGTTCAGAAACTGTTGCCATTATTTCTTTTACAGTTCATCGGTGGTAAGTTGGTAACAGTCACTGCAGCAAATAAAAATCCACATACACCTACTGTATATGTATATGGCCAGTACAAAATGTACATGGACCAGTGTAGGTTAGGTGCAGGTAGACATCAGAAATACCTGCACAGGTTCAATTTTACCTGCACTAACCTGCATATGCAGGTGGGATTTCAAACCCTGCATTGAAAGTGTAGCTGTGATGCACAAATACATTTGTACATCATTGTGGAGCTTTCTTCAATTGTGTTGTCTCTTCCCTATCTTTGTCTTGTGTTTGTTTTCAAGTACAGGGCTCAAAGTCATTTTTGGGCATAAAAACATTGAAAAATACCTGTCTACACAAGACAAGTTTTGCCTGTATCACCTACATTTTTGAAAACTGTTGTAAATCTTTGCAGTTACATGTACATGTATTTCATTTGCATTTCATAGTTGGTAAGAGTGAAGTACAGCAAAAAAAACAACCTCACACCTACATTATGTACATGTATAAACCCAGTACAGCAACCGTACAGGTTAGGAGCAGGTAGACATCAGAAATAGCACTAACCTGTAAACGGTGGAATTTTGAGCCTTGGAATGGTTGTGTTGTACCTTGTGACATTTGGACTGTGGTCTTCTTAGAGCAATTTGTATACTGTAGACATTTTGTGACAGCAAACTTGCTCAATATCAGTTTCTATTTCAGATTGATGAACAGGCAGTGCAACAGATTGGAGCCTTCTCAGCTGAGATCAACACTCTGACTGTGAGTAGATCTCAGGTTTCTGTGTTCTAGGCCTGTCCTGCTTTCTTGTACACTGTTCTGCTTGTCAAATTTAGCATGATTGAAAGCTCATCTGTGTTGGTACATTCCATGATGAAGTTTGATACTTTCGTTCAACCCAAGCAAAAGTAGCTCCCCTCAAATTTTCAGTTGCTCTTACGTCGACCTTCTTCAGGAGTGATGTTTTGTCCTAAGCTTATCTTGTAAGGTTTCCGTTGATGTACTTACATGTACCTCTGTCTGTCATGTCCTAAAGTCCAGCATGTCTTTTATCTTGCCTCCCAACAAGGGTCGCCTTCAGCATGATACAGGTTAAGATTCATGAAATTTTTCAAAACTTTTCTGAATTACATTTCAAACTTTAAGAATCTGTGCTGTCTACAGATATCTGTGCTAGATCTTGAAACCCTGCCCTTCTTTACATTGGAAGGAACTTAACAATCAATTTTGCAAGCAAAGTGTAATTTAAACGTTTTCGTTGTCCACAGAATATGCTGAGTGATGACAACTTCAGCCCCTCTTCTGGAGCCTCCGATGCATGAAGAGGTCATTAAACAGTAACGCCATAGTCCTATATTGTATAATCCAGTAATGGCAGCAGCCAGTTCCTTACACTTTTATTTTGTTACAACATTATGGTTGAAAGAATGCACTCTCTGTGATGTATGCCTAATCATGTGTACTTTAGCCTAAGTCTAGGCAATCATCTTGTGAAAGATATATGCACTGTAACCTTGCATTTAAGGCTGTCACAGAAATGCCTTCTGACGGCTAACTTGCGAGGAAGCATCTGAATTCTACAGCATCCAGAGTGGAGCTAGTTGTCTGCAGGTGCTCAGGTGTAGTTCTACCATGACCAGGATACAAGCATCTGCAGCTGCAATAACTGGGTCTAGCCCATCTCTACAACAAAGCACAGTATGCACCACTTGTTTAGTACTCAAGGAAACCTTTACCCTTTTTTACCTCTGCACATGACGCACTCTCCTATCTACCAGCTCATTCGCACACAGTATACATGTTACAGTATTACGTCTTTGTCAGGGTATTTGATATTTATGGATGTTTAACCTCGTTGTGTATATGTATATGTATCTATATCTGTTATTAGGTGCCTGGTCATGTGCAAGTGTTGTGCTGGAATGCTGATCGCAGCTAACACAGTATTTGATAGAAGCGTACGTACTAACCAATTCTAACAGTGACAAAGCACCTGTGCTGAAAAAAATCGTTACCTAGTAGTTGCCCGTAGTAACAGTTGCTAGCTGCTGCTACAGTGCAAGATAGCAATATGGTCACAAAATGCAGTCAAAAGTTCATGACTTTTTATAAAAGCCAACATGTGCCTCACTGCAAAGTGCTCATCTGATTAACTTGCAAATAAGGCAGGAGCAAGTAGCTGAAATTTTGCAATAATGTAAATAGATGACCCGTCAAATTGTTAGGGTTAGATGTCAGAGGTCAAAGGTTGGGTCAAAGTTGACATAAGTGCCATATATATCCTCCAAATGGAGAGCCACACTCTACACTTTGTAGGATATTGTAGTTTCTTAGAGTTTTTTTGTAACCGATATTTGTTTAAAAAATGTAACTACTTCAGTGTATTTGTATAGCTTTAGTACTAATAATATTTGTCAGTTGATAATAAGGCAGTATTATAATCAAGGAAGAGGTTGCATAGAAGCTTTTCGGACGTGCCCCAGTGTGGGCTAATGCTATACAGTAATAGACGGTGTGTTTCAATTATACAGAATGTAGCTCTACAGCATATAGCATTGTCCATCGACAGTGAAAAGGATTGGTGTTCAGTAAGGTGTATGTAACCAAATGTTGTAAGTCTATTATTATAATTCGATATTACGTTAATGTTATGCATGCTCGGAGTGAGTACATTTGTAAAAGGTATTTTGATATGCAGTTATTTTGCATTCATTTTATCGAAGGAATTGATGATATTTGTTAGTTGTTTTGTTACAGTCACATTGTTGTACTACAGTCACATTGTTGTACTACAGTCACATTGTTGTACTACAGTCACATTGTTGTACTACAGTCACATTGTTGTACAAGTCACATTGTTGTACTACAGTCACATTGTTGTACTACAGTTACATTGTTGTACTACAGTCACATTGTTGTACTACAGTCACATTGTTGTACTACAGTCACATTGTTGTACTACAGTCACATTGTTGTACTAGGCAGACTTTTTCTCACCATTTCCACCAACACAAGGGCTCATGTGGGTTAACTAACACAATCATGATGTGAACTGTATCACGATACTGTAGACATCCTTTACTACTAAGGTGGTTATGGCGGGCAGAATGCTATTATTTTAAAAGTCTTCTCCCTGCTCCACTACGCTCTATGGTACAGCCACCAATCTTGCATTTATACTACATGAAACTGAATAATGATGAAAATCTCAACAATGAAGGACTTTAATGGTCAAAATGTATCCAGTAGTGAAACAGTCCAAGCAGATGTTTTGTCAGACGTTGCAAGGGAGGTTGGGTAGGTCTGTAGATGCTCATGATCATGAGTAGTTTGAAATTATTTGGTAGGTGAGAATTCTAATGTTTTCTTTAATCACAGTATGTATAAGTTATTACTTTCATGTATGATATTGTAAACATCAGAAAGGGTCGTCGAGAAGATGTCATGGTGTCGTACTACTGACATCCTAGTCGCAGTGACACAGTGTAACCACCTTTTCCGTAGTGTAAAATCAGCGCATCAAACTTGTTTTTATTAGACCGTCTACGTATGGCAAAATCACAGTCCTTTGTAACAATGGCCATTCGGTTTGACAATATAATCCACACAGTCCTAGACGTTTTCTCCCCATGTTTAATGCATTTCTAATCACTCTTTTATCGAATACTACATTAATAAAGTTTATTTTCTACTAGTACCAGGGCTGTGTGTAGTCGTACTGTGTTTACAATCCACTCGGGGATGGGAATGTTGAGGGCACGCCAACAGTCTGGCGTTTATGGTAATTCAATCGCAGTGTGGCATGCACTGATGCCTTCTTATGGCACACAGTGACGGGTGTATGTTACAGTAAGCATTACGGTACTCTGGTACACGCCGATAGCGTCTATAGCTCCTGTCTTGAGCTTTACGCATATGTATGTCCAATCTAGCCCCCGTTTTAGCGTGTCTTCAGTGCCTAGGCTTAATGAGCCATGTTTTTTCGATGAATTGATTCTACAGGCAACGGTGTTCGTAAACTCACTACCTTTAGCCAAGGAAAGTTAAGATGCCAATTCCAAGTAGAGAAAACGAGGAGAATGGAGCCGGATGTGACGATCGTAGTTCAGGGTCAACCTTTCCGTCTTCCTAAGAAAGCGTTGATGGAACGGAGCGAGTATTTCCGGGGCATGTTTGAGTCAGGAATGAAGGAATCTGATCAGGATGTCATCGAAGTTCAAGGAATGTCGTCTGCAACCTTCAGCATATTGGCAGGGTTTATCACATCATCTTATCTGGCTGTCGATGGAAGAAGTCTCGAAGATGTTATTGAAGGTATTGCCTTCCTCCAGTTGCAAGACGCCATACCTTCCTGTATTGCCTTTCTACAAACCTACCTCTCCTTTGATAATTGCCTGGAAGTTATTGCAATTGCCGAGAAGCATGCTTTTGGAGAAATCGTGGACGCAGTGTACGACTATATGGGGAAGGACTACCTTGCTTTTTCGAGAACGGAGACGTTTCAAACACTTGGAGACGAAGAGAAAGAACGGGCACGACTCGTACGGTACCGAGGCCGTCAGCATCTGGCCGTGACCAGGAAAGAAGGGTGCATTCCAGGGTCGGGAAAGAACGTCAGGGACCTGTTTTACTACGAGGAGGAAGAAGAAAAATGGAAGTCATTCACACAGCTGCCTGACGACTGTTCGAAGTTCACCATCAACTGCAGCACAGCAGTTGTGGACAACTATCTCTACATCATTGGCGTACTAAAACACAGGATTCGTAGCCACCAGCGGCCGAAGAGTCGCGAGGGACCAGGGTGTGTGTCAAGATTCTACTATGAGCCCATCAATTACCAGTATAATCCGCTATTGGAAAAGTGGGAGAAACTCGTTCCGTTTGTCTGCGGGAGAAAACATTTCTCATTGGTTGCTCTTCAAGGAGGTCTGTTCGCTATAGGTGGGATCACTGCAGAGTCGACTCTAGCTGATGGCAAGTTCTGCGAGTCAGTGGAACGGTACGACATCTTCACGGAGAGGTGGTCCCACTGTTCCCCCGTGCCGGTGCAACGTTACGAAGTCCGCGTGTCTCCCTCGCGCGACAACCCACCAACAACATCCGCAAAGAGCAAGATCTTCATTCTCTTGACCTGCCATGGCGGACTTTTCCTCAAGCAGTACTGCCCGACGGAGAACATATGGACCGAAGTGTCCCCGGGCCCCTTACCGGGGAGGGTTCCGTGTATCTACCGGATGTTCTCACGCGATGACGACGTCTACATCTTAGGAGGCAATCCTACCATGGACCGCAGCATCATCGTCAGGTATGACCAAGCAGACAGGCAGTGGACACCTCTACAGCGGCCACCTCCTCTAAGGGTAGAGTACTTCAACGCGTTTGGGGTTGTTCTTGAAGGAAAACTGTACACGGGAAGTGGCGAGACGAGACAGATGGACCGTTATGACTTGAAGGAGCAGCAATGGGAAGGGACTAGTCCAGTTCCGATGCCAGCACTTGGGCCACTGGAGGCCTTTACTATCTACCTGTAAGAGTATCGGAGATAATTGATGTCCTATACACACGACGTATTGTAGTAGAGTAGAGTTGGTTTTATTTTCATCGAAGCTAGATGGTTAACGTTATCTTTGCCGATATATATGGCCAAATGGTTTCGTGTCTTGGTGGTAAAACATACGTAGGTAGAGGATAGTCCTTTTAAAAACAAGATCCATAATTACAGTGTCCACTTCCCTCACGTTAAAGTTACATGTCTTGCTTCGGGGATGCGTTATTTTGGTACAAAGCGTTAATGAATGGAATCTACATGTTATACATGTCTTCAACTATATCTATTAACAGTTGATGCTGTCAATCATCGCGCGGACTGCCAGTAATAACAAAGATGTCGAAATGATGTCGCGAATCAAGGAAGCAGGCAAAACAGAATTCTTCAAACGGGCCAGCGCAATGGGCACTACATACAGGAATTAAATATTTGAGCATCGCAAAGCATCCGTCCATATAGGACGACTGTCTCCCTCTTTAGCTGTGTTCGCTACGTATTCAGTATCTATTTTAAGACCTTGTTGTTCTGACGGGGTCAGGCTGTGGACGTTCTTCACGTGACCCGGGTGAATTTCATCTTGGTAAAAATAGATTGTGTTAAGTGTTGATGTGTCAGGATCGATGTTACGGCAGATTATCGATCCGTAGAGCCAGCGGATCAGCAGAGAAGCTTACCATCGGCAGAATTGCTGGATTAAAGGTAAGTCAGACCATTCTTGCTTTGCTGTGTCTTACGAAGAATCGGGGTTATGTATATTCTCATGCTCACCAGCCATTTGCACAATTTAGGGCCTACGTGTCCTTTCTTTGGCAAACATGGCGAATGTGTGTCTTAGGTCATTGCATGGTGGGCTTTGGTGCCGATTTTTTGGTCTTTTTGAAAGCTCTGAAGTCCGAAGAAAAATGTCATTACGAAGGAGCGTTTTCGCATAACAATTCTTCTAATATCAAGTTTAAAGTAGATTAATCTGTTGACGGACGTTGCAGTATGCTTAAGCTGGGACATACCCTGCCTGACAGCATTCATCTATCAATGCCTACAGTTACTGCGACTGTTGGCAATGTGTAGAGTACGGCGTAGATGTAAGGGCACTGGCCTTGACGAATATTCGAATGTGCTTCATCATAATAGCTTCTTCACACTTTATGGGGAATCTTCTCTCTAACCTCGTCAGGTCATTGACCTAGTACACTATTCATGGTAGCAGTAACACAGAAATTGTATAAAACCAATAATAGTTTTGCCCGTCACAGGTGGAACGACGTCGCAAGTTAAGATGAAGCTGTCCCGTTTCCTGTGCTTCGGCGGCAGTAACCTCATTCTGCGGGAGAGGTTACGGCGCTATCTGGGCCCCATCTTCGAACCAGTTCGCGACAAGGTTACCCGGGTTTGTCAGACAACAGTCACTGTCACTATGGAGATCCTGTTATGGACGTATGCCTACACCCATGCACTGTTGTCCATTCTTCTCGTTTGGGATGTAACCCCTGCCATCACTGGGCGAAAGGCGTACGCACCAAGTCCTCTGGACCAGCGACGGAAACCACAGAGAAACTCAGATGTGGTTATCCTGGTGGATGAGTACGAGTTTGAAGCTAATAAAGCTATTTTGTCAGAGAAAAGCGAGTATTTTCGAGCGATGTTTGAATCTGGGATGAAGGAGTCCAATGAACGAGTCCTGACCTTACATGGCGTCCCGGCGGCCATATTTGACATCATCATCGACTGCGTCCACGGCTCTCCTCTCGCGGTAACGGACGAGAACTTGGCGGATCTGGTGGCCGCGGCGTCGTTCCTCCAGATGCCCTGCGTCATCACCGGCTGCGTGTTCTTCCTGCGTGCCAACATGGACGTGGACAACTGCACGGACGTCCTGGCACTGGCCGAGCTGTACGGAGTGCAGGAAATCATCGACGAAGTCTACAAGTTCATGTGTGACAACTACATCGACTTCTGCAAAAGTGAGAGCTACCAACTTCTCAGTCCTGAGAAACAGGAATATTTGAAGACGCTTAGGAACAGCGGAAAGCAGTATATCGGGATCATCAGCAAGGAAGGGGCCATGAGGGGTTTACAGGTGGATGCAGATGATGTGAAGACGTTACATTACTACGACGAGGAGCAGGACAAGTGGAAACTGCTAGCTACACTACCGGTTGAGGTGAGTCTTTTCTCTATTCCAAAGCATTTACTTCCATCTATTGAGACAGCAACTTTGGAATGAATCATAAACGCCCCTGTTTCTTGCACACATCCCAGGTTTCTCGATGGAACTGTAGCGTTGCAGTGATTGACAACTACCTGTACGTGGTGGGCGGGTTCAAACCGCGGACAGGTGACTCCAGCTTCCAATACCTACCAGGTGCCTACAGGTGAGTACACATACCTGTCAGATGCATACAACGGTGAGTACATATACCTGCCAGGTGGTTACAGGTAAGTTCATACGTGTCAGATGCTGATCCTTATTGGAATATTTACAATATTGAAAGCCTGTGGAAATAGCTAATCTTACGCGTGTACCTGTTTTTCTTTGCAGGTACAATCCGTGTAAGAACTCGTGGGAAGAGATCCGCGCCATGAGGAAGCGTCGCCGCCACTTTAGTCTCGTTGCGCTAGAGGGCGCGCTTTACGCCATCGGCGGCTGGTGGTTAGACGCCTTCGCTCCCGACGCGCGAAGCCGCATGTTCGACTCCATCGAGAAGTACGACCCTGATTCCGACAGGTGGAGCATCGTCACCACCCTCCCCCTCCCCAGGTACCGCGTTCACATGACACTAACTCATGACAACCCCCTGGCTGTTGCCTTCAATTCCTCCATCTTCATCCTCCTAGCCTATAGGGGTATCATTGTCATGCACCAGTACACACCCTCTACGGACAATTGGAGGGAAGTGTGCGAGGTGCCGTTTCACAACGAACTATACACTGTCTACACGATGCTGTCACTTGATAACATCATCTACATTATAGGAGGCAATTTCGACGAGAACCTGGTGGTAAGTTACAAACCCGAAACGGACGAATGGACCAAGCTGAGCTCGGTCACCAGGGTGGCTTATTTCAACGGAAGCGCCACCTTGCGGGGACGTAAAATCTACATCGGGACGGCGGAGGACCAGACGCTGCAGGTGTACGATGTGGACACCAACACGTGGCAGCCGGCAGGGGGCGCCACCATGCCGTTCCTCGGACCTCTGGTCGCCTTCACGCTGTCACTGGGCTGACCATGCTAGCTGATCAGTGGAGCAGTCTGACTATAAAATGATGACATTATACTTAACAGCATGTCAGATTATACTATGTGTATGAAGTGCAAAATGAAGTAGAGGAGGACATAATACGTAATAATGTAAAAAGATAATTCAATTTTGAAACAAAATATTATTTTGAGTTGCAAGCACAGACGTCTCGACTAATTGATCACCGTTCAGACAATAGATCATTTATTTCTTTATAAGATATATGAAAAATTGATGCACCATCAAAATATGGATAATATGCTCTTGACACATATACATTGCTTTTTAAGCTGAAGAAACATGCATAAGAAACTAAAATATCCATTTACACCATATCATATTTATATCTTAATTGCACTTTTCAGTTTACTGTAGGGTAACGAAAAAGCCGTGTCAGATGATGGGGTAAGTTTTATCAATCTAAAATTTTCTGTCAGTCACAGTGTTGAGCCTACTACTGCAATGAATATTACAGCCTATGTACTATTTCTAAGGTACGCCCCAGACCGAAGGCACTTTGCTTCCACAAAAGAAGTATTTTGTCGTAAGATCATTAACACAAGATTTAAAAAAGGCTTTCTAAGCTGAAGCGACAATTACACAAATTCAAATTGAGTCAACCACCAAAACGTGTTTGTTGGTTTTCTTGGTAAAACTATGTACAAGTGCAAAATATAGAAACGACATCTTACTCAAGCACCCAAGCTGAACACTTACGACAATTGATACGTGCACCATAAATACATACCATGGTTTCCGGAAAATAATTAGCACATTTCAAATGCATAGACCATCTAATTTCACAGGTGATCTATCAGTCTCATAATATTGAACAGGTTTTGGACTTTTTCTTTTTCTTCTTCTTGTCTTCAGTGTTATTTTCAGCGGGTTCCATGTTACCCGTTGTTGTTGGTTGTACGTTTGGTGGTCTGGTCTTCACTGCATCTTCATGTTTACCATTGTCAACAGTCGGTGCTATGTGTGACATGTCCTCTATTTTTTGGGCTTCCTTTGCATCCTGCTGTGGGACGTCATTTTGCTCTTCTGTTGTGGCTTTGACACTCCCCTGGGAACAGTAATCAAATTAAATGATTATTTTGAATTGATAACACTCTACTGCTTTATAACACAATTTTCTACTTGTGTTATGAACACTTTTCATATCATCCTACCGCTAAAGATCCAGACCAAATGTGCGTGCACTGGAAACCATACATTTTAGGTGAAACCACACGATCAAAGTTAGGTACATTTATACTTTCCAACAGTAGGGTCTAGATTTTAGATACCGTTTTGTTGTAGGATAGTCCGTAGGCTGCAGGACAAAATAAGATCGTAATGATCAATTACTTTATAGTAATGATGGTATGTTGTACAGATTTATAAAAAACAAAGTCAAAATAGCTATCTGCTTAGTAATACGATGTAATCAAGTTGAAGTTTCGTTTTTAAGTCTTCTTTCCTTTAAATCCGAAGTCGTACCTTTTTTGGTGCAGCCGGTTTTGTCGGAGTCTGCGCGTTTTTCTCCACTGGTGGAGGGTTGGGACGCTTGGGCTTTGGAGCTGGTGTGGCATGACGGGATACCTGTAGCATCAGTTCGTCGAATTTGGTGCCTTCCCAGTCGTTCTATAAGCACAACAGAGTTAAGACATCTGTGATTATTTCTTACTCTAGACGGGGAGTTTGCCTACATACACGTCACTCCTGAAAAATGATCCACGTATCGAGTGAAACTAATTATACTGAAACTATTATAGGTGTAATACTACAGCAACGATGGGTACATTTACGTTCGTGTGTGTGTTTTCGTGTGTGTGTGTGTGTGTGTGTGTGTGTGTGTGTGTGCGTGTGTGTGTGTGTGAATGTGTGTGTGTGTGTGATCATTACTTGGTCAATGGCCTCTGCATAACGTAATGGTCGTAATTAATGTTGTAGACAAAAATCCTGTATTGTACCTGAGTGCGTTCATCTCTACAGTCGATGTACAGCAGTTCTGTGAAGGCCATACTCATGGGGCCCTCTGGCGGCCAGGACGTGTCCTCCAGTAGCAGAGGCACTATGGGCTTGCGCAGTGCGTCCGCCAGACTGACTTCCCTTCGGCAGTTCGCGGAGAGCGTGTACTTCGGAGTCACACAGGAAACAACGACCTAATGCGGAAAAATAAGTATGAGATGGCATGTATACAAAACAGGTTTTAGGAAGATCTCTCCAACAACTCTTCCACTTTTCTGCGGTGGGAAACCACAACGAACTGGGAAGATAAAACACTTGTGCAGAATCATATGTTATAACGTTTGTAGGCAGAGATGTAAGAAAAAAATGTAAACACATCTGTTGGTTTGTCTCCAAGCAGATCTTTTTGGAGGCTGCAAGGCAGTTTCAAATTAGCAAGACAGCATCATTGGCAGGGCAGTATCCAATACGTTTGGCTGGCGAAGAAAAGATACCAGTACAAAAACGAAAGCCCAATAAAAACGCATAAAACACGTCAAAAATTAGCTGAAGCCTAAACCTCGTTGGGAGTCGTTGGAATTAAAATACTGCAAATCACTTTATGTTCGCGGTAGCAAAGTTCGCTTCTGAGAAAAATGGACATGTTCACGGAACTACATGTTCGCGGTGGGGACAAGCGCAGAGAAACGAAAGTCGACGAATTATTTGTTCGCGGTAATGATAAGTACCGCGAAAAAAATCGTGATTTGCAGTGTTCACCTTGGCACTCCTGATGCCCTTGTCAATCTTGCCGTACAGCGCGTCTCCTCCTCCCATCTGCTGTATGTCCATCCAACAGGTGAACCCTTGTGACGTCAGCTGGCTGTACAGGGCTTTCACCTGCGGCTGGTGACCCCACTGGTAGGACAGGAACACTTCCGGGTTAACCACCGGTTCTGCTTCCTGTCGAAATGTAGATTTTAGGTCATAAGTGTCATCATTGCCTTTCATATAGTCAGTCGCAGTAGTTGCGTAGAGATGGGTAAACTTTTTGTTTTCGTTCGCTAACTACTACCCGGTACTCACATATAGTGCTCTCAAACGTCTTTCATATATATATATATATATATATGCCCACAGCGCGCGAAACCTTAATGACCCTAAACAAATAGTTTTCAACACACTTGCTACTTGACTTTCAACGACCCCCTTTCAAGAAGACAGGTTTAAGATGAGCCTTTGAAGGTTTTCGACAGTTATTCTTTGCAAACTAGAGGTATGATATCAATGAGCTGACAAACCTTATTTTCCTCCACTGGCGGACTGGACGTCTTTTCCTTCTTTACAGACTTGCTGTCTGAGCTGCTTTCTTTCTCCTCCTTTTTCTCAACACTTGGTGTCCAATTCCTGTATTCTGTATGATATTCAAAAATAATTGAGACAGATTCTGATTTAGATGATGATTTAGTTATACGAAGATGTTGATGTATTTATTACTGAATAGAGTATGTTCACGGAAATGGCTGAAAACCGTGAGTAAAAGGTCTTCCTTCTTCAGATATCGGACAGTTTTAAAAATATGATTTACAGAAAGACGAGATAAGGAAAAGAGTGCTACACAAAAATTGGAAAATAAGTCAAAGGACAAGGATCAATGGTCAGTCTCGGTACATCATGATCAGACCTTGGATTGACTTGCTGCGATTTTCTGCTATCTCTGCGCTGTAAAACTGGTACATAATTATATACTCCACCTACCATCTGTGACGAGGCTCTGGTCCGGAGCGGCATAATAGGCCAACTGTCCTAACAACTCGTAGAAACTGGAGTCAGGCCAGAATTTACCGGAACTGGAACTGTTGCCGTGAAACATGATGTACAGGAGCTGGAAAGACCAACGGTTCACTTAGATCCATTTTATGTCAAGACGAACTATGAATAGCTATCGATTTTATTGACAAGAACAGAATGCGTGAAACATGATGCAAAGGAACTGGGAAAATGTGTTCAAAATGGCTTCTAAATAGGTATCGATGTTTGCACAAATGAGGTGTTTATCAAAATATGTCAAGGTGTATGAGAGTAAGGAACGGGAGGGTTTAATTACCTGTGAGAAAATCATGCTCATGGATCCAGGCGGCGGCCAGGGCGTGTTCTCCACCAGGAGGGGGATGATGGGTTTGTTCAGAAGGTTCGCCAGGTTGATCTGGATATAAAGGGAAATGTACATTTCTATTGGCTTCTGAATACCATGGCCATCACTGAGGGGACCAGTAAATGCTGCGTTATAAGAAGTTAATTAGAGCATGTACCTAAGAGCAAAAATGTGTAGTTTCTTACATCTTGAGATATGCAACGTTAAGAGCATAGCAGCTGAACATTATTTTCCGTTACAGTAACATTTCTTACTTTTTTTCTGTGTATACGTATAAACCGACCTCATGGTTGCAATTTGTCGACTCTGCGTATTTGGGCGTGACCATGGCCAGAACGACTTTGGCTCCTCGCATGCCCTTGTCTATCTTCGCGTACAGCTGATCTCCTCCACCCATTTGTCCTAGAACGAAAATCTTACTTGAGCTACAGATATGGGAAATACAATATCGTGGAGGGCAAACGCTTGGAGTATATGCATCTTCGTGATCTTGGTTGTATAACGGGTAACCTTACCGATATCCATCCAGCTCTCGTACCCAGCCATCTGCAGATGTTCCTTGATGAGTTTGACCTGGTCCTGAATGTCCCACTGGTAGCTGATGAAGATGGGAGGGGGGTTGGTGGGCTCGTCTGCCGCTGGTTTGGGTATAGCTGCGCCTATAGCAAAGAACAAGACGATAACATCCTTCCTTTCAAGATTTACATTGTACAGAGCACTGGCGGTGTCAGATGATTGAAATGCACTTAAGAAATACGCTTAGGCAAAATTCATTAGGTAGTGTTCTGCTCTGAAACCCCCTTTTTCTGATCACTATCACTATGCCCTTCTGTGTTCATGCACCAAAGTTAACGACTGAATGCATAGAACAATAAATATTACAAAGATAGGTTTTACTTACCTGCCTCCTCCATAGCGGTCTCGATGATTTCCGCGGCGTCTGTCCGGCCCATCTCCTGTAGGGACTTCAGCACGGCGTAGGTGGCCTCACTGCTGCGGTGGGTGTTGTACCTAGCAGAACCCAGTGATCTAGTTAACATCCCGCTAATGAAACCCCCGCTATAAACTCTTGTTCTGTGATCTTGACATAATACCTCAACTAGAAACTAGCTAAAAGCTATTTTCAGACATCTGCAATGGAAAGCAAGCTCGTTAATCCCTTTCGCCGTTTTTAAAAAAGGAATAGATGGGGAATCTACCACTTGGTGAGCACTGACATGGCTTTAAATCTATCTTAAAACATCTCTAGATAGCTGCGGTGGAAAGAACGCTCAGCAAGCATCAATGAAGCAGGAAAGAAAAGAAGAGACGGGGAATGTACCATTCATTGAGCATGGCCATGGTCGGGTCGGCGTTGGTAGCCCATGCCCGGATGTCCTCGGGCCCGTAGCCGAGCCGAACCGCCAGGAACCTCCAGTCATAGTCCCCTTCCTCATTCATCAACAGGGACACGTCACGGGACCACGCAGGGGCAGCGCTGAGGGTCTGTCAATGACGGAGTCAGTCACACTGTCAACAACTGATGTTAAACTTTATTGAGCTCAAATCTATTACAAAACCGGTACAAAAATAGCATCGTATCTGGCGGGTTTGTGAACTAAAACCATGAAGACAATTTCTTATGGCGGAATGGCAAGACTTTCCACATCGTTAAGAATTTCAGGTAGGCATGCTACTTTCCCCGTACAACCAAGATGTTCATAGTCTGGCATAACTGAATAAAAGCAGTCAGAATATGCAGCTTTAAAACAGTTCATATTCGATTATTTGGCAATTAGTTGTATAGAGGTTACCCACTCGTCACAATGGAAGACTTGATTCCAACATAATAACGTTGAAAACTACAATGAGTATTTGAATTTTCGGTCTGTTCATTCTGTTTTTCTCTCCATATGTTTAAGAACTCCATCCACTTTTGTACCTAGGCTCTGTATCTCATGACTGAATTCTTTCCTGAAACTATCTAAGTCGGAACGAAGGTTGGCAAGGTCTTGTCTCAATGGAGTGATCAGGACCACTTCTATGGCGTCCAAAAGATGCTGATGTTCAGGCGGAAGCTGGGCCTTGGCTGTGGCAGCCGGGGTCTTAAAGTTGGAAAACAATTTGTTATTTTAATCAGAGGATATCGTGGATTGTTAATTGGATTTTGTAGTTAGTCTGGGTTAGAGAAATGTACAGATCTAGCTGATGATCTTGAGCGCTGACCCACAGTGGTTAGTCTCTTAGTACATACTTAGATGTTTTTGTACTTAGATGCTTTGAGTACTTAGATGTTTTGGGTACTTAGATGCTTTGAGTACTTATGTTTTGGGTACTAGTACTTAGATGCTTTGGGTACTCCCTTACATGTTTTGGGTAATGTAACCTTCCGGACTGTACCTGCCGATTTATGCAATTACCATAGCACTTCCACAGTACATACCTTGTGGTCTATCTCCTCCACTTTCTCCACAGTCTCGTCCACCACGTACTCCAGCTCCGTCAGCTTGTCTCCCTGCTGCCGGACGTCCTCCTGCACCTCCCCCAGCTGCTGCCGCTGGTCCGACACGTCAGTCTCAAGCTCGTCAACCTAAGGGACGGAAGCATGGAATCATTTACTTGGTCCAGTTTGGATGAACAGCAGTTGTGTATATTGAAAAAAAGTTTATTCAATTTGATAAAACACGGTTGATCTAGAAATGTTGAGACGACGTCGCCAGTTAGACTTAAATATAACTATTGGAGAATCAGAAATGTAGTGTAATTTGCTTCACCAAATCTTTGCTTTTCCTATTTCTGGTTCAGAAAGGAGTGAGCACTGTGGTTGCCATGTCTATCTGGCATGCCGTAACATTAATTCTTACCTTTTCCTCTGTTTTTGTAACTCGTTGATCCAGCTTGTCTACTTCCTCTTTCTGCTCTTTGATGTCCTGATCCAAAGACTTCAGGCTGTTGAAGAAAGTTAAGAATTGGTTAACAGGGATAACAATATAGTATGGAGTATAAAATGAAAATCAAATAATGTTTGGATTCAAAGATTGAATGTTGTGACAGTAGAAATGTTCGTATTTCGTTCCAACGAACCTTCTATCATCAAGGTAGTCCAGCATGCCTTGAGCCATATCGGCAACCCCTGGTTGGCTGCTCTTCAGCAAAGCTTCGATGTTTGCTCTCCGTTTTTCCAACACTGACTTGTACCGGCCGCCAACGGTCTTCATGAACATCAGGACAGAGCTTTGGTACATGGCGTCCCCAGTTGTCAGTTTGTCCGTTAACAACGCCATAACTCGCTCTGCATACTCCTGTGTAATGGAACGGAATCAGAAAGATATAAAAAAAAACTCTTAAAATCTCGTTATGGCGAAAGAATGTGGTGCTTACTGATTACGGTTACCGGATTTGCATTTGGCTAAAACATATATAGTTTCAAATGTGTAATAACATACTTTTACGATGGTACATATGTATCATGGAACCAAATTCCTCATTTTACACGGAGAATTTGAACCGGAGTTGTCCATGGTGGCCTAAGTATTTCATTTTATTGTAATATAACCCATAATATCGATGGATTAAAAGACGCGTATTGTTTCTTCTTACCTCATTATATAATCCTATGATAGACTCCACCTCGTAGATGAAGTAGCACATCATTGGTTGAGACTTGTATACCTTCTCTAACGTGTCAATCTTGTCCAGGAAGGGCTTGGTGTCATATTTGCAAAGTTCCTTCATGGTTTGCAGAGCATATGACATGGAGGACATGTTGTCAAAACCGTCTTCCAACTTCTCTGCGTATGGCATAAGGATCTGCAAATTAGAGGCATAGAACATCATTTAGTTGGGATTGATTAAGTACTTCGTTCTTGCAGATGTGCTTTGTATTGTACTGGGATTGTTTGTCAGAAGAGTACAGACGAACACTATATTAATTGTTTTGCTTTCTTCAGCTTGAAAAGATGGCGAATGACATACTTACTTGTGGATCGCTCTTTGATATCTCATGGAAAAGGTGGTAGAAGCCGTATTGTCTGTCAGCAGAAATGTCGTCCATCTTCTCGACTATTTCAGGGAGACGTTTGTGAAACGTTTCGGGGTTGTGCTTGTACACGGCTGGCAGCACGTCTGGGGAAATGTTAATCAACAAAGATCTCCATTAGTTCAATCCCAATGACGACGGTACCCTTTTTTCAATGAAAAGGCAAAGCAAAGCAAACTTTCCATGATTCTTTAGACTTTTCTATGATAAAGGATGAAACTTCAAAAAACAAACAAACAAACAAACAAACAAACAAACAAACAAACAAACGAACGAACAAACAATAACGACACCGACAATCACATCAAAAGAACGGCGACTTTCGTAAGGTCTACACTACTAGTACTACTAAACATACTAAGAAGTGGATACAAATGAATTAACCTACGTTCAAGTGTATGAATACATGTTGAATTTACGTGTCACTTAACAAGCAACACTCCATGTTCAAATTTCCAATAAAATCTGATTGCTTGAAAATAATCGTGTAGCGATCACTAACACATTGTTCAATAAACCATAGGAATACTGACTAGCGATATCATCGGCATCGTTGTTGATGAAGGCATCCAGGAGCGGGTCGGCGTGCGGAGCCAGGACCTCCGCCTGCTGCATGAACAGGCTGACGTAACTAGACAGGCCCATCTGCTCGGAGACCTCTTCGTTGCCAAGGAGACGGATGAACCCAGGCGTCACCAACATCAGGTGGTCTGGATTGCTCATGTTCTGTGTGTTGAATCGATCGTTAACAACCAGCAAATGTTGTATCATCCGCATTTTCTTATGAATTCATTGGCCTTTTTTCTTAGAAAACAGATGTTTGTCCAAATTCTACATTGTTGTAAAGATTAATGTACACCATGTGCAATGTAACTTTTGGATCGCAATGTTGGTTCCAACAGAATTAGTGTGTCTAGAACTTACTTTCTCAATTTGACAAGTATGGAAATCAATCACAACCGCACATGTATTAACAATACAAAACTAGAAAGGTAACATTTGCAAAACAAATGTATTTATGAAGTTTGCCTTTACATGGTCTAGCCTAACAAACTACTGTTCTGTT
Source organism: Branchiostoma floridae x Branchiostoma japonicum (assembly GCA_013266295.2). NCBI lineage: Eukaryota > Metazoa > Chordata > Leptocardii > Amphioxiformes > Branchiostomatidae > Branchiostoma > Branchiostoma floridae x Branchiostoma japonicum. The sequence goes on from CM023824.1 coordinate 6,969,095, forward strand.
TATCCTTACTCAAAAACATTCATATACAAAAATATAGTGACAAGCCCCTCCAACTCTGTCCTGCTACATAATGTAATCCAACACCACAGGGTGTTTGCTACAGCACCAGTTTCCATGGTGACAGACGTCTGGTCCAGGTCATTGACCTTATGTGCTTGGAGAAGAAGAAGAAACAGGACAAAAACAATATATTTCCTTCTGTGATTGTAAGCATAAACATATATCATAGAGAAGAGAAGAAGCACCTTGCTGAGAAACTGAGCCATCAGAACCCTGATCGCCATGCCATATGCAGTTTCCTGGTCAGGCTCGTCTTCTTTATACAGCTCCTTCTCCGAGCAGTAGTTGATAATGTCTGATAGCCTTTTTACGTTCTCAGTGCTCTTTGCACACCTGAAAACAATAATAACGTATTTTCAAATCTAATGCACATACTTGTATTGTTCGTCACTCACTGTGTCAAAGCAATACGATAATCGGTACCAATAAACGTTTTATATCTTATAATTCGTCCCACAAGGTACGTGAATTACAAAACCCCAAGCAGACTACTTTAAAGACATATAATCTTACTAACTTACTCTGCTAGGTTCCCACATAGCCAAGACGTTACTGCAATGGCAATTGTCGAGTTTTGATCAAATTTCTCCGCCTTTATCATCCCAATGTAGGCCTCGAGCACACTCTTTGACTCCTCGTCGTTCATCTTAAGGAAAGATAAAATCAATTAATTTGAAAATTGAAATATCAACAAGAAATGTACATTTATTATGAAAAAATGATATTCCCTGCAATTGTCAAAGGATTAGACACCGGTCATTGTCAAGGATATTTGACAATTCAAAGGATGAATCAACTGCTGACGGCATGGAATCCACCGCTTCCATGCCGTCAGCAGTTGATTCATCCTTTGAGTTGTCAAATATCCTTCTTTACAATGAATCCTACATCTACCAACACAGTTGAACTTTAGCGCAAAAAAAGCTTTCATTTGCACTTATATTAGCAGTTCCAGTGAGAACACATGCCACAGCACTAATAAGCACTATCATTTGAAAGAAGCTCAATCAACAAACCATGCAGATACAAAGAAAGTGCACAGGGGCGCTTACAAGAGCTGCTGTGAGAGGAATGATGTAAGAGGAAAGATTGTACAACTTACTCACCTTATTTAACATTTCTCGGATGCCATCAGCCCAGGTGATTCCCTTTGCCAGGTGTAGAAATGTCTCCGAGCCTTTGTTTAGGGCAAACACGAGAAGACTCACCACGTTGGGCCGGATCTTCTTATGACAGGTTCTGAAGGCAGCGGTAGACACAACAAGTGTATGAGTAAATGTTTATGCAAAAGAAGTGTAAATGTCAGCTCTTCTGCATGTTCGAAAGATATAATGTAAAATTTTGCGAAATTGCAGGTACAGGTAATGATAATAACAATATCTGTAATGTAATGTTCGACTTCTTATAATTACACACATGTAACACGTTTTGTGGACGTGACCACCAAGCTAAAGCCCGTCACACATCCAGAACCTTCCCCCGAACACCAGCCGACCAAGGTTAGCTGAAGGTCGGGAGCAGTCTGACCAAATTTAGGACACACCTTTTTTTAGGAATCGATTCGAATTTGAGTTAAATTTGAGTCAAATTTGCCCCCCGAACACTGCTGACCTACTCCCGAACACCAGCTAACCACCAGCCAACCATGGCCGAACCTCCCGGCCGTCCACACCCGAATGTTTTAAACATGTTGAAACCTCCGGCTGGCTCAGCCGAACAGTACGTAACCGACCTCTCCGAACATCAGCTAACCACGACCGACCCACTCCTAACCATGGTTGGGAGGAGTTAGGCAGTGTACGAGAGTCCATATTCGGCTATGTGTGACAGGGGCTTTATCCAACTCCCAAGTCGACCCCACCGTCCCTTACTTTGACCTCTCAATCAGTTCTTCGACAGCATCATCCACCCGTGAGTTGTACCACGTGTCGTTATCGTCCGTCTTCTCTTCAAGACCTCGGAATTTCTCCAACACCTCGCAGACTTCCTTCTCATGACCCTGTAAAAGGTACACAGAATACAGAAAATGTAACTTACAGAACAAACGAATTAGTCTTTTTATTTAGATTTTTGTTTTCAAATTATTCCATTGAATACTATTGAAAAGTGTTCCTCAACGAGAAGAGAATTAACCTTTGTTGTGCTTTTAACCAATTTCTGAGAGTTCTTTGTACTTTGGCAACAATCCATCATCTGTTTTTCTCATATGTATTCAAAATGTACAATTGACTCTCAATCCTGCGTTGGAACAGACTAAATGATCCATACCTTCCACTTGACCAGGTTGTCACCGAGAACACGTTTGAAGGCTTCCAGGTGTTTTGTTGTGGAACAATCAAGACATGCGCACAGGAAGTCCACCACGGCACGGAATGCTTTGTCATCTCTGCGACAAACATTAACGTAGAGGGTGTTTTAGAATGCAGTGTCTTCACAGTTCTCACCATATAAAACCCATATAAAGGTGGGATCAGGTGGCGCAGCGGTAGTGCGTTCGGCTCAGGCCCAAGAGGTCCCGAGTTCGATCCCCACCCATGTCACCGATCTTGTGCCCTTGGGAAAGGCACTTTACATGACTTTCCTCACTTCACTCAGGTGTAAATGAGTACCTCACCAGGACTCCAGGAAGAATAGTGTGAATTAACACACTAATGGAGATCCTCATAAAAACCAAACCAAACCAAACCAAAACCAAATATAAAAAGTACGTTACCTACCCGCTAGCACGCGCAAGGTGTCAGTATACAAATGTCACAAACAGATAATCTGACGAGGCAAACATTAGTGCTCTGTTTAACGTATGTCCATGTCGTGTGTGTCTATCGCTAAAACTTTCTTGACGCAGTAGCATGATAGGAAATACATCGATTTTCGTCTAGTCAACTACAGATTATAGAATAGAAGTACAAAATATAAAATGAAATTCTACTAACTAAAAAAGAAGGGCTAACATGAGTAAATCCGTAACACTGTTACAATCATTTGGGGCTAGTAGTGGGTTATAGTATATTTTTCTATGAATAAAGCAGTCCCGTATGTACATGATTCCAACTCACTTGCTCTTCGCAATCTCCTCCAACTCTTCTTTGGTTTGTCGGAGGTTCTTCTCATCCTTGAACCAATCCGTGCCCAGCTTATCCATGTCACGTGATCAGACACTGTGACGGCAAGCAAAGACGATGAAAGAGAGTTAATGAATGAAATTGTTGACGGGGGTTTCTGTTTTCAAAACAATGTTCTTTGTTGTAGATTCAGAAAACATATTCTGCTCCTACTATGTCTGATCTATCTATGTCAGATACATGAATTATCTGGTATCGGTACTTGAAATTCTTGACAAATTCAACTGTGTTATGTAATGAATAACGTATCAATATTTTCATAATGTTTTGACAGATATTATTACCACGGGGCACGGATAACCCTTTCTCCAGTCATAAAGAGAATGAAAATATCAGAAAGCAGAAAAAAACACAACAAAAATGAAAAACAAAACAAACAAACAAACAGAGAAGTTAATGTAGGAATTATGGAGACCTGACCTTTCTAAGGCAAGCCGACTGTTTTATTTTCCAACCGGCCGCTAAGTACGACCTGTACCATGAAGATTAAATCGTCTCAACTCAAGGCCAGACGAAACAATTACTGTTTGGTGACCTCACTAGGGGCAACAACTAAACACATCGCTCATCCTCGGCTCAACAATAGCGGAGTAAATTTGCCCTATGCACGGTGTGGGCGTTACCTCTAATGTAATTTGTACACAGGGGCATCGACCGTGTTACCAAGGTGACGACAGCGTCACCGCTGACCTCGCGTAACCTTTATACCTGGGTTTGTAGATTTAATTTTGGCAAAAACATGATAGTCGGACAATTTTTTTGCAAAAAATTCCCTCCCTTCTTGGCCGACGTTTTTTAAAACACACCAGGCACCTTAATTGATAAGTAGATAACACTAAAATGCTCTTTAATAGGTTATATATCAGTCAATAATTAACTACAACATGATTATACTCATATATTTACGGTGGCAGTGCACTAAATATGGCTCTCAGGCTGCCGTTGAGTTGATTATTTTATTACGTTTGTGATTTCACCTGTTCATACTCACGATGGTCTATATAATAGTATCTCGTGGCTCATATTAAGATTACGTTTCTATAAATATGCTCGTAAAATGGAGCAAATTGTACAAACCCATAGCCTTGTAGTACTTAACCTATAACCTTGTACTGTTGTAGTACTATCATCTCATCGATGCGTATATGGCATTCGCAAATGCATACCGTCAGAAACATACAGCGCTTTCTCACAGTGCGCCATATTCATGCTACGTGACCGCTTACTTAATGAAGTCCAAAGTCAACATACCTGGTAATCCACTATGAAAACATCCTGTCCACTTACAATAGGAACTGCTCGTTAGCACAAGTATTTGGCATAGCGGATCGTGTGAGGCTTTATTATCTCCATGAAAAATGGAGATATTGTTTTGGGTCTGTCTGTCTGTCTGTGTGTCTGTGTGTGTGTGTGTCTGTCTGTGTGTGTTTCCGCCAATTACTGGTGAGCATAACTTAAGAACGCCTTTATGGATGGTGATGATATTTGGTATGTAGGTAGGTCTTAGGAAGACAAAGGTCAAGGTCAAATCTGGGCCTCCTGGTGGCTGACCTTGGTACTGCAGCAGAACTTCCGGGTTTTGTATCTTTTGTCCTGAACATGCTATGGTCTTGATTTTTTTGGTGGCAGATAGCTTTTCCTGTCAGGAATAAGTGGTGTGGGTTTGGTCCCCCTGGCAGCTTGTTCTGGAACTGCAGGGGGTGGGGTGGCGAAATCTTTAAGAGCAGATATGTCCAGAAAGGAGCAACGTATTATCATGATTTTTGGTATGTAGGTAGCTTACACAGAGATGTACATAATTAGATGCAAATTATGCAAATGAGGACTCAATTTGCATAATTAATGAGGAAATTCTGTAATTCCAGTGTTTTACACAATAGGACTTTCATACATGTAATGTGTAGAATCTATCGCATGTAGAATATCAACAGATACCAATTATGCAAATATGGACCTCATTTGCATAATTAATCAAAAAATTCTGATTCTTTAGTGTAATGATGGGAATTTCATAGTTGTGACATGTGTAAGTTAGTTAAAGGTTAACATCACTATGCATATATTATGTTAATGTAGAGGTCATTTGCATAATTAATTATGACATGTGACATAAAACATTGCCAAAGGATAGGACTTTCACATATCAAATATATATGTAATTTTTGTTTCATGGAGATATGAGGTCGTGGAACTCTTGTTTACGAAGGCACTACGTAACGCTAGGTAACTTGAATAATATGTACTGAAGCATCTGTAAACACTAGTACTAAAGGGTGTGAACTTTGACATACACTGTGGTCGTTACCATTGAGGTTTTAGACTAGGTATCATCACAATACATAGTACGGAGAGGAATGCGTTTCTCTAATGAAAGGCACTTTACAATGGTGGTAGGTTGATAATTGTATTTCTAGTGTATTTATGCGAGGTGTTTTTCGTCATTTAAATACTTTTGAAATGGTCCCTCGCTTGTTTACCCTAAGTTGAAATATTATAGTAGGCATAGTAGTGGATATCGTGCAAGAAATACATTCACGTCTATAATTAATTGTCATTTTGATAACTACTATGCCGTGGGATATCATCAAGTGAAATATAATTACAAATTAAGTCAGACAAACATAAGGGTATCACCTTATAGATACGACTTAAAAATAACTAATACAGAGCATAGTTTTGGAATCTTTATGCATAAAATAGAGCTTACACAAACGTCAAATGGTTACAACCTTGGCATGACGTAACTACTATCCCGTCAAACCTGTTTCACCTCACCTTCACCACAGGATATCACAGGTCAATCCTCTTTTTCCAAGCCGTCTTCACGTTTCACATGCCCAGCTATCCTGTATTTGTACGCAGTGGGACCCAACACTACCGTACTGACCGTACTGCACCATGAAAGTCAATGACACGAAGGAGTAATTTGTACAGAACAGCACAATGCCGGTCTGTCAGAAGATTCATTAAAAATTCAAGATGGCGGCAAGTGATCTGGGGGTTACCTGGTTGCCATGGACAGGATAAGGTTGAGTGATCTGTGTCTGCTGACGTCACAAGGTCGGAGCTGTTTAGTCAATCTTAAAATGCCCCCATGCTTCAGCAGGATAGCCGGCTGGAGACGGTTCCAGTCAGTTCATGGACCCCCTCATAGCCTTTACCTACATGTAACCGCCGGGCCAACCCAGGGCAGTGTGAATAATGTAATGTTTATGTGACCTTGTCTGGCGCCCATGTTTAACTATGAAACACCCATAGGTAACTACATACATTAACCAAGATATAAGGGGCGCAGTTGTAGAATGGTGGCACCCTATATCGAAGGTACCAAGGCAGACTACGCTCCCTATATACTGATATTGATTTAATTTGAAGACATGACGATGGCTGACGATAGTTTTTGGCATCGAACAGGCTACCCTAAGACACTCTGTAATGTTGTCAACAAAAACTGTTTAAACAAAAACTCACGCAACAACCAACTGATACTGCCAAATAAGTTTATTTATTTACATTGAAAAATAATCATCAATGTACAAAATCTAGAAAAATAGCCATCTTATTTCAACAATACTCAATCTCATTGACACAGATGTTCTATCGGTCTCACAATATAGAACACGTTTTAGACTTTTTCTTTGTCATCTGCTTGTCAGAATTATTTTCAATGTGTTCCGTGTTGCCGGTTGGTGCTGGCTTCACGTTCGGTGTGGTCTCTGTATGTGGCACGTTCTCTGTTTTGCTGTCTTCTCCTGTATGGAGTGGGCCATCTTCCTGTCTAGCTTTGTCGTTCTAGTGACAACAGGAAAGTTAGTCATTAGGCAATCTTCTGCTTTTTTTCGCAAACTTGTACTCAATGTATCTTGTATGCACAAATCTTAAACATTATTTTGCGGCCAAGTACATGTATAAAACCATCATTTCACACAAACTCATTTACGTACGTACGTGCACTCAAAAAGATACACCGTATGGAGAATTGTGTTGACAATATCATCTATATTGCCCTACATTGAATTGACAATATCATCAATATCAATACCCTGTGATGATGATGATGATATTGCCCTACATTACAGTCTACATATTACATATCATAGTGTCGGAGGCTAATCAGTACAGTCACAGAATCATTATGGTTGATTCTAAGACTTCCCGGTCTATGGTAATGGCGGTGTAGTACTAAAAAACAGCTGAAAAAAACACACATGGTGAAACATCGGTATATCTGTCATAACTCAATGTTAAGTTTGTAAAAAGTCTTTTTTTAAAGACATGTTTTTATAGCCCGTTAACGATGTGTTACATTTTCTGCTACAATTACCTGTGTCTCCGTTGGTGCGTTGTTCTCAGGCGGCTGACTGCTGGAACGGTCAGGCTTAGGAGCTGGGGTGGAGTAACCGGAAACCTGCTGTATCAACTCTTCAAATTTGGCGCCCTGCCAGTCGTTCTGTAAGTAAATGAAATGATTTGTTTCTAGACGAAGAGTGTGCCAATTTCGCATAGTATAGAGCAAGGACACTTCATGTAAAACAATGCATCATCAGCGAGGCCAATACTAAGAACTTTTTAGGGAACGGGAGAGTGTAAGAGTGGAGATAGCTTACCATATTAGAACCAAACTTTGTTCCATGGTGCACAATCATTGTTACTAGTGCTTTACCTGAGTGCGTTCATCTCTACAGTCGATGTACAGCAGTTCTGTAAAGGCCATGCTCATGGGGCCCTCTGGCGGCCAGGACGTGTCCTCCAGCAGCAGAGGCACTATGGGCTTGCGCAGCGCGTCCGCCAGACTGACTTCCCTTCGGCAGTTCGCGGAGAGCGTGTACTTCGGAGTCACACAAGAAACAACGACCTGTAGTACGGAAAAATGCAAGTTTCATAAGTATAAGATGACATAAGTCTAGGTTGTAAGGAAGATCTCTCCAACTATTCCACTTTTCGGTGGAGTCAAGCTGCAAGAAACAAGGAAGATTAAACACTTGCACTGAATCATATGTTATAACGTATGTAGGCAAAGACGTAAGATGAAAGAGAAAAAAAATACTAAAAACGCATAAAACACGTCAAAAATGAGCTGAAGCCTAAACTTCTGCTTGAAGAGTACATTGCGAGTCGTTGGAGTCACAATATGTTCACCTTGGCACTCCTGATGCCCTTGTCAATCTTGCCGTACAGCGCGTCTCCTCCTCCCATCTGCTGTATGTCCATCCAACAGGTGAACCCTTGTGACGTCAGCTGGCTGTACAGGGCTTTCACCTGCGGCTGGTGACCCCACTGGTAGGACAGGAACACTTCCGGGTTAACCACCGGTTCTGCTTCCTGTCGAAATGTAGATTCAGCGTCATTAGTCAGTGCGCGTTTCATATTGTCTATTAGTGACAGTAGTTGCGTATACAGATCGTCAATCTAGTGCGAGGTATTAACGGCAATGTACGCTCCCAAAGGTCTCTCAGTATGTGCCTATAGAGAAACCTTAACAGCCTCAAATAAAGTTAAAATAGATTTTACTATTCAGTTGCTACGACTTTCAACGACGACGAGGGGTTTAGAATAAGCATTTGACTGTATGGGTTCATTAAGGGGTTCGATAGTTTATTCTTTGCAACATCAACGGGATTACAAACCTTTTCCTCCACAGGAGGGCTGGACGTTTTTTCCTTTTTTACCGACTTGCTGTCTGGGCTGCTTTCTTTCTCCTCCTTTTTCTCAACACTTGGTGTCCAATTCCTGTATTCTGTATGATATTCAAAAATAATTGAGACAGATTCTGATTTAGATGATGATCTAGTTATACGAATATGTTGATGTTTTTAGTATAGTAGGTAGGGTGTATGTACCGAAAGGAATGCAAATAGTAATGGTCATTTTTCCTCAGATAGCGGGCAATCAAAGAGGTTTTACAGAAAGACGAGAAGGAAAAGAGACGACACAGAAATTCGAATAACAATCAAAGGATAGTGATGAGTGGTCAGTCTCGACACATCATGATCAGACATTGGACTGACTTGGTTTTTGTGATACATAATTATATACTCCACCTACCATCTGTGACGAGGCTCTGGTCCGGAGCGGCATAATAGGCCAACTGTCCTAACAACTCGTAGAAACTGGAATCAGGCCAGAATTTACCGGAACTGGAACTGTTGCCGTGAAACATGATGTACAGGAGCTGGAAAGTCCAACGGTTTACTTGGATCCATCTTATGTGAAGACGAACTATGAATAGCTATCGATTTTATTGACAAGAACTGAATGCGTGAAACGTGATGCAAAGGAACTGGGAAAACGAGTTCAAAATGGATTCTATGTCTGTGCAAATGAGGTGTTTATCAAAATATGTCAAGGTGTATGAGAGTAAGGAACGAGAGGCTTTAACTACCTGTGAGAAAATCATGCTCATGGATCCAGGCGGCGGCCAGGGCGTGTTCTCCACCAGGAGGGGGATGATGGGTTTGTTCAGCAGGTTCGCCAGGTTGATCTGGATACAACGGGAAATGTACATTTCTATTGGCTTCTGTATACCATAGTCGTCACTGAGGGGAACAGTAAATGCTGCGTACTATTTCAACGGCAATCAAGTTAACTGGAACATGTACGAAAGAGCAAAAACGTGTAATTTCTGAAATCATAATATATGTAACATTAAGAACACAACATGGACATAAACATCGTTTTCCGTTACAGAAATATTCACTCTGATTTTGAGGCACAGCAGTTTTTTGTGTATTTGTTGTATAAACCGACCTCATGGTTGCAGTTTGTCGACTCTGCGTACTTGGGCGTGACCATGGCCAGAACGACTTTGGCTCCCCGCATGCCCTTGTCTATCTTCGCGTACAGCTGATCTCCTCCACCCATTTGTCCTAGAATGGAAACCATACTTTAGTTATAGATATGGGAAATACAGTATCACGGAGGGCAAATGCTTGGAGTATATGCATCTTCGTGACCTTGGTTGTATAACGGGTAACCTTACCGATATCCATCCAGCTCTCGTACCCAGCCATCTGCAGATGTTCCTTGATGAGTTTGACCTGGTCCTGAATGTCCCACTGGTAGCTGATGAAGATGGGAGGGGGGTTGGTGGGCTCGTCTGCCGCTGGTTTGGGTAGAGCTGCGCCTATAGCAGATAACAAGACGATAACATCCTTCCTTCCTTTCACGATTTACATTGTACAGAGCACTGGTGGTGTCAGATTGAAATGCACTTAAGAAATACGCTTAGGCAAAATTCATTATGTAGTGTTCTGCTCTGAAACCCCTTTTTCTGATCACTATCACTATTAGTGCCCTTGTGTTCATGCACCAAGGTTAAGGACTAAATAATGCACAGAACAATAAATATCACAAAATAGATAGCTTTTACTTGCCTGCCTCCTCCATAGCGGTCTCGATGATTTCCGCGGCGTCTGTCCGGCCCATCTCCTGTAGGGACTTCAGCACGGCGTAGGTGGCCTCACTGCTGCGGTGGGTGTTGTACCTAGCAGAAGCCAGCGATCTAGACGTTAACATCCCGCTAAAGCAACCCCCGCCGCTATAAACTCTTTTTCTGTGCTCTAGAAAAACAAACCTCAACTAGCAACGAGTTCAAAGCTACTTTCAGACATCTGAAGTGGAAAGCAAGCTTGTTAATCCTTTACACCGTATTTTAAGCAATGAATTTACAAGTCGATGAGCATGGCCATGGCTTTAAATCTACCTTGAGGCATCTAAAGATAGATGCGGTGGAAAGAAAGCTCAGCAAGCATCAATGAAGCAGGAAAGGTAAGAATAGACTTGGCATATACCATTCATTGAGCATGGCCATGGTCGGGTCGGCGTTGGTAGCCCATGCCCGGATGTCCTCGGGCCCGTAGCCGAGCCGAACCGCCAGGAACCTCCAGTCATAGTCCCCTTCCTCATTCATCAACAGGGACACGTCACGGGACCACGCAGGGGCAGCGCTGAGGGTCTGTCAATGACGGAGTCAACAACTTATGTTAAACTTTATTGAGCTATTACAAAACCGGTACAAAAATAGCATTGCATTTTGTCATCATGGTTTGTGAACTAAGACAGTGAATACAGTTTCTTATTGTGGAATGGCAATGCTTTCCACATTGTCAAGAACATCAGGTAGTTATGCTACATTTACAACTAAAATGTTCACAGTTTGGCATAACTGAGTAAACGCCGTCAGGATATTCAGCTTTTATTAAATCAATATTTTGTATTCGGTTATTTGGCCACTAGTTGTAGAGGTTACTGACTCGTCACAATGGAAGTCTAGACTTGTATCCAACATAATTCAGGACCCTTACATTGAAAACTACAATGGGTACTAGTATTTGAATCTTCAATCTGTTTATTCACTAGGGCCTTCTGTTTGGCTCCATATGTTTAAGAATTCCATCCACTTTTGTACCTAGGCTCTGTATCTCATGACTGAATTCTTTCCTGAAACTATCTAAGTCGGAACGAAGGTTGGCAAGGTCTTGTCTCAATGGAGTGATCAGGGCCACTTCTATGGCGTCCAAAAGATGCTGATGTTCAGGCGGAAGCTGGGCCTTGGCTGTGGCAGCCGGGGTCTTAAAGTTGGAAAACAATTTGTTATTTTAATCAGAGGATATCGTGGATTGTTAGTTGGATTTTGTAGTTAGTCTGGGTTAGAGAAATGTACAGATCTAGCTGATGATCTTGAGCGCTGACCCACAGTGGTTAGTCTCTTAGTACATACTTAGATGTTTTTGTACTTAGATGTTTTAGGTACTTAGATGCTTTGGGTACTTAGATGTTTTGCATGCTTAGATGTTTGGGTACTTAGATGTTTTGCGTGCTTAGATGTTTTGGGTACTTAGATGCTTTGAGTACTTAGATGTTTTGGGTACTTAGATGCTTTGAGTACTTGTTTTGGGTACTTAGATGCTTTGGGTACTCCCTTAGATGTTTTGGGTAATGTAACCTTCCGGACTGTAGCTGCCGATTTATGCAATTACCATAGCACTTGCACAGTACATACCTTGTGGTCTATCTCCTCCACTTTCTCCACAGTCTCGTCCACCACGTACTCCAGCTCCGTCAGCTTGTCTCCCTGCTGCCGGACGTCCTCCTGCACCTCCCCCAGCTGCTGTCGCTGGTCAGACACGTCAGTCTCAAGCTCGTCAACCTAAGGGACGGAAGCAGGGAATCAATTACTTGGTCCGGTTGGACTGTACAGCAGTTGTGTACATTGAAAGAAGTTTAATGATAAAACACTGCTGATTTGAAAATGTTGAGAAGAAGTCGCCGAGAAGACGTTGTGAAGACTTAAATATAACAACTGGTAATCAGAAATGTAGTAATTTGCCTCACCAAATCTTTGCTTTTCCTATATCTGACAGAAAGGAAAGGAGTGAGAACTATGGTAGCCATGTTTATCTGGCACGTCGTAACATTCTTACCTTTTCCTCTGTTTTTGTAACTCGTTGATCCAGCTTGTCTACCTCCTCTTTCTGTTCTTTGATGTCCTGATCCAAAGACTTCAGGCTGTTGAAAAAAGGAAGAAAGAAAGTTAAGGCCTAAGATTGGTCAACCAAAATATAGCATGGGTTTAAAATGTAAATGTAAATGTAAATAATGTTTGGATTGAAAGATTGAATCTTGTGACAGTCCAAATGCTCGTATTTTGTTCCAACGAACCTTCTGTCATCAAGGTAGTCCAGCATGCCTTGCGCCATGTCGGCGACCCCAGGTTGGCTACTCTTCAGCAAAGCTTCGATGTTTGTCCTCCGTTTTTCCAACACGGACTTGTACCGGCCGCCAACGGTCTTCATGAACATCAGGACAGAGCTTTGGTACATGACGTCCCCAGTTGTCAGTTTGTCCGTTAACAACGCCATAACTCGTTCTGCATACTCCTGTGTAATGGAATAGGATCAGAAAGATAAAAATGTCTCAAAATCTCGTTATGGCGAAAGAATGCGGTGCTTACAGATCACGGTCACCGGATTTGCATTTGGCTAAAAACGAAATAGTTTCAAATTTGTAATAAGTTAAATAACATACTTTTACGATGGTACATATGTATCATGGAACCAAATTACTCATTTTATACGGAGAACCGGAGTTGTCCATGGTGGCCTAAGTATTTCATTTTGTTGTAATATAACTCGTAATATCGATGGATTAAAAGACACGTATTGTTCCTTCTTACCTCATTATATAATCCTATGATAGACTCCACCTCGTAGATGAAGTAGCACATCATTGGTTGAGACTTGTATACCTTCTCTAACGTGTCAATCTTGTCCAGGAAGGGTTTGGTGTCATATTTGCAAAGTTCCTTCATGATTTGCAGTGCATATGACATGGAGGACATGTTGTCAAAACCGTCTTCCAACTTCTCTGCGTATGGCATGAGGATCTGTAAATTAGAGGCATAGAACATCATTTACTTGGGATTAATCAAGTACTTCGTTCATGCAGAAATGTTTTCCTTTGCATTGTCATTGTCAGACGTGTGCATGCGAACGCCATTTCTTACTACATGTACGTTCATGAAGGTTACTCATCCATGAATAGAATACTTAAAAATCTTGGTTTAATCAATACAACCAGAAATAATACAGAGTTTCAGACGTTTCGACCACTTTCCAGTGATCTTTATCAGTGATGAAGATCGCTGCATAAGTACCGTTTCTCATTGTTTTTTCATGGTACAGTGTGAAAGATAGTGAATGACATACTTACTTTTGGATCGCTCTTTGATATCTCATGGAAAAGGTGGTAGAAGCCGTATTGTCTGTCAGCAGAAATGTCGTCCATCTTCTCCATTATTTCAGGGAGGCGTTTTTGGAACGTTTCAGGGTTGTGCTTGTAAACGGCTGGCAGCACGTCTGCGAAAATGTTCATTTACAAACTTTAGGATACTCATAAGTTTATTCCCATGCAAAATAGTAGGTTTTTTTTCATACAAAAGACACAACAAAGCAAACTCTCCATGATTCTGTAGACAGCATTTTCGGACAAAGGATAAAGAATGAAAATTCAACAAACAAACAAACAAACAAACAAACAAACAAACAAGCAAACAAACAATCAATATTCTTTGTTCAACTTTCCAATAAAATGAAAAATGATCATAATTATCATCATCGGTCGGCTGTTGTGCAGGCGACTGCAAGTTCGGCTCCATTTCCCCCTGTTGCTAGGGAGGCCCACACACAATTTTGTTAAAAAATACAATTTTTGCAGTGCTAATAAATTTGTTCTTAACACTTATGTGTCTTTTTTCATTGCTTTTCTTGTAGTACGTGATAGGGTCGGTAGATCCTGAAAATTTCACCCCCCTACGATGTCGGGAAGGTAAAAATTTTAGCCCTCCAACATGCTTCCCAGAGCATTTTTTCCCTATAGTTAAGCTGGGATTGTATACCGCCGTGTTGCTAGCAAGGTCAGAGATCTGTTTCGCCGAGACTCGGTTATTGTAATCTCCCAGGAAATGTTGGATGTACTGAAAATGATACTGCGATGACTAACGAGTTGTTCAATAAATCGTAAGAATACTGACTAGCGATATCATCGGCATCGTTGTTGATGAAGGCATCCAGGAGCGGGTCGGCGTGCGGAGCCAGGACCTCCGCCTGCTGCATGAACAGGCTGACGTAACTAGACAGACCCATCTGCTCGGAGACCTCTTCGTTGCCAAGGAGACGGATGAACCCAGGCGTCACCAACATCAGGTTGTCCGGATTGCTCATGTTCTGTGTGTTGAATCGATCGTTAGCAACTAGCAAGTGTAGTATCATCCTCAATCTCTTTTGAATTCACTACAAGAATTCCAATCTTTAGGCACAGATTAGTGAAAAATTACCTTTACGCATGCTTTAAGGTGAGCTTAAAGATAAGACTTCTTGCAGTGATTCATTGGAAGTTTTTTTCTTTGAAAAACAGACGTACAATGTAACGTTTGATTTCAACAGAATTAGTGTGTCTAAGACTCTTTCTCCATTGGCAAGTATAGAAATCAATCACAATCGCATGTGTGATAAATACAAAACTAGAATGGTAACATTTGCAAAGCAAATGCATTTACAATGTTTGCCTTCCCATGGTCTAGCCTAATAAACTACTGCTCTGTTTATTCTTACTTAAACACATTCTTATACATGTGTATAGTGACCAGCCCCTCCAACTCTGTCCTGCTACATAATGTAATCACCACAAAGTGTCTGCTACAGCACCAGTTACCGTGACATCCCTCTGGTCCAGGTCATTGACCTTATGTGAGTGGAGAGGAAGAAAAAACAGAACAAAAACAATTTGTTTCCTTCTATGAAGTTAAACATAAATAGCTATCATAGAAAAAATGAAGAAGGACCTGGCTGAGAAAAGTAGGCAACAGAACCATGATGACCACGCCATAGGCAGTCGCCTGGTCCGGCTCATCTTCGCTATACAGCTCCTTCTCCGAGCAGTAGTTGATGATCTCTGACAGCCTTTTTACATTCTCAGTGCTCTTTGCACACCTGAAAACAGAAATAACGTATTTTTGAATATGATGCACATAGTTGTGTTCTGCGTCACTCATCATGACAAAACACCACACGAATCGGTACCTATCAACGTTCTAAATCTTACATTTGTCCCATAAGATATTACAAGATATTACAAAAGTAAAATTAGAAAATCCCAAACAGACTACTTTTAGGACAAATAATCTTAATAAACCATCGTATGGTAACTTACTCTGCTAGTTCCCCACATAGCTCAGACGTTACTGCAATAGCCATTGCCGAGTTTCGATCAAATTTCTCAGCCTTAATCATCCCGATGTAGGCCTCGAGCACACTCTTCGTCTCCTCGCCGTTCATCTTAATGAAAGATAAAATCAAGAAATGTACATTATGAAAAAGTGATATTTACTGCAATTGTCAAAGGATTATACGTCCAATTGTGCGACGCCAGTATTTGTCAATCAATGAATCCACCGCTTCTATGACGTCAGTGGTAGATTCTTCCTTCGTGCTGGCAGTTCAAAATTCAAGATCTTGCTTTAAAGTGGATTCTAGGTTTACCAACACAGATGACATGAAGCTTACATGTGCACTTAGCAATTCCAGTCAGCAAAAATAGCACTAATAAGCACTATTATTGGAAACAAGCTCTATCAAAATACCACGCAGATACTAAGAAAGTACACAGGGGGCGCTTATAAGAGTTGCTGTGAGAGGAATGATGTCCTTGTTATATGAGCACAAATAACTCACCTTGTTTAACATTTCACTTATGCCATCAGCCGAGGTGATTCCCTTCGCCAGGTGCAGAAATGTCTCCGAGCCTTTGTTCAGGGCAAACACAAGAAGACTCACCACGTTTGGTCGGATCTTCTTATGACAGGTTCTGAAGGCAGCGGTAGACACAACAAATATATGAGTAAATGTTTATGCAAAAGAAATTAAGGGAAGTGTAAATGGCATCTAGATCTCTTACACATATTTGAAGTATGGAATGTAAAGTTATGCGATATTGCAGGTGCTAATAATAATAGCCAACTCGCAAGACGACCCCACTGTCCCTTACTTTGACCTCTCCATCAGTTCTTCGACAGCATCATCCACACTTGAGTTGTACCACCTTTCGTCATCGTCCGTTTTCTCCTCAAGGCCTCGGAATTTCTCCAACACCTCGCAGACTTCCTTCTCATGACCCTGTCAAAGGGACACAGAATTCAGAAAATGTAACTTACAGAATAAACGAATTAGTCTTTTTATTTAGATTTTTCTTTTCAAATTATTCCATTGAATACTATTGAAAAGTGTTCATCAAGGAGAAGGGAACTAATCTTTGTTGCCCTTCCCGCGTCTTTACGTGTTTTTGACTCAATTTCTCAGACTTTCTTTGTACTTTGATAGGCAACAATCCATCGTCTGTTTTTCTCATATGTATTCAAAATGTACAATTGACTCTCAATCCTGCGTTGGAACAAACTAAATGATCGATACCTTCCACTTGACCAGGTTGTCGCGAACAACATTTCTGAAGGCTTCCAGGTGTTTTGTTGTAGAACAATCAATACATGCGCACAGGAAGTCCACCACGGCACGGAATGCTTTGTCATCTCTATGGCAAACATCAACGTAGAATTTAAATGATAGGAATGCAGTGTCTTCACACTTAAAGGCACCCAAAGTGATTTCAGGGCTGTTAAACTGGATTTTCAAAGTCAATTTTCTGGTCATTTTTTAGATGTAGTAAGTTGAATCAACCCTATCCCTTAGGATACTGATATCTGTGAGGCAAAAATGAGATGCCACTGATGGCAAACGGTTGCTTGTTTCGTATCGTAGGCTGGTCCTAGCTATTTATTGGTGGTATACGTACCAAAATATAACAGTGAATATAAAGGGACTCAAGCTCCTCACGTAGCTATATCAAACGCTTCAAGTATAACTAGATGGCGAACATTTGCTAAGAAATGACATTAAATGTAAATGTCACACAGATTTCTTTATCTAGAATATTTTTGTTTTGCCTCCCTGAAATTGCATTGGATGCCTTTAACGTAACTGATATAGGGAGAATTGAAGAAAACGTACGTGTAACATTACCTATACACTGCGTATCAGCACACAGATGTGAAAAATACTCTTAGATACGAAATACTAATAGATACAAAGTAGATACGAAATACTTCGATTAGTTAGAGCCCGATGCTAACGCGCTATTAATGCTCATGCATGATTTCCAACTCACTTGCTCTTCGCAATATCCTCCAACTCTTCTTTGGTTTGTCGGAGGTTCTTCTCATCCTTGAACCAATCCGTGCCCAGCTTATCCATGTCACGTGATCAGGCGCTGCGAAGGCAAGCAGAGACGATAAAAGAGACTTTAAGTTATCGGTACTTGAAATTCTTGACAAATTTTATTATGTCTTGAATAAACTAACAATATTTTTATAATATTTTGACAGATATTATTACCATGGGGCACGGATAACGCTTTCTCAAGTCATAAAGAGAATGAAAAAATCAGAAAGCAGAAAAAACAACAAAAAAGAAAAACAAAACAAAACAAACAAACAAACAAACAAACAAACAAACAAACAGAGAAGTTAATGCAGGAATTGTGGAGACCTGACCTTTCTAAGGCACGCCTGCTGCTTTATTTTTCTCTTCACCCGACCGCTAAGTACGACTTGTACCGTGAAGATTAAATCGTCTCAACCAAAGGCCAGACGAAACAATTACTGTTTGGTGACCTCACTAGGGGCAACAACAAAACACATCGCTCATCCCCGGCTGAACAATAGCGGAGTAAATTTGCTCTATGCACGGTGTGGGCGTTTACTCTGATGTAATTTGTACACAGGGGCATCGACCGCGTTACCAAGGTGACAACAGCGTCACCGCTGACCTCACGTAACCTTTATACCTAGGGTTGTAGCTTTAATTTTGGCAAAAGGATTGGACAATTTTTACCAAAAAAACCTCCTCCCTTCTTGGCCGAAGTTTCTTAAAATACACCAGGCACATTTTTGGTAATTAGATATGCAACAGCAAAAACGCATATATAGGTTATATATCAGTCAATAATTAACTACAACATGACTATACTCTTATATCTACGGTGGCAGCGCACTAAATATGGCTTAATTTTATTACGTTTGGGACTTCACCTGTTTATACTCACGAAGGTCTCATATAATAGTATCTCGTGGCTCATATTACGATTACGTTTTTATATACTAGTATGTGCTCGTAAAATAGAAGGAAATTTAGAAAATACTTTTGAAATGGTCCCCTGATTGTTTACCCTAAATATTATAGCAGTCATGTCATACACCGTAGACCGTAGTGCATATCGTGCAAGAAATACGCTCACGTCCATAACTAATTGTTAATTTGACAACTATCGTGCAGTGGGATATAATCAAGCAATGTAACTGCAAACTTAAGTCAAACAAACTTAATGGTATCACCTGTTAGTTCGGCTTAGAAATAACCACAACGAAGGGTGGTTTTGGGAATCTTTACGCATATAAAAGAGGTTACGCAAAAGACTGTTATTGTTACAAACCTAGACGTGACGTAACTACTATCTGGGGTCAGCCGTATTATCCTGTCAAACCTGTTTCAACTCACCTCTACAGGCTAGCGCTATCACAGGTCAATCCTCTTTTTCTAAGCCGTCTTCCCGTTTCACATGTCCAGCTATCCTGTATTTGTACGCAGTGGAACCCAGCGCTACCGTACTGACCGTACTGCACCATTAACATCAATTATAGAAGGAGTAATTTGTACAGAAGGACACAATGCCGGTCTGTCAGAAGATTCATTAAAAATTCAAGATGGCGGCAAGTCATCTGGGGGTTACCTGGTTGCCATGGATAGGATAAGGTTGAGTGATCCCTGTCTGCGGACGTCACCAGGTCCGATCTGTTTAGTCAATCTGTAAATGTCCCTGTATTTCAGCAGGATAGCCGGCTGGAGACGGTTCCATTCAGTTCATGGACCCCCTCATCGCCTTTACCTAACCGCCGGGCCAACCCAGGGCAGTGTGAATAATGTAATGTTTGTGTGACCTTGTCAGGCGTAGGCGCCCATGTTTAACTATGAAACACCCATAGGTGACTATGCATAAAGAATACATTAATTCGAGATATAGCTAGGGGGCGCAGTTGTAGAATGGTGGCGTCGAGGGTATCAAGGTAGACTGCGCTTCCTATATGAAGACATGACGATAATTTTTGGCTTCGTCTGAGAAACGCTGATGCCAGCAAAAACCTTTTGAACAAAAACTCATGCAACAACCAACTGATACTGCCAAATTAGTTTATTTATTTACATTGAAAAAATAATCATCAATGTACAAAATATGGAAAAATATTCAGCTTATTTCAACAATACTGAAATCTCATTTACACATTCAATGTTCTATCGGTCTCACAATATAGAACACGTTTTGGACTTTTTCTTTGTCATCTGCTTGTCAGAATTATTTTCAGTGTGTTCCGTGTTGCCGGTGGGTGCTGGCTTCGAGTTTGTTGTGGTGTCTGTATGTGGCATGGTCTGTGTTTTGTTGTCTTCTCCTGCATCGAGTGAGCCATCTGGTCCTTTTGCATCTTCTTTTTCGGCTTTGGCGCTCTAGTGACAAGAAAGTTATTCTTTTTCAGTCGCAAGCCGGCAATATTTGACAAACTTCTATTCGATGTATTTTGTACGAACAACCTTAAACATTATTTCGCTGCCAAATATTAAGCCTTCATTCGCACAAACCTGTTTATGTAGGTGTACTATAGTACTAAAAATGATATATTTTATGGGAAATTGTGTTCACAATATCAACTAAATTGCCCAGATTGTCTAGATATCATATACCATGGTGTTGCAGGCTAAAAAGCCGGGTTGCATTACAAAACAGAATCATGATGGTCAATTCTTCTTCTAGAGCAACGACGGTGGGATATGTAAAGCTACCCATAACAAAGGTGAAACATCAGTATCTGTCATGACTCAATGTTAAGGTTGTTAAAAGTCTTTCTTTAAAGACACGTTTTTATAGCCCGTTAACGATGTGTTACATTTTCTGCTCCAATTTTTGTCAATTACCTGTGTCTCCGTTGGTGTGTTCTTCTCAGGTGGCTGAGTGCTGGAACGGTCGGGCTTAGGCGCAGGGGTGGAGTACCCGGAAACCTGCTGTATCAACTCTTCAAATTTGGCGCCTTGCCAGTCGTTCTGTAAAGTAAATAAAAGGAGACATGCTACATACTCTCTGTCTGTCTGTCTGTCTGTCTGTCTGTCTGTCTCTGTCTGTCTATCTCTCTCCATATATATATACAGGTTACACTCTTGCCTTCAGACTCATTCTCAGTCACTGATAAAAGTTAGTGGATGCTATCTGAAACGTCTGACTCTTCAGAAAATTTATTCAGTTGCTTGATTTATTTTGTATTACGCAATGTTCTGCTTGGATGTCCAACCTTCGTCGACGAATAAAGAATACATTCTTTTAAAACGAAGAGTGTGTCCATTTGACATGGTATAGAGCAGTAACATCTCATATTTGCAAAAAAAATCCAACCTTAGCGAGGCCAAAACACTTTTCAGTAGTCTGGAGAACGTTGCGTCGTGTCATATGACTTGGGGTATCAAGGTCAAAGATCGTGTAAAAAAGGGAGATAGCTAATCGTTGTATTAACACCAAACTTCTTGTTCCATATGCATGGTGGAAAGTCATTTTTACTAGTGCTCTACCTGAGTGCGTTCATCTCTACAGTCAATGTAAAGAAGTTCTGTGAAGGCCATGCTCATGGGGCCCTCTGGCGGCCAGGACGTGTCCTCCAGCAGTAGAGGCACTATGGGCTTGCGCAGTGCGTCCGCCAGACTGACTTCCCTTCGGCAGTTCGCGGAGAGCGTGTACTTCGGAGTCACACAGGAAACAACGACCTAGGGAAACAAAAATGTCCATACGTTTAAAATAACATGGAGCACAGATATCAAGGAGTAACCTCTCTCATATTCTACTTTTCTGACGGAAATCGCTACAACCAACCAACCTGGCTACTGGAATTATTCCTAACAACCTATTTTGCCGACAGATAAGATGCCAGGGGCGTTGGTCCGCGAGAGAGTATATTTCGGGTGCGGCAAAACGTACTGTCTCGCGCACCAATTCAACTTCACTGGCGTGTTATCTGTCTATTTCAATTTCTGCTCTTTCCGTCCGCCTCCCGAAGCCTGGTAGAGGCTAAATAATAATACCAACTGTAGCGAAAGAAAATTTGTGGCAAGGGAGAATTTCCACACCTTGGCACTCCTGAGCCCCTTGTCAATCTTGCCGTACAGCGCGTCTCCTCCTCCCATCTGCTGTATGTCCATCCAACAGGTGAAACCTTGTGACGTCAGCTGGCTGTACAGGGCTTTCACCTGCGGCTGGTGACCCCACTGGTAGGACAGGAACACTTCCGGGTTAACCACCGGTTCTGTTTCCTGTGGAAATATACAGCCCGCGTCATTAGTAGTCAATGCGTTCCATGGCAACAGCAGTTACTGTTACAAAGGCATGTCCGTTGTTAACTCTTGCAGATAAAGGCCTCCCGAGAAACCGATGACTTTACGCTATGCTTGGTACTTTTGAGCTCTTAGAACGACGCCCTATTACGGATATAAGTTTAAGATGAGACTTCGACTGCAGGGTGGCTTTGCCACCTTCCAAACTTTGCAAACTAGAGGTATCATATTAATGAGCTGACTAACCTTTTCTTCTACTGCCGGACTGGACTTCGTCTCCTTCTTTACAGACTCGCTGTCTGGACTCCTTTCTTTCTCCTCCTTCTTCTCAACACTTGGTGTCCAATCCCTGTAATCTACAGAAAAATTCAAAGACAATCCAAGATTCTCATTATGATTGTGATTTAGATGACGACCCATGGAGTTTTTTTCGGTGTTCAATATTGAAGGGAAAATAGATTCGAAATTGGAGCTGATGTATCAATGATTTGACATGAAAGGACGAAGAGAAATGGTTAATTTGAATACACCCATTCTCGAACTTACACTTGGTATATTCTATAAGTATATACTCCACCTACCATCTGTGACGAGGCTCTTGTCCGGTGCAGCATAATAGGCCAGCTGTCCTAACAACTCGTAGAAACTGGAATCAGGCCAGAATTTACCGGAACTGGAATTGTTGCCGTGAAACATGATGTACAGGAGCTGGGGAACAAAACATTGCTCTTAGTTTGGTTGCGTTAATACTATGATATACCCATGTATTAAAGATTGATTTCGATCCCGCAAGTTTGTAACATATAAGACATATACTAAGTCTAAGGTTTAACTGCTTTGTTTACCTGTGAGAAAATCATGCTCATGGACCCAGGCGGCGGCCAGGGCGTGTTCTCCACCAGGAGGGGGATGATGGGTTTGTTCAGAAGGTTCGCCAGGTTGATCTGAAACGAATAAATTTACCCACAGATCACTTCGGTTATTTTGTTTAGGTACCATTGTCGGCGCAGATGAAGAAGTCGATGGGGAATTCAAATCACGCACGAAGAGAATGATTCAGATCAATAACAACATCAGGAATAATCATAACATAAACAAATGACTCCAAACATAAAAAGCGAAAAGTTATAAGTAAAAAGTATATTTCATTACTAAACGTCTCACATATGTAAAATTTTACAAGAACTATGCACACTTTCAAGATATCAATGGGTGATTTCTATTTTTGTGTGAATCCAACACCGACCTCATGGTTGCAGTTTGTCGACTCTGCGTACTTGGGCGTGACCATGGCCAGAACGACTTTGGCTCCTCTCATGCCTTTGTCTATCTTCGCGTACAGCTGATCTCCTCCACCCATTTGTCCTACAACGGAAATCAAAATTGAATCCTACGTGTGTGTAATCAATGGAACGCCAATGATGGCATATTCAGGCATTCAAAGGTCTACCGAGAGATGACTTGTATAACGGGTAACCTTACCGATATCCATCCAGCTCTCGTACCCAGCCATCTGCAGATGTTCCTTGATGAGTTTGACCTGGTCCTGAATGTCCCACTGGTAGCTGATGAAGATGGGAGGGGGGTTGGTGGGCTCGTCAGCCGCTGGTTTGGGTAAAGCTGCGCCTATAGCAAAGAACAGAATGATAGCATCCTTCCTTTCAGATTGTTTCCAAGTCTTATATCGTACATACAGGAACTGGTGGTGTCAGATGATTGATAAAATACGTTTGAAAGAAATTTGTAAGGTACTTTTCTGCCCTAAAAAAGTCTTATCAATATTACTATAATTACGGTTTCTGTGTCCATGCACCAATGTTAACGGTAAAATGCAGAATACAGTAAAACATTACAAACTAAGATATTTTTTTACTTACCTGCCTCCTCCATAGCGGTCTCGATGATTTCCGCGGCGTCTGTCCGGCCCATCTCCTGTAGGGACTTCAGCACGGCGTAGGTGGCCTCACTGCTGCGGTGGGTGTTGTACCTAGCGGGTACCAAAGAGCAAGACATTCAAACCCAGATACAGTGAACCCTGTTGTTAACAGTCCATCTGTTTTAGTCTACGACTTCTGAAATGTTAGCATTTATTCTGCAAGTATTTTAAATCTATCCTCAGACATCTATAGATACAGAACGCCCAGCAAGCATCAATGAAGCAGGTAGGAAAATAATAGATGGGGCATATACCATTCGTTGAGCATGGCCATGGTCGGGTCGGCGTTGGTAGCCCATGCCCGGATGTCCTCGGGCCCGTAGCCGAGCCGAACCGCCAGGAACCTCCAGTCATAGTCCCCTTCCTCATTCATCAACAGGGACACGTCACGGGACCACGCAGGGGCAGCGCTGAGGGTCTGTCAATGCGTATCAAACAATAACAGTGGCGAGGTCAGTTTATGGTCCGTTCATCTGCAATAATTAATGTGTTTCATAAGGATCTCAATGAATCCTGGCATGTAGATGCAGCATTGTACAAGTCCACACCTAGTTCTTACTTACATTCGGTCGGTTGTGTACAAATGTATCTTTCTTAACTGCCCCACTCTTCAACAGACCTTCCACAGTACATACCTTGTGGTCTATCTCCTCCACTTTCTCCACAGTCTCGTCCACCACGTACTCCAGCTCCGTCAGCTTGTCTCCCTGCTGCCGGACGTCCTCCTGCACCTCCCCCAGCTGCTGCCGCTGGTCAGACACGTCAGTCTCAAGCTCGTCAACCTAAGGGACGGAAGCAGGGAATCACTCTCTTTTTAACCAGGTCAAGGAAGGAGTAACCAGTAGCTGTGCGCATTGAAAAAAACAATGCACTGAGACTAGTAGCATATTGTGACATTCCTATAACTCCAAGCAGAGTTCATAATAGTTGGGCAGCCCGTAACCAGTTGGCACCCGTGGGCCTGATTAGTGTACCCTGGTTAGTGTCTTGCCTCCTAAGATATATGCCTGCAGAGTATCATTCCTATACCTTTTCCTCTGTCTGTGTGACTCGTTGGTCCAGCTTGATCACATCCTCTTTCTGCTCTTTGATGTCCTGATCCAAGGTCTGCAGGCTGCAGAAAGAGTTGATTATAACATTCAGTTAACGTTATCGTAAAAGTAAATGTTTCTTTAGGGTATAGGGAGATATAAAAAAAATGTAAATAAAACCAAACCAGCTTTGAATTCCACAGTAATTCATGTTTTCCAAGCTGCATTTGATGTTGAAACAAGGATTGAATCCTTTAAACTTCAAACTATTCCTTTCAACGAACCTTCTATCATCGAGGTAGTCCAGCATGCCTTGCGCCATGTCGGCGACCCCAGGTTGGCTGCTCTTCACCAGAGCCTTGATGTTTGCCCTCCGTTTTTCCAGCACTGACTTGTACCGGCCGCCCACGGCCTTCATGAACATCAGGACAGAGCTTTGGTACGTGACGTCGCCTGTTTTTAATTTGTCTGTCAACAGGGCCATAATCCGCTCTGCATACTCCTATGTAGTAAAAGAGAAGAAAAAAAAAACTGTCATGATCAATTTTTTTCCAGACTCTTTCTGACGAAATACGTATGGTCTTAATGAAGAAAGGTACAGCCTCAGGTACAAGCAGCATTAAGTATAGATGAATATACTGTTATTACCGCCTTAGTATACACTGTCATTAGTATACATTAATGTCAAGGATACCACACTAGCACTGACAACACATTTCTGGGTACAGAGCTTGCAAGTATTTTTCAGCCTTAAAACATGACCTGTGGTATGAATTGATGGAACTGTACGTGTGATTCGCACTTACCTCATTGTATAAACCTATAAGAGACTCAACCTCGTAGATGAAGTAGCACATCAACGGTTGAAACTTATACGCTTTTTCTAACGCATCAATCTTGTCCAGGAAGTGTTTGGTGTCGTATTTGCAGAGTTCTTTCATGGTTTGCAGTGCGGGTGACATGGTGGACAAGTCACCCAAACCCTCTTCCACTTTTTCTACGTATGGCATGAGGATCTGCAAAGGAGAGGTTACAACATCATTAACTTGGATGAAAACAATAGAATCAAAAGGCACTTCTTTAAGGCTTGGGTCTGTTGCATTTGCATTATTTGTCAGACGACTACAGGCGAACATCATTTCTTATTTCCTTACTGCATGCAGCTCTTCATGTTGCAGTTTAATCTGAAGATACTTACGTGAGGATTGTCCTTTGATATCTCATGGAAAAGATTGTAGAAGCTGTAGTGTACGTCAGGGTTGATGTCGTCCATCTTCTCGATTATTTCAGGAAGGCGTTTCCTGATAGGCTCAGGGTTGTGTTTGTACATGGCTGCCAGCACGTCTGGAAAAATAATCTTTCGTAAAAAAGACCCATGACATCAATTCATTCTTATGGCCTCGAAATGAAATAAAGAAACTAGAAAGGTAACACTTGCAAAGAAAATGCATAATGTTTACCTTCTCATGGCCTAGTGTAACAAACTACTGTTCTGTTTATTGTTACTCAAATTCATATATAATATATGGTGAGCAGCAGAAAGAAAGAAGCCACTCCAGCCTCTGTCCCGCGACAACATATAACCCAACACCACAGGGTGTCTGCTGCAGCACCAGTTACCATGGTGACAGACGTCTGGTCCAGGTCATTGACTTTATTTGTTTGGAGAAGAGGAGGAAGAAGAAGAAGAAACAGAGCAAAAACAATCTGTTTTCCTTCTGCGAAGGTAAGCATAATGAAAATAGGACAAGCCACCAACATACCATACACGTCCAAAGTTTCAATCTGAGGTTTTATGAAGTAGTAATCTTTGGCAACACATGAGGTTAGGATCACTTAAACGTAGGCGAATAAGCAGTTACTGACCAGCGATTTCCAAAGCATCGCAATTGAGGAAGGCTTCCAGGAGCGGCTCGGCGTGTGGAGCTAGGACTTCCCCCTGCTGGGTGAAGAGTCTGGCCAGGTTGGACATTTCCATCTGCTCGGAGACCTCTTCGTTGGCCAAGATGCGGACGAGTCCAGGCGTCACCAACTTTAGATGCTCGGCATTGCTCGTATTCTGGGTTTAGAATTAGTCGTTAGCAACTATGAAATGCCATGCTGTGTGTTAGCCTTTCCTCTGAAAGTCTATTTTTCTTTTTGAAATACAAGTGATATTCCAAATACGACACCTCAGGAGTAAGTTGCTTCGAACTTATGCAATGTTTCCTTCTTTTGTCGCTAAAACTAACTTTTGTATCTAAACAGATACAAATACTGTAACTAATGCTTCTTTCCTGAAATGTTGCAGTATGTTATGCAAAGTAACAGAAACCGTACACGTATATGCTAAACTAAAACAAGTCAAAATATATTTTCACCGTGATACAATTAGTACCCTGCTTATCAGGCTCTTCGACTGGGTTTTTTTAGGGGGCTTTTGTGTTGCGCTTTTTCTACCAATAGAAGTGATGTGTCATAAGAAAAAGCGCATTATAACCCCCCTAACAAAAACTCCAGTCGTAGAGACTGCTAAGGCTAATAGCCACAACGTATGAGATCCGTACTTTGCTGATGAACTCAGACAGCAGGGTCCTGATGGCTATCCCATAAGCAGTTATCTCTGTTGGATTATCTTCCTCGAACAGCTCCTTCTTCGAGCAGAAGTCGACGATTTCTGATAGCTTTTTTACATGCTCTGTGCTCTTTGCACTCCTGAAAATAGAAGGTACATATTCAATAACTGTGCATACATATGGACGGAATAAAATAAAATAATTTGGTCTGAAAAATAATGTCTAATGCTAATACGATAAAGAAGATACTATCGTGGCAGTAGAGATTAAAATTACGTCCTGTGTATTCTAGACCGTCTACTCTCTTTATGCATGTACAGACTTACTCAGCCAGGTTTGAACACAGCCAACGTGTTACATCGCAGGCCCTGTGTGTGGTGGGATCAAATGTCTCCCTCTTTATCAGCTCAAAGAAGGCATCCATCACCCTTGTGCACTCCGTGTCATTCATCTGTGCACAATATGGTATCAGTTATCAGTTGTTAAAAGTACATACACACACACACACACACACACACACACACACACACGCACGCACGCACGCACGCACGCACGCACGCACGCACGCACGCACGCACACACACACACACACGCACGCACGCACGCACGCACACACACACACACACACACACGCACACACACACGCATACACACACACACACACATACACACACACACACACATATATACATACGCACACACACACACAAACACACACACAAACACATACACACACACACACACACACACACACACACACACACACAAAGAAACACGCACAGACACACACGCACAGACACACACAAACACACATACAAAGACACTGTGACATCATAATCAGACGCACACTAGCATACACACACACACACACACACACACACATACACACACACACACACACATGCACACACACACACACACACACACACACACACACACACACACACACACACGAACATACACACACACACACATATACACATACGCACGCTCTCTCCCACTCACACAAGTTTTGTTGTTGCATAGTTCAACACATAAATTGCGACACAAATTGGTGGAAAAAGTGTCACTTGTGACAGGCGCTATAGGATCGATGGTTTACATGTACCCCACAAGCAGCGGGTAACTGACCTTATTCAACCTGTCTTGGATGCCATCTGCCCTGACGATTCCACTCGCGAGGTGCAAATGTGTCTCCGTGCCTTTGTTCAATGCAAACACAAGAAGATCAACCACGTTGGGCCAGATCTTCTTATGACAGTGTCTGAAAGCATGAGATAGACGCCAGAATTAATTACCTTCGCCAAGATTATGTTTTCGTAGCTCTGTGTGTGTGTGTGTCTCTTTCTCTGTGAACAGTATTACTCCATAAAAATGGGAAAAAAGGAATCATCATATTTACATCTATTTATCCGAAATGTTTGGCTTCTCACATATACAATTTTTTAAAGCAAATGCGTTGAAATCTGTCTAACTCACAGGGTGACAAAATACATGACCTACTTTGTGTACTCCAACAGCTTTTCAACAGCATCCTCCAACTTCGAGCTGTACCACGTATCCTCAGCTTTCGCTTTCTCTTCAACAACTTGGAATTTACCCAGAATCTCACTCACTTCCTTGTCATGACCCTGTCAATTCAAAGGCATATAGAATGCAGAAAAATCAACTCATGAAACAAAGAACAAAGAGCCATGTAAGTATCTTTAGACCATTTAATTATTGATAATAATCGACATGCGTTGATTAAAGAGAATGATAATAAGGTTTGCTAGTCTTCCTGATTCTCTTTACCATCTTAGCCATTCTTGTTGGTTGAACGATTCTTGATGGTCTATACGGAAGCTTTAATTGTTTGCAGTTTGTGAATGCAGATACCTTCCACTTGACTAGGTTGTCTTGAAGAACACTGTAAAATTCTTCGAAGTGTCTTGTTGTAGAAGAATCCAGGCATGCACACAGGAAATCCACCACGGCACGGAGTGCTTTGTCATCTCTGCGACAAAACATAAAACATGAGACAACATTTTCGTGTCTAACCCTTTGGAAGCAACTCTTAAGCAGGACAAGTAAATGTGGTAGCCTGGGTACCATCCTGGTAAGTTTATTACGGTTTGCTTGATGCAATCATGTAACTAAAGCCCAGCTGGTTTGCTAGATGCAAATGTATTTACGTCCGCTCCGATAGTCGCTACCCACGGTACTATCAGAGCACACGTAAACTAACCAGGATGGTACCCAGGCTATAAATGTGGACAGCTCACACTGTACTTTTTACGAGTATGAAGCACTGGTATGATACTATTACAGCCCAAGACTAGTGTTTGCGGTCTGATTGCTATACTCAGAAAATATATATCTTTTTCCACAGCATTCTTTATCACCCGTGGTGCATATATCATTGTGATGTGTGCCTACGATTAAGTTTAGCATAATTTTCAACTCACTTGCTCTTTGCAATCTTGTCCAGTTCTTCTCTTGTCTCTCCGATGTTGCCTGAATCCTTGAACCAATCTGTGCCCAACTTATCCATTTTGCTCAGTCAGACGGTACACGTTAGCCCTTGCGAAGAGAGGTATTGGGTAGGCATTCGCAGTTTGTTTTGTGTTTTTAGAACGGTGTCTCTCAAAGGTAGAAAGACGTTCAAATAAAACCAATCAGCATAATAATAAACATCATAAACATACGTATCATTGCAATGAAATTTATGCTAGCGGTACTTGAAATTTATTTGATAATAGAAATACATCACGTACAATGTTTGCTCCTCTTAGTTATGGAAGTTGACAGACTAGCTAGCTACTGCCAGGTTTGCATTGAAGTTTCTGTAGTTTATATACATGTACATACAATGCAAACACATGAAAACAGCAAAAACGGGCCAATGTACTACAGCAATTTTGGGGATCTTCCTCTATTAAAAGGTAAACCCACCGCTTTATTTTCACCTAACTGCGCACTAGGACCTGCTCAGCAAACCTTATTAATCCAAAGCCAGAAGTAACAAATACTGTTTGTTACCTCACTAAGGGTGACACGAAAAAACACCCCGCTCCTCTATGGCTGAACAATAGCGGAGCAAATTTGCTTAATCACTAGTGTGGGTTTGTTTTCTCCAATGTAATCAGTACATAGGGCCACCGCGGTGCGTAGGTGCTTATATCATTAGTTGTACTCGTAACGACGGGGTCACTGCTGACCTCACGTAACCTAGATTAGCCAAAAGGTCTGAAAAAAACTCTGTGAACATTCCCGTCCTCACTCGCCACTGTTTCACCACAACCAATAGGCATATTGTTGCTGTCCAACATATAATCCCCCTAAAAGACTTCGGAAATTGTCATTATTACTTAGTGGTAAATCATGGGACACCATACTTGTATCATACGTATTCACTTATTTACAGGTGACCATTACCACACATAGAAGACACAGATTTGCGCGTCATTTGTATGAATAATGAGGAATAATCATGCGACGTACTTGTAATAAAACAAGAAATTCACAAAAACTCGTAAATGGTCTTTCGTAGCTTAATTACTGTCAATAATCATTGCGTACATAGCATACGCAAATCATAGTCGTCAGAGACAAACAGCGTTTTCTCACAGCCATCCCTTTTATGCTAGCAACACGACTGTTAACTTAATGAAGTCCATGTCAACTTACCTGTAATACATTTACAATAGGAGCTGCCTTTAAATCGTTTGACAAACATGTGTGCATAGTTCGTGTGAGCCTTTATTTGCGAACATGAAAAGGCCGACATAGAAGCGCGTAGAAACAGTGTGAACTTTGACACAGTTTCATGCACACTGTGGGTGCAACCGTACGCGTTGTAGTTTAGTTGTAGACTATATGTTATCATGATCGTATATACTATAGGAGACGACTCAGGCTTGTAACCAAACAAGTGATAGGAAAAACGCAGGAAGTTAGATAAAATATCCCCAATTCTGTATACATTTCTTGCAGGATGTCGAACAGTAGGAACTAGTATAAACTTGGGTATCAACCTTGGCCCTGAATTTGAATATTAGGCATATCATTGATGGTTAGTTAAATCGTAAATTATGCTAATCATAAATTAGCTAGCATTTCTGATGGTCATCAAATAACTAGAACTGTCACTCCGCAAAATATAACTACAAGTTAAACATTAACTATGAACACATAACAATAATGTCCTCTTAGGTTCGATCTAGAAAGGACTCATTCAGATCAAACTATGTGTTGTAATACATGTAGTTTTCATGTGACTCTGTGTGTACAGTTACACACCAACAAAACCTCCCTTGTTCAGAACGCCCTTGACCTGATTTAACTACTGTCTAAGGTCGGATTTGAAGGACCTACCTCTCCAAGCTTTCACAGGAAAGTTCCCTGAGCTGTCTTCACGTTCGATGTGTCCAACTCTCCTCCAAATGTCGACGTTGTAGTGTCCCGTTTACAGTAACAGTAACTATGAAAAAATGGCACCGTTAGCTACACCACCTTACTGAATGCCAGCCGGCAGTGAAACGACCCATTCTAATTTCAAGATGGCGGCAAAGGATGCGTCATGAATGGTTACCTGGTTGTCATGGATACGTCACGACTGAGTGATCCCTCCCCATTCACCTGTGTCTACTGACGGAGCAGACCATGACCTGTATAGTGAAGCTTACGTCTACCTGACTGTCAGACAAGAGACGAAGTAAATACCATTTTGTCACTTCACTGGGGGCAAACACCAAGAGTATTGACACAAGGCCGATCCCATGGTCCCGCCCTCAAGGCCCAAGTAAAGTGGGTTAATTAGATAATCATCAAACCGCCTTGCTCCGTCAAAACAATAATAACGTAGAAATGAGCGACGTAGATACTCAGAGTCTATTGGGGAGACAGCTAATTGTGATGGTTAGCCTCTGTGTTCTTGTCACTATCTTCATGGACGGATCCAGCCTATGATAAGGGGGTAAGGCGTAAACACTGGCAATAACAGGACTATTTATAAAGGTGCAACATCGAGAAACCGTGAATGCTGCTGATGAGAGAGTGATCAGTGGATCTACGATCATGTAAATAATGACAAGATTTCAGACTTCAAAATGTCGGAAAAGAATGTCTAAGGTTTACTGGGTTGTTATGGTGACGGGATTAGTTTGGACGCGGGTTCATCGACCACCCCAACCCGCGCTGTGACGTAACGTGCATGTGGCAAACAATACCCTGTATCAAAGACAGCATGGCCCATATACGGGTTTTAAGGGGTTTGTTTGGGTACACACACAACTCGTATACACGTATATAGTGAAGCAATTTTAATAGTCTGACTCAGCTTCTCTGATCTAGTGAAAAACGACCAGTACCTTACAAAAAAACACAATTAGAGAGCAACATTTTTGAAAATATCTTAACCTTAAATGCAGTCCTTGTTCGTATTGTCTTTACAAATATTGCACATTATGCATGTACATTTGTGCATTTCTTTGGAAACACTAACTCTATTTAGTTTTATTTTCAACGCTATCGATAAATGAACTAGTAAGATAACTAAAACTACCGTAGTTCCCATTGCAGTCTTGAATTGGTTTTTCAGTGTTGATGTCTTTTTTTATTATAACGGACTATTTCTTACTTTTGTCGTCGTCTTGTTGATATCGGTTGATACCAGCAATAAGATACCAATCGAATACTGCTATGAAGGTCACACTTATATAATATTGCTTTATTTGGTTATATATAATTAGCCTTTTGTTAAATTAATTTCTGTTTTATTATCATCATGCTACTATTACACTCTTTTGTTTCGTCAATGAAAAAAAACTGTAGAAAATTCATTAAATATAACTAAGGCAATGTTGTCTAGTTAACTTTGACGTCTATGGCAGCTTGAATGCAACTTCTTGAAACGACATGGCCGACGAATCATTGTCATCATCAGCACTGTCCAGGTCATATTCATCTTGCACGGGGTGTTCTGTAGATAATAAATCTCCAGGACTTTGCAACTGAGTATCTTTGATGATGCTATCAGGTGATAAATAAATCACCCTGTGCATCTGCTTGGTTGCACTGCTGTCAGTTTGTTCCAGAGCCTCAAAACGTTCGCGCAAGCGCATTACGTTCTGCCCACGGGCTGATGCCCATGCGTCTGACTGGGCAAACTCTGAGACGTCGCTTGAGGTGTCTGACGGCGTCTGAAGTTGCAGGTAAGACGCTGCCATGCCGTCTTCAGAGACAGGTGGCAGAGACAAGTCGTCGGCGTCGTCCGTTATCAGTGAATCCGGTGTCGATGGTAGACTTGGAATTGAAGAGGGTTCGGAGTACCTTTCATCCATGTCCCGGATTTGGTCTGCCAGTCGGCGGCTGCCTAGTTGGTCTTTCAATTTAACCTGGAGAAATGTTTTTGAGGTGATGTTTCAAATACCCAAGTCACACATCCCATAACATCAACATGAGGACGAGTCACCAGTCTTCTCTTGCGTAAAGGTTTGGATCAAATAAACTCTAACGACAGCATGAAAGTTCATCTGAGTTGGTAAATAACATTATGAGCTGAAGAAGACTGAGTGATTCAGTCGAAAATTCCGCTGAGTGAAATCTATGAGTTGGAGAACAGTTTAAATTCTTCATAAACTCTAACGACATTGGTAAGCAACCGCTCTCCTGGTTGCAAAGGTATTTGACATACCATAATATAACCCGACCTAAGTATAACGAAATGCAACGTAACGTAACGTAACGTAACGTAACGTAACGTAACATAACATGCATTTTGTAGTAACGGGGTGACTCGTACACACTTGGCATACAATAGTGATAGATACATAGAAAGAGGAGTTCCTTTCCTTACCCGTGGTAATTTCGTCCACTGTAGCAAGGCTTTGCGATGCTGGGATGTTGGCCTCTTTCGATTCTGTTGAACGAAGTAATGAAAAAAAAAGGAGATATATGTGCTATACTGATTTGTACTGGAAATATGGACAGTAATTTGTGATTTTTATTCTATGTGCTACTCTCTATCCGTCATTGTCTCACAAGCTTCTCAAGACAACCTGTGTATCTAGTCTCCACCAGACTCCTTTGCAAGCTGAATAGATAGTAGAAATAGGCCGAAAAGGGGATGGCCAATTATATCCATTTTTTCTCCAATTTCTACTGTTTATTTAGCCTGCAAAGGAGTCCGGTGGACACTACTGTGCATCAGGTTTCGCCGTTCTCAGACACTGAGGTAGCAAAAATTGGGTGGTTTGCCACCCTGACGTACCCTGCACAGGAGCCGCACAAAGATGGCGATCAAGACCATCTTCAGGGGCTGAACGACGAGTATGTCCGTGAGGAAGGACATGAGGAAGGCGAAGAGCCAGGCTTCTGCTTTCCTCCTGCCGTACTGCACGCCGTATAGTAGGGTGAAGAGGGCTGACAGGACAACGATGGCAAAGACGAGGAACCACGCTGTGGACACATTGTGCATATAGAAGTTTGAGAAAAAGTGAATCACGAACAAAATACATATCATGTTCAATGACTTCCCTTCAGTTTTCAAATACAATGTATTGGCTCTCAGACTCGTCTGTAGTCGATGATTCGCAGAAACCGTTTAAAAAAACCCTTGTCCTGTTGCTCCCAACATATTGGGAAGCAGATTCATGTCCCCAGTGTTGTGACTAACATATGTTGGGAAGGTTTGACTTTTTTATCTCACGTATGTAATGTTGATGTTTTCAGGACTTCTTATCAACATTTTAGACTAGTAAATCAAAATCAGTACCCCCTATTCCAAGAGGGTCTGAGATCCACAGGGAGCATGTACTGCACAGAATGGCCAGCAGGACAAGGGTTAAGTCAAAAGACGTACCTATGAACAAAAACCACCACGGAAGACAGCCTTCCTCTCGCGCGACATCCTGCTGCATCACTCCTGAAAATGCAGTAGATTTTTCAGAAAGGAAGTGCTCAGTGGTGATATCATTTTGAGAAAAGTAAAAGCATCTGCACTCTAAACAAAATAAGGAAACACATTTTTGTGATAACAGCTGACTGAAGATGGTAACTACCGCTCAGTTACAGTGGCGACAGGGACGTTATAATGATGATACAACTTAAAGATCAGTCTGCACTACCAAGATAATTTCATTCAAAACCCACCTGTTTTGTGGTCGATGTAGCCCCTCCTTCTCCCACCATGTTCTGATCGTGATGACGTACTTACAGTGTCGCAAGAACAGCCCTTTGTACCACAACAGAGGGGGGCTTTCCTTCGTACATTGTACATACTACCAAATTCTCGATAAGCTCTTATTTGAACTATATTGTCCAATTGGGAAGTTTTCTGTCTTCGCACCGAAAGGTTCCGGAAGATCAGAACTATGACGACATTTGGCGGGAAAGCGATGAGGGTGCACGTCAGCCCTAATATCACCTGTAGGTGTAGTGTTAACCAAACATCGAGTAAGAACTACTTTGTTTAGACACAAAATTAAACAAGGGAATTCGAATCCTTCCTGGCTAACTTGTACATAAGATAAGCCTTAAAATAAAGTTTACCTGCTTACCTGTGCCATTAAGGTCCAAAACATGAGAATTTAAAGAAGCGGTGCAAGAATATAAGTTAGAACCATTGTCTAATTCTACTACTGTGCCAATTGTTTGAGTCAGGAGAAATATACAAGATCTAAGTTTGGTGATGCTTAGTTCGTTTTGTGTTGTCATCCAACGATAGATTATAATGAAATAATGGAATTGTTTGAATATAGATTCTCTTGAAGCACCAGAATACAGAATTTGACCCACAGAAAAGCTAGGAAAATAAGAAAGTTCCGATGGAGATTCCTACCGTTTGTAAACTGATGTTCAGTGGAATTTTCGACCCTCCGATGTTGATACTGTTGTCCGCCCTGCCCTGCTGGAAGAACATGATGTTCGTGACCATCACCGACATGAGGAGGGAGAAACAACAGGAGACTCTCTGCGCACGCGTGAAGGTTCTGCGCATGCGTGAAGGTCGTACGATCGATGCCCACAGATGATACTCCAACAAGTGACGATAGCTTTTGGCGCGAGCAATGTTGCCTTGTAGCCTACGTAGCTATATAAAACAGAGGGGGATATTATTAGGAAAACAGTATTTAGTAAAGGTCTTTGGCATGTAGCAACGTAGTCTCCATTAAAGATCAATATAATATAACAATACATTGCCAGCATATATTATTTTTGGCAAAAAGTAAGACAAATGAGAAATTTATCTGTAACCATGAAAGAAGCGATGACAATGATGAAGTGTCCACACAACAATACAAACGGCTAACAAAATTGTTTCGCTAAAGACAAAATGAAAGAATTACACTTAGGAAAAGGAAATAAATACTGGGATTACGAAATTGTCTCTTACCTTTCTCTTCTCCCTAATGTCGCGGCCTCTTGCCCAGAATAACAGAATGAAGTACAGCAAAAACGCCGTGCCGACTGTGACCCACACGATGAAGTTAGTAGTGATGTCCTCTGGGATTTTCAGAAGGGCCGCTCTGATGTTCAGTTCATTCGGAGCCACAAAGAAACCAAAGGAGGTGAGATGGTTGCACAAACAATGCAAATGGTCCCTTGTTGTGAGTGGTCCAACCTAAACAAAGAAGCCATACTCTTATAACTTCAGCAAATCTTAGATCATGCAAATTTCAAATACTTCGCGCGAGTACGATTGCCTGTCACATTACCTTTTGAACATCTGCTTTATATCTCTTAATATAACAATTCTATCCCCATATACAAAACCCTCGTCCTGTGTTGACCTTTAACCTGTTTGTCACGTGACTACCTTTTATGAGCTGATGAAAGATGGCGGATGCTGTCTGAAAGCCTCTTTGATTTGCTGAATTGTGCGTCGTGTGTATCAGTTTAATCCTTCGTTTACTAACAATTCTATCCACTCTGTCATTGGCTACACGATGTTCTAGAATTAGAATAATGAAAGCATTGTATGTTTCAATGTAACGAAAGCCAAGTTATTTATGTAGAGGAATGGAAAGAAGTGTGGTTCACCTCACAACCATAGTCTTTCCAGAGATGTTGCTTCTCGTCAAAGAAGAGACACCTGGCGGAAATGATAGTGATTTTGTACTTGGCGGTGAGGTTCCCTTCGGTGTCATTGGGTAGGGGCGCATGCTGAACGGCTGGCAATAGAAAAGCGGACGTCAGTCTTTGTCGTATCTCAACCACTTCGTGTAGCAATTTGTACTTGGTATATAGTTCCGTCTTAACATACATACTATGTATGTTAATACGGAAATACCTACAGATACTACAGAGTGAAAGACGGACGTGACATACGGTACATGCACAAGGCCTGGAAAATTTGCGAGAAACTGACATTGTGTTATAACTTTAATAGAGTCTTATTCAAATAGTACGTAATTGGATAATACCAGGATCTGTTCTCGTTGAGACTTTACTCACTGTACAGTTATAGTTGAACCATTACCCTGGATAAAGGCTCTTTCCAAAATTAGCATTACAGCAGCAATATTAACATGCAGAACAGATAAAGTATCCACCTAACGACCAGGGAGTGTCCTCCTCAGTAATGTTCAGCTCCTCTTGCGACAAAAACCAAATGAATGGATCTGAGGTGACGTTTAGTCTCTTGGACCACTCCGGGGACGTCGCCTTAAAAGGCAATGACATGTTCCAGATATAATTGTCTGGCGATGCGTCGGTTCCTCGTTGTAAGAAGAGTCGCAAGGGGGCGCTGTCATCCTGGGTCTGCAGTACAATGTGGAGGGATGTCCCCGGCTCGCTGATGTTGAAGTTGTGAACCTGGCCAAGACAAGGAGAAATAGCACTATGTATAAGACTATTTAAGACGTCTTGAGACATCCTGCTACTACAGAGCTAGGAAGAGGTTTCAGAAGCAACCCCACATGTGAGGTGGGATGCCAAGGTCGGAACCACGTTGTTTAATCAGTGGTAAATGCCATCATGGCTTCCCTCTAGCTTGCTATTTTCAAATAGGTAATAGAATTAGAACTCTACATTTAGAGGGAGTGCATGGACAGTAACCTGTCTTGGGTACCTTGACACATCATTTTCTGTCTCCTTTTCTTCTGTCTTAGTCTCCGTACCGTTGAAAAAGTTATAAAAAAGACAATAGTTAAAACTCGTGTTTCTCCCGTATAGTTTTCCTTCCTTTTTGATTTCGTTATATCCCAATTAAAAACCGGTCTAGTCAATTTCTGTCTCCTCTGTCTAAGTCACCGTACCGTTGAAAAAGTTATAAAAAAAGACAAATAGTTAAAACTCTTGTTTCTCCCGTCTAGTTTTCCTTCTTTTTTGATTTGGTTATGAAAGCGGGCGATCTACCCATGATCATGAATATATTGAAGATATAGAGGAGCTCTGTAGAACAACTGCCCTTTGCCACAATCCACGTGAATAGTCTTATAAACTTACAGTGATATTGCCACTGTTTTCAGGCTGAGTCGTGCCGCTGATAATAAGATCGTTAGCCTGGTCGGTCCGTGACGTTATCAGCTGTATCCTTGCGTCGTCCTCCAGATCCGTCAGATTACGGACTATTGCCCCATTCCTTCTCTCAAAGGAAAGCGCCTGCACTCCTGTCTTCACATCGTCAGCGTTTGGTGAGTACGCATGCGGGTTCTGCTGCGTCCAGAAGGTCTACAAGATACGGAAAGTACTAGTAATCAACGATACTTTCGTTTGGCATTGACGTGTCATTCTGAATATCTTTTGTTCGTGGCCTTTACAGTAGGAAAGAAGCCACTCAGATGTAAACGCAAGATTTTTTCCAGTCGTATAAATAGAGTTTTTGTGCGTGTTTTATGTGCGCGTGTGTGTTTGTTTTGTAGGTATGTGTGTGCACGTGTATGTATGTCTGTATGTTGTATGCATTATGTGCGTGTGTGTCTGTGAGACAAAAAAATTGCCATTACATATTAGGAAGACGTGATTGCTAGAATTGGTTAGACCTGCAGATACAACGAGTATGTATGTCCGACAGATGATTTCATGCTACTTGGAGTACGTTTGTAGTTGTAAATATATTTCTTGAAATAGCCAGGAATACAAAACAAATAAACAAACTAAGGATGAAAACAAACAAACAAACAAAAACAAAAAACAAAAACAACAGTACCTTGGACCCAACGCTTTCGTCACTCTTTTGAAAGCAGTCCATCCTCTTGGCGGCTTTTTCGGGTAAATAAAAGAAGGCTCCAATCCGTTCCTCCGTTCGAATGATTCGCTCTCCCAGTCTGTCACAACTCGTGTTGGCCAGACTTAAGAGGAAACCCTTGGACTCCAGTAGCGTTGGTTTGTCGTCTCGGGTTTTTCTTGACAGCAGGATGGTCCCGAATGTGTTGATGGTTTTCAGCACTTGCGTAGTGGCATCTTTGTTCTACATATCAAAACAGAAATGGCATTCACCGGGTTTTTATATGTAGATCGCCCATTCTCCGTTAACGTGTGCAATTGGGGGTAGAAAATGCTGAAAAATAAAGTTCTTCCAAATACCTAACAAATGTACTGAACTTGTTACCAGTATTGTCGACTATTTTTTACCAATTTTGTACGGTGCTACCACCTATACTTTTCGAGATATTAAGTTTTTTGTCTGTAGAAATGGTAATCTCCGGAACAAACCACCAAAGACACCACCAAATAGCCAAAACAAGCTCACGTGCTACATCTGCTTGGAGATTAAAGCAGGGAGAGTAAGCCTTCTGTACTATGACTTTCTAGCAAGACAAGGTCAACTACAGTATTGTTACAGTTGATAAAATGCTGTTAATTGAACTTTGCATCGTATCATTTTCCTGTAAATTCGATAACACATTGAAGAAAAAAATGATAACGTAGGTTAGACGATAACGTAGGTTAGAATTATGCTTATGATGATCAATACACTCTAAGCCGTCAGCCCTTACACTATAAAATTTACATGCAAATGTATATCTGATGACCCTCTTTCTGATGAATGGAAGTGCAAGTATCTGTCTCTAATCTCAATGGAATAACCATGATAACGTAGGTTAGAATTAAAAATTGACAAACGGCATGACGCTGTTTGTTGTTGTCATTTTTCTGATACTCGTGTTTTGTTCTCCCTGCCATGGATTTGTTTCGCAAAAACACAGTCTAGCGGATAAGACAGTGTGAAAATTATTGTAAAATGTCTTTTCGTGGGCGAATTATACCCGTCTATCTTTCCATAACGTAGGTTAGACAAAACCTTGCGACAAAAATAAAACGGCATCAGATTTAGTATGGACGCCAGCTGGACAAGTTCATCTACCTGTGGCAAGACGGTTTGGTGGATAGGTGTAAATTATGACTGAAAATTAAGTCAACTCACACGTTTTCATTGTTTGAACCCGATGTTTTGTGCGTTACTAGTGGTTGCGACAGGTGATTTTAGCGTGTTTCTTAGCAAAATCTTCGCCTGGACGACCCGAAGGCAGCTGACAGTTGCGGTAAAACATAACTTAGTATATTACTATCATGTACTGATAACAGGAAAGCACAAGATACGCAGTTATTGCGTCTTTTAAAAACTTGGTGGCCCGCTACTGTCATGCGACAGCAATTGCACACGTTAACGAAGAATGGGCGAGATAATGATCCATACGGCACGGTAGCATAAGAATCTCACAAAACCCATTTTGACACTCAAACGTGAACAAGAAACAAATCTGTATGTAGCTACACTGTATATAATCAACTTAGAGATACTCATCAGAAAAACGCAAGACATTCTGACGAAAAGGTACTGCGAGACAGAGAATGTTCCTGAAGATCAAGAAATCAGATTTTCTCACCTGCTCCAAATTGTCTGTCGCAGACGTAATGTTTGTGTTAGCGTTCCTCTGCTTGGTCTCTATTGCCTTAATGTTGGAGGCATTTAGGACATTCACAGCGACTGAAAGAAAATGCACAGATTGGGATTACGATTTATTTATACTTTTCTTATTCCTGGGCATCGCGGGCTACTGGACTTGCAAAATAGACTTTTCCCTCGGGAATTCAAAATAGAAGGTTAAGATTAGCTTGCCTTTCATATTGTGGACAAATAACACACGAATTCATCACCAAACAGCAGTTGTTTTCACTTATAAGGGCTCACCTGTCAACATATGTGCTGATAAGACCTCTAGCTCTTCCGTGCCACTTTCAGTTGCCTCCTCCTTTACCCAATCACTTACATTTCGCAGCGTGGTCGATGCGTCCACCTGCGTTGAAACGTTAAAATTGGTTGAAACTGGTTTTGTAAAAAATAAACAACTTACAAAGCCACTCTTGTATACATCGCAATACATGTATATCTGTAAGATATAGTCTAGAACATTAAGTCTAGAACATAAGAAGGCATAGTCTAGAACATTAAGCACTTGTACCAAGATATGCGAAATTCTCTAGTTAGTGCCATACATCTAGACAACAGATATGCACATTTAACAAAGAACGAAATGTTCATCTACCTACGTTATAATTGAAACACTCTGTAAATTCGTTTACACGTGTTTTGATAATTGAGCTGAAGCATGTACATTATCCTAAAAATAGACAAAGCTCTGTGTATCTAACGCAATCCATTTACGCCAAGTTGCGCATGAACATGCATCT
This sequence comes from Branchiostoma floridae x Branchiostoma japonicum, assembly GCA_013266295.2. NCBI lineage: Eukaryota > Metazoa > Chordata > Leptocardii > Amphioxiformes > Branchiostomatidae > Branchiostoma > Branchiostoma floridae x Branchiostoma japonicum. Next base: position 7,011,389 of record CM023824.1, read on the forward strand.
AACTTAATTTTAATTGTCATTGTAATTGTGCTGGACCTGCGCATTGTTGGCGAGTTCCTCTGGAACTGCAGTGATGTGTTCCAAGGTGCTGAGGACCTGCTGAACGTGCTCTAGGCTGGTGACCTCCACCTGCTGCACAATGGCCGTTAAAGTCTCCCGAAGCTGTCACAGGGGAAAACATACGATATAATTCAAGTTACCTTTACATGTTTTAAAGCCCATTGAACATTGCCATAAACACGTGAACACCGCTGCGAAGAATTGTTACTACGAAATGCCAATTCCGTCATTTTGTCTGCAACACCATCGTACAAGATAGCCTGAAGTCCCTGTGGTCACACATTCAAGAATTAGGCCTCCCGAACACTAGCCGAACGCCTCCCAACCATGGTTAAGAGTAGGTCGGGAACAAGTTCGACTGGGTCGGCTGATGTTCGGCCAGGTCGGCTACTGTTCGGCTGCGCCAGCCTAATGTTTCAAAATTTTTAAAAGTATTCGGGTGTTGACGGGAGGTTCGGCCATTGTTGGCTGGTGTTCAGAAGTAGGTCCTGGCGTGCTTGGCAGTCAAATTTGACTCAACTTTAACTCAAACTCGATTTGATTCGTATAGAAAGGTAGGCGTGGTCTAAATCTGATCAGACTGCTCCCGAACTTCAGCCAACCTTGGTCGACTGGTGTTGGTCGACTGGTGTTCGGGGGAAGGTTCAAAATATGTGACAGGGGCTTTATAGGTACGGAGGTAGAACGGATTTTATGCTACCGCCAACAAAGGACAGCCTCAAAATAGTGAGCGCTTACCATAATTCTTTCCTGAGTCATATTATCTGCCGTGTTCGCCTGGGCATTCAGGACAGACGCTGCGCTAGAGATCACCGCAGTAGTTTTCTGAACATCTTGGATGGCAATTGTGGTGTTGTTGGTCAGTTTTTCGATTGACGAAATCTCAGCCGATCTCACCTTGATATTTGGGTGGAAACAGTGTCCAGATAAAAGTCACACAGTGATTACAGGCAACCAGTAATGCACTACAGCGTTTCTCAACGGTATGTTAGAATAGTTGGCTCCAATATCTCTTAACGAAATCTAGTTCATATCATCCATATCAAGTGACCCATAGACTGAGTAAAACTCTCTCACACATCCTCATTATCTCTTAGGCCCTCTTTCCGCTAGACGGTGATCCCTTAACGACGGTTGAGCGACCAAAACTGGATTTGTGTAACCCTTTCTTTCACAGTTGGAATATGATGTACGATGTAAAAGTACCACTTACAAGTGACTTTAAACAGTTTGTTCTTTGTCTATTAAATTCGTTGAACGATCTGTCAAATTTTTGGTCGCTCACGGAAGGGGAGGGGTTATTCTGCCATTAGTCATCTCGTTTATGTTATCAAACATCCATACACTCACCGTTGGCGGTGACGGCGTGAAACTCACAGATCCACCGAACTTATCTGACACTCGGACCAGAAGAGGAAGGGAATAGTTCATACGTCGGAGTCCCAGTGGAAGCTTTAGTGGTACGGTACAGTTCTCCTGTATGTAGAAAGGACGTCAGACATACAGCACATTTACAGAAAGTGTAAAGGTACATTTCGTTACATTTGCCTGTATTGATTGATAACAAACATATCTTACTTCACATACACATACTTCAGTCACTGACGAAAAGCAGTGGATGCTACTTGAAACGTCTGACAGTTTTCAAAATCTATTCAGTTGCTTGAGTAACTGTTCTCTTGTGCATCTCCTTACCTGGATGTCTAACCTTCATTGACTTACTTCACATACTTTGGATCGATTTGGTTCTAGGTGTTATGTATGCTTTGAGATTGAGATTGAAGTAGGTTTCCACCTCCTTTTTCTCGACAGATGGCAAAAAATGCAGTTAACGAAATGTTAGAATGAATAGAATGACCGAGGTAGCAAACAATAAGGTAGTGTTTTTTAGATTAGGTGACAGCTTACCGGCCCAGTGTACAGCAGATGAAAGACAGATGAAGAGCTGGTATTCACGGATGCAATGTCAATGTCAGTATCATACAGAAAATTGTAGGTTAGGGGTTGGTCAGGGTCATCAAAACCTGGAAATACCAGATAACAAATGATATCTAGATCTATGCAATCTCTAACATAAACATTCCAGAGCTTACATGTAGCATGCGGCAAGCTTGATGCACAGAAACACTTTTGATGCACAAATCCATATTTCATATTAAATGTACGTCAGATATACAACAAGACTGGCAATGAAAACATACATTGCCATGGCGACGGTGGTTGCTGTTTAGGTTATTGTTTGCATGGCACTGCGGCCCTGCCATCATTTCATGATTTTGAGAAAGACTCGGTGCCTATACATATACAGTGCACACCTCCCCTAAGTGTATAGTGAACGAGCCCCGGGGTCACAGAAAGTAGGGCATTCCCGGCAGGGAGCTGAGGTCTTCCCAAAGGTTTAATTTCCAGGAATGTGGGCATAGATGTGGGTCACATGCCTGTGGACATTCCATTCCTGTGGACAAAATGCCTGTACGATTCCTAGAATTCTTGCGAATTGCACACAATACTGTACCATTAGGCTCCTCCCTGAGACGTCGCCAAAAAAGCTAGCCTGGCTACCATCCTATTTGTACTCTCGCTCGCCCAAAAAAAATCGGGTCAGCAAGTGCAAGGAGTCCCGTTACAAAACGGATGGCAGACAGACTACCGGCATCGAATTACGGATAAGCAGACAAATCGTTTTTGTTTGTTAAATCGAAGGGTATCTACATCGACGACATAATCCTCACCTTGGCAGCATATCGTGAAGTCGTCTACCGAGGCCGTGCCGTTGGATGGCGTGACTTGACATGTCCCTCGGGTAGGGGGTCCGTTGGTTCTGAACGTGTATTCAGCGTAACCCGTACGTCTAGTTCGGACTTCAGTTATGTTCACCCTCATTACATAGTCCCCTGTCTGCAAGGACAAGAATATACCATAGCGATGAACAACTTTCGTTGGCACCATTTTGAGGCATAAATTTGACAGATTCTTTATAATAACATGTATTTCTCATAATGCCATCTATAAATTACGAATCCATCCATCCATCCATCCGTCCATCTATCCATCCGTCCATCCAGCCTCCATCCATCCATCCATCCATCCATCCATCCATCCATCCATCCATCCATCCATCCATCCATCCATCCATCCATCCATCCATCCATCCATCCATCCATCCATCCATCCATCCATGAAAACTAAGAGTGATCATTGTGTTTTCATGATTATATGTGTAAGGATGATTTGGTGATGGGATCCTGGATCACCAACAGCTTCCTCTGAAATGGCAGCTATTTGTTTGATTTTATCATCATCGAAGAAGGTATAAGACGGTAACAATGTCGTACTTGCTACATTTTCAAAACAAACGTTTCATCTGTCATTACCTCATTAAAGACGTTTGCCTTCAGTACCAGGTAGTCCTGATCGCGCTCATTTAGGAGATTGTCGTCATAATCACCGTCATCCCATTTTGGATAACCAGCCGGACTGCCAACAAGTGTCCACCAGTACTCGTAAATGAAATCATCTACATGATAAAGTACAGAATATCAATAATGTTATTGGCGTTGTTGAGACGTTAATGAGCCCATTGCAGATAATCAAATAGCGGGGTCGTGTAGCTCAGCGACAGAGTACTCGACTCGGAACCAAGAGGTCCCGGGTTCGAGTCCTGACATGCCACCGCCTAGTGCCCTTGGGAAAGGCACTTTACACAACTTTCCTCACTTGACTCAGGTATTTGTCCTGTGTCTGTATTTGTCCTGTGTTGGTGGCGGCATAAAATAAGTTGAAAAAACTTGAGTGTGCCGTCACCATGTCGTGTCTCGAAATGTTTGAATAAAAAAAAAAGATAATCAAATTAGCTCCTGTTGTGTTTTAGACTGTGGCTGGTGGTAAGCCGGGTCTTTGCTAGAAGGAGCAAAGTGAATGCTTGTAACTGCAGAATACATTGCTATCCTGAATATTGGGGAACATTTTCCTGCTGCTTTTAACCCATGTACATTCAGGACGATAGAAGGGTTGTGCGTTTCCCTGAAAGGCAATGACAATGGACGTAATGAACATCAGCAAATATCATTTGACATTCTAAGTGTTTCTGACATAGTCTTTTGGAGGCGAAAATAGATTCATCATAAGCCTCACCAGACTGATGATCACAGTTCCCACAAACAGACACCAACTTCATCTGCTCGCCCTCTTTTATAATGGGTCCACACGTGCCATGCAGTTCCTCACATCTAAAGAGAGAAGAAATAACATTTAATTTACATGTAGTATTCTACTATAACTCTTGATGTTTCAGGTCTAAGAGAGTCCATTGTTAATCGTAGCTTTGGAACATTTGTTGTGGGCTTGGGAGTATTTGTGTGTGCTATGTTGGTGGAATCTTTATAAGTGAAAACAAGTTGATATCAATATCATATCTAATGACAATTCTTGAATTTTGAAACCATGCCACTATGACTGAAAGAAGAACTAACAGTTTGAGGGAAACGTATCGATGAAAACTTACATTATTTGTGGTTGTGGGATGGAATGAGTGACGTTTGCCTTGACCACTTCGATAACCTGTGCTGCACTGCCAGGTATCCTTCCCGGCGCGGACACAGTCAGGGTGAAGTTAAAAACACGCGTGAAGAACTCCCGTTTTACAAAAATACTAAGTTCACCGCATTTAGGAGGAGGTAGGATTGGGCAACCCCCCTTGGCTGAAATGTGAAAAGCATTGTAGTTATAAAAGATCTCAAAATTATCGTTAATACTTTCAGTTTAAGATGTGAATAATATGTAACATACGATTTTAGCTGATTTACGTCTGCTTGCCGTAAGTGACGTAGATACTCACCGGGTTGAAGTACGGCACAATTCCAGGTATAAGTCAAGTCACAAGGACCAAGCCACTCGTTAGGGTCAAACGACAGTGTTGCAGCGTCAAGTGTCAGATTTCCGTGGTCAACCTGCCTTTTGGAGCCGCCCAGAATCCCGGCTATAAGTGGGGAGGTGGTGATTTCGATCGTAGTTGATGTTTGTGAAGAAAGTTTTACCTTGATATCGTGCTCAGCGACTATAGCTACTTTCAAGAAGAACGTGATCTTGCCGATGGGCAGTTTGTTGGGCTGTACCTTTATATCTGCCTGTGTGAGAGCAGTGTTGCTCAGTGTAATCCTATCGATATCTGTGCTGTTAAACGTCCAACTGTAGCTGATTTCTGTGATGCTTTCGACATTGCATTGCGACGAGTACTCGATCACACTGTTGAGCTGAAATTCATCACTTCTCTGTATAGTTCTCCCTCCCCCAAGTATGTTCACAATCGGTTTGCAAAAGCTACAAAGGTAGGATCCCTTTGTGTTGACGCAAACAGAGTCGTCAGGACAGTTATCCATGCGCAGGGCACACTCGTCGATATCTGGGGAAAACATAAAGGTTTATTGTCAAATGTCACGCATCTAGGCTGTCTGATTAATGCTTTCAATAAAAAAAGGAAACCGACAATTTTGATTCCCACTTCGTCCTACATACTATGCGGTATGCAGCATTATACTTCTTCAGTTTAGCGATACCTGAAGTTTTTTTTCCTACTTGCAGATAATGTACATCATGATAGTAGAAATTGATATGCCTACCTATACACTTTGCTCCATTCGTTCTGTTGTAGCCTTTCCGACATTCACATGTCCAGTTCAAGTTCCGTTCAACGCACGTCTCCTCGTGCTCACAATGACAGCGTACGAGAGCTTGATAGGTACAAAAATGGCTAGTTAATACATCCATAAAACCATATTAGATATCACTGCCTGTGACCAAATGACTTTTACATTGAAGAGTACGGGTCATGTTGATAACATATTTTCAACACTCTCTTAGAATAGAGAACCTATAGAAATCTGATGAGCCCCATTTGGACATGTATTACGTGTGAATGATTTTCTAAACCTACGATCGTTTAATTTTTGTGACGGTCTTTTATCAACGTTAAAATTGTTAGATCAAGTCAAGAAACACATAGAAATGTTGATACACATCGGCGAAGTAGGTTACGGTGTAAACTATATGAATTGAGCTCGCGGGTGCATACCTTCCTCTCCAAAGACAGTATAGTTACTCTGAATGGAGAGGTTTCCAATTTTGTTGCCGGTCGTATGATTTTTGATACGCATCTGTAGGTCGGGGATAGTGTGCACGGTGAGGTTCACCTCGTAAACTGCTAACACACTTCCAGGACTGGAAAATTGAAATGAAGAATAGATCAACAAATATTGCAAAAAGAAAAAAAGTGATGCATGTACAATTGCAATGTAGTGCAGTTATAATCACAAAACAATTACGGGACTCGACTTTGTGTCATTCATGTAACAGTCTTTTTTATTCAATCTACAACCAATTTATTTGACGGTATAACATGGATTTAGAAACAGTGTACCGGGTTGTGGGAGGTGTGCAACAAACGTTGCCAAAACGGACATAGAGAACTGATAGAGACTCTAGAACATGGTCAAAAGTGCGCTATCTCAAAATAAGCATTTTCTAGAGCATTGACCCTTCTACTAAACAGGTGTCTAAAGAGCGAATGGTTTTACCCGATATCACAACTGAACTTCCTACCGGAATCGTAGCACACGCATGTTCTCCACTCCATGGTCGTAATTATCATTTGCGCCATCACCGTTGTAATCATGCTTCACGTACAGACTCGGCCAGGCCTTTATGATGCTATTAAACTAAATGATAATTTCATTTTATTTCAATCAATCAATCAATCAATCAATCAATCAATCAATCAATCAATCAATCAACAAAATAATCTATTTTACAAATAAGCTTTAAATATAAATTTATGCGTTAAGTTGTATGTAAATAATATTTCAATTTTGATATAGTTTGTATGATGTATGTCTTCCTCTAGGAAGAATAGCTAGACATACCTGTCTGTTTGTACTTGTATGCTAGCTAATGGAGGAAATAAAGCACCTAAATCACCTATCCATATAGCTATCCATCTACCCATCTTTCAGTCGGCTCATTCTTTGTTATGAAGGCGCTCTGTAGCTATTCATGTAAATTCAGATATGTTCTACATATTATAATCATTGTTTATTTAACCATCGTATTGAACTCGTTTTTCTGTACTAGAAATGAAAGAAAAAGAAAATCTAACATACCGGTTCCCACACAATCGTTTCCATAGTTCTGAAAGCCTGCGACGTAGTAGATAGCAAATGGATTGTGAAAATAATGGTCGGGAATCTGCATTGAAAATGGTACGTGACCACCTCTGAAAAACATTTGTGGTAAAACTGTCATCAATGAATACAACGTATCATGCATGTACAGATGTCCGTCCTTTTGACCAATAATAATAATAATAATAATAATAATAATAATAATAATAATAATACGTTCGCGCGGTAAAAGTCATGGTACTTACAGAACTACACACGAAGCATAACGCTTTATTCTCAAGCCATTACCTATTGTTACCTATATCATTTCATCAAGTCTGAAACAGAAAGTAGCTGTTAAGGACACAAACATACCTGAACAAAATTTTCCATTTCCTCTGTAGCCAGGATCCCCTCTGTAGCCAGGATCCCCTCTGTAGCCAGGATCACAGACGCATCGGTCCAACTCTTGGTTGCAGTGTGCATTAAGCTCACACAGATCATTTCCACAGGCGTCTAACTCTACGAAACAAAAAATGGAAAAAGTTGTCATCTTCATTCATTTGGAATGTCATCACGAAAATTAACAACCCGATGTAGGGGTGTTATTTGACGTACAGCCTCATCATTTTCTGTCCTTTTTGTCCAGAGATACTTTTCAAGACAATCACATAACAGCTTTGAGACATGGAAGTGTGCAATAGCTCTACAAGAATGAAAATGTGATCATCAAAGAGTACATGATGTAGGACTAAGTGGTACATAGTAAACCACGCACCTTCTTCGCAGTTAGGCCCATCATATTTCGACGTACATGTACATTTGTAGCCGTTTACCATGTCACTGCAGGTTCCTCCGTTTCGGCATGGATTAGAATCACACTCATTGATGTCTGAAATATTAACCAGAGATGGCTTTGTCTGTTTTTAATGTCAGACATTTGCTATATTCTTTTGCAGCTTGCAAAGATGGGGATGAAATTTAAGTACATCAACCTGAAATTTTCCAAACAAGCAAGATAAAAAAAACGTGAAAAAAAGATTACTAAGATGTAGCTTTTAAACGGAGTGAGGAATCTGAGATTTGAGACTCCTGTCATCTTACTGTCAATTTACCTTTCCACCCACGTGCTGTCAACCTACTCTGTCAGGACACGAAACACACAAACCCACAAGACAGACACTAAAAGTACCTAGAGGTACTAAGATGTCTACCTGAGCATCCAGATCCATTGACAAGACCATCCCCTGTAAATCCACGCCTGCAGGTACAACTCGCATCAAGGGCAGGGGCAGGATTATCTTTGCAGGTGGCCAGCGCGTGACATGGATTAGCTGAGCAGGCGTCGATGTCTGGATGGTATAAAGTTAGGAAACACTTATTACTCTTAGGATGTTAGAAAAGAACTCTGTCTATGTCATTTCTACATACAAGAATAAGAATGTGATCATCATAGAGAATATGATGTAGGAATAGGTGGTACATAATAAACCACGTACCTCTTTCGCAGTTACGTCCTGCATATCCCGGCGTACATTCACAATTGTAGCTGTTTCCTCTGTTAGTGTGCGAAGTGCGCGAATTAAAGGATAGATAAGATGTAGTTTTCAAATTAATACCTGAACATCCAGTTCCATTGACGTAACCATCTCCTGTATATCCAGTGTTGCAGGTGCAACTGGCATCAAGGGCAGGAGCGGGATTATCTGTACAGTTGGCGTTTTCATGACATGGATTTGTCAAGCAGGCATCGATGTCTGCAGGATAGAAGATAAGCAAACAGTCATTACCCTACGGATGCCAGAAAATAAATCTGCCTATGTCGTTTCTACATACAAGAATAAAAATGTGATCATCATAGCGAACCACGCACCTCTTTCGCAGTTACGTCCTGCATGTCCAGGAGTACATCTACAATTGTAGCTGTTTCCTCTGTTAGTGCAGGTTCCTCCGTTTTGACATGGATTGGAATCACAGATATCTGGAATATCAACAAGTGGTGAATTGCCTGCTTTAATGTCAGACATTTGCTACATTCTCGGATGGTGATATATTCTTGTGAAGCACGCAAACAATTGGACAACATTTCCGTGCAACAAACTGAAATCTTCTAAGCATAGAAAGTGCGTGAAATAAAGGATAGATAAGACGTAGCTTTCAAAGTAATACCTGAACATCCAGTTCCATTGACGTAACCATCTCCTGTATATCCAGTGTTACAGGTACAAGTCGCATCAAGGGCAGGAGCGCGGTTATCTGTACAGTTGGCGTTTTCATGGCATGGATTTGGTGAGCAGGCATCGATGTCTGCAGGATAGAAGATAAGGAAACATTTATTACTCTACGGATGTCAGAAAAGAAATCTATCTATATAGTTTCTACATACAAGAGTAGAAATGTGATCATCATAGAGAATATGATGTAGGAATAGGTGGTACATAATAAACCACGCACCTCTTTCGCAGTTACGTCCTGCATATCCCGGAGTACATCTACAATTGTAGCTGTTTCCTCTGTTAGTGCAGGTTCCCCCGTTTTGACATGGATTGGGATCACAGATATCTGGAACATCAACAAGTGATGAATTACCTGCTTTTAATGTCAGGCATTGCCGGATGGTGATACATTCTTCTGCAGTTTGCAAACATGTACATGCAGATGAATTTTACGTGCATCAATCTGAAATCTTCCAAGCATAGAAAGTGCGTAAAGAAAAGGGTAGATAAGATGTAGCTTTCAAATTAATACCTGAACATCCAGTTCCATTGACGTAACCATCTCCTGTATATCCAATGTTGCAGGTGCAACTGGCATCCAGGGCAGGAGCGGGATTATCTGTACAGTTGGCGTTCTGGTGACATGGATTTGTCAAGCAGGCATCGATGTCTGCAGGGTAGAAGATTAGCAAACAGTCATTCCTCTACGGATGCCAGAAAATAAATCTGCCTCTGTCGTTTCTACATACAAGAATAAAAATGTGATCATCATAGCGAACCACGCACCTCTTTCGCAGTTACGTCCTGCATATCCAGGAGTACATCTACAATTGTAGCTGTTTCCTCTGTTAGTGCAGGTTCCTCCGTTTTGACATGGATTGGAATCACAGATATCTGGAATATCAACAAGTGGTGAATTACCTGCTTTAATGTCAGACATTTGCTACATTCTCGGATGGTGATATATTCTTGTGAAGCACGCAAACAACTGGACAACATTTCCGTGCAACAAACTGAAATCTTCTAAGCATAGAAAGTGCGTGAAATAAAGGATAGATAAGACGTAGCTTCCAAAGTAATACCTAAACATCCAGTTCCATTGACGTAACCATCTCCTGTATATCCAGTGTTACAGGTACAAGTCGCATCAAGGGCAGGAGCGGGGTTATCTGCACAGTTGGCGTTTTCATGGCATGGATTTGGTGAGCAGGCATCGATGTCTGCAGGATAGAAGATAAGGAAACATTTATTACTCTACGGATGTCAGAAAAGAAATCTATCTATATAGTTTCTACATACAAGAGTAGAAATGTGATCATCATAGAGAATATGATGTAGGAATAGGTGGTACATAATAAACCACGCACCTCTTTCGCAGTTACGTCCTGCATATCCCGGAGTACATCTACAATTGTAGCTGTTTCCTCTGTTAGTGCAGGTTCCCCCGTTTTGACATGGATTGGGATCACAGATATCTGGAACATCAACAAGTGATGAATTACCTGCTTTTAATGTCAGGCATTGCCGGATGGTGATACATTCTTCTGCAGTTTGCAAACATGTACATGCAGATGAATTTTACGTGCATCAATCTGAAATCTTCCAAGCATAGAAAGTGCGTAAAGAAAAGGGTAGATAAGATGTAGCTTTCAAATTAATACCTGAACATCCAGTTCCATTGACGTAACCATCTCCTGTATATCCAATGTTGCAGGTGCAACTTGCATCCAGGGCAGGAGCTGGATTATCTGTACAGTTGGCGTTCTGGTGACATGGATTTGTCAAGCAGGCATCGATGTCTGCAGGGTAGAAGATAAGCAAACAGTCATTACTCTACGGTTGCCAGAAAATAAATCTGCCTATGTCGTTTCTACATACAAGAATAAAAATGTGATCATCATAGCGAACCACGCACCTCTTTCGCAGTTACGTCCTGCATATCCAGGAGTACATCTACAATTGTAGCTGTTTCCTCTGTTAGTGCAGGTTCCTTCGTTTTGACATGGATTGGAATCGCAGATATCTGGAATATCAACAAGTGGTGAATTACCTGCTTTAATGTCAGACATTTGCTACATTCTCGGATGGTGATATATTCTTGTGAAGCACGCAAACAATTGGACAACATTTCCGTGCAACAAACTGAAATCTTCTAAGCATAGAAAGTGCGTGGAATAAAGGATAGATAAGACGTAGCTTTCAAAGTAATACCTAAACATCCAGTTCCATTGACGTAACCATCTCCTGTATATCCAGTGTTGCAGGTACATCTGGCATCAAGGGCAGGAGCGGGGTTATCTGTACAGTTGGCGTTTTCATGGCATGGATTTGGTGAGCAGGCATCGATGTCTGCAGGATAGAAGATAAGGAAACATTTATTACTCTACGGATGTCAGAAAAGAAATCTATCTATATAGTTTCTACATACAAGAGTAAAAATGTGATCATCATAGAGAATATGATGTAGGAATAGGTGGTACATAATAAACCACGCACCTCTTTCGCAGTTACGTCCTGCATATCCCGGCGTACATCTACAATTGTAGCTGTTTCCTCTGTTAGTGCAGGTTCCCCCGTTTTGACATGGATTGGAATCACAGATATCTGGAACATCAACAAGTGATGAATTACCTGCTTTTAATGTCAGGCATTGCCGGATGGTGACACATTCTTCTGCAGTTTGCAAACATGTACATGCAGATGAATTTTACGTGCATCAATCTGAAATCTTCCAAGCATAGAAAGTGCGTAAAGAAAAGGATAGATAAGATGTAGTTTTCAAATTGATACCTGAACACCCAGTTCCATTGACGTAACCATCTCCTGTATATCCAATGTTGCATGTGCAACTGGCATCAAGGGCAGGAGCGGGATTATCTGTACAGTTGGCGTTCTGGTGACATGGATTTGTCAAGCAGGCATCGATGTCTGCAGGATAGAAGATAAGCAAACAGTCATTACTCTACGGATGCCAGAAAATAAATCTTCATATGTCGTATCTACATACAAGAATAAAAATGTGATCATCATAGTGAACCACGCACCTCTTTCGCAGTTACGTCCTGCATATCCCGGCGTACATCTACAATTGTAGCTGTTTCCTCTGTTAGTGCAGGTTCCCCCGTTTTGACATGGATTGGAATCACAGATATCTGGAACATCAACAAGTGATGAATTACCTGCTTTAATGTCAGGCATTGCCGGATGGTGATACATTCTTCTGCAGTTTGCAAACATGTACATGCAGATGAATTTTACGTGCATCAATCTGAAATCTTCCAAGCATAGAAAGTGCGTAAAGAAAAGGATAGATAAGATGTAGCTTTCAAATTAATACCTGAACACCCAGTTCCATTGACGTAACCATCTCCTGTATATCCAATGTTGCAGGTGCAACTGGCATCCAGGGTAGGGGCGGGATTATCTGTACAGGTGGCATTTTTGTCGCATGGATTTGGTAAGCAGGCATCGATGTCTGCATGGTAAAAGATAAGGAAACACTCATTACTCTCCGGATGTCAGAAAAGAAATCTCAACATGATATTTTTACAAAGTTAGCTAGATTTCCATGCACGAACTCATACCTTCACCAACTGATGTTAACCTTTACGACTAATATATTATATAGGTATATTATTGGTGATGCAAAAAATGTCCTTCTTTAAGCTTTGCATAATAAACTGTATCAGTTAATAATCTTTTCTACCGAAATAGCATAAGTTATCTAAAGTTTGAAAGTTATCTTAACAAAGAAGGCTATTGCAGCATTTTCTCATCTATTATGCAAATGAGGCCCTGCTTTGTATGATTCATTTCAAATGATGTTAACCTTTGATTGACTTCAATACGCCGCAAGTAAGAAATTCACCTCATTAACCACAATGTAATTCCTCACAGTAATACCTGAACATCCAGTTCCATTGACGTAACCATCTCCTGTATATCCAGTGTTGCAGGTGCAAGTGGCATCAAGGGCAGGAGCGGGGTTATCTGTACAGGTGGCGTTTTTGTCGCACGGATTTGCTAAGCAGGCATCGATGTCTACATGGAAAAGATAAGGAAACACTTTGGATGTCAGACAAGAAATCTGGCTATGTCATTTCTAGAACCCTTCTGAATGCATATGATGAATATTCTATTTCAGAGATTATGAAAAGGTGATTATGTGTAGAAGTAACCTGCATGTCATACGGAATATTTAATGATCAATAACATATCAATGTACTATTTTGGTAAATAATCGGCGACCATTGCCGTAAAGTAATACCTGAACATCCAGTTCCATTGACGTAACCATCTCCTGTATATCCGGTGATGCAGGTGCAACTGGCATCAAGGGCAGGAGCAGGGTTATCTGTACAGGTGGCGTTTTCGTGGCATAGATTTGGTGAGCAGGCATCGATGTCTGCATGGCAGAAGATAAGGAAACACCCATTAAGGTAGGGATGTCAGACAAGAAATCTGGCTATGTCATTTCTACAACTTAGGTGCACCTGTTTCACCATGCCCTCCATGTATATTATGTATGTGATTAATCGTAATAAATAAATAAATAAATAAACCCTTTTCAATTACTACTACGCTATTTCAGCTATTACACCGGAAGGAAAGATATGAGATAGCCTTTATGTCACACGGATTATTCAATGATCGATAACATATCAGTGTAAAATAAGTGAACAAGAGACTGTGTCTGTCTAAATGATACGCTGTACACTATGTACTATTTGGTAGATTTTAAGTAATCAGTGACCGTGGCCTCAGGGGAATACCTGAACACCCAGTTCCATTGACGTAACCATTTCCTGTATATCCAGTGTTGCAGGTGCAAGTGGCATGAAGGGTAGGAGCGGGGTTATCTGTACAGGTGGCGTTTTTGTCGCATGGATTTGTCAAGCAGGCATCGATGTCTGTATTGTGTAATATAAGGGGACATTTATTCCTCAACGGAAGTCAGAAAAGAAATATGTACATGTCATTTCTACAACCCTTTTTAATTAGGACAATGCTATTTTAGAGATTACATCGGGAATATGAAATTGTATGTACAAGTAGCCTGCATGTCACACGGATCATTCAATGATCGATAACATATCAGTCTAAAAAAAGAGAAAACGAGATTGCATCTATCCAAATGACACGCTGTATACAAAGTACCATTTTGTAAATGATCTGTGACCACAGCCTCAATACCTGAACATGCAGTTCCATTGACGAGACCATCTCCTGTATACCCAGTGTTGCATGTGCAAGTGGCATCAAGGGCAGGGGCGGGATTATCTGTACAGTTGGCGTTCTGGTGGCATGGATTTGTCAAGCAGGCATCGATGTCTGCAGGATAGAATTAAAGAAACTGAAATTACTCTATAAATGTCAGAAAGAAAATCTGGCTATGTCGTTTCTACATACAAAATTGAAAATGTAATCATTATAGATAATATGATGTATGAATAGGTGATACATATAGTAAATCGCGAACCTTTTTCGCAGTTACGTCCTACATATCCAGGAGTACATTCACAATTGTAGCTGTTTCCTCGGCCAGTGCAGGTTCCTCCGTTTTGACATGGATTAGGATCACAAGGATGTGTAGGCTGTGCCAGCATTTAAAGAAGAAGGCGATATTTGCGTCATATGCGTTGTTCTAATCGTGAAAATAAGCTGTACTTAAAACAAATGTGAAAAGGATTTGTGACGATAACAAAGTCAAGAAAACAGAGTCGAACATTCTTTTCTATAAAAGATCAAGTTTGTTTTGTTGCTTTACCGTAGTGCGAGGTGGAGTAGTCCTTGGTGTTGTTAAAACTGTATTTTGTTTTGTAGTAATAAGCGTAGACTCGCCAGTTGTGCTCAGTGTAGTTAGGGCAATTGGGGCCATTGTTGTTTGATGACTTGTGCCTAACGTCGTTTTTGTCTGCAGTAAAAGAAGAACAAAACGACCTTTGTGTCACATCATGCATTGGTATGCTCGTTGACGTCAGCTGTAATTGAAAATCATATTAGAGTGATTCGGAAGGCCAGTGAAAGGAACCAGTCAAAAACTGCCAAACAAATTTAACAGGAGCAGGGCTTGTTTGATGAATGTTCAAGGCTGTTTTGTTACTTTACCGTGGTGGGAGATTGAGATGTCCGTAGCGTTGACGATACTGTAGTTGGCTGTGTGGTCATAAGTGTGGACTCGTCCGTTGTTCCTTGTGTAGTTAGAGCAGTTGTGGCCATTGTTGTTTTTTGACTTGTCCTAAATGTAGTCAGCACCTATATTGACAGAAAAAAACAGCAATCTTTGTGTCGTTATGATCGTGACAATAAGCTGTAGTTCAAACTCATTTAAGAAGGATCCGGCAGAAAAGTAAAAGGAAAAAAAAGAAACAAAATTAATAATGATTAATTGGTGTCAGACATTATTTTTGATGATAGATTAGGTTTGTTTCGTTGCTTTACCGTAGTTCTTGGCGGTGTTGAAACTGTAGTTTTCTTTGTAGTAATAAGCGTAGATTCGTCAGTTGTGCTCAGTGTAGTTAGGGCAGTTGTGGCCATTGTTGTTTTATGACTTGTGCCTAACGTAGTTTGTATCTGCATTAAAAAAGAGCAAACCGGCCTTTGTATCACATGCGTTGTTATGCTCTTGACTTAAGCTGTAATTGAAAGTTATATTAGAGTAATTCATAAGACAGGTGAACAAGAGCTTCAAAGGGGTCGGGCATTTTTGTAAAGCAGCTCAAGTCTGTTTTGTTGCCTTACTCAAGATACTGTAATAGGGGTTTGGTCGTTCTTAGCGTTGCCGATACTACTTCTGGCTCTGTGGTCTCTAGCCTGGATTCGTCACATGTCTTTTGTGAAGTTACAAAAGGTGGTGGCATTGTGGTTTAATGACTTGTACTTATGTAATTTGTCTCTGAATTAAGAAGAACAATTTTATGTCAGTTGCGTTATTAAGATTGTAGACATTAAATTATCACTGGAGTCTGCGTCTGCATTAAAAATACAAAAGTAGGGCCAATGTGTCTTTAAAGATGTCATGATCACAGACAAGAGATGGGATTGAACCTCGTGTTACAAGAAATTTGGAGAAACGGAAAAGAAAACGTAGCCTGGATGCCATCCGATTTGTAACGGGTATACCCCGAGGTAGCGAGTGCGAAAGAGCCCCGTTACAAAACGGATGGCACCCAAGCTAAAAAAACGGTGATAAAACTAAAATGGGTTATTTTTTAAGTGGTTCAAGTCTGTTTCAGTGCTTTACCGTAGTAGGTACTTGAGTTGTCTTTAGCGTTGTCGATACTGTAGTTGGCCTTGTGGTCACTAGGGTGGACTTGTCAGTTGTCTTCTGCGTACTCAGAAGTGTTGTGGGCATTGTTGTTTCATGACTTGTGCTTAATGTACTCTGCATCTGCATTGAATAAAGAACATAAGTGAGGGTTATGCCATGTATGCTGTAATGACCGTACACATGAGCTGTAGTAAAGGGTCAAAGGTTTGGAAAGCTAGTATGAAGACAGTGACGATAATGAAGGAAAGGTTAATTGGGAACAATCTTTTGATAATAGTTTCTGTTTGTTTTGCTGCTTTACCGTAGTGGTAGGTTGTGTTGTCCGTAGCGTTGTCGATAATGTAGTTGGCTGTGTGGTCATAAGTGTGGATTCGTCACTTGTCTTGTAGGAATTTATAACAGTTGTGGGCATTGTTGTTTGATAACTTGTACTTAATGTAGTTTGTCTCTGCATTAAATAAAGAAGAATAGGTTGTACATGTCAACTGCGTTGCTTAGATACGTAGAATAAACTAAAGTGAAAAGTTATGCTTGAAGGATTCGGACGGCTTGTAAATAAAAGATTCAAGAAACTGTCGAGAAGAGCTTAGTACGAGTTGCGTATTGCTCTAAGAGTTGAAGTCTGTATTGTTGTTTTACCGTTGTAGGTGGTTGAGTTGTTTGTCGTGTTGTCGAAACTGTACTTAGCGGTGTGGTGTCTAGGGTTGATTTGTCGCTTGTCCTCTGTGTAGTCAGAAGGGTTGTGGGCATTGTCGTTCTATGACTTGTACTCAATGTAGTCTGTGTCTGTATTAATGTGGAAAAGAACGACGGTTGTATCCTTATGCGATGTTATAATCATAGGCAAAAGAATTAGTTAAACGTCATGTTAGAAAGGTTTTGAAGGATCCTTTCAAGAAATAGACTAAGCGAAGAAAGCATCAAGAAAGGTTTTAAAAAAGTGGGTTATTGTTTTAGCGGTTTAAGTCTGTTTCGATGCTTTACCGTAGTAGGTACTTGAGTTGTCTTTAGCGTTGTCGATACTGTAGTTGGCCTTGTGGTCACTAGGGTGGACTTGTCGGTTGTCCTCTGCGTACTCAGAAGTGTTGTGGGCATTGTTGTTTGATGACTTGTGCTTAATGTACTCTGCATCTGCAATGAATAAAGAACATAAGTGAGGGTTATTCCATATGTTCTGTAATGACCGTACACATGAGCTGTAGTAAATGGTCAAAGGTTTGGAAAGCTAGTATGAAGACAGTGACGATAATGAAGGAAAGGTTAATTGGGAACAATCTTTCGATAATAGTTTCTGTTTGTTTTGCTGCTTTACCGCAGTGGTAGGTTGTGTTGTCCGTAGCGTTGTCAATAATGTAGTTGGCTGTGTGGTCATAAGAGTGGATTCGTCACTTGTCATGTAGGAAGTTGTAAAAGTTGTGGGCATTGTTGTTTTATAAGTTGTCTGTAGCGTTGTCGATACTGGACGTGGGTGTATGGTCATGAGTGTGGATTGGTCGGTTGTCTTTTGTGAAGTTAGAACAGTTGTGGACATCGTTGCCTTATACGTTGTCTCTAGCGTTGTCATTACTGGACTTGGGTGTGTGGTTATGAGTGTGGATTGGTCAGTTGTCTTGCTTGAAGTTAGAATAGTTGCGGGCATTGTCGTTTTATAACTTGTCTGTGGCGTTGTGGACACTGGACGTGGGTATGTTGTCATGGGTGTGGATTGGTCAGTTGTCTTTTGAGAAGTTAGAACAGTTGTGGGCATTGTTGTTTTATAACTTGTTCTTAATGAACTCTGCATCTGTATTGAGTAAAGAAGAGCAATTATGGTTATGCTATATGTGCCATAATGAACGTACACGTGAGCTGTAGTAAAGGGTCATGTTAGAAAGGTTTGGATGGCTAGTAAAAAGACCCAGACGATTATCAAGGAAAGGTTAATTGGGAACAATCTTATGATACTAGTTTTTGTTTGTTTTGCTGCTTTACCGTAGTGGTAGGTTGTGTTGTCCGTAGCGTTGTCGATAATGTAGTTGGCTGTGTGGCCATAAGTGTGGATTCGTCACTTGTCTTGTAGGAAGTTGTAACAGTTGTGGGCATTGTTGTTTTATAAGTTGTCTGTAGCATAGTCGATAATAGTCTTGGGCGTGTGGTTATGAGTGTGCTTTGGTCAGTTGTCTTGTATGAAGTTAGAATAGTTGTTGGCATTGTTGTTTGATAACTTGTACTTAATGTAGTTTGTCTCTGCATTAAATGAAGAAGAAGAAGAAGGTCGTACATGTCAACTGCGTTGCTTAGATACGTAGAATGAACTGAAGTCAAAAGTTATGCTTGAAGGATTCGGACGGCTTGTAAATAAAAGATTCAAGAAACTGTCGAGAAGAGCTTAGTACGAGTTGCGTATTGCTCTAAGAGTTGAAGTCTGTATTGTTGTTTTACCGTTGTAGGTGGTTGAGTTGTTTGTCGTGTTGTCGAAACTGTACTTAGCGGTGTGGTGTCTAGGGTTGATTTGTCGCTTGTCCTCTGTGTAGTCAGAAGGGTTGTGGGCATTGTCGTTCTATGACTTGTACTCAATGTAGTCTGTGTCTGTATTAATGTGGAAAAGAACGACGGTTGTATCCTTATGCGATGTTATAATCATAGGCAAAAGAAGTAGTTAAACGTCATGTTAGAAAGGTTTTTTGAAGGATCCTTTCAAGAAATAGACCAAGCGAAGAAAGCATCAAGAAAGGTTTTAAAAAAGTGGGTTATTGTTTTAGCGGTTCAAGTCTGTTTCGTTGCTTTACCGTAGTAGGTACTTGAGTTGTCTTAAGCGTTGTCGATACTGTAGTTGGCCTTGTGGTCACTAGGGTGGACTTGTCGGTTGTCCTCTGCGTACTCAGAAGTGTTGTGGGCATTGTTGTTTGATGACTTGTGCTTAATGTACTCTGCATCTGCAATGAATAAAGAACATAAGTGAGGGTTATTCCATATGTTCTGTAATGACCGTACACATGAGCTGTAGTAAAGGGTCAAAGGTTTGGAAAGCTAGTATGAAGACAGTGACGATAATGAAGGAAAGGTTAATTGGGACCAATATTTTGATAATAGTTTCTGTTTGTTTTGCTGCTTTACCGCAGTGGTAGGTTGTGTTGTCCGTAGCGTTGTCAATAATGTAGTTGGCTGTGTGGTCATAAGTGTGGATTCGTCACTTGTCTTGTAGGAAGTTGTAAAAGTTGTGGGCATTGTTGTTTTATAAGTTGTCTGTAGCGTTGTCGATACTGGACGTGGGTGTATGGTCATGAGTGTGGATTGGTCAGTTGTCTTTTGTGAAGTTAGAACAGTTGTGGACATCGTTGCCTTATACGTTGTCTCTAGCGTTGTCATTACTGGACTTGGGTGTGTGGTTATGAGTGTGGATTGGTCAGTTGTCTTGCTTGAAGTTAGAATAGTTGTGGGCATTGTCGTTTTATAACTTGTCTGTAGCGTTGTGGATAGTGGACGTGGGTATGTTGTCATGGGTGTGGATTGGTCAGTTTTCTTTTGTGAAGTTAGAACAGTTGTGGGCATTGTTGTTTTATAACTTGTTCTTAATGTACTCTGCATCTGTATTGAGTAAAGAAGAACAATTGTTGTTATGATATATGTGCCGTAATGACCGTACACTTGAGCTGTAGTAAAGCGTCATGTCAGAAAGGTTTGGATGGCTAGTAAAAAGACCCAGACGATTATCAAGGAAAGGTTAATTGGGACCAATCTTTTGATACTAGTTTCTGTTTGTTTTGCTCCTTTACCGTAGTGGTAGGTTGTGTTGTCCGTAGCGTTGTCGATAATGTAGTTGGCTGTGTGGTCATAAGTGTGGATTCGTCAGTTGTCTTGAATGAAGTCATAACAGTTGTGGGCATTGTTGTTTTATAAGTTGTCTGTAGCACAGTCGATACTAGTCTTGGGCGTGTGGTCATGAGTGTGCTTTGGTCAGTTGTAGTGTATGAAGTTAGAATAGTTGTGGGCATCGTTGTTTGATAACTTGTACTTAATGTACTTTGTGTCTGCATTAAATAAAGAAGAAGAAGAAGGTCGTAAATGTCAACTGCGTTGCTTAGATACGTAGAATGAACTGAAGTCAAAAGTTATGCTTGAAGGATTCGGACAGCTTGTAAATAAAGAGTCAAGAAACAGCTTAGTACGAGTTGAGTATTACTCTAAGAGTTTAAGTCTGCATTGTTGTTTTACCGTTGTAGGTGGTTGAGTTGTTTGTCGTGTTGTCGAAACTGTACTTAGCGGTGTGGTAAGTAGGGTTGATTTGTCGCTTGTCCTCTGTGTAGTCAGAAGGGTTGTGGGCATTGTCTTTCTATGACTTGTACTCAATGTAGTCTGTGTCTGTATTAATGAGGAAAAGAACGACGCTTTTATTCTTATGCGTTGATATAATCATAGTGAAAAGAAGTAGTTAAAAGTCATGTTAGAAAGATTTTTGAAGGATCCTTTAAAGAAATCGAATAAGCGAAGAAATCGTCAAGAAAGGTTTAAAATAGTGGGTTATTTTTTAAGCGGTTCAAGTCTGTTTCGGTGCTTAACCGTAGTAGGTGCTTGAGTTGTCTTTAGCGTCGTCGATACTGTAGTTGGCCTTGTGGTCACTAGGGTGGACTTGTCGGTTGTCCTCTGCGTACTTAGAACTGTTGTGGGCATTGTTGTTTCATGACTTGTGCTTAATGTACTCTGCATCTGCATTGAATCAAGAAGATAAGTGAGGGTTATGCCATATGTGCTGTAATGACCGTACACATGAGCTGTAGTAAAGGGTCAAAGGTTTGGAAAGCTAGTATGAAGACAATGACGATAATAAAGGAAAGGTTAATTGGGACCAATTTTTTGATAATAGTTTCTGTTTGTTTTGCTCCTTTACCGTAGTGGTAGGTTGTGTTGTCCGTAGCGTTGTCGATAATGTAGTTGGCTGTGTGGTCATAAGTGTAGATTCGTCAGTTGTGGGCATTGTTGTTTTATAAGTTGTCTGTAGCACAGTCGATACTAGTCTTGGGCGTGTGGTCATGAGTGTGCTTTGGTCAGTTGTCTTGTATGAAGTTAGAATAGTTGTGGGCATCGTTGTTTGATAACTTGTACTTAATGTACTTTGTGTCTGCATTAAATAAAGAAGAAGAAGGTCGTAAATGTCAACTGCGTTGCTTAGATACGTAGAATGAACTGAAGTCAAAAGTTATGCTTGAAGGATTCGGACAGCTTGTAAATAAAGAGTCAAGAAACAGCTTAGTACGAGTTGAGTATTACTCTAAGAGTTTAAGTCTGCATTGTTGTTTTACCGTTGTAGGTGGTTGAGTTGTTTGTCGTGTTGTCGAAACTGTACTTAGCGGTGTGGTAACTAGGGTTGATTTGTCGCTTTTCCTCTGTGTAGTCAGAAGGGTTGTAGGCATTGTCGTTCTATGACTTGTACTCAATGTAGTCTGTGTCTGTATTAATGAGGAAAAGAACGATGCTTTTATTCTTATGCGTTGATATAATCATAGTGAAAAGAAGTAGTTAAAAGTCATGTTAGAAAGATTTTTGAAGGATCCTTTAAAGAAATCGACTAAGCGAAGAAATCGTCAAGAAAGGTTTAAAATAGTGGGTTATTTTTTAAGCGGTTCAAGTCTGTTTCGGTGCTTTACCGTAGTAGGTGCTTGAGTTGTCTTTAGCGTCGTCGATACTGTAGTTGGCCTTGTGGTCACTAGGGTGGACTTGTCGGTTGTCCTCTGCGTACTCAGAACTGTTGTGGGCATTGTTGTTCCATGACTTGTGCTTAATGTACTCTGCATCTGCATTGAATCAAGGAGATAAGTGAGGGTTATGCCATATGTGCTGTAATGACCGTACACATGAGCTGTAGTAAAGGGTCAAAGGTTTGGAAAGCTAGTATGAAGACAATGACGATAATAAAGGAAAGGTTAATTGGGACCAATCTTTTGATAATAGTTTCTGTTTGTTTTGCTCCTTTACCGTAGTGGTAGGTTGTGTTGTCCGTAGCGTTGTCGATAATGTAGTTGGCTGTGTGGTCATAAGTGTGGATTCGTCAGTTGTCTTGAATGAAGTCATAACAGTTGTGGGCATTGTTGTTTTATAAGTTGTCTGTAGCACAGTCGATACTAGTCTTGGGCGTGTGGTCATGAGTGTGCTTTGGTCACTTGTCTTGTATGAAGTTAGAATAGTTGTGGGCATCGTTGTTTGATAACTTGTACTTAATGTACTTTGTGTCTGTATTAAATAAAGAAGAAGAAGGTCGTAAATGTCAACTGCGTTGCTTAGATACGTAGAATGAACTGAAGTCAAAAGTTATGCTTGAAGGATTCGGACAGCTTGTAAAAAAAGAGTCAAGAAGCAGCTTAGTACGAGTTGAGTATTACTCTAAGAGTTTAAGTCTGCATTGTTGTTTTACCGTTGTAGGTGGTTGAGTTGTTTGTCGTGTTGTCGAAACTGTACTTAGCGGTGTGGTAAGTAGGGTTGATTTGTCGCTTGTCCTCTGTGTAGTCAGAAGGGTTGTGGGCATTGTCGTTCTATGACTTGTACTCAATGTAGTCTGTGTCTGTATTAATGCGGAAAAGAACGACGCTTTTATTCTTATGCGTTGATATAATCATAGTGAAAAGAAGTAGTTAAAAGTCATGTTAGAAAGATTTTTGAAGGATCCTTTAAAGAAATCGACTAAGCGAAGAAATCGTCAAGAAAGGTTTAAAATAGTGGGTTATTTTTTTAGCGGTTCAAGTCTGTTTCGGTGCTTTACCGTAGTAGGTGCTTGAGTTGTCTTTAGCGTCGTCGATACTGTAGTTGGCCTTGTGGTCACTAGGGTGGACTTGTCGGTTGTCCTCTGCGTACTCAGAACTGTTGTGGGTATTGTTGTTTCATGACTTGTGCTTAATGTACTCTGCATCTGCATTGAATCAAGAAGATAAGTGAGGGTTATGCCATATGTGCTGTAATGACCGTACACATGAGCTGTAGTAAAGGGTCAAAGGTTTGGAAAGCTAGTATGAAGACAGTGACGATAATGAAGGAAAGGTTAATTGGGACCAATCTTTTGATAATAGTTTCTGTTTGTTTTGCTCCTTTACCGTTGTGGTAGGTTGTGTTGTCCGTAGCGTTGTCGATAATGTAGTTGGCTGTGTGGTCATAAGTGTGGATTCGTCAGTTGTCATGAATGAAGTCATAACAGTTGTAGGCATTGTTGTTTTATAAGTTGTCTGTAGCATAGTCGATACTCGTCTTGGGTGTGTGGTCATGAGTGTGCTTTGGTCAGTTGTCTTGTATGAAGTTAGAAGAGTTGTGGGCATCGTTGCTTTATAAGTTGTCTGTAGAGTTGTCGATACTGGGCTTGGGTGTGTGGTCATGAGTGTGGATTGGTCAGTTGTCTTGTGTGAAGTTAGAATAGTTGTAGGCATTGTCGTTTTATAACTTGTCTGTAGCGTTGTGGATAGTGGACGTGGGTATGTTGTCATGGGTGTGGATTGGTCAGTTTTCTTTTGTGAAGTTAGAACAGTTGTGGGCATTGTTGTTTTATAACTTGTTCTTAATGTACTCTGCATCTGTATTGAGTAAAGAAGAACAATTGTTGTTATGATATATGTGCCGTAATGACCG
This sequence comes from Branchiostoma floridae x Branchiostoma japonicum, assembly GCA_013266295.2. Taxonomy (NCBI): domain Eukaryota; kingdom Metazoa; phylum Chordata; class Leptocardii; order Amphioxiformes; family Branchiostomatidae; genus Branchiostoma; species Branchiostoma floridae x Branchiostoma japonicum. The sequence continues at coordinate 7,035,676 of CM023824.1, forward strand.
TACACTTGAGCTGTAGTAAAGCGTCCTGTCAGAAAGGTTTGGATGGCTAGTAAGAAGGCCCAGACGATAATGAAGGAAAGGTTAATTTAAACAGTCTTTTGATACTAGTTTATGTTTGTTTTGCTGCTTTACCGTAGTGGTAGGTTGTGTTGTCCGTAGCGTTGTCGATAATGTAGTTGGCTGTGTGGTCATAAGTGTGGATTCGTCAGTTGTCTTGAATGAAGTCATAACAGTTGTGGGCATTGTTGTTTTATAAGTTGTCTGTAGCACAGTCGATACTAGTCTTGGGCGTGTGGTCATGAGTGTGCTTTGGTCACTTGTCTTGTATGAAGTTAGAATAGTTGTGGGCATCGTTGTTTGATAACTTGTACTTAATGTACTTTGTGTCTGCATTAAATAAAGAAGAAGAAGAAGGTCGTAAATGTCAACTGCGTTGCTTAGATACGCAGAATGAACTGAAGTCAAAAGTTATGCTTGAAGGATTCGGACGGCTTGTAAATAAAAGAGTCAAGAAACTGTCGAGAACAGCTTAGTACGAGTTGAGTATTACTCTAAGAGTTTAAGTCTGCATTGTTGTTTTACCGTTGTAGGTGGTTGAGTTGTTTGTCGTGTTGTCGAAACTGTACTTAGCGGTGTGGTAACTAGGGTTGATTTGTCGCTTGTCCTCTGTGTAGTCAGAAGGGTTGTGGGCATTGTCGTTCTATGACTTGTACTCAATGTAGTCTGTGTCTGTATTAATGAGGAAAAGAACGACGCTTTTATTCTTATGCGTTGATATAACCATAGTGAAAAGAAGTCGTTAAAAGTCATGTTAGAAAGATTTTTGAAGGATCCTTTAAAGAAATCGACTAAGCGAAGAAATCGTCAAGAAAGGTTTAAAATAGAGGGTTATTTTTTAAGCGGTTCAAGTCTGTTTCGGTGCTTTACCGTAGTAGGTGCTTGAGTTGTCTTTAGCGTCGTCGATACTGTAGTTGGCCTTGTGGTCACTAGGGTGGACTTGTCGGTTGTCCTCTGCGTACTCAGAACTGTTGTGGGCATTGTTGTTTCATGACTTGTGCTTAATGTACTCTGCATCTGCATTGAATCAAGAAGATAAGTGAGGGTTATGCCATATGTGCTGTAATGACCGTACACATGAGCTGTAGTAAAGGGTCAAAGGTTTGGAAAGCTAGTATGAAGGCAGTGACGATAATGAAGGAAAGATTAATTGGGACCAATCTTTTGATAATAGTTTCTGTTTGTTTTGCTGCTTTACCGTTGTGGTAGGTTGTGTTGTCCGTAGCGTTGTCGATAATGTAGTTGGCTGTGTGGTCATAAGTGTGGATTCGTCAGTTGTCTTGTATGAAGTTATAACAGTTGTGGGCATTGTTGTTTTATAAGTTGTCTGTAGCATAGTCGATACTCGTCTTGGGCGTGTGGTCATGAGTGTGCTTTGGTCAGTTGTCTTGTATGAAGTTAGAAGAGTTGTGGGCATCGTTGCTTTATAAGTTGTCTGTAGAGTTGTCGATACTGGGCTTGGGTGTGTGGTCATGAGTGTGGATTGGTCAGTTGTCTTGTGTGAGGTTAGAATAGTTGTAGGCATTGTCGTTTTATAACTTGTCTGTAGCGTTGTGGATAGTGGACGTGGGTATGTTGTCATGGGTGTGGATTGGTCAGTTTTCTTTTGTGAAGTTAGAACAGTTGTGGGCATTGTTGTTTTATAACTTGTTCTTAATGTACTCTGCATCTGTATTGAGTAAAGAAGAACAATTGTTGTTATGATATATGTGCCGTAATGACCGTACACTTGAGCTGTAGTAAAGCGTCATGTCAGAAAGGTTTGGATGGCTAGTAAGAAGGCCCAGACGATTATGAAGGAAAGGTTAATTTAAACAGTCTTTTGATACTAGTTTCTGTTTGTTTTGCTGCTTTACCGTAGTGGTAGGTTGTGTTGTCCGTAGCGTTGTCGATAATGTAGTTGGCTGTGTGGTCATAAGTGTGGATTCGTCAGTTGTCTTGAATGAAGTCATAACAGTTGTGGGCATTGTTGTTTTATAAGTTGTCTGTAGCACAGTCGATACTAGTCTTGGGCATGTGGTCATGAGTGTGCTTTGGTCAGTTGTCTTGTATGAAGTTAGAATAGTTGTGGGCATCGTTGTTTGATAACTTGTACTTAATGTACTTTGTGTCTGCATTAAATAAAGAAGAAGAAGAAGGTCGTAAATGTCAACTGCGTTGCTTAGATACGTAGAATGAACTGAAGTCAAAAGTTATGCTTGAAGGATTCGGACAGCTTGTAAATAAAAGAGTCAAGAAACAGCTTAGTACGAGTTGAGTATTACTCTAAGAGTTTAAGTCTGCATTGTTGTTTTACCGTTGTAGGTGGTTGAGTTGTTTGTCGTGTTGTCGAAACTGTACTTAGCGGTGTGGTAACTAGGGTTGATTTGTCGCTTGTCCTCTGTGTAGTCAGAAGGGTTGTGGGCATTGTCGTTCTATGACTTGTACTCAATGTAGTCTGTGTCTGTATTAATGCGGAAAAGAACTACGCTTGTATTCTTATGCGTTAATATAATCATAGTGAAAAGAAGTAGTTAAAAGTCATGTTAGAAAGATTTTTGAAGGATCCTTTAAAGAAATCGACTAAGCGAAGAAATCGTCAAGAAAGGTTTAAAATAGAGGGTTATGTTTTAAGCGGTTCAAGTCTGTTTCGGTGCTTTACCGTAGTAGGTGCTTGAGTTGTCTTTAGCGTCGTCGATACTGTAGTTGGCCTTGTGGTCACTAGGGTGGACTTGTCGGTTGTCCTCTGCGTACTCAGAACTGTTGTGGGCATTGTTGTTTCATGACTTGTGCTTAATGTACTCTGCATCTGCATTGAATCAAGAAGATAAGTGAGGGTTATGCCATATGTGCTGTAATGACCGTACACATGAGCTGTAGTAAAGGGTCAAAGGTTTGGAAAGCTAGTATGAAGACAGTGACGATAATGAAGGAAAGGTTAATTGGGACCAATCTTTTGATAATAGTTTCTGTTTGTTTTGCTGCTTTACCGTTGTGGTAGGTTGTGTTGTCCGTAGCGTTGTCGATAATGTAGTTGGCTGTGTGGTCATAAGTGTGGATTCGTCAGTTGTCTTGTATGAAGTTATAACAGTTGTGGGCATTGTTGTTTTATAAGTTGTCTGTAGCATAGTCGATACTCGTCTTGGGTGTGTGGTCATGAGTGTGCTTTGGTCAGTTGTCTTGTATGAAGTTAGAAGAGTTGTGGGCATCGTTGCTTTATAAGTTGTCTGTAGAGTTGTCGATACTGGGCTTGGGTGTGTGGTCATGAGTGTGGATTGGTCAGTTGTCTTGTGTGAGGTTAGAATAGTTGTAGGCATTGTCGTTTTATAACTTGTCTGTAGCGTTGTGGATAGTGGACGTGGGTATGTTGTCATGGGTGTGGATTGGTCAGTTTTCTTTTGTGAAGTTAGAACAGTTGTGGGCATTGTTGTTTTATAACTTGTTCTTAATGTACTCTGCATCTGTATTGAGTAAAGAAGAACAATTGTTGTTATGATATATGTGCCGTAATGACCGTACACTTGAGCTGTAGTAAAGCGTCATGTCAGAAAGGTTTGGATGGCTAGTAAGAAGGCCCAGACGATTATGAAGGAAAGGTTAATTTAAACAGTCTTTTGATACTAGTTTCTGTTTGTTTTGCTGCTTTACCGTAGTGGTAGGTTGTGTTGTCCGTAGCGTTGTCGATAATGTAGTTGGCTGTGTGGTCATAAGTGTGGATTCGTCAGTTGTCTTGAATGAAGTCATAACAGTTGTGGGCATTGTTGTTTTATAAGTTGTCTGTAGCACAGTCGATACTAGTCTTGGGCGTGTGGTCATGAGTGTGCTTTGGTCACTTGTCTTGTATGAAGTTAGAATAGTTGTGGGCATCGTTGTTTGATAACTTGTACTTAATGTACTTTGTGTCTGCATTAAATAAAGAAGAAGAAGAAGGTCGTAAATGTCAACTGCGTTGCTTAGATACGTAGAATGAACTGAAGTCAAAAGTTATGCTTGAAGGATTCGGACAGCTTGTAAATAAAAGAGTCAAGAAACTGTCGAGAACAGCTTAGTACGAGTTGAGTATTACTCTAAGAGTTTAAGTCTGCATTGTTGTTTTACCGTTGTAGGTGGTTGAGTTGTTTGTCGTGTTGTCGAAACTGTACTTAGCGGTGTGGTAACTAGGGTTGATTTGTCGCTTGTCCTCTGTGTAGTCAGAAGGGTTGTGGGCATTGTCGTTCTATGACTTGTACTCAATGTAGTCTGTGTCTGTATTAATGAGGAAAAGAACGACGCTTTTATTCTTATGCGTTGATATAATCATAGTGAAAAGAAGTAGTTAAAAGTCATGTTAGAAAGATTTTTGAAGGATCCTTTAAAGAAATCGACTAAGCGAAGAAATCGTCAAGAAAGGTTTAAAATAGAGGGTTATTTTTTAAGCGGTTCAAGTCTGTTTCGGTGCTTTACCGTAGTAGGTGCTTGAGTTGTCTTTAGCGTCGTCGATACTGTAGTTGGCCTTGTGGTCACTAGGGTGGACTTGTCGGTTGTCCTCTGCGTACTCAGAACTGTTGTGGGCATTGTTGTTTGATGACTTGTGCTTAATGTACTCTGCATCTGCATTGAATCAAGAAGATAAGTGAGGGTTATGCCATATGTGCTGTAATGACCGTACACATGAGCTGTAGTAAAGGGTCAAAGGTTTGGAAAGCTAGTATGAAGACAGTGACGATAATGAAGGAAAGGTTAATTGGGACCAATCTTTTGATAATAGTTTCTGTTTGTTTTGCTGCTTTACCGTTGTGGTAGGTTGTGTTGTCCGTAGCGTTGTCGATAATGTAGTTGGCTGTGTGGTCATAAGTGTGGATTCGTCAGTTGATCTTGTATGAAGTTATAACAGTTGTGGGCATTGTTGTTTTATAAGTTGTCTGTAGCATAGTCGATACTCGTCTTGGGCGTGTGGTCATGAGTGTGCTTTGGTCAGTTGTCTTGTATGAAGTTAGAAGAGTTGTGGGCATCGTTGCTTTATAAGTTGTCTGTAGAGTTGTCGATACTGGGCTTGGGTGTGTGGTCATGAGTGTGGATTGGTCAGTTGTCTTGTGTGAGGTTAGAATAGTTGTAGGCATTGTCGTTTTATAACTTGTCTGTAGCGTTGTGGATAGTGGACGTGGGTATGTTGTCATGGGTGTGGATTGGTCAGTTTTCTTTTGTGAAGTTAGAACAGTTGTGGGCATTGTTGTTTTATAACTTGTTCTCAATGAACTCTGCATCTGTATTGAGTAAAGAAGAGCAATTATGGTTATGCTATATGTGCCATAATGACCGTACACATGAGCTGTAGTAAAGGGTCATGTTCGAAAGGTTTGGATGGCTAGTAAGAAGGCCCAGACGATTATGAAGGAAAGGTTAATTTAAACAGTCTTTTGATACTAGTTTCTGTTTGTTTTGCTGCTTTACCGTAGTGGTAGGTTGTGTTGTCCGTAGCGTTGTCGATAATGTAGTTGGCTGTGTGGTCATAAGTGTGGATTCGTCAGTTGTCTTGAATGAAGTCATAACAGTTGTGGGCATTGTTGTTTTATAAGTTGTCTGTAGCACAGTCGATACTAGTCTTGGGCGTGTGGTCATGAGTGTGCTTTGGTCACTTGTCTTGTATGAAGTTAGAATAGTTGTGGGCATCGTTGTTTGATAACTTGTACTTAATGTAGTTTGTCTCTGCATTGAAATAAAGAAGAAGAAGAAGGTCGTACATGTCAACTGCGTTGCTTAGATACGTAGAATGAACTGAAGTAAAAGTTATGCTTGAAGGATTCGGACAGCTTGTAAATAAAGAGTCAAGAAACTGTCGAGAACAGCTTAGTACGAGTTGAGTATTACTCTAAGAGTTTAAGTCTGCATTGTTGTTTTACCGTTGTAGGTGGTTGAGTTGTTTGTCGTGTTGTCGAAACTGTACTTAGCGGTGTGGTAACTAGGGTTGATTTGTCGCTTGTCCTCTGTGTAGTCAGAAGGGTTGTGGGCATTGTCGTTCTATGACTTGTACTCAATGTAGCCTGTGTCTGTATTAATGCGGAAAAGAACGACGCTTTTATTCTTATGCGTTGATATAATCATAGTGAAAAGAAGTAGTTAAAAGTCATGTTAGAAAGATTTTTGAAGGATCCTTTAAAGAAATCGACTAAGCGAAGAAATCGTCAAGAAAGGTTTAAAATAGAGGGTTATGTTTTAAGCGGTTCAAGTCTGTTTCGGTGCTTTACCGTAGTAGGTGCTTGAGTTGTCTTTAGCGTCGTCGATACTGTAGTTGGCCTTGTGGTCACTAGGGTGGACTTGTCGGTTTTCCTCTGCGTATTCAGAAGTGTTGTGGGCATTGTTGTTTGATGACTTGTGCTTAATGTACTCTGCATCTGCATTGAATCAAGAAGATAAGTGAGGGTTATGCCATATGTGCTGTAATGACCGTACACATGAGCTGTAGTAAAGGGTCAAAGGTTTGGAAAGCTAGTATGAAGACAGTGACGATAATGAAGGAAAGGTTAATTGGGACCAATCTTTTGATAATAGTTTCTGTTTGTTTTGCTCCTTTACCGTAGTGGTAGGTTGTGTTGTCCGTAGCGTTGTCGATAATGTAGTTGGCTGTGTGGTCATAAGTGTGGATTCGTCAGTTGTCTTGTATGAAGTTATAACAGTTGTGGGCATTGTTGTTTTATAAGTTGTCTGTAGCATAGTCGATACTAGTCTTGGGTGTGTGGTCATGAGTGTGCTTTGGTCAGTTGTCTTGTATGAAGTCAGAAGAGTTGTGGGCATCGTTGCTTTATAAGTTGTCTGTAGAGTTGTCGATACTGGGCTTGGGTGTGTGGTCATGAGTGTGGATTGGTCAGTTGTCTTGTGTGAGGTTAGAATAGTTGTAGGCATTGTCGTTTTATAACTTGTCTGTAGCGTTGTGGATAGTGGACGTGGGTATGTTGTCATGGGTGTGGATTGGTCAGTTTTCTTTTGTGAAGTTAGAACAGTTGTGGGCATTGTTGTTTTATAACTTGTTCTCAATGAACTCTGCATCTGTATTGAGTAAAGAAGAGCAATTATGGTTATGCTATATGTGCCATAATGAACGTACACATGAGCTGTAGTAAAGGGTCATGTTCGAAAGGTTTGGATGGCTAGTAAGAAGGCCCAGACGATTATGAAGGAAAGGTTAATTTAAACAGTCTTTTGATACTAGTTTATGTTTGTTTTGCTGCTTTACCGTAGTGGTAGGTTGTGTTGTCCGTAGCGTTGTCGATAATGTAGTTGGCTGTGTGGTCATAAGTGTGGATTCGTCAGTTGTCTTGAATGAAGTCATAACAGTTGTGGGCATTGTTGTTTTATAAGTTGTCTGTAGCACAGTCGATACTAGTCTTGGGCGTGTGGTCATGAGTGTGCTTTGGTCACTTGTCTTGTATGAAGTTAGAATAGTTGTGGGCATCGTTGTTTGATAACTTGTACTTAATGTAGTTTGTCTCTGCATTGAATAAAGAAGAAGAAGAAGGTCGTACATGTCAACTGCGTTGCTTAGATACGTAGAATGAACTGAAGTGAAAAGTTATGCTTGAAGGATTCGGACAGCTTGTAAATAAAAGAGTCAAGAAACTGTCGAGAACAGCTTAGTACGAGTTGAGTATTACTCTAAGAGTTTAAGTCTGCATTGTTGTTTTACCGTTGTAGGTGGTTGAGTTGTTTGTCGTGTTGTCGAAACTGTACTTAGCGGTGTGGTAACTAGGGTTGATTTGTCGCTTGTCCTCTGTGTAGTCAGAAGGGTTGTGGGCATTGTCGTTCTATGACTTGTACTCAATGTAGCCTGTGTCTGTATTAATGCGGAAAAGAACGACGCTTTTATTCTTATGCGTTGATATAATCATAGTGAAAAGAAGTAGTTAAAAGTCATGTTAGAAAGATTTTTGAAGGATCCTTTAAAGAAATCGACTAAGCGAAGAAATCGTCAAGAAAGGTTTAAAATAGAGGGTTATGTTTTAAGCGGTTCAAGTCTGTTTCGGTGCTTTACCGTAGTAGGTGCTTGAGTTGTCTTTAGCGTCGTCGATACTGTAGTTGGCCTTGTGGTCACTAGGGTGGACTTGTCGGTTTTCCTCTGCGTACTCAGAAGTGTTGTGGGCATTGTTGTTTGATGACTTGTGCTTAATGTACTCTGCATCTGCATTGAATCAAGAAGATAAGTGAGGGTTATGCCATATGTGCTGTAATGACCGTACACATGAGCTGTAGTAAAGGGTCAAAGGTTTGGAAAGCTAGTATGAAGACAGTGACGATAATGAAGGAAAGGTTAATTGGGACCAATCTTTTGATAATAGTTTCTGTTTGTTTTGCTCCTTTACCGTAGTGGTAGGTTGTGTTGTCCGTAGCGTTGTCGATAATGTAGTTGGCTGTGTGGTCATAAGTGTGGATTCGTCAGTTGTCTTGTATGAAGTTATAACAGTTGTGGGCATTGTTGTTTTATAAGTTGTCTGTAGCATAGTCGATACTAGTCTTGGGTGTGTGGTCATGAGTGTGCTTTGGTCAGTTGTCTTGTATGAAGTCAGAAGAGTTGTGGGCATCGTTGCTTTATAAGTTGTCTGTAGAGTTGTCGATACTGGGCTTGGGTGTGTGGTCATGAGTGTGGATTGGTCAGTTGTCTTGTGTGAGGTTAGAATAGTTGTAGGCATTGTCGTTTTATAACTTGTCTGTAGCGTTGTGGATAGTAGACGTGGGTATGTTGTCATGGGTGTGGATTGGTCAGTTTTCTTTTGTGAAGTTAGAACAGTTGTGGGCATTGTTGTTTTATAACTTGTTCTCAATGTACTCTGCATCTGTATTGAGTAAAGAAGAACAATTATTGTTATGCTATATGTGCCGTAATGACCGTACACATGAGCTGTAAGTAAAGCGTCATGTCAGAAAGGTTTGGATGGCTAGTAAGAAGGCCCAGACGATTATGAAGGAAATGTTAATTTAAACAGTCTTTTGATACTAGTTTCTGTTTGTTTTGCTGCTTTACCGTAGTGGTAGGTTGTGTTGTCCGTAGCGTTGTCGATAATGTAGTTGGCTGTGTGGTCATAAGTGTGGATTCGTCAGTTGTCTTGAATGAAGTCATAACAGTTGTGGGCATTGTTGTTTTATAAGTTGTCTGTAGCACAGTCGATACTAGTCTTGGGCGTGTGGTCATGAGTGTGCTTTGGTCACTTGTCTTGTATGAAGTTAGAATAGTTGTGGGCATCGTTGTTTGATAACTTGTACTTAATGTACTTTGTGTCTGCATTAAATAAAGAAGAAGAAGAAGGTCGTAAATGTCAACTGCGTTGCTTAGATACGTAGAATGAACTGAAGTGAAAAGTTATGCTTGAAGGATTCGGACAGCTTGTAAATAAAGAGTCAAGGAACAGCTTAGTACGAGTTGAGTATTACTCTAAGAGTTTAAGTCTGCATTGTTGTTTTACCGTTGTAGGTGGTTGAGTTGTTTGTCGTGTTGTCGAAACTGTACTTAGCGGTGTGGTAACTAGGGTTGATTTGTCGCTTGTCCTCTGTGTAGTCAGAAGGGTTGTGGGCATTGTCGTTCTATGACTTGTACTCAATGTAGTCTGTGTCTGTATTAATGAGGAAAAGAACGACGCTTTTATTCTTATGCGTTGATATAATCATAGTGAAAAGAAGTAGTTAAAAGTCATGTTAGAAAGATTTTTGAAGGATCCTTTAAAGAAATCGACTAAGCGAAGAAATCGTCAAGAAAGGTTTAAAATAGTGGGTTATTGTTTTAAGCGGTTCAAGTCTGTTTCGGTGCTTTACCGTAGTAGGTGCTTGAGTTGTCTTTAGCGTCGTCGATACTGTAGTTGGCCTTGTGGTCACTAGGGTGGACTTGTCGGTTGTCCTCTGCGTACTCAGAACTGTTGTGGGCATTGTTGTTTGATGACTTGTGCTTAATGTACTCTGCATCTGCATTGAATAAAGAACATAAGTGAGGGTTATTCCATATGTTCTGTAATGACCGTACACATGAGCTGTAGTAAAGGGTCAAAGGTTTGGAAAGCTAGTATGAAGACAGTGACGATAATGAAGGAAAGGTTAATTGGGAACAATCTTTTGATAATAGTTTCTGTTTGTTTTGCTGCTTTACCGCAGTGGTAGGTTGTGTTGTCCGTAGCGTTGTCAATAATGTAGTTGGCTGTGTGGTCATAAGAGTGGATTCGTCACTTGTCTTGTAGGAAGTTGTAAAAGTTGTGGGCATTGTTGTTTTATAAGTTATCTGTAGCGTTGTCGATACTGGACTTGGGTGTATGGTCATGACTGTGGATTGGTCAGTTGTCTTTTGTGAAGTTAGAACAGTTGTGGACATCGTTGCCTTATACGTTGTCTCTAGCGTTGTCATTACTGGACTTGGGTGTGTGGTTATGAGTGTGGATTGGTCAGTTGTCTTGCTTGAAGTTAGAATAGTTGTGGGCATTGTCGTTTTATAACTTGTCTGTAGCGTTGTGGATAGTGGACGTGGGTATGTTGTCATGGGTGTGGATTGGTCAGTTTTCTTTTGTGAAGTTAGAACAGTTGTGGGCATTGTTGTTTTATAACTTGTTCTCAATGAACTCTGCATCTGTATTGAGTAAAGAAGAGCAATTATGGTTATGCTATATGTGCCATAATGAACGTACACATGAGCTGTAGTAAAGGGTCATGTTCGAAAGGTTTGGATGGCTAGTAAGAAGGCCCAGACGATTATGAAGGAAAGGTTAATTGAAACAGTCTTTTGATACTAGTTTTTGTTTGTTTTGCTGCTTTACCGTAGTGGTAGGTTGTGTTGTCCGTAGCGTTGTCGATAATGTAGTTGGCTGTGTGGTCATAAGTGTGGATTCGTCAGTTGTCTTGAATGAAGTCATAACAGTTGTGGGCATTGTTGTTTTATAAGTTGTCTGTAGCACAGTCGATACTAGTCTTGGGCGTGTGGTCATGAGTGTGCTTTGGTCACTTGTCTTGTATGAAGTTAGAATAGTTGTGGGCATCGTTGTTTGATAACTTGTACTTAATGTAGTTTGTCTCTGCATTGAATAAAGAAGAAGAAGAAGGTCGTACATGTCAACTGCGTTGCTTAGATACGTAGAATGAACTGAAGTGAAAAGTTATGCTTGAAGGATTCGGACAGCTTGTAAATAAAAGAGTCAAGAAACTGTCGAGAACAGCTTAGTACGAGTTGAGTATTACTCTAAGAGTTTAAGTCTGCATTGTTGTTTTACCGTTGTAGGTGGTTGAGTTGTTTGTCGTGTTGTCGAAACTGTACTTAGCGGTGTGGTAACTAGGGTTGATTTGTCGCTTGTCCTCTGTGTAGTCAGAAGGGTTGTGGGCATTGTCGTTCTATGACTTGTACTCAATGTAGCCTGTGTCTGTATTAATGCGGAAAAGAACGACGCTTTTATTCTTATGCGTTGATATAATCATAGTGAAAAGAAGTAGTTAAAAGTCATGTTAGAAAGATTTTTGAAGGATCCTTTAAAGAAATCGACTAAGCGAAGAAATCGTCAAGAAAGGTTTAAAATAGAGGGTTATGTTTTAAGCGGTTCAAGTCTGTTTCGGTGCTTTACCGTAGTAGGTGCTTGAGTTGTCTTTAGCGTCGTCGATACTGTAGTTGGCCTTGTGGTCACTAGGGTGGACTTGTCGGTTTTCCTCTGCGTATTCAGAAGTGTTGTGGGCATTGTTGTTTGATGACTTGTGCTTAATGTACTCTGCATCTGCATTGAATCAAGAAGATAAGTGAGGGTTATGCCATATGTGCTGTAATGACCGTACACATGAGCTGTAGTAAAGGGTCAAAGGTTTGGAAAGCTAGTATGAAGACCGTGACGATAATGAAGGAAAGGTTAATTGGGACCAATCTTTTGATAATAGTTTCTGTTTGTTTTGCTGCTTTACCGTTGTGGTAGGTTGTGTTGTCCGTAGCGTTGTCGATAATGTAGTTGGCTGTGTGGTCATAAGTGTGGATTCGTCAGTTATCTTGTATGAAGTTATAACAGTTGTGGGCATTGTTGTTTTATAAGTTGTCTGTAGCATAGTCGATACTAGTCTTGGGTGTGTGGTCATGAGTGTGCTTTGGTCAGTTGTCTTGTATGAAGTTAGAAGAGTTGTGGGCATCGTTGCTTTATAAGTTGTCTGTAGAGTTGTCGATACTGGGCTTGGGTGTGTGGTCATGAGTGTGGATTGGTCAGTTGTCTTGTGTGAGGTTAGAATAGTTGTAGGCATTGTCGTTTTATAACTTGTCTGTAGCGTTGTGGATAGTGGACGTGGGTATGTTGTCATGGGTGTGGATTGGTCAGTTTTCTTTTGTGAAGTTAGAACAGTTGTGGGCATTGTTGTTTTATAACTTGTTCTCAATGAACTCTGCATCTGTATTGAGTAAAGAAGAGCAATTATGGTTATGCTATATGTGCCATAATGAACGTACACATGAGCTGTAGTAAAGGGTCATGTTCGAAAGGTTTGGATGGCTAGTAAGAAGGCCCAGACGATTATGAAGGAAAGGTTAATTTAAACAGTCTTTTGATACTAGTTTATGTTTGTTTTGCTGCTTTACCGTAGTGGTAGGTTGTGTTGTCCGTAGCGTTGTCGATAATGTAGTTGGCTGTGTGGTCATAAGTGTGGATTCGTCAGTTGTCTTGAATGAAGTCATAACAGTTGTGGGCATTGTTGTTTTATAAGTTGTCTGTAGCACAGTCGATACTAGTCTTGGGCGTGTGGTCATGAGTGTGCTTTGGTCACTTGTCTTGTATGAAGTTAGAATAGTTGTGGGCATCGTTGTTTGATAACTTGTACTTAATGTAGTTTGTCTCTGCATTGAATAAAGAAGAAGAAGAAGGTCGTACATGTCAACTGCGTTGCTTAGATACGTAGAATGAACTGAAGTGAAAAGTTATGCTTGAAGGATTCGGACAGCTTGTAAATAAAAGAGTCAAGAAACTGTCGAGAACAGCTTAGTACGAGTTGAGTATTACTCTAAGAGTTTAAGTCTGCATTGTTGTTTTACCGTTGTAGGTGGTTGAGTTGTTTGTCGTGTTGTCGAAACTGTACTTAGCGGTGTGGTAACTAGGGTTGATTTGTCGCTTGTCCTCTGTGTAGTCAGAAGGGTTGTGGGCATTGTCGTTCTATGACTTGTACTCAATGTAGCCTGTGTCTGTATTAATGCGGAAAAGAACGACGCTTTTATTCTTATGCGTTGATATAATCATAGTGAAAAGAAGTAGTTAAAAGTCATGTTAGAAAGATTTTTGAAGGATCCTTTAAAGAAATCGACTAAGCGAAGAAATCGTCAAGAAAGGTTTAAAATAGAGGGTTATGTTTTAAGCGGTTCAAGTCTGTTTCGGTGCTTTACCGTAGTAGGTGCTTGAGTTGTCTTTAGCGTCGTCGATACTGTAGTTGGCCTTGTGGTCACTAGGGTGGACTTGTCGGTTTTCCTCTGCGTATTCAGAAGTGTTGTGGGCATTGTTGTTTGATGACTTGTGCTTAATGTACTCTGCATCTGCATTGAATCAAGAAGATAAGTGAGGGTTATGCCATATGTGCTGTAATGACCGTACACATGAGCTGTAGTAAAGGGTCAAAGGTTTGGAAAGCTAGTATGAAGACAGTGACGATAATGAAGGAAAGGTTAATTGGGACCAATCTTTTGATAATAGTTTCTGTTTGTTTTGCTGCCTTTACCGTAGTGGTAGGTTGTGTTGTCCGTAGCGTTGTCGATAATGTAGTTGGCTGTGTGGTCATAAGTGTGGATTCGTCAGTTATCTTGTATGAAGTTATAACAGTTGTGGGCATTGTTGTTTTATAAGTTGTCTGTAGCATAGTCGATACTAGTCTTGGGTGTGTGGTCATGAGTGTGCTTTGGTCAGTTGTCTTGTATGAAGTCAGAAGAGTTGTGGGCATCGTTGCTTTATAAGTTGTCTGTAGAGTTGTCGATACTGGGCTTGGGTGTGTGGTCATGAGTGTGGATTGGTCAGTTGTCTTGTGTGAGGTTAGAATAGTTGTAGGCATTGTCGTTTTATAACTTGTCTGTAGCGTTGTGGATAGTGGACGTGGGTATGTTGTCATGGGTGTGGATTGGTCAGTTTTCTTTTGTGAAGTTAGAACAGTTGTGGGCATTGTTGTTTTATAACTTGTTCTCAATGAACTCTGCATCTGTATTGAGTAAAGAAGAGCAATTATGGTTATGCTATATGTGCCATAATGAACGTACACATGAGCTGTAGTAAAGGGTCATGTTCGAAAGGTTTGGATGGCTAGTAAGAAGGCCCAGACGATTATGAAGGAAAGGTTAATTTAAACAGTCTTTTGATACTAGTTTATGTTTGTTTTGCTGCTTTACCGTAGTGGTAGGTTGTGTTGTCCGTAGCGTTGTCGATAATGTAGTTGGCTGTGTGGTCATAAGTGTGGATTCGTCAGTTGTCTTGAATGAAGTCATAACAGTTGTGGGCATTGTTGTTTTATAAGTTGTCTGTAGCACAGTCGATACTAGTCTTGGGCGTGTGGTCATGAGTGTGCTTTGGTCACTTGTCTTGTATGAAGTTAGAATAGTTGTGGGCATCGTTGTTTGATAACTTGTACTTAATGTAGTTTGTCTCTGCATTGAATAAAGAAGAAGAAGAAGGTCGTACATGTCAACTGCGTTGCTTAGATACGTAGAATGAACTGAAGTGAAAAGTTATGCTTGAAGGATTCGGACAGCTTGTAAATAAAAGAGTCAAGAAACTGTCGAGAACAGCTTAGTACGAGTTGAGTATTACTCTAAGAGTTTAAGTCTGCATTGTTGTTTTACCGTTGTAGGTGGTTGAGTTGTTTGTCGTGTTGTCGAAACTGTACTTAGCGGTGTGGTAACTAGGGTTGATTTGTCGCTTGTCCTCTGTGTAGTCAGAAGGGTTGTGGGCATTGTCGTTCTATGACTTGTACTCAATGTAGCCTGTGTCTGTATTAATGCGGAAAAGAACGACGCTTTTATTCTTATGCGTTGATATAATCATAGTGAAAAGAAGTAGTTAAAAGTCATGTTAGAAAGATTTTTGAAGGATCCTTTAAAGAAATCGACTAAGCGAAGAAATCGTCAAGAAAGGTTTAAAATAGAGGGTTATGTTTTAAGCGGTTCAAGTCTGTTTCGGTGCTTTACCGTAGTAGGTGCTTGAGTTGTCTTTAGCGTCGTCGATACTGTAGTTGGCCTTGTGGTCACTAGGGTGGACTTGTCGGTTTTCCTCTGCGTATTCAGAAGTGTTGTGGGCATTGTTGTTTGATGACTTGTGCTTAATGTACTCTGCATCTGCATTGAATCAAGAAGATAAGTGAGGGTTATGCCATATGTGCTGTAATGACCGTACACATGAGCTGTAGTAAAGGGTCAAAGGTTTGGAAAGCTAGTATGAAGACAGTGACGATAATGAAGGAAAGGTTAATTGGGACCAATCTTTTGATAATAGTTTCTGTTTGTTTTGCTCCTTTACCGTAGTGGTAGGTTGTGTTGTCCGTAGCGTTGTCGATAATGTAGTTGGCTGTGTGGTCATAAGTGTGGATTCGTCAGTTATCTTGTATGAAGTTATAACAGTTGTGGGCATTGTTGTTTTATAAGTTGTCTGTAGCATAGTCGATACTAGTCTTGGGTGTGTGGTCATGAGTGTGCTTTGGTCAGTTGTCTTGTATGAAGTCAGAAGAGTTGTGGGCATCGTTGCTTTATAAGTTGTCTGTAGAGTTGTCGATACTGGGCTTGGGTGTGTGGTCATGAGTGTGGATTGGTCAGTTGTCTTGTGTGAGGTTAGAATAGTTGTAGGCATTGTCGTTTTATAACTTGTCTGTAGCGTTGTGGATAGTGGACGTGGGTATGTTGTCATGGGTGTGGATTGGTCAGTTTTCTTTTGTGAAGTTAGAACAGTTGTGGGCATTGTTGTTTTATAACTTGTTCTCAATGAACTCTGCATCTGTATTGAGTAAAGAAGAGCAATTATGGTTATGCTATATGTGCCATAATGAACGTACACATGAGCTGTAGTAAAGGGTCATGTTCGAAAGGTTTGGATGGCTAGTAGGAAGGCCCAGACGATTATGAAGGAAAGGTTAATTTAAACAGTCTTTTGATACTAGTTTTTGTTTGTTTTGCTGCTTTACCGTAGTGGTAGGTTGTGTTGTCCGTAGCGTTGTCGATAATGTAGTTGGCTGTGTGGTCATAAGTGTGGATTCGTCAGTTGTCTTGAATGAAGTCATAACAGTTGTGGGCATTGTTGTTTTATAAGTTGTCTGTAGCACAGTCGATACTAGTCTTGGGCGTGTGGTCATGAGTGTGCTTTGGTCACTTGTCTTGTATGAAGTTAGAATAGTTGTGGGCATCGTTGTTTGATAACTTGTACTTAATGTAGTTTGTCTCTGCATTGAATAAAGAAGAAGAAGAAGGTCGTACATGTCAACTGCGTTGCTTAGATACGTAGAATGAACTGAAGTGAAAAGTTATGCTTGAAGGATTCGGACAGCTTGTAAATAAAAGAGTCAAGAAACTGTCGAGAACAGCTTAGTACGAGTTGAGTATTACTCTAAGAGTTTAAGTCTGCATTGTTGTTTTACCGTTGTAGGTGGTTGAGTTGTTTGTCGTGTTGTCGAAACTGTACTTAGCGGTGTGGTAACTAGGGTTGATTTGTCGCTTGTCCTCTGTGTAGTCAGAAGGGTTGTGGGCATTGTCGTTCTATGACTTGTACTCAATGTAGCCTGTGTCTGTATTAATGCGGAAAAGAACGACGCTTTTATTCTTATGCGTTGATATAATCATAGTGAAAAGAAGTAGTTAAAAGTCATGTTAGAAAGATTTTTGAAGGATCCTTTAAAGAAATCGACTAAGCGAAGAAATCGTCAAGAAAGGTTTAAAATAGAGGGTTATGTTTCAAGCGGTTCAAGTCTGTTTCGGTGCTTTACCGTAGTAGGTGCTTGAGTTGTCTTTAGCGTCGTCGATACTGTAGTTGGCCTTGTGGTCACTAGGGTGGACTTGTCGGTTTTCCTCTGCGTACTCAGAAGTGTTGTGGGCATTGTTGTTTGATGACTTGTGCTTAATGTACTCTGCATCTGCATTGAATCAAGAAGATAAGTGAGGGTTATGCCATATGTGCTGTAATGACCGTACACATGAGCTGTAGTAAAGGGTCAAAGGTTTGGAAAGGTAGTATGAAGACAGTGACGATAATGAAGGAAAGGTTAATTGGGACCAATCTTTTGATAATAGTTTCTGTTTGTTTTGCTCCTTTACCGTAGTGGTAGGTTGTGTTGTCCGTAGCGTTGTCGATAATGTAGTTGGCTGTGTGGTCATAAGTGTGGATTCGTCAGTTGTCTTGTATGAAGTTATAACAGTTGTGGGCATTGTTGTTTTATAAGTTGTCTGTAGCATAGTCGATACTAGTCTTGGGTGTGTGGTCATGAGTGTGCTTTGGTCAGTTGTCTTGTATGAAGTCAGAAGAGTTGTGGGCATCGTTGCTTTATATGTTGTCTGTAGAGTTGTCGATACTGGGCTTGGGTGTGTGGTCATGAGTGTGGATTGGTCAGTTGTCTTGTGTGAGGTTAGAATAGTTGTAGGCATTGTCGTTTTATAACTTGTCTGTAGCGTTGTGGATAGTAGACGTGGGTATGTTGTCATGGGTGTGGATTGGTCAGTTTTCTTTTGTGAAGTTAGAACAGTTGTGGGCATTGTTGTTTTATAACTTGTTCTTAATGTACTCTGCATCTGTATTGAGTAAAGAAGAACAATTATTGTTATGCTATATGTGCCGTAATGACCGTACACATGAGCTGTAATAAAGCGTCATGTCAGAATGGTTTGGATGGCTAGTAAGAAGGCCCAGACGATTATGAAGTAAATGTTAATTTAAACAGTCTTTTGATACTAGTTTCTGTTTGTTTTGCTGCTTTACCGTAGTGGTAGGTTGTGTTGTCCGTAGCGTTGTCGATAATGTAGTTGGCTGTGTGGTCATAAGTGTGGATTCGTCAGTTGTCTTGAATGAAGTCATAACAGTTGTGGGCATTGTTGTTTTATAAGTTGTCTGTAGCACAGTCGATACTAGTCTTGGGCGTGTGGTCATGAGTGTGCTTTGGTCACTTGTCTTGTATGAAGTTAGAATAGTTGTGGGCATCGTTGTTTGATAACTTGTACTTAATGTACTTTGTGTCTGCATTAAATAAAGAAGAAGAAGAAGAAGGTCGTAAATGTCAACTGCGTTGCTTAGATACGTAGAATGAACTGAAGTCAAAAGTTATGCTTGAAGGATTCGGACAGCTTGTAAATAAAGAGTCAAGGAACAGCTTAGTACGAGTTGAGTATTACTCTAAGAGTTTAAGTCTGCATTGTTGTTTTACCGTTGTAGGTGGTTGAGTTGTTTGTCGTGTTGTCGAAACTGTACTTAGCGGTGTGGTAACTAGGGTTGATTTGTCGCTTGTCCTCTGTGTAGTCAGAAGGGTTGTGGGCATTGTCGTTCTATGACTTGTACTCAATGTAGTCTGTGTCTGTATTAATGAGGAAAAGAACGACGCTTTTATTCTTATCCGTTGATATAATCATAGTGAAAAGAAGTAGTTAAAAGTCATGTTAGAAAGATTTTTGAAGGATCCTTTAAAGAAATCGACTAAGCGAAGAAATCGTCAAGAAAGGTTTTTAAAAAGTGGGTTATTGTTTTAGCGGTTCAAGTCTGTTTCGGTGCTTTACCGTAGTAGGTACCTGAGTTGTCTTTAGCGTTGTCGATACTGTAGTTGGCCTTGTGGTCACTAGGGTGGACTTGTCGGTTGTCCTCTGCGTACTCAGAACTGTTGTGGGCATTGTTGTTTGATGACTTGTGCTTAATGTACTCTGCATCTGCAATGAATAAAGAACATAAGTGAGGGTTATTCCATATGTTCTGTAATGACCGTACACATGAGCTGTAGTAAAGGGTCAAAGGTTTGGAAAGCTAGTATGAAGACAGTGACGATAATGAAGGAAAGGTTAATTGGGAACAATCTTTTGATAATAGTTTCTGTTTGTTTTGCTGCTTTACCGCAGTGGTAGGTTGTGTTGTCCGTAGCGTTGTCAATAATGTAGTTGGCTGTGTGGTCATAAGAGTGGATTCGTCACTTGTCTTGTAGGAAGTTGTAAAAGTTGTGGGCATTGTTGTTTTATAAGTTATCTGTAGCGTTGTCGATACTGGACTCGGGTGTATGGTCATGACTGTGGATTGGTCAGTTGTCTTTTGTGAAGTTAGAACAGTTGTGGACATCGTTGCCTTATACGTTGTCTCTAGCGTTGTCATTACTGGACTTGGGTGTGTGGTTATGAGTGTGGATTGGTCAGTTGTCTTGCTTGAAGTTAGAATATTTTTGGGCATTGTCGTTTTATAACTTGTCTGTGGCGTTGTGGATACTGGACGTGGGTATGTTGTCATGGGTGTGGATTGGTCAGTTGTCTTTTGTGAAGTTAGAACAGTTGTGGGCATTGTTGTTTTATAACTTGCTCTCAATGAACTCTGCATCTGTATTGAGTAAAGAAGAGCAATTATGGTTATGCTATATGTGCCATAATGAACGTACACATGAGCTGTAGTAAAGGGTCATGTTCGAAAGGTTTGGATGGCTAGTAAAAAGATAAGACGATTATCAAGGAAAGGTTAATTGGGAACAATCTTTTGATACTAGTTTTTGTTTGTTTTGCTGCTTTACCGTAGTGGTAGGTTGTGTTGTCCGTAGCGTTGTCGATAATGTAGTTGGCTGTGTGGCCATAAGTGTGGATTCGTCACTTGTCTTGTAGGAAGTTGTAACAGTTGTGGGCATTGTTGTTTTATAAGTTGTCTGTAGCATAGTCGATAATAGTCTTGGGCGTGTGGTCATGAGTGTGGTTTGGTCAGTTGTCTTGTATGAAGTTAGAATAGTTGTGGGCATTGTTGTTTGATAACTTGTACTTAATGTAGTTTGTCTCTGCATTAAATAAAGAAGAAGAAGAAGGTCGTACATGTCAACTGCGTTGCTTAGATACGTAGAATGAACTGAAGTGAAAAGTTATGCTTGAAGGATTTGGACGGTTTGTAAATAAAAGATTCAAGAAACTGTCGAGAAGAGCTTAGTACGAGTTGCGTATTGCTCTAAGAGTTGAAGTCTGTATTGTTGTTTTACCGTTGTAGGTGGTTGAGTTGTTTGTCGTGTTGTCGAAACTGTACTTAGCGGTGTGGTGTCTAGGGTTGATTTGTCGCTTGTCCTCTGTGTAGTCAGACGTGTTGTGGGCATTGTCGTTCTATGACTTGTACTCAATGTAGTCTGTGTCTGTATTAATGTGGAAAAGAACGACGGTTGTATCCTTATGCGATGTTATAATCATAGGCAAAAGAAGTAGTTAAACGTCATGTTAGAAAGGTTTTTGAAGGATCCTTTCAAGAAATAGACCAAGCGAAGAAAGCATCAAGAAAGGTTTTTAAAAAGTGGGTTATTGTTTTAGCGGTTTCAAGTCTGTTTCGGTGCTTTACCGTAGTAGGTACTTGAGTTGTCTTTAGCGTTGTCGATACTGTAGTTGGCCTTGTGGTCACTAGGGTGGACTTGTCAGTTGTCTTCTGCGTACTCAGAAGTGTTGTGGGCATTGTTGTTTGATGACTTGTGTTTAATGTACTCTGCATCTGCAATGAATAAAGAACATAAGTGAGGGTTATTCCATATGTGTTGTGATGACCGTACACATGAGCTGTAGTAAAGGGTCAAAGGTTTGGAAAGCTAGTATGAAAACAGTGACGATAATGAAGGAAAGGTTAATTGGGAACAATCTTTTGATAATAGTTTCTGTTTGTTTTGCTGCTTTACCGCAGTGGTAGGTTGTGTTGTCCGTAGCGTTGTCAATAATGTAGTTGGCTGTGTGGTCATAAGAGTGGATTCGTCACTTGTCTTGTAGGAAGTTGTAAAAGTTGTGGGCATTGTTGTTTTATAAGTTGTCTGTAGCGTTGTCGATACTGGACTTGGGTGTATGGTCATGAGTGTGGATTGGTCAGTTGTCTTTTGTGAAGTTAGAACAGTTGTGGACATCGTTGCCTTATACGTTGTCTCTAGCGTTGTCATTACTGGACTTGGGTGTGTGGTTATGAGTGTGGATTGGTCAGTTGTCTTGCTTGAAGTTAGAATAGTTGTGGGCATTGTCGTTTTATAATTTGTCTGTGGCGTTGTGGATACTGGACGTGGGTATGTTGTCATGGGTGTGGATTGGTCAGTTGTCTTTTGTGAAGTTAGAACAGTTGTGGGCATTGTTGTTTTATAACTTGTTCTTAATGAACTCTGCATCTGTATTGAGTAAAGAAGAGCAATTATGGTTATGCTATATGTGCCAAAATGAACGTACACATGAGCTGTAGTAAAGGGTCATGTTCGAAAGGTTTGGATGGCTAGTAAAAAGACCCAGACGATTATCAAGGAAAGGTTAATTGGGAACAATCTTTTGATACTAGTTTTTGTTTGTTTTGCTGCTTTACCGTAGTGGTAGGTTGTGTTGT
Organism: Branchiostoma floridae x Branchiostoma japonicum; assembly: GCA_013266295.2. NCBI lineage: Eukaryota > Metazoa > Chordata > Leptocardii > Amphioxiformes > Branchiostomatidae > Branchiostoma > Branchiostoma floridae x Branchiostoma japonicum. The sequence goes on from CM023824.1 coordinate 7,057,179, forward strand.
CCGTAGCGTTGTCGATAATGTAGTTGGCTGTGTGACCATAATTGTGGATTCGTCACTTGTCTTGTAGAAAGTTGTAACAGTTGTGGGCATTGTTGTTTTATAAGTTGTCTGTAGCATGGTCGATAATAGTCTTGGTCGTGTGGTCATGAGTGTGGTTTGGTCAGTTGTCTTGTATGAAGTTAGAATAGTTGTGGGCATTGTTGTTTGATAACTTGTACTTAATGTAGTTTGTCTCTGCATTAAATAAAGAAGAAGAAGAAGGTCGTACATGTCAACTGCGTTGCTTAGATACGTAGAATGAACTGAAGTGAAAAGTTATGCTTGAAGGATTCGGAGGGCTTGTAAATAAAAGATTCAAGAAACTGTCGAGAAGAGCTTAGTACGAGTTGCGTATTGCTCTAAGAGTTGAAGTCTGTATTGTTGTTTTACCGTTGTAGGTGGTTGAGTTGTTTGTCGTGTTGTCGAAACTGTACTTAGCGGTGTGGTGTCCAGGGTTGATTTGTCGCTTGTCCTCTGTGTAGTCAGAAGGGTTGTGGGCATTGTCGTTCTATGACTTGTACTCAATGTAGTCTGTGTCTGTATTAATGCGGAAAAGAACGACGGTTGTATCCTTATGCGATGTTATAATCATAGGCAAAAGAAGTAGTTAAACGTCATGTTAGAAAGGTTTTTGAAGGATCCTTTCAAGAAATAGACCAAGCGAAGAAAGCATCAAGAAAGGTTTTAAAAAAGTGGGTTATTGTTTTAGCGGTTCAAGTCTGTTTCGGTGCTTTACCGTAGTAGGTGCTTGAGTTGTCTTTAGCGTTGTCGATACTGTAGTTGGCCTTGTGGTCACTAGGGTGGACTTGTCGGTTGTCCTCTGCGTACTCAGAAGTGTTGTGGGCATTGTTGTTTGATGACTTGTGCTTAATGTACTCTGCATCTGCAATGAATAAAGAACATAAGTGAGGGTTATTCCATATGTGTTGTGATGACCGTACACATGAGCTGTAGTTAAGGGTCAAAGGTTTGGAAAGCTAGTATGAAAACAGTGACGATAATGAAGGAAAGGTTAATTGGGAACAATCTTTTGATAATAGTTTCTGTTTGTTTTACTGCTTTACCGCAGTGGTAGGTTGTGTTGTCCGTAGCGTTGTCAATAATGTAGTTGGCTGTGTGGTCATAAGAGTGGATTCGTCACTTGTCTTGTAGGAAGTTGTAAAAGTTGTGGGCATTGTTGTTTTATAAGTTGTCTGTAGCGTTGTCGATACTGGACTTGGGTGTATGGTCATGAGTGTGGATTGGTCAGTTGTCTTTTGTGAAGTTAGAACAGTTGTGGACATCGTTGCCTTATACGTTGTCTCTAGCGTTGTCATTACTGGACTTGGGTGTGTGGTTATGAGTGTGGATTGGTCAGTTGTCTTGCTTGAAGTTAGAATAGTTGTGGGCATTGTCGTTTTATAATTTGTCTGTGGCGTTGTGGATACTGGACGTGGGTATGTTGTCATGGGTGTGGATTGGTCAGTTGTCTTTTGTGAAGTTAGAACAGTTGTGGGCATTGTTGTTTTATAACTTGTTCTTAATGAACTCTGCATCTGTATTGAGTAAAGAAGAGCAATTATGGTTATGCTATATGTGCCAAAATGAACGTACACATGAGCTGTAGTAAAGGGTCATGTTCGAAAGGTTTGGATGGCTAGTAAAAAGACCCAGACGATTATCAAGGAAAGGTTAATTGGGAACAATCTTTTGATACTAGTTTTTGTTTGTTTTGCTGCTTTACCGTAGTGGTAGGTTGTGTTGTCCGTAGCGTTGTCGATAATGTAGTTGGCTGTGTGGCCATAAGTGTGGATTCGTCACTTGTCTTGTAGGAAGTTGTAACAGTTGTGGGCATTGTTGTTTTATAAGTTGTCTGTAGCATAGTCGATAATAGTCTTGGGCGTGTGGTCATGAGTGTGGTTTGGTCAGTTGTTTTGTATGAAGTTAGAATAGTTGTGGGCATTGTTGTTTGATAACTTGTACTTAATGTAGTTTGTCTCTGCATTAAATAAAGAAGAAGAAGAAGGTCGTACATGTCAACTGCGTTGCTTAGATACGTAGAATGAACTGAAGTGAAAAGTTATGCTTGAAGGATTTGGACGGTTTGTAAATAAAAGATTCAAGAAACTGTACGTGTTGTGGGCATTGTCGTTCTATGACTTGTACTCAATGTAGTCTGTGTCTGTATTAATGTGGAAAAGAACGACGGTTGTATCCTTATGCGATGTTATAATCATAGGCAAAAGAAGTAGTTAAACGTCATGTTAGAAAGGTTTTTGAAGGATCCTTTCAAGAAATAGACCAAGCGAAGAAAGCATCAAGAAAGGTTTTTAAAAAGTGGGTTATTGTTTTAGCGGTTCAAGTCTGTTTCGGTGCTTTACCGTAGTAGGTACTTGAGTTGTCTTTAGCGTTGTCGATACTGTAGTTGGCCTTGTGGTCACTAGGGTGGACTTGTCGGTTATCCTCTGCGTACTCAGAAGTGTTGTGGGCATTGTTGTTTGATGACTTGTGCTTAATGTACTCTGCATCTGCAATGAATAAAGAACATAAGTGAGGGTTATTCCATATGTGTTGTGATGACCGTACACATGAGCTGTAGTAAAGGGTCAAAGGTTTGGAAAGCTAGTATGAAAACAGTGACGATAATGAAGGAAAGGTTAATTGGATACAATCTTTTGATAATAGTTTCTGTTTGTTTTGCTGCTTTACCGCAGTGGTGGGTTGTGTTGTCCGTAGCGTTGTCAATAATGTAGTTGGCTGTGTGGTCATAAGAGTGGATTCGTCACTTGTCTTGTAGGAAGTTGTAAAAGTTGTGGGCATTGTTGTTTTATAAGTTGTCTGTAGCGTTGTCGATACTGGACTTGGGTGTATGGTCATGAGTGTGGATTGGTCAGTTGTCTTTTGTGAAGTTAGAAAAGTTGTGGACATCGTTGCCTTATACGTTGTCTCTAGCGTTGTCATTACTGGACTTGGGTGTGTGGTTATGAGTGTGGATTGGTCAGTTGTCTTGCTTGAAGTTAGAATAGTTGTGGGCATTGTCGTTTTATAATTTGTCTGTGGCGTTGTGGATACTGGACGTGGGTATGTTGTCATGGGTGTGGATTGGTCAGTTGTCTTTTGTGAAGTTAGAACAGTTGTGGGCATTGTTGTTTTATAACTTGTTCTTAATGAACTCTGCATCTGTATTGAGTAAAGAAGAGCAATTATGGTTATGCTATATGTGCCAAAATGAACGTACACATGAGCTGTAGTAAAGGGTCATGTTCGAAAGGTTTGGATGGCTAGTAAAAAGACCCAGACGATTATCAAGGAAAGGTTAATTGGGAACAATCTTTTGATACTAGTTTTTGTTTGTTTTGCTGCTTTACCGTAGTGGTAGGTTGTGTTGTCCGTAGCGTTGTCGATAATGTAGTTGGCTGTGTGACCATAATTGTGGATTCGTCACTTGTCTTGTAGAAAGTTGTAACAGTTGTGGGCATTGTTGTTTTATAAGTTGTCTGTAGCATGGTCGATAATAGTCTTGGTCGTGTGGTCATGAGTGTGGTTTGGTCAGTTGTCTTGTATGAAGTTAGAATAGTTGTGGGCATTGTTGTTTGATAACTTGTACTTAATGTAGTTTGTCTCTGCATTAAATAAAGAAGAAGAAGAAGGTCGTACATGTCAACTGCGTTGCTTAGATACGTAGAATGAACTGAAGTGAAAAGTTATGCTTGAAGGATTCGGAGGGCTTGTAAATAAAAGATTCAAGAAACTGTCGAGAAGAGCTTAGTACGAGTTGCGTATTGCTCTAAGAGTTGAAGTCTGTATTGTTGTTTTACCGTTGTAGGTGGTTGAGTTGTTTGTCGTGTTGTCGAAACTGTACTTAGCGGTGTGGTGTCTAGGGTTGATTTGTCGCTTGTCCTCTGTGTAGTCAGAAGGGTTGTGGGCATTGTCGTTCTATGACTTGTACTCAATGTAGTCTGTGTCTGTATTAATGTGGAAAAGAACGACGGTTGTATCCTTATGCGATGTTATAATCATAGGCAAAAGAAGTAGTTAAACGTCATGTTAGAAAGGTTTTTGAAGGATCCTTTAAAGAAATAGACTAAGCGAAGAAAGCATCAAGAAAGGTTTTAAAAAAGTGGGTTATTGTTTTAGCGGTTCAAGTCTGTTTCGGTGCTTTACCGTAGTAGGTACTTGAGTTGTCTTTAGCGTTGTCGATACTGTAGTTGGCCTTGTGGTCACTAGGGTGGACTTGTCGGTTGTCCTCTGCGTACTCAGAAGTGTTGTGGGCATTGTTGTTTGATGACTTGTGCTTAATGTACTCTGCATCTGCATTGAATAAAGAACATAAGTGAGGGTTATGCCATGTATGCTGTAAAGACCGTACACATGAGCTGTAGAAAAGGGTCAAAGGTTTGGAAAGCTAGTATGAAGACAGTGACGATAATGAAGGTTAATTGGGAACAATCTTTTGATACTAGTTTTTGTTTGATTCGCTGCTTTACCGTAGTGGTAGGTTGTGTTGTCCGTAGCGTTGTCGATAATGTAGTTGGTTGTGTGGCCATAAGTGTGGATTCGTCACTTGTCTTGTAGGAAGTTGTAACAGTTGTGGGCATTGTTGTTTTATAAGTTGTCTGTAGCATAGTCGATAATAGTCTTGGGCGTGTGGTCATGAGTGTGCTTTGGTCAGTTGTCTTGTATGAAGTTAGAATAGTTGTGGGCATTGTTGTTTGATAACTTGTACTTAATGTAGTTTGTCTCTGCATTAAATAAAGAAGAAGAAGAAGGTCGTACATGTCAACTGCGTTGCTTAGATACGTAGAATGAACTGAAGTGAAAAGTTATGCTTGAAGGATTCGGACGGCTTGTAAATAAAAGATTCAAGAAACTGTCGAGAAGAGCTTAGTACGAGTTGCGTATGCTCTAAGAGTTTAAGTCAGTATTGTTGTTTTACCGTTGTAGGTGGTTGAGTTGTTTGTCGTGTTGTCGAAACTGTACTTAGCGGTGTGGTGTCTAGGGTTGATTTGTCGCTTGTCCTCTGTGTAGTCAGAAGGGTTGTAGGCATTGTCGTTCTTTGACTTGTACTCAATGTAGTCTGTGTCTGTATTAATGTGGAAAAGAACGACGGTTGTATCCTTATGCGATGTTATAATCATAGGCAATAGAAGTAGTTCAACGTCATGTTAGAAAGGTTTTTGAAGGATCCTTTAAAGAAATCGACTAAGCGAAGAAAGCATCAAGAAAGGTTTTTAAAAAGTGGGTTATTGTTTTAGCGGTTTAAGTCTGTTTCGGTGCTTTACCGTAGTAGGTACTTGAGTTGTCTTTAGCGTTGTCGATACTGTAGTTGGCCTTGTGGTCACTAGGGTGGACTTGTCGGTTGTCCTCTGCGTACTCAGAAGTGTTGTGGGCATTGTTGTTTGATGACTTGTGCTTAATGTACTCTGCATCTGCATTGAATAAAGAACATAAGTGAGGGTTATGCCATGTATGCTGTAATGACCGTACACATGAGCTGTAGTAAAGGGTCAAAGGTTTGGAAAACTAGTATGAAGACAGTGACGATAATGAAGGAAAGGTTAATTGGGAACAATCTTTTGATACTAGTTTTTGTTTGTTTTGCTTCTTTACCGTAGTGGTAGGTTGTGTTGTCCGTAGCGTTGTCGATAATGTAGTTGGCTGTGTGGCCATAAGTGTGGATTCGTCACTTGTCTTGTAGAAAGTTGTAACAGTTGTGGGCATTGTTGTTTTATAAGTTGTCTGTAGCATAGTCGATAATAGTCTTGGGCGTGTGGTCATGAGTGTGCTTTGGTCAGTTGTCATGTATGAAGTTAGAATAGTTGTGGGCATTGTTGTTTGATAACTTGTACTTAATGTAGTTTGTCTCTGCATTGAATAAAGAAGAAGAAGAAGGTCGTACATGTCAACTGCGTTGCTTAGATACGTAGAATGAACTGAAGTGAAAAGTTATGCTTGAATGATTCGGACGGCTTGTAAATAAAAGATTCAAGAAACTGTCGAGAAGAGCTTAGTACGAGTTGCGTATTGCTCTAAGAGTTTAAGTCTGTATTGTTGTTTTACCGTTGTAGGTGGTTGAGTTGTTTGTCGTGTTGTCGAAACTGTACTTAGCGGTGTGGTGTCTAGGGTTGATTTGTCGCTTGTCCTCTGTGTAGTCAGAAGGGTTGTGGGCATTGTCGTTCTATGACTTGTACTCAATGTAGTCTGTGTCTGTATATATTAATGTGGAAAAGAACGACGGTTGTATCCTTATGCGATGTTATAATCATAGGCAAAAGAAGAAGTTAAACGTCATGTTAGAAAGGTTTTTGAAGGATCCTTTAAAGAAATCGACTAAGCGAAGAAAGCATCAAGAAAGGTTTTTTAAAAGGGGGTTATTGTTTTAGCGGTTCAAGTCTGTTTCGGTGCTTTACCGTAGTAGGTACTTGAGTTGTCTTTAGCGTTGTCGATACTGTAGTTGGCCTTGTGGTCACTAGGGTGGACTTGTCGGTTGTCCTCTGCGTACTCAGAAGTGTTGTGGGCATTGTTGTTTGATGACTTGTGCTTAATGTACTCTGCATCTGCAATGAATAAAGAACATAAGTGAGGGTTATTCCATATGTTCTGTAATGACCGTACACATGAGCTGTAGTAAAGGGTCAAAGGTTTGGAAAGCTAGTATGAATATAGTGATGATGATGATGAAGGAAAAGTTAATTGGGAACAATCTTTTGATAATAGTTTTTGTTTGTTTTGCTGCTTTACCGTAGTGGTAGGTTGTGTTGTCTGTAGCGTTGTCAATAATGTAGTTGGATGTGTGGTCATAAGTGTGGATTTGTCAGTTGTCTTGGATGGAGTTGTAACAGTTGTAGACAATGTTGTTTTATATCTTGTCTTTAGCATGGTCGATACTGTACTTGGGTGAGTGGTCATGATTGTGGATTGGTCAGTTGTCTTTTGTGAAGTTAGAACAGTTGTGGGAATCTTTGCTTTATAAGCTATCTGTAGCGTTGTCGATACTGGACTTGGGTGTGTGTGAGTTGTCTTGTGTGAAGTTGTATGAGTTGTGGGCATTGTTGTTTTTTGACATGTATTTAATATTTTTTGTCTCTGCATTAAATTCAGAAGAAAAATGATGTAAATGTCAGTTGCTTTGCTATGATATAAATTTTACAAAAAATCATGCTTGAAGGATTGTAAATAAACTGGTCATTAAACTGTCAAGAACAGCTTAAAGAAGTATTTTATACCATCTCAAATCTTTTATGTTGCTTTACCGTAGTAGGCAGTTGTGTCGTCCGTAGTGTTGACGATACTGTAGTTGGCTGTGTTGTCACTAGGGTGGATTCGGTCGTCCTGTGCGTAGTCATTTCAGTTGTTGGCATGACTGTGGATTTGTCAGTTGTCTTTTGTAAAGTTGGAACAGTGGTGGGCATTGTTGTTTGATGACTTGTACTTAATGTACTCTGCATCTGTATTAAATATAAAAGAAAATGATGTTTGTGACATATGGGCTATTATGATCGTACACATCGACTGTAGAACATTTGAACGTCATGCTATAGAAGGATTTTGAAGCGTAGTAAGAAGGCAACAATGACTGTAAAGAAAAGCTTTATCAGACAGTATTTTTTTGATAATAATTTAAATTTATTTTTCTGCTCTACCGTTGTGGCAGGTTGTGTTGTCCGTAGCGTTGTCAATGATGTTGTTGGCTGTGTGGTCATCATTGCTGATTCGTACGTTGCCTTGTGTGTAGGTAAAACAGTTGGGGGCATTGTTGTTCTCAGACTTGTACGCACTGTAGTTTGTGTCTGCATTAAGAGTGAATAAAACGACATTTGTATCTTTTGCGTTTGGATAATTGTAGACATAGTATGTAGTTCAAACTAGTGTTAGAGGACTTTTTAAGGATCTTGAAAAAAAATAGAAGAAACAGTGGAAAAACCTTACAAGGAGCGGTTTTTTTGTAGCACCTCAAGTTTGTTTTGTTGCTTTACCGTAGTAGGCTCCTGTGTTGTCCGTAGCGTTGTCAATACTGTAGTTGGCTGTGTGGTCACTAGTGTGGATTCTTTGGTTGTCCTCTGCGTAGTCACTTCAGTTGTCGGCATTACCGTGGATTTGCCAGTTGTCTTTTGTGAAGTTGGAAAAGTGGTGGGCATTATTGTTTGATGACTTGTACTTAATGTACTCTGCATCTGTATTGAATATGAAAATGATATTTGTGACATATGAAGCGTTTATGATCGTATACATCAGCTATAGAACTTTTGACCGCCATGCTATAGAAGTATTTTGAAGCCTAGTAAGAGGACAAAAATGACTGTAAAGAAAAGCTATATTAGAAACTATCTTTTTTATAATAGTTTTAAGTTTATTTTTCTGCTGTAGCGTTGTGGCAGGTTGTTTTGTCCGTAGCATTGTCAATGATGTTGTTGGCTGTGTGGTCATCGTTGTTGATTCGTACGTTGTCATGTGTGTCGGTAGAAAAGTTGGGGGTATTGTCGTTCTAAAACGTGCACGTAATGTAGTTTGTGTCTGCATCAAAAGTGAATAAAATGACATTTGTGTCTTTTGTGTTGGAATAATCGTAGACATAAGATGTAATCGAGACTCACGTCAGAAGAAGACTTGAAGATTTTTAAAAGAAACAGAAGAAACCGTCAAGGAGTAGGTTTTTTTTCTAGCACCTAAAGTCTGTTTTGTTGCTTTACCGTAGTAGGTAGTTGTGTTGTATGTATCGTTGTCGATACTGTAGTTTGCTGTGTGGTCACTAGTGTGGATTCGTCGGTTGTCCTCTGCGAAGTCACTTCAGTTGTTGGCATGACCGTAGATTTGTCAGTTGTTTTTTGTGAAGTTCGAACAGTGGTGGGCTCTACCGTTGTGGCAGGTTGTGTAGTCCGTAGTGTTGTCAAAAATGTTGGCTGTGTGGTTATCATTGCTGATTCGTCAGTTGTTTCGTGTGTAGGTACAACAGTTAAAGGCATTGTTGTTCTCAGACTTGTACGTAATGTAGTTTTTCTCTGCATCAAAAGTAAAAGAAACGACGTTTCTGCCTTCTGCGTTGGAATAATCGTAGACATCGGTATAGTCAAAACTCGAGTTACAAGACTTTTGAAGGATCTTAAAAAGAAACATAGAAGAAGCCGTCAAGAAAAGCTTTAAAGGAGTGGGTTATTTTTGATAGCATCTCAAGTCTGTTTTGTTGCTTTACCGTAGTAGGTAGTTGTGTTGTCCGTAGCGTTGTCAATACTGTAGTTGGCTGTGTGGTCACTAGTGTGGATTCTTCGGTTGTCCTCTGCGTAGTCACTTCAGTTGTCGGCATTACCGTGGATTTGCCAGTTGTCTTTTGTGAAGTTGGAACAGTGGTGGGCATTATTGTTTGATGACTTGTACTTAATGTACTCTGCATCTGTATTGAATATAAAAGAAAATGATATTTGTGACATATGAAGCTTTTATGATCGTATACATCAGCTATAGAACTTTTGACCGCCATGCTATAGAAGTATTTTGAAGCCTAGTAAGAGGACAAAAATGACTGTAAAGAAAAGCTATATTAGAAACTATCTTTTTTATAATAGTTTTAAGTTTTTTTTCTGCTCTAGCGTTGTGGCTGGTTGTGTTGTCCGTAGCATTGTCAATGTTGTTGTTGGCTGTGTGGTCATCGTTGTTGATTCGTACGTTGTCATGTGTGTAGGCCTAGGTAGAATAGTTGGGGGATTTTCCGTCTAAAACGTGCACGTAATGTAGTTTGTGTCTACATTAAAAGTGAATAAAATGACATTTGTGTCTTTTGTGTTGGAATAATCGTGGACATAAGATGTAATCGAAACTCACGTCAGAAGAAGACTTGAAGATTTTCAAAAGAAACAGAAGAAACCGTCAAGGAGTAGGTTTTTTTATAGCACCTAAGGTCTCTTTTGTTGCTTTACCGTAGTAGGTAGTTGTGTTGTATGTATCGTTGTCGATACTGTAGTTTGCTGTGTGGTCACTACATGTAGTGTGGATTCGTCGGTTGTCCTCTGCGAAGTCACTTCTGTTGTTGGCATGACCGTAGATTTGTCAGTTGTTTTTTGTGAACTTCGAACAGTGGTGGGCTCTACCGTTGTGGCAGGTTGTGTAGTCCGTAGTGTTGTCAAAAATGTTGTTGTCTGTGTGGTTATCATTGCTGATTCGTCAGTTGTTTTGTGTGTAGGTAGAACAGTTAAAGGCATTGTTGTTCTCAGACTTGTACGTAATGTAGTTTTTCTCTGCATCAAAAGTAAAAGAAACGACGTTTCTGCCTTCTGCGTTGGAATAATCGTAGACATCGGTATAGTCAAAACTCGAGTTACAAGACTTTTGAAGGATCTTAAAAAGAAACATAGAAGAAGCCGTCAAGAAAAGCTTTAAAGGAGTAGGTTATTTATGATAGCATCTCAAGTCTGTTTTGTTGCTTTACCGTAGTAGGTAGTTGTGTTGTCCGTAGCGTTGTCGATACTGTAGTTGGCTGTGTGGTCACTAGTGTGGATTCTTCGGTTGTCCTCTGCGTAGTCACTTCAGTTGTCGGCATTACCGTGGATTTGCCAGTGGTCTTTTGTGAAGTTGGAACAGTGGTGGGCATTATTGTTTGATGACTTGTACTTAATGTACTCTGCATCTGTATTGAATATAAAAGAAAATGATATTTGTGACATATGAAGCTTTTATGATCGTATACATCAGCTATAGAACTTTTGACCGCCATGCTATAGAAGTATTTTGAAGCCTAGTAAGAGGACAAAAATGACTGTAAAGAAAAGCTATATTAGAAACTATCTTTTTTATAATAGTTTTAAGTTTTTTTTCTGCTCTAGCGTTGAGGCTGGTTGTGTTGTCCGTAGCATTGTCAATGTTGTTGTTGGCTGTGTGGTCATCGTTGTTGATTCGTACGTTGTCATGTGTGTAGGCCTAGGTAGAATAGTTGGGGGTATTGTCGTTCTAAAACGTGCACGTAATGTAGTTTGTGTCTGCATCAAAAGTGAATAAAATGACATTTGTGTCTTTTGTGTTGGAATAATCGTAGACATAAGATGTAATCAAAACTCACGTCAGAAGAAGACTTGAAGATTTTCAAAAGAAACAGAAGAAACCGTCAAGGAGTAGGTATTTTTATAGCACCTAAGGTCTCTTTTGTTGCTTTACCGTAGTAGGTAGTTGTGTTGTATGTATCGTTGTCGATACTGTAGTTTGCTGTGTGGTCACTAGTGTGGATTCGTCGGTTGTCCTCTGCGAAGTCACTTCTGTTGTTGGCATGACCGTATATTTGTCAGTTGTTTTTTGTGAAGTTCGAACAGTGGTGGGCTCTACTGTCGTGGCAGGTTGTGTAGTCCGTAGTGTTGTCAAAAATGTTGTTGGCTGTGTGGTTATCATTGCTGATTCGTCAGTTGTTTTGTGTGTAGGTGCAACAGTTAAAGGCATTGTTGTTCTCAGACTTGTACGTAATGTAGTTTTTCTCTGCATCAAAAGTAAAAGAAACGACGTTTCTGCCTTCTGCGTTGGAATAATCGTAGACATCGGTATAGTCAAAACTCGAGTTACAAGACTTTTGGAGAATCTTAAAACGAAACATAGAAGAAGCCGTCAAGAAAAGCTTTAAAGGAGTGGGTTATTTATGATAGCATCTCAAGTCTGTTTTGTTGCTTTACCGTAGTAGGTAGTTGTGTTGTCCGTAGCGTTGTCGATACTGTAGTTGGCTGTGTGGTCACTAGTGTGGATTCTTCGGTTGTCCTCTGCGTAGTCACTTCAGTTGTCGGCATTACCGTGGATTTGCCAGTTGTCTTTTGTGAAGTTGGAACAGTGGTGGGCATTATTGTTTGATGACTTGTACTTAATGTACTCTGCATCTGTATTGAATATAAAGGAAAATGATATTTGTGACATATGAAGCTTTTATGATCGTATACATCAGCTATAGAACTTTTGACCGCCATGCTATAGAAGTATTTTGAAGCCTAGTAAGAGGAAAAAAATGACTGTAAAGAAAAGCTATATCAGAAACTATCTTTTTTATAATAGTGTTAAGTTTTTTTTTGCTCTAGCGTTGTGGCTGGTTGTGTTGTCCGTAGCATTGTCAATGTTGTTGTTGGCTGTGTGGTCATCGTTGTTGATTCGTACGTTGTCATGTGTGTAGGCCTAGGTAGAATAGTTGGGGGTATTGTCGTTCTAAAACGTGCACGTAATGTAGTTTGTGTCTGCATCAAAAGTGAATAAAATGACATTTGTGTCTTTTGTGTTGGAATAATCGTGGACATAAGTTGTAATCGAAACTCACGTCAGAAGAAGACTTGAAGATTTTCAAAAGAAACAGAAGAAACCGTCAAGAAGTAGGTTTTTTTTATGGCACCTAAGGTCTCTTTTGTTGCTTTACCGTAGTAGGTAGTTGTGTTGTATGTATCGTTGTCGATACTGTAGTTTGCTGTGTGGTCACTAGTGTGGATTCGTCGGTTGTCCTCTGCGAAGTCACTTCTGTTGTTGGCATGACCGTAGATTTGTCAGTTGTTTTTTTTGAAGTTCGAACAGTGGTGGGCTCTACCGTTGTGGCAGGTTGTGTAGTCCGTAGTGTTGTCAAAAATGTTGTTGGCTGTGTGGTTATCATTGCTGATTCGTCAGTTGTTTTGTGTGTAGGTAGAACAGTTAAAGGCATTGTTGTTCTCAGACTTGTACGTAATGTAGTTTTTCTCTGCATCAAAAGTGAAAGAAACGACGTTTCTGCCTTCTGCGTTGGAATAATCGTAGACATCGGTATAGTCAAAACTCGAGTTACAAGACTTTTGAAGGATCTTAAAAAAAACATAGAAGAAGCCCTCAAGAAAAGCTTTAAAGGAGTGGGTTATTTATGATAGCATCTCAAGTCTGTTTTGTTGCTTTACCGTAGTAGGTAGTTGTGTTGTCCGTAGCGTTGTCGATACTGTAGTTGGCTGTGTGGTCACTAGTGTGGATTCTTCGGTTGTCCTCTGCGTAGTCACTTCAGTTGTCGGCATTACCGTGGATTTGCCAGTTGTCTTTTGTGAAGTTGGAACAGTGGTGGGCATTATTGTTTGATGACTTGTACTTAATGTGCTCTGCATCTGTATTGAATATAAAGGAAAATGATATTTGTGACATATGAAGCTTTTATGATCGTATACATCAGCTATAGAACTTTTGACCGCCATGCTATAGAAGTATTTTGAAGCCTAGTAAGAGGACAAAAATGACTGTAAAGAAAAGCTATATTAGAAACTATCTTTTTTATAATAGTTTTAAGTTTATTTTTCTGCTGTAGCGTTGTGGCAGGTTGTTTTGTCCGTAGCATTGTCAATGATGTTGTTGGCTGTGTGGTCATCGTTGTTGATTCGTACGTTGTCATGTGTGTCGGTAGAAAAGTTGGGGGTATTGTCGTTCTAAAACGTGCACGTAATGTAGTTTGTGTCTGCATCAAAAGTGAATAAAATAAAATTTGTGTCTTTTGTGTTGGAATAATCGTAGACATAAGATGTAATCGAAACTCACGTCAGAAGAAGACTTGAAGATTTTTAAAAGAAACAGAAGAAACCGTCAAGAAGTAGTTTTTTTATAGCACCTTAAGTCTGTTTTGTTGCTTTACCGTAGTAGGTAGTTGTGTTGTATGTATCGTTGTCGATACTGTAGTTTGCTGTGTGGTCACTAGTGTGGATTCGTCGGTTGTCCTCTGCGTAGTCACTTCAGTTGTTGGCATGACCGTATATTTGTCAGTTGTTTTTTGTGAAGTTCGAACAGTGGTGGGCTCTACCGTTGTGGCAGGTTGTGTAGTCCGTAGTGTTGTCAAAAATGTTGTTGGCTGTGTGGTTATCATTGCTGATTCGTCAGTTGTTTTGTGTGTAGGTACAACAGTTAAAGGCATTGTTGTTCTCAGACTTGTACGTAATGTAGTTTTTCTCTGCATCAAAAGTAAAAGAAACGACGTTTCTGCCTTCTGCGTTGGAATAATCGTAGACATGGGTATAGTCAAAACTCGAGTTACAAGACTTTTGAAGGATCTTAAAAAAACATAGAAGAAGCCCTCAAGAAAAGCTTTAAAGGAGTGGGTTATTTATGATAGCATCTCAAGTCTGTTTTGTTGCTTTACCGTAGTAGGTTCTTGAGTCGTCCATGGCGTTGTCGACACTGTACTTGGCTGTGTGGTCACTAGTGTGGATTCTTCGGTTGTCCTCTGCGTAGTCACTTCAGTTGTCGGCATTACCGTGGATTTGTCAGTTGTCTTTTGTGAAGTTGGAACAGTGGTGGGCATTGTTGTTTGATGACTTGTACTTAATGTACTCTGCATCTGTATTGAATATAAAAGAAAATGATATTTGTGACATATGAAGCTTTTATGATCGTACACATCAGCTGTAGAACTTTTGAACGCCATGCTATAGAAGTATTTTGAAGCCTAGTAAGAGGACAAAAATGACTGTAAAGAAAAGCTATATTAGAAACTATCTTTTTTATAATAGTTTAAGTTTATTATTTTTTCTGCTCTAGCGTTGAGGCTGGTTGTGTTGTCCGTAGCATTGTCAATGTTGTTGTTGGCTGTGTGGTCATCGTTGTTGATTCGTACTTTGTCATGTGTGTAGGCCTAGGTAGAATAGTTGGGGGTATTGTCGTTCTAAAACTTGCACGTAATGTAGTTTGTGTCTGCATCAAAAGTGAATAAAATAAAATTTGTGTCTTTTGTGTTGGAATAATCGTAGACATAAGATGTAATCGAGACTCACGTCAGAAGAAGACTTGAAGATTTTCAAAAGAAACAGAAGAAACCGTCAAGGAGTAGGTTTTTTTATAGCACCTTAAGTCTGTTTTGTTGCTTTACCGTAGTAGGTAGTTGTGTTGTATGTATCGTTGTCGATACTGTAGTTTGCTGTGTGGTCACTAGTGTGGATTCGTCGGTTGACCTCTGCGTAGTCACTTCAGTTGTTGGCATGACCGTAGATTTGTCAGTTGTTTTTTGTGAAGTTCGAACAGTGGTGGGCTCTACCGTTGTGGCAGGTTGTGTAGTCCGTAGTGTTGTCAAAAATGTTGTTGGCTGTGTGGTTATCATTGCTGATTCGTCAGTTGTTTTGTGTGTAGGTACAACAGTTAAAGGCATTGTTGTTCTCAGACTTGTACGTAATGTAGTTTTTCTCTGCATCAAAAGTAAAAGAAACGACGTTTCTGCCTTCTGCGTTGGAATAATCGTAGACATGGGTATAGTCAAAACTCGAGTTACAAGACTTTTGAAGGATCTTAAAAAAACATAGAAGAAGCCCTCAAGAAAAGCTTTAAAGGAGTGGGTTATTTATGATAGCATCTCAAGTCTGTTTTGTTGCTTTACCGTAGTAGGTTCTTGAGTCGTCCATGGCGTTGTCGACACTGTACTTGGCTGTGTGGTCACTAGTGTGGATTCTTCGGTTGTCCTCTGCGTAGTCACTTCAGTTGTCGGCATTACCGTTGATTTGTTAGTTGTCTTTTGTGAAGTTGGAACAGTGGTGGGCATTGTTGTTTGATGACTTGTACTTAATGTACTCTGCATCTGTATTGAATATAAAAGAAAATGATATTTGTGACATATGAAGCTTTTATGATCGTACACATCAGCTGTAGAACTTTTGAACGCCATGCTATAGAAGTATTTTGAAGCCTAGTAAGAGGACAAAAATGACTGTAAAGAAAAGCTATATTAGAAACTATCTTTTTTATAATAGTTTAAGTTTATTATTTTTTCTGCTCTAGCGTTGAGGCTGGTTGTGTTGTCCGTAGCATTGTCAATGTTGTTGTTGGCTGTGTGGTCATCGTTGTTGATTCGTACTTTGTCATGTGTGTAGGCCTAGGTAGAATAGTTGGGGGTATTGTCGTTCTAAAACTTGCACGTAATGTAGTTTGTGTCTGCATCAAAAGTGAATAAAATAAAATTTGTGTCTTTTGTGTTGGAATAATCGTAGACATAAGATGTAATCGAGACTCACGTCAGAAGAAGACTTGAAGATTTTCAAAAGAAACAGAAGAAACCGTCAAGGAGTAGGTTTTTTTATAGCACCTTAAGTCTGTTTTGTTGCTTTACCGTAGTAGGTAGTTGTGTTGTATGTATCGTTGTCGATACTGTAGTTTGCTGTGTGGTCACTAGTGTGGATTCGTCGGTTGACCTCTGCGTAGTCACTTCAGTTGTTGGCATGACCGTAGATTTGTCAGTTGTTTTTTGTGAAGTTCGAACAGTGGTGGGCTCTACCGTTGTGGCAGGTTGTGTAGTCCGTAGTGTTGTCAAAAATGTTGTTGGCTGTGTGGTTATCATTGCTGATTCGTCAGTTGTTTTGTGTGTAGGTACAACAGTTAAAGGCATTGTTGTTCTCAGACTTGTACGTAATGTAGTTTTTCTCTGCATCAAAAGTAAAAGAAACGACGTTTCTGCCTTCTGCGTTGGAATAATCGTAGACATGGGTATAGTCAAAACTCGAGTTACAAGACTTTTGAAGGATCTTAAAAAAACATAGAAGAAGCCCTCAAGAAAAGCTTTAAAGGAGTGGGTTATTTATGATAGCATCTCAAGTCTGTTTTGTTGCTTTACCGTAGTAGGTTCTTGAGTCGTCCATGGCGTTGTCGACACTGTACTTGGCTGTGTGGTCACTAGTGTGGATTCTTCGGTTGTCCTCTGCGTAGTCACTTCAGTTGTCGGCATTACCGTTGATTTGTTAGTTGTCTTTTGTGAAGTTGGAACAGTGGTGGGCATTGTTGTTTGATGACTTGTACTTAATGTACTCTGCATCTGTATTGAATATAAGAGAAAATGATATTTGTGACATATGAAGCTTTTATGATCGTACACATCAGCTGTAGAACTTTTGAACGCCATGCTATAGAAGTATTTTGAAGCCTAGTAAGAGGACAAAAATGACTGTAAAGAAAAGCTATATTAGAAACTATCTTTTTTATAATAGTTTAAGTTTATTATTTTTTCTGCTCTAGCGTTGAGGCTGGTTGTGTTGTCCGTAGCATTGTCAATGTTGTTGTTGGCTGTGTGGTCATCGTTGTTGATTCGTACTTTGTCATGTGTGTAGGCCTAGGTAGAATAGTTGGGGGTATTGTCGTTCTAAAACTTGCACGTAATGTAGTTTGTGTCTGCATCAAAAGTGAATAAAATAAAATTTGTGTCTTTTGTGTTGGAATAATCGTAGACATAAGATGTAATCGAGACTCACGTCAGAAGAAGACTTGAAGATTTTCAAAAGAAACAGAAGAAACCGTCAAGGAGTAGGTTTTTTCATAGCACCTTAAGTCTGTTTTGTTGCTTTACCGTAGTAGGTAGTTGTGTTGTATGTATCGTTGTCGATACTGTAGTTTGCTGTGTGGTCACTAGTGTGGATTCGTCGGTTGACCTCTGCGTAGTCACTTCAGTTGTTGGCATGACCGTAGATTTGTCAGTTGTTTTTTGTGAAGTTCGAACAGTGGTGGGCTCTACCGTTGTGGCAGGTTGTGTAGTCCGTAGTGTTGTCAAAAATGTTGTTGGCTGTGTGGTTATCATTGCTGATTCGTCAGTTGTTTTGTGTGTAGGTACAACAGTTAAAGGCATTGTTGTTCTCAGACTTGTACGTAATGTAGTTTTTCTCTGCATCAAAAGTAAAAGAAACGACGTTTCTGCCTTCTGCGTTGGAATAATCGTAGACATGGGTATAGTCAAAACTCGAGTTACAAGACTTTTGAAGGATCTTAAAAAAACATAGAAGAAGCCCTCAAGAAAAGCTTTAAAGGAGTGGGTTATTTATGATAGCATCTCAAGTCTGTTTTGTTGCTTTACCGTAGTAGGTTCTTGAGTCGTCCATGGCGTTGTCGACACTGTACTTGGCTGTGTGGTCACTAGTGTGGATTCTTCGGTTGTCCTCTGCGTAGTCACTTCAGTTGTCGGCATTACCGTTGATTTGTTAGTTGTCTTTTGTGAAGTTGGAACAGTGGTGGGCATTGTTGTTTGATGACTTGTACTTAATGTACTCTGCATCTGTATTGAATATAAGAGAAAATGATATTTGTGACATATGAAGCTTTTATGATCGTACACATCAGCTGTAGAACTTTTGAACGCCATGCTATAGAAGTATTTTGAAGCCTAGTAAGAGGACAAAAATGACTGTAAAGAAAAGCTATATTAGAAACTATCTTTTTTATAATAGTTTAAGTTTATTATTTTTTCTGCTCTAGCGTTGAGGCTGGTTGTGTTGTCCGTAGCATTGTCAATGTTGTTGTTGGCTGTGTGGTCATCGTTGTTGATTCGTACTTTGTCATGTGTGTAGGCCTAGGTAGAATAGTTGGGGGTATTGTCGTTCTAAAACTTGCACGTAATGTAGTTTGTGTCTGCATCAAAAGTGAATAAAATAAAATTTGTGTCTTTTGTGTTGGAATAATCGTAGACATAAGATGTAATCGAGACTCACGTCAGAAGAAGACTTGAAGATTTTCAAAAGAAACAGAAGAAACCGTCAAGGAGTAGGTTTTTTCATAGCACCTTAAGTCTGTTTTGTTGCTTTACCGTAGTAGGTAGTTGTGTTGTATGTATCGTTGTCGATACTGTAGTTTGCTGTGTGGTCACTAGTGTGGATTCGTCGGTTGACCTCTGCGTAGTCACTTCAGTTGTTGGCATGACCGTAGATTTGTCAGTTGTTTTTTGTGAAGTTCGAACAGTGGTGGGCTCTACCGTTGTGGCAGGTTGTGTAGTCCGTAGTGTTGTCAAAAATGTTGTTGGCTGTGTGGTTATCATTGCTGATTCGTCAGTTGTTTTGTGTGTAGGTACAACAGTTAAAGGCATTGTTGTTCTCAGACTTGTACGTAATGTAGTTTTTCTCTGCATCAAAAGTAAAAGAAACGACGTTTCTGCCTTCTGCGTTGGAATAATCGTAGACATGGGTATAGTCAAAACTCGAGTTACAAGACTTTTGAAGGATCTTAAAAAAACATAGAAGAAGCCCTCAAGAAAAGCTTTAAAGGAGTGGGTTATTTATGATAGCATCTCAAGTCTGTTTTGTTGCTTTACCGTAGTAGGTTCTTGAGTCGTCCATGGCGTTGTCGACACTGTACTTGGCTGTGTGGTCACTAGTGTGGATTCTTCGGTTGTCCTCTGCGTAGTCACTTCAGTTGTCGGCATTACCGTTGATTTGTTAGTTGTCTTTTGTGAAGTTGGAACAGTGGTGGGCATTGTTGTTTGATGACTTGTACTTAATGTACTCTGCATCTGTATTGAATATAAAAGAAAATGATATTTGTGACATATGAAGCTTTTATGATCGTACACATCAGCTGTAGAACTTTTGAACGCCATGCTATAGAAGTATTTTGAAGCCTAGTAAGAGGACAAAAATGACTGTAAAGAAAAGCTATATTAGAAACTATCTTTTTTATAATAGTTTAAGTTTATTATTTTTTCTGCTCTAGCGTTGAGGCTGGTTGTGTTGTCCGTAGCATTGTCAATGTTGTTGTTGGCTGTGTGGTCATCGTTGTTGATTCGTACTTTGTCATGTGTGTAGGCCTAGGTAGAATAGTTGGGGGTATTGTCGTTCTAAAACTTGCACGTAATGTAGTTTGTGTCTGCATCAAAAGTGAATAAAATAAAATTTGTGTCTTTTGTGTTGGAATAATCGTAGACATAAGATGTAATCGAGACTCACGTCAGAAGAAGACTTGAAGATTTTCAAAAGAAACAGAAGAAACCGTCAAGGAGTAGGTTTTTTCATAGCACCTTAAGTCTGTTTTGTTGCTTTACCGTAGTAGGTAGTTGTGTTGTATGTATCGTTGTCGATACTGTAGTTTGCTGTGTGGTCACTAGTGTGGATTCGTCGGTTGACCTCTGCGTAGTCACTTCAGTTGTTGGCATGACCGTAGATTTGTCAGTTGTCTTTTGTGAAGTTGGAACAGTGGTGGGCATTGTTGTTTGATGACTTGTACTTAATGTACTCTGCATCTGTATTGAATATAAAAGAAAATGATATTTGTGACATATGAAGCTTTTATGATCGTACACATCAGCTGTAGAACTTTTGAACGCCATGCTATAGAAGTATTTTGAAGCCTAGTAAGAGGACAAAAATGACTGTAAAGAAAAGCTATATTAGAAACTATCTTTTTTATAATAGTTTAAGTTTATTATTTTTTCTGCTCTAGCGTTGAGGCTGGTTGTGTTGTCCGTAGCATTGTCAATGTTGTTGTTGGCTGTGTGGTCATCGTTGTTGATTCGTACTTTGTCATGTGTGTAGGCCTAGGTAGAATAGTTGGGGGTATTGTCGTTCTAAAACTTGCACGTAATGTAGTTTGTGTCTGCATCAAAAGTGAATAAAATAAAATTTGTGTCTTTTGTGTTGGAATAATCGTAGACATAAGATGTAATCGAGACTCACGTCAGAAGAAGACTTGAAGATTTTCAAAAGAAACAGAAGAAACCGTCAAGGAGTAGGTTTTTTCATAGCACCTTAAGTCTGTTTTGTTGCTTTACCGTAGTAGGTAGTTGTGTTGTATGTATCGTTGTCGATACTGTAGTTTGCTGTGTGGTCACTAGTGTGGATTCGTCGGTTGACCTCTGCGTAGTCACTTCAGTTGTTGGCATGACCGTAGATTTGTCAGTTGTTTTTTGTGAAGTTCGAACAGTGGTGGGCTCTACCGTTGTGGCAGGTTGTGTAGTCCGTAGTGTTGTCAAAAATGTTGTTGGCTGTGTGGTCATCATTGCTGATTCGTCAGTTGTTTTGTGTGTAGGTACAACAGTTAAAGGCATTGTTGTTCTCAGACTTGTACGTAATGTAGTTTTTCTCTGCATCAAAAGTGAAAGAAACGACGTTTCTGCCTTCTGCGTTGGAATAATCGTAGACATCGGTATAGTCAAAACTCGAGTTACAAGACTTTTGAAGAATCTTAAAACGAAACATAGAAGAAGCCGTCAAGAAAAGCTTTAAAGGAGTGGGTTATTTTTGATAGCATCTCAAGTCTGTTTTGTTGCTTTACCGTAGTAGGTAGTTGTGTTGTCCGTAGCGTTGTCGATACTGTAGTTGGCTGTGTGGTTACTAGTGTGGATTCTTCGGTTGTCCTCTGCGTAGTAACTTCTGTTGTCGGCATTACCGTTGATTTGTCAGTTGTCTTTTGTGAAGTTGGAACAGTGGTGGGCATTGTTGTTTGATAACTTGTACTTAATGTACTCTGCATCTGTATTGAATATAAAAGAAAATGATATTTGTGACATTTGAAGCTTTTATGATCGTACACATCAGCTGTAGAACTTTTGAACGCCATGCTATAGAAATATTTTGAAGCCTAGTAAGAGGACAAAAATGACTGTAAAGAAAAGCTATATTAGAAACTATCTTTTTTATAATAGTTTAAGTTTATTATTTTTTCTGCTCTAGCGTTGTGGCTGGTTGTGTTGTCCGTAGCATTGTCAATGCTGTTGTTGGCTGTGTGGTCATCGTTGTTGATTCGTACTTTGTCATGTGTGTAGGCCTAGGTAGAATAGTTGGGGGTATTGTCGTTCTAAAACTTGCACGTAATGTAGTTTGTGTCTGCATCAAAAGTGAATAAAATAAAATTTGTGTCTTTTGTGTTGGAATAATCGTAGACATAAGATGTAATCGAGACTCACGTCAGAAGAAGACTTGAAGATTTTCAAAAGAAACAGAAGAAACCGTCAAGGAGTAGGTTTTTTTATAGCACCTTAAGTCTGTTTTGTTGCTTTACCGTAGTAGGTAGTTGTGTTGTATGTATCGTTGTCGATACTGTAGTTTGCTGTGTGGTCACTAGTGTGGATTCGTCGGTTGACCTCTGCGTAGTCACTTCAGTTGTTGGCATGACCGTAGATTTGTCAGTTGTTTTTTGTGAAGTTCGAACAGTGGTGGGCTCTACCGTTGTGGCAGGTTGTGTAGTCCGTAGTGTTGTCAAAAATGTTGTTGGCTGTGTGGTTATCATTGCTGATTCGTCAGTTGTTTTGTGTGTAGGTACAACAGTTAAAGGCATTGTTGTTCTCAGACTTGTACGTAATGTAGTTTTTCTCTGCATCAAAAGTGAAAGAAACGACGTTTCTGCCTTCTGCGTTCAACTTGGAATAATCGTAGACATCGGTATAGTCAAAACTCTAGTTACAAGACTTTTGAAGAATCTTAAAACGAAACATAGAAGAAGCCGTCAAGAAAAGCTTTAAAGGAGTGGGTTATTTTTGATAGCACCTCAAGTCTGTTTTGTTGTTTTACCGTAGTAGGTAGTTGTGTTGTCCGTAGCGTTGTCGATACTGTAGTTGGCTGTGTGGTCACTAGTGTGGATTCGTCGGTTGTCCTCTGCGTAGTAACTTCAGTTGTCGGCATTACCGTGGATTTGCCAGTTGTCTTTTGTGAAGTTGGAACAGTGGTGGGCATTGTTGTTTGATGACTTGTACCTAATGTACTCTGCATCTGTATTGAATATAAAAGAAAAACGATGTTTAGTTGTGACATGTGCGCTTTACTGTAATAGGTAGTTGTGTTGTCTGTAGCGTGTGGATTTGTCGGTTGTCCTCTGTGTAGTCAGAACAGTTGTGGGCATTGTTGTTTTATGACTTGTGCTTAATGTACTTAGCAATTGCATTAAATAAAGAAAAAGAAGGATGTTTATGCAACATGCGCTGTTATTGCCGTACACAAAGCAAGAGTAAGAGGACCTGTGAGGCTAATAAAAGGAAACAGTGAAGAAAAGACTAACAGTTATTGGGCATGTTTAAGTCATAGTTCAAGTCTCATTTGTTGATTATTCGTAAAGGTGGTTTGAGCCGAACGTGGCGTTTTCTTGCTTGTATTTCAAGTGGCTGTGGTCACTGTTTTCCTGTGCTTAAAAGATCGACCTTTGTCATTCCATTCAAAAGTTGATGATAAGATTTTAAGATTATAAGATTTTAAGATTATAATTATTACAACGTAATTATGGTTAGGATGTGAAAGGATGAATGCCAACTTGCGCATATAAAATGAAGACATGCACATCAGCATATTAATGATGATCTAACATGGCACTCCGTTGCATAACAATCATAAGTGTAGCAATCCTTACCGTCGTTCGGTCGGTCGTCAAATTTGTTGTAGGATTCGGTGTCGTACCGAGTGTCGTTTGGGCTGTGGTAAGAGTCGTAGGTTTTTTCGTTGTTCGAAAAGTGGTAGGATCCTTTGTGGTCGGGATTGTCGTAATGTATGTTGTCGTTAAGATCATTGTTGTTGGGTTAGGGGTTGTGAAATCCGTGGTAAGTATTGTCGCTTTGGGAACTGTGGTAGGATTTGGCGTGGTCTTGGCTGTTGTTAAGTCCGTGGTAACAGTCGTAAGATGTTTCGTTGTTCTGAAAGTGGTAGGATCCTTTGTGGTCGGGATTGTCGTCATATGTGTAGTGGGGAATGTCGTTAAGGTTGTTTTTCGTGTTGTCGAAACTGTACTTGCGTGTGTCGTCACTAGTGTTGATTTGTCGGTTGTTGCCTTTGTCGTTATATGACTTGTACCTAATGTAGTCTGTGTCTGCATTAGAAGTGAAAACGAACGACGCTTATTTCTTTTGCAATAAAAGATGCATAGACAAAAAGTGTAGTTGAAAATTATGTTAGAAGAATGTGGCAGGATCTTAATAAGAAACCGTAAAGAAACGGTCAATAAAAGTTTGATAGGAGTGGGTTATTTTTAGATTTTTAAGCAGTTCAAATCTGTGTTGTTGCTTTACCGTAGTAGGTTGTTGAGTTGTCCGTAGCGTTGTCGACACTGTAGTTGGCTGTGTGGTCACTATTGTGGATTCGTCGGTTGTCCTCTGTGTAGTCAGAACAGTTGTGAGCATTGTTGTTTTATGACTTGAGCTTAATGTACTTAGTAACTGCATTGAATAAAGAAGAAGAAGAAGGATGTTTGTGAAATAGCGAAGGAAAGCTAACCAGCGGCAGTCTTTAGCTAATACTATTTGTTTTCTGGTTTACCGTAGTGGTAGGTTATGTTGTCCGTAGCGTTGTCGGTAACGTAGTTGAATATGTGGCCATAAGTGTGGATACATCAATTGTAGGTAGAACAGTTGGGGGTATTGTTGTTTTAAAACGGTTACGTGCACTTAATTATTGTATTGTACCGTATAGTACCTTGGACTTTGTGAAAAGTAATTAGCCTTCGGGCATGACTTTGCAACTGAACTTTCTTAATGTAGTCTGCGTCTGTAAAGTGGAAGCAAACGTCGTTTGTGTCTCTTGCGTGGGAATAATCGTAGAGAGAAGATGTAACTCATGTTAGAAGAATTTCGGACAACCGTGAAAGAAAATAAGTAATGAAACTGCGAAGAACAGATTAAAACGAGTTGGGCATTTCAATATCAGAAACAGTAAAGAAACCGTGATGAAAAGCTTGAAATGAATAGTGGTAGGATTCTTTGTGGTCGGGATCGTCGAAATGCGTGTAGTCGGGAGTGTCGTTAAGGTTGTTTTTCGGGTTGTCGATATGGTACTATTGTTGATTTGTCGGTTGTCCTCTGTGTAGTCAGAACGGTTGTGGGCATTGTCGTTATATGGCTTGTACCTAATGTAGTCTGTGTCTGCATTAAAAGTGGAAACGAACGACGCTTACGTGTTTTGCAATGTAATATTGGTAGACAAAAAGTGTAACTGAAACTCATGATAAGAAGGATGTGGAAGGGTCTTTAAAAGGAACAGTAAACAAACTGTCAAGAAAAGCTTGTAAGGAGTGGGTTTTCTTCCAAGCAGTTCAAGTCTGTTTTGTTGCTTTACCGTAGTTGGTTGTTGAGTTGTTCGTAGCGTTGTCAATACTGTAGTCGGCTGTGTGGTCACTAGTGTGGATTCGTCGGTTGTACTCTGTGTAGTCAGAACTGTTGTGGGCGTTGTTCTTTTATGACTTGTGATTAATGTACTTAGTAACTGGATGGAATAAAGAAGAAGAAGGATGTTTGTGCAATATACGCTGTTATGACCGTACAAAACAGCTGTAGTAAAGCGTCATGTTAGTAAGATTTGGAAGGCTAGTACGAAGACACAGATGGCTGAGTGATGGAAAGCTTAACCGGGGGCAAGTTTTTTTATAATAGTTTTTTCTGCTTCACCGTAGTGGTAGGTTGTGTTGTCCGTAGCGTTGTCGGTAACGTAGTTGGATGTGTAAACATAAGTGTGGATACGTCAGTTGTCGTATGTGTAGGAAGAACAGTTGGGAGTATTGTTGTTTCATAGCGTGTACTTAATGCAGTCTGTGTCTGCGTGGAAAGTGGAAAAAACGACGTTTGTGTCTCTTGTGTGGGAAGAATCGTAGACAGAAGATGTAGTCTAAACTTATGTTAGAAGAATTTCGGACAACCGTGAAAGAAAAAAAAGTAATGATACAGCCAAGAACAGATTAAAGGAGTTGGGTATTTCAACATCAGTTGAAGTTTGTTTTGTTATTTTACCGTAGTAGGTGGTTGAGTCGTCCATAGCGTTGACGGCACTGTACTTGGCTGTGTGGTCATGTGCGTGTTTTTGTCAGTTGTCTCGTATAAAGTTATAACAGTTGTTGGAATCGCTGTTTTTTGACTTGTACTTAATGTAGTTTGTCTCTGCATTGAATTAAGAAGACGAAGAAGAAGAAGGATGTTTCTGTCAGTTGCGTTGTTACAATATAGTGGACATACACTGCCTTCAAAATTCATGCTTGAATGATTTGTACAGCTTATAAATAAAAAAGAAAGCCATAAAACTGTCAAAGTCATCTGAAGAGGAGCTGTTTCTATAGCATTTTAAATCTGTTTTGTCGTTTTATCGTTGTAGGTGGTTCAGTAGTTCGTCGTGTTGTCGATACCGTACTCAGCTTTGTGGTGTCAATTGTTGATTTATGGGTTGTCCTCTGTGTAGTCAGAACGGGTGTGGGCATTGTCGTTACATGACTTGTACTTAGTGTGATCTGTGTCGGTAGTAAGGTAGAGAAGAATGACGCTTGTTTCGTTTGCGATGTTATAATCGTGGACAAAAGATGTAGTTCGTGTTACAAGAATAAAAAAGAAACAGATAAGAAACCGTGATGAGAAGCTTGAAATGAATAGGTTATTTTTTAAATAGTGGACATTTATTTTGGTGCTTTACCGTAGTAGGTTCTTGAGTCGTCCATAGCGTTGTCGACACTGTACTTGGCTGTGTGGTCATGTGCGTGTTTTTGTCAGTTGTCTCGTATAAAGTTATAACAGTTGTGGGACTTGTTGTTTTTTGGCTTTTACTTAATGTAGTTTGTCTCTGCATTGAATTAAGAAGAAGAAGAAGGATGTTTCTGTCAGTTGCGTTGTTACAATATTATGGACATACACTGCTCTCAAAAGTCATGCTTGAATGATTCGTACAGCTTATGAATAAAAAAGAAAGCCATGAAACTGTCAAAGTCATCTGAAGAGGAGCTGTTTTATAGCATTTTAAATCTGTTTTGTCGTTTTACCGTTGTAGGTGGTTCAGTAGTTCGTCGTGATGTCGAAACTGTACTTAGCGGTGTGGTGTCTAGGGTTGATTTGTCGGTTGTCCCCTGTGTAGTCGGAGAGGTTGTGGGCATTGTCGTTCTATGACTTGTACTTAGTGTAGTCTGTGTCGGTAGTAAGGTAGAGAAGAATGACGCTTGTGTCTTTTGCGATGTTATAATCGTGGATAAAAGATGTATTGAAAGTTGTGTTACAAGAACAAAAAAGAAACAGTAAAGAAACCGTGATGAAAAGCTTGAGATGAATAGTTTTTTTTTAAATATTGGAAATTTGTTTTGGTGCTTTACCGTAGTAGGCGAAGAATATTAACGATAGTCTAACTTAGCACCCGGTTACATGATAGTTATTAGTACAACAATGCTCCTTACCGTCGTTCGGTCGGTCGTCGAATTTGTCGTAGGATTCAGTGTTGTAAGGAGTGTAGTCTCGACGGTTGTTAAATCCGTGGTAAGAGTCGTTGTGTGAAGAGTGGAGGGATTCGCTGTGGTCGGGATCGTCGTAATGTGTGTAGTCGGGAGTGTTTTTCGGGTTGTCGATATGGTACTAGGCTGTGTGGTCATTATTGTTGATTTGTCGGTTGTCCTCTGTGTAGTCAGAACGGTTGTGGGCATTGTCGTTATATGGCTTGTACCTAATGTAGTCTGCGTCTGCATTAAAAGTGGAAACGAACGACGCTTACGTGTTTTGCTATGTAATATTCATAGACAAAAAGTGTAATTGAAACTCATGCCAAGAAGAATGTGGAAGGGTCTTTAAAAGAAACAGTAAAGAAACTGTCAAGAAAAGCTTGAAAGGAGTGGGTTTTTTCCAAGCAGTTCAAGTCTGTTTTGTTGCTTTACCGTAGTTGGTTGTTGAGTTGTTCGTAGCGTTGTCAATACTGTAGTTGGCTGTGTGGTCACTAGTGTGGATTCGTCGGTTGTCCTCTGTGTAGTCAGAACTGTTGTGGGCGTTGTTGTTTTATGACTTGTGCTTAATGTACTTAGTAACTGGATGGAATAAAAAAGAAGAAGAAGGATGTTTGTGCAATATACGCTGTTATGACCGTACAAAACAGCTGTAGTAAAGCGTCATGTTAGTAAGATTTGGAAGGCTAGTACGAAGACACAGATGGCTGAGTGATGGAAAGCTTAACCGGGGGCAAGTTTTTTTATAATAGTTTTTTCTGCTTTACCGTAGTGGTAGGTTGTGTTGTCCGTAGCGTTGTCGGTAACGTAGTTGGATGTGTAAACATAAGTGTGGATACGTCAGTTGTCGTATGTGTAGGAAGAACAGTTGGGAGTATTGTTGTTTCATAGCGTGTACTTAATGCAGTCTGTGTCTGCGTGGAAAGTGGAAAAAACGACGTTTGTGTCTCTTGTGTGGGAAGAATCGTAGACAGAAGATGTAGTCTAAACTTATGTTAGAAGAATTTCGGACTACCGTGAAAGAAAAAAAAGTAATGAAACAGCCAAGAACAGATTGAAGGAGTTGGGTATTTCAATATCAGTTGAAGTTTGTTTTGTTGTTTTACCGTAGTAGGTGGTTGAGTCGTCCATAGCGTTGACGGCACTGTACTTGGCTGTGTGGTCATGTGCGTGTTTTTGTCAGTTGTCTCGTATAAAGTTATAACAGTTGTTGGAATCGCTGTTTTTTTACTTGTACTTAATGTAGTTTGTCTCTGCATTGAATTAAGAAGAAGAAGAAGAAGAAGAAGAAGGATGTTTCTGTCAGTTGCGTTGTTACAATATAGTGGACATACACTGCCTTCAAAAGTCATGCTTGAATGATTTGTACAGCTTATAGATAAAAAAGAAAGCCATGAAACTGTCAAAGTCATCTGAAGAGGAGCTGTTTTATAGCATTTTAAATCTGTTTTGTCGTTTTATCGTTGTAGGTGGTTCAGTAGTTCGTCGTGATGTCGAAACTGTACTTAGCTGTGTGGTGTCTAGGGTTGATTTGTCGGTTGTCCCCTGTGTAGTCGGAGGGGTTGTGGGCATTGTCGTTCTATGACTTGTACTTAGTGTAGTCTGTGTCGGTAGTAAGGTAGAGAAGAATGACACTTGTGTCTTTTGCAATGTTATAATCGTGGATAAAAGTTGTAGTTGAAAGTCGTGTTACAAGAATAAAAAAGAAACAGTAAAGACACCGTGATGAAAAGCTTGAGATGAATAGTTTTTTTTTAATAGTGGAAAGTTGTTTTGGTGCTTTACCGTAGTAGGTGAAGAATATTAACGATAGTCTAACTTAGCACCCGGTTACATGATAATTATTAGTACAACAATGCTCCTTACCGTCGTTCGGTCAGTCGTCGAATTTGTCGTAGGATTCAGTGTTGTATGGAGTGTAGTCTCGACGGTTGTGAAGTCCGTGGTAACAGTCGTTGTGTGAAGAGTGGTGGGATTCGCTGTGGTCGGGATCGTCGTAATGTGTGTAGTCGGGAGTGTTGTTTTATGACTTGTGCTTAATGTACTTAGTAACTGCATTGAATAAAGAAGAAGAAGAAGGATGTTTGTGAAATAGCGAAGGAAAGCTAACCAGGGGCAGTCTTTTGCTAATACTATTTGTTTTCTGGGTTACCGTAGTGGTAGGTTATGTTGTCCGTAGCGTTGTCGGTAACGTAGTTGAATATGTGGCCATAAGTGTGGATACATCAATTGTAGGTAGAACAGTTGGGGGTATTGTTGTTTTAAAACGGTTACGTGCACTTAATTATTGTATTGTACCGTATAGTACCTTTGACTTTGTGAAAAGTAATTAGCCTTCGGGCATGACTTTGCAACTAAACTTTCTTAATGTAGTCTGCGTCTGTAAAGTGGAAGCAAACGTCGTTTGTGTCTCTTGCGTGGGAATAATCGTAGACAGAAGATGTAGTTTAAATTTACACTCATGTTAGAAGAATTTCGGACAACCGTGAAAGAAAATAAGTAATGAAACTGCGAAGAACAGATTAAAACGACTTGGGCATTTTAATATCAGAAACAGTAAAGAAACCGTGATGAAAAGCTTGAAATGAATAGTTTTTTTTTAATAGTGGAAATTTGTTTTGGTGCTTTACCGTAGTAGGTGAAGAATATTAACGATAGTCTAACTTAGCACCCGGTTACATGATAATTATTAGTCCAACAATGCTCCTTACCGTCGTTCGGTCGGTCGTCGAATTTGTCGTAGGATTCAGTGTTGTATGGAGTGTAGTCTTGTCTGTTGTTAAGTCCGTGGTAACAGTCGTAGTTTTTTTCGTTGTTCGAAAAGTGGTCGGATTCTTTGTGGTCGGGATCGTCGTAATGCGTGTAGTCGGGAGTGTCGTTAAGGTTGTTTTTCGGGTTGTCGATATGGTACTAGGCTCTGTGGTCATTATTGTTGATTTGTCGGTTGTCCTCTGTGTAGTCAGAACGGTTGTGGGCATTGTCGTTATATGGCTTGTACCTAATGTAGTCTGCGTCTGCATTAAAAGTGGAAACGAACGACGCTTACGTGTTTTGCAATGTAATATTGGTAGACAAAAAGGGTAACTGAAACTCATGCTAAGAAGAATGTGGAAGGGTCTTTAAACAGTAAAGAAACCGTCAAGAAAAGCTTGAAAGGAGTGGGTTATTTTCTAAGCAGTTCAAGCCTATTTTGTTGCTTTACCGTTGTTGGTTGTTTAGTTGTCCGTAGCGTTGTCGATACTGTAGTTGGCTGTGTGGTCACTAGTGTGGATTCGTCGGTTGTCTTCTGCGTAGTCATTTCAGTTGTTGGCATTACCGTGGATTTGTCAGTTGTCTTATGTGAAGTTGGAACAGTGGTGGGCATCGTTGTTTCATGACTTGTGCTTAATGTACTGAGTAGCTGCATTGAATAAACAAGAAGAAAAAGGATATTTGTGCAATATGTGCCGTAATGACCGTACAGAAGAGCTGTAGTATAGCGTCATGTTAGAAAAATTGCTAGTACGAAGAAATAGACGACAGTAAAGGAAAGCTTAACAAGGGGCAGTCTTTTGATAATAGTTTTATCTGCTTTTTTGTAATGGTAGGTTGTGTTGTCCGTAGCATTGTCGATAATGTAGTTGGCTATGTGGCCATAAGTGTGGATACATCAGTTGTATGTAGAACAGTTGGGGGTATTGTTGTTTTATAGCGTGTACGTAATGTAGTCTGTGTCTACAAGCGGAAACAAACGGAAGGTTTTGAAGGCTCATACGAAGACACAGATGACAGTGAATGAAAGCTTTACTCTCACTCTCACAGGGCATTACTGAAATGACTGAATCTACCAAGTTCATGGAAGCGGTGCTCCGGCAGCTGAGGACACAATAAGTACGCATGGCACTCCCCACTGGGCGCAACCGAGGGGTGTTGCCCCAGCCGAGGGGTGTTGCCCAGTACCCCATCAAGATCAAGAGAAAATTTTGCTCATTTTTATAGTAGTTCAAGTTTGTTTGGTTGCCTTAATGTACTTGTCGGCTGCGTTGCTCGTAGTATTGTCCATAGTGTTGTTGGCTGCGTGGTCATAAGTGTGGACTTGTCAGTTGCCATGAGTGTACGTAGAACAGTTCAGGGCATTGTTGTTCTAAGACTTGTATTTAATGTAGTGTACATGTGTGTCTGCATTGAAAGTGTGTCTTCTGGAATAACCGTAGGAAGAAGACAGTCAAAACGCATGTTAGAAGAACTTTGGAGCTAGGACCCTAAAAGGAAACAGCGACGAAACCGTCAAGGACAGCTTCAGGGGAATTGGGTATTGTTGATAGCAGTTCAAGTCTTTTTGGGGTGTTCTACTGTAGTATGTTAGTGAGTTGTCCGTAGCATTGTCGGTACTGTACGTGGCTGTGTAGTAATGAGTGTGGATTTGTTAGTAGCCTGGTGTGTATTCAAAACAGCCGTGGACATTTCAGTTTAATCACTTGTGCTAATAGTGTGTCTCTGCATTGAATAAAGATGAAAAACGATTCTTGTGTCTTTTGCGTCGCATTGCCAATTTCTGTAACGTATTACTTGTATCCTTGCATTAAAAAGTTGACAATTGTTCAAAACATATTGTGTTCAATACAAAGTTATTATATTTACGATGTTGAAGGATGAATGCCAGCCTGTGCGTAGAAAATGAACACATCAGCATATGAATGATAGTCTAACTTATCACTCCTTTACATCATAATTATCAGTACGTTACAATTAACTCTCCTTACCGTCGTTCGGTCGGTCGTCGAATTTGTAGTAGGATTCGGTGTTGTATGGAGTGTAGTCTCGTCTGTTGTTAAGTCCGTGGTAACAGTCGTAGTTTTTTTCGTTGTGTGAAGAGTGGTAGGATTCTCTGTGGTCGGGATCGTTGTTAGAAGAGTGGTAGGATTCTCTGTGGTTGGGATTGTTGTTGGACTGGGAGTGGTAGGATCCTTTGTGGTCAGGATCGTTGTTCGAAGAGTGGTAGGCTTTGTGGTAAGGATCGTTGTTAGAAGAGTGGTAGGATTCTCTGTGGTTGGGATTGTTGTTGGACTGGGAGTGGTAGGATCCTTTGTGGTCAGGATCGTTGTTCGAAGAGTGGTAGGCTTTGTGGTAAGGATCGTTGTTAGAAGAGTGGTAGGATCCTCTGTGGTCGGGATCGTTGTTGGACTGGGAGTGGTAGGATCCTTTGTGGTCAGGATCGTTGTTCGAAGAGTGGTAGGCTTTGTGGTAAGGATCGTTGTTAGAAGAGTGGTAGGATCCTCTGTGGTTGGGATTGTTGTTGGACTGGGAGTGGTAGGATCCTTTGTGGTCAGGATCGTTGTTCGAAGAGTGGTAGGCTTTGTGGTAAGGATCGTTGTTAGAAGAGTGGTAGGATCCTCTGTGGTCGGGATCGTTGTTCGAAGAGTGGTAGGATCCTTTGTGGTTGGGATTGTTGTAATGTGTGTAGACTGGAGTGTCGTTAAAGTTGTTGTTCGGGGTTGAACAGTAGTAGGTTTTATCGTGGTCGGAAGTGTCGTCAAATATGTAGTAGGATGATTTGTTGTGGGGATTGTCGTAAAACGCGAAGTGGAAGGTTTTGTTGTCAGAATTGTCGTATACTGTGTAGTAGGATGGTTTGTTGTTGGGATTGTCGTAAAATGCGAAGTGGAATGTTTTGTTGTCGGAATTGACGTATACTGTGTAGTAGGATGATTTGTTGTTGGGATTGTCGTAAAATGTGTGGTAAAATAATTCTTTGTACGATTTGTCTGAAAGTAGATGGTGTCGTTATGAGTGACATTTTGGTTCAAACGCTTTAAAGGCGATAGGTTCTTTTTAAATATATCTTCATGTATAAGCTTTTCCATTTTATCATACGAAAGTGTTGACATTGTTAAGCTGCCACTGTTTGCATCGGACTGTTTTGCTGATAACCTTTCAGTTGTATGTTTTTCTTCGTCTTTGTCGATTCTTGCTGAATATGGAGGCGTAGTTTCCGATGTAACAGTTCCATGTTCTGGTTGTCCTGGTATTGTTATCCTTCCGTAGTCATCTGTAGGTCGAAAGCAGTGTTTGACACTTACAGGGAAATTTTGGCACAAGTTTTAGCCGCTAACCGCCCCTTGATGTCAGTCAGTGTTCATCGCACATAAGCGTTATCATTACAAATGAGGTATCACATTAAAGGGCAATAAACATGCTTTGATATAGTTAAGAATGTTAACAACAACGGTCGTATGATCGAGGGAAATTTGGGCAGTTTGTTTTTGTAACCCAGTCACACAATATTCAGACTTGGTGTTCATCTCACAAACGTATGATCATAACAAATAAAGCATCAGGAAATAAACTAGGTAGTCAAAGGTCTGGAAACCAACGAAAATGATAAAAGTGTCGACGGAGATTTCATTGACCAAAGTTAAGCTTCCATATTTTTTATACGTTTACATTTTACATAAGTTTATATCACCATTATATGTAACCACCACATCTAAACAATATTGTATTTCACCACTCACCTATTTGGCACACAAAGGACGAAAGTTGGACTTCATCCTCGGCGGCTGGATTACAGTGATGTGGAGTCCAGCTGAAGTTGAAGTCCATCCTCATAGACACGCAGTCTTTCGCATCCGTATTTAGAACTGGCGACCATCTGCTGAAATTTCCCACCAATGTACCGTCCATGTACACCCACGTTCCCTCTGCGTCCAAGTCATTAATGCCGATCATTGCCGAGTCTGACAGCAGCGATGCTATGGTGTCATGCTCGTACAGGCTCTTGGGGTTCGCGAGGGTACCGCCATCTCGAACACAAGCCGCCTGCGCCTCGAAGAAGTTTACAGAGGCTTTTATCACCCTGTAGCAATTGGGACTGTGAAAGGCGTATCCCTCCGGGCATCCTGTTAGGAATATACAAAAATAAGATACGTCAGTATTGTAATGGCAAATACCACATATGATAACCTACATTCATGGTAAAAGACATTATCGTTAAAGGCAATTTCAGGGCAGCAAAACTGGATTTTCAAAGTCAATTTTCTGGTCATTCTTTTAATGTAGTAAGTTGAATCAATCATATCCCATAGCATACTGATATCTGTGAGGCAAAAATGCGATGTCCCTGACGGAAAATGGTTGCTTGTTTTGTATCATAGGCTGGTTGTAGCAAAAAAAAACGAGAGGCCTCGCGTAGCTTGTTTGGGGGCTATTTCAAACACTACAAATTTGCTAAGAAATGGTAGTAAATGTCAATATCAGACAGATTTCCTCGTCCAGAATATTTTTGTCTTTGTTTTGCCGCCCTGAAATTTCATTAGATGCCTTTAACATAATGTACAACGAGGACTAGAAACCTCGAGGGCATATATCATGGGAAAACAGGACTACAAGGAAAATTTCACAAGCCATGGAATCTCTGTATAAGGTAGATACATTTGTTCACTTAGTCCGGTATTTGGGGTTTCGCGCTTCTCTGTACTCACCATAGTCTGATAGTTGAGCAGAGGTTACAATGTGTTATATGTTTGATTAAGCATGTACAGGAACCATGCGGCGCGTAGGAAAATTCGCACGGAGACCCGTGAGTCAGAAAACATAAGTCCCCTTAGGGTAGGCTTTTGTTTTGCTTTGTTACAGATTCACCGGCACCGCCCTACGGCCAAGTAGACACCCAATTATAATTGACGTTAACTCATTTGGTATATATTTCTGTACGACCTTTAAAACTAATTTCCCATTCTCTTTTAATCGGAATTTGCAGCAAATTGCAGCTTGATACCGTAGAAAGTGCCTGACTGAGTCTGAGTCCCCACAGTTTTCCGTCTAATCCACAAACTTGGCTACATTGACAGTGAGTAACAAGTCAAGTAACAACACGTTCTACCAAAGTTAACAAGTCCCAATTCTTGTCTGTGGTATAATGTACCACATAGTTTTAAGCCTATGCAACATCTGCAATCATTAAGGAACATTTATTTACATGTATTCCAGAATAAGGTAGGGCATCATGAACACAATGTATATGCATGGAATGAAAACAATACTAAAACAACAACCATGCAACAGAGGTTACTTTGCAATATTTGAGCCCGATGGAAGGAAAGTAAAATTCAGTATTAATTTGTTTACCAAGTCGAAATCTCTTAACTCTCCAACAAACACATGTTGCTGAAAATCTCCATTGGTTGTGACAAACAACGATTAATACTGCACGAGCACAAAGCACCTAGGATTGAAATTCTGGGTGTGGTCAAAATAGGGCCCGGCGCCATTGAGTTTGATTCATTTCTTACCTTTACTTGCTTGTACGCTCCATAAACATACGACCATAGCAACGACGAAAAGCATGATTAACACCAGACAGCTTTAACACTTCTGCCTTAAAACACGCAATTACGAAATGTTTGCGACTTCCATACGATGTTTCCAGACTTTTGGGTGTTCACTCAACTGACATTTTATTTCTGACCTTTAAAGTCCAAACAACAGGTTGATCTCGGGAGATCTCGCGATAGTAGACATCAGACATGGCGACTAAGGCGTAGGTTTTAGACCTGTCGTAAATCATGTTAAACCACCCAAGGGCATGATAACATTTTCAGTGAATGGGATAAAAGAGAGTGAAGATTACTGTAAAAGTACCCAATTTGGCGTTTGCTGACGATTTCAATATATCTAGGAGAAATGAGTGTACAATGTGCATTTACCCTCCCTCACACATGGGGATTTGGTTAAATGTTACAGTGCTTGAATTGGCCTGTAAATTTCGTCCAATCTTTCTCTAAAACAGGTAATTATATGATTTCTAGATTTAGAGTAAAAAAAAGTGTTATAAAACACGGATTAGCCGAATTACCCTTTCTTTCTCTATTCAAGGGATCATGTTTCTGTCAAAAACGACACAGTCTGACCAGATGTAGGCCACGCCTACCTTTTGATACGAATCGAATCAAATTTGAGTTAAATTTGAGTTAAATTTGACCGCCAACCACGCACTAACCTACACCGGAACACCAGCAAACCACGAGCCAACGATGGCCGAACCACCCGTCCGCACCCGAATGTTTTAAACATTTTGAAATATTAGGCTGGCGCAGCCGGACAGTAGCCGATCTGGCCGAACACCAGCCGACCTCGCTGCCGACCTACTCCTAGCCATATAGTCGCGGGGAGTTCGGCCAGCGTTCGGGAGGCCATATTCTGCTACGTGCGACAGGGGCTTCAAGCTCGGGAGAAAATATAGGAAACACCTTGTTTATCATCAGCTGACACATCGATACCACTTTGAGATAACATTTGTGTCCCGTTTTATCTTGCACAGATTTGACGCAGATATCGAGGTTGGAAACGAACTGGTTGGCTCTACACGCATAGTTGATCAAAAGTAGGATAATCACACTTAATCTCAGTAGGCACTGTTGTATTACCCTGGCTTTGTGAATAAAGGCTTAAAGCAATTGAACTAGAGTATGACGGCACGTTCACGATAGCGAGCAACAGTTACAAATCTGCAGTTGTCCCGGGATGTTAGAATTCTCTGAGAAATTACATTTCACGGGCCATTTCCCTCAGGCTTATGCTGAGGTCACATTTCCAAATCGGGGCCCGGGCAGTCTTATGGAACGAAAAGTATGATATAAAAGACTACAAAGCCCAAAAAATTAATAGTGGCAACTATTTGCGTATATTATTGATATAAATTGTTGATTTTTCGTTAATCGAAACAGCTCTAACGGGCCCCGGTTTGGAAATGTGACCTCAGCATTAGGATAGTGTTAAACTTATCTGACCACCTTCCAGATTAATTTGCAGTATTCTATCGTAGCGTAAATGTGTGGGGTTTTTTTGGAGTGAAAACATATACAGAGAATGAGTTTTAGAATACTCATTCTCTGTATATGTTTTTCCCTCCACAGGTCCACTGTGTTGACATCCTAATAATCTAACCTAAGACATTGTCCCAAGGGTCACCTTTTAGGTCATTGAGTACATTGTGCAATTATATATCCGTCACGAGCTACGAATCTAGGTCATATTTGCCCGCTGGCATATTTTACTTTTTAAGTAGAAATCAGTTGTTTTTTTCTTTACCTGATACCGGTGGTAACACCCAGTTAACCCATAGAGGTCAAAGCACTGACATATTTTATAGTGTAACCTTTTTAATTGTTAGAAGCTCACATTCATGGGCAAATCTCGCTTTTTTTGGCATCACTTCATTGATTGACACATTCTGTAGTAATTTCTTAAAATGACGTAGGTGCTACCATCGGCACCCGGAAACGTCTTCGTTCCAGTCTGTACCAGGCACCGGGAAGGAGGGGTGGGGGGCTCAGCGGCATGCTCAATTTACAGATGACTGAACTAAATAAATAGTTGTTTCTGTTGCAGTTTGCACTTATGCACGTATATATGTTGTCGTCCATTGTTGAAAGAAATTGAGTTTCTAATATGATGACTAAAACCTGGGCGAAGTATATCTTCTGAAAGTTTTACCTATATGTCATCATACGATTATGTCGTCAGAAACGGTAAAATGTAACTGTATACAAATGATTTGTTTAGCTTTTAGTGCCTTATACTTAACAATGAGTTTTCAATATAAAATGTCACCAAGGTCATTTCTTTAATTAAGATCTATGACCAACATACAGAACAGCGGAAAGTCTGTATAAATCACAAAAAAGGCTAGATCACATTGCTAGATTCTATTTGTCAGTAGAAACGACCGCTAATCTCTGTATCATTGTCAAAAATGCCAAACTGTATGTTCGCCATTCTAGGGAATAATTGCTGACAAGTCACTTGTGTAGGTTCTTCAAATCTGTGGCCAACTTTAGGAAGATCACAATGAGTCTGTTAATGAGTCTCCTTGGTCCGAACGGTTCTTCACAGCTTATTTAAGCATCTAAGAGTCTGGGCCACGTCTCTCTACAACAGCACACCCATAATGGGGTTGGCTGTAGTGACCGTAAAGTGTAAATGATTGTAGTCTTAGACTCACCTGTGCACGTACAGATGCAGAACGCTGTCTGAACAATCCACAGTATTTTCCAATACGATATCATGCTGGTAAACCGTTGCACCGTGTTGCATTTTCCTCCATTCGGAATGGTTTGTTGACTCTTAGTACTCCACAGGCCATGACTGTTGTCCCACCTAAATCTCACGCCTTATTTTTCAGATGGCCGTTTCCTTGTGACGCCAGACGGTCGACGAGCAAGTTTTCTACGCCCTGAGGCCCGGGTTGTGGCCTTAGATGTGTGTAATTATGTGAAATTAATCCTGCTGTGTGGGATTATTCACATGTCTTGTTTTATGTGACTCTTTCATCTTAGCTATTCACATTACCCATGATTAGCATAATTGTCTAACTATAACTTTACAACGGCCAAAAACATCGGTTGTTTTTGAGAATGTATGATAAATTACATCAGGTCACAACCAGGGCCGCCCCCATAGCCTCCACCAGGCCTTCCTACGGGGGTACGGATCGTAGAATTCGGTAACTGAAAAAGGGGAATAATTGGCCAAGAGAGTCAGTCCGTGGGAAGGTTAATTTTCCCCACCGAAGGCAAATGAACTCTACGGTGGCTAAACTCCCCTGGCCAATTATTCTCCTTATTTGGCAGCATTTTACGGGCGTTGTTAGTCTGGTG
Organism: Branchiostoma floridae x Branchiostoma japonicum; assembly: GCA_013266295.2. Classification (NCBI taxonomy): domain Eukaryota; kingdom Metazoa; phylum Chordata; class Leptocardii; order Amphioxiformes; family Branchiostomatidae; genus Branchiostoma; species Branchiostoma floridae x Branchiostoma japonicum. Next base: position 7,095,662 of record CM023824.1, read on the forward strand.
GAGATTAGCGCCCCCAGGCCAGTACGGCCTTGGAGCCAACTTTAGATGACCTCGCAAAACTGTTGGGTTCTTAATTTGCAAATTAGACGTAAACGTTTATACTTAACTCTGTGATTAGAAACACTGGTTGATATCATAAGATCTGACACGCATATCACCGAGAATGAAATTCAAGTCTGTAATAATTGCATGTGCATTGTAAGAGTGTGTTGAAAAACGTAAAATTTGATTTTGATTACGTGAGTGGTTTGACATTTAATTGTTTGTAAATAACAAATGAATCAATTGAACTAATGTATCTAAGTGAAGAAAGGTTTCTCACATTTATGTCTATACAGATGATACCTGCTAATATCTAAGATATCCATAAAGTAGCTATCGAAGTGCCATTATATCACCGTGCTTAAATGTTATAGATACATATAACCGAGTCAGCTTAATGTTAAGTGCGGCAAATATTCTCATATGCTCAACATTCAAACCTTTTAAGGAACCTCACAAATTTTTCATATATCGTGCTATTACGCGATGATTTCAAAACTTACTTAGACATGGTAATAAGCAAAAAGAACATCAACTGTTTCTGGTCATTCTGTGATACAATAGATGTTACATGTCAATACATATCAGTAGTGTCATGCCCCCTAGCAGAAGTATTAATTAATGCAGGAGTTGTGCACGATTACCGTTTGCACTTGTTCTAGTAAAATGTTGAGATCATTCTTACTGTTGATAAGTAGTATCATCATCTTTGATCATTCTGACCCCCTTACCTTGGGATCTCTACCAGCTTCGCATGTCTTAGCGATAGGTATAAATAAACATGGGAAAAATAAAGGATACTACAATTAGAAAACCTAGGTATTTATAAATGATTAGGTAATTATAAATGATTTTGTGTGTAAAGGACGACACAGGTAAATTCAATGTTATATATAAACAAATAAATAAACAAATTCTCCCTATCTAAGCGATCGTTATGGCTTGAATTAAACGAATGGTAAAAACTGTGTTGTTCTTAATCACACACAGGTGGAATCGTAAACTGACCATGTAACTGCATCATTCAGTTATGCAGATCTCTTATCTGTATGTGAAGGCTTTCTTTGTCCTGGGTGATAATCCATCTTTTCAGGCGCTCCTGGCAATGATAACTTACTATGGTTACATCAACAAGTGTTCATCTCACATCCCGCGGATGGATACGGGGATTTGACAGGATGCAGCGTGATTTCATTCTGTCTAATCCTAACAAGTAAATCTGGGATGGGTTACTACGGCTACACAGCAAACACAGACATAGCATAATATCTACACCACTGTAGAAATTAAGCCCTGACTTTAAAGAGGGGCAACAATTGTGCTCCAGACAGCTTTGTCTCCAAAGAAACATGAGTGCGAATACGTGTGTATATAAATCATAGCACAAATGTACCTATTTTCACCAACATTGCCCCCTTCCCCCTTTTTCATGATAGGGAAGCAAGTAAAGGGAGAGGGGGCGAAATCATGTGTTCAGAGTCACAAACCATTTCCCAGTAACATCACGTTTTGCTACGTTAAAGTTCAGTGGACTCCCGGAAACTTCGACGCTTTCCCCCAGGATGCAAAGGTGGACGGAGATGGCAAACGGTCTCCTCGGACAGTGGAAGGCCACCATGAAGTCCCCCTTGCGGTCGGGGTCGCACTGCACTTCACAAGGCATCTCATGTTGCCCAAGTCTAGCCACGGCTCGGAGGTCACTACTGTGAATGTTGTACCGCGCCTGCACAATGATGTTAAATTACATGGAGTCAAACCATTTCAGGTCTGGAGCTCGTTGGGAAAAAACATGCTTTCAAACACTCATTACTCGATTGTACTTAAACTAATGTAATGTGTATATGTCATAATTTTTTTAAAATGTTATGCTCTCTTGGAAATCAGTCCCTTGGGGCTGAAAAGACTACCCATATGTTTTCAAGATAAATAAATAAATAAAAAACAAAGATAATCAGCAAAAAACTGTCAACAATTTTGTTTAAACGATAACTTCCAATGGTAGTAAATTCCATCATTACTAGAAGTAGAAGACTCTCATCTATATATAAGTATAAACATTTTCAAGGTGAATGGACATATTGGAGAATATGGACTTTGGATAAGGCAGTTTACTAACCTTCCTTTGGCATATAGGTATGTGACATTCTTGTCCAGGCTGCCAGGTCAGCTTTTTCTCATCCGGGCACTTGAGAAAGAAGAACTTTGCCGACAGCATGCAAGCAGTGTAGTCGACCTGCATGTAATGGACCAGTTATATTTGATACGTTACAACATTCATTACATTAAAGAGATGAGAGTGCTGATATAATCGTTACAGCCATCTACCGAATTGTACCAAGATAGATAACACTGGCAACAGTAGAAATATACTCTGTTAGTTTGAAACATATTGAAACCACGAAACCTGCCCAATGCATGGCCGTAATTTGTCCAAGTATGTGATCTCGCGATATTTGGCGTGGGCGAGACAGGAAGAGGTTGTTTTCATTGACTGGACCTCCTTGATTAATTAAAGGAAGTGCCTGTGGATTCATTATCTTCTAAAACACTATGTAATTCATTTATTCACGAACATATCGATCTAAAATCAAACAGTACAATCATGTGTAGATGACGTTACAAGTCCTGGCAACCCATTTTTCCAGCGTAGAATTGATCAAGACAGGCGGGCGACGACGAACAGAAAAACGTTTTAAACGTCACTGCGAAAAGTCTACAAATAGTGCATATAGCTGTGTAAAAGTGCGTGATGTGGAACAAATACCTGCTGCTGTGTCTCAGGTTCTTCCAGCCACGACACTGTGAGTCTGGCAGAGGAAAAGGTAGACTTTAGAATGTGCAATTCTTCATTCTCTCATGTTATTGATTTGTACCCGTATTCCCTATATTTTTCTGACGTATAAGGTAACGCCTCATTATGCCTATATCACCTCCGGCGGCAGAATTATAACTAAAGCCGCTGATTTACTTCAAACGTAATGCACCTTAGGCCTATCGACGTACATTACAATATTGATAATTTCTCGTTCATCGTTATATATGATTAAAAAATACAGTTAAACCACTACCCCGTTGTTCATCGTTGTGGCAAACTTGGCTGCAACGATATACAACAAAATGCAGTGTCAAGTATTAGTACGTACCTATATTTGGGATTTACAATTGGTGGCTTTCTCTGAGCATAGTTTACCTTTTGATCTTGCCAACATCCTTGCAATCGATTGGCAGCTCAGCAATGCCTACTCTCACTGGAGCGTCCAGACGAACGAAGCAGTCGTTGTCCTTCTCCAGTTCATCCCAGTGTTGCTCAGTTCTAACGACGAAGTTCAGCAACGCGGCTCCGATTTTGGCGATGCTGTTGGGCTTGACATCGGCACTTGTTGGCCTGTCCGGCTTGCCGCCACATCCCACGGACAGCATCGTGTCGATCCGCCGGTCAGGCCAAACTTCTTTGGCCAGCTTCTTGCCTTCCCCAGCGGGGCAATTTGCGCCAATAGCTCCGTCACAGAAGTGCCGCTTCTCTCCTTTGTAGATCAGCTGAACCGAAGGAAAGTACGTCGGCGCCGCGGTACTTGCCAAGACCGCCTCACGAGCCTTGATGGAACAGTCGTGGCCAGAAATGGTGACGGTTTTCACCCTGTCCAGATCGTAAGCACAGCAGGCTACTACAGGTAGCACCAGCTTTTTTGGAGGAGTGAACTCTTTGTCTTCCTCCTCCTCCATAAGTATTGAAGACCGTCGCCCCACATGTTGGAACATTTTATGGCCGCTTTCCATCATTACCGATGACCGTCGCCTCACAGGTTGGAACAGTGTCTGTCCGCTTTCCTCTTTCAGCTCTTGCAGCATGTCCACGCTCATTGACAGTCTTTTACTCACAGGGCGAAGGCCTCTGGGACGAAGCGTTTCCGCTGGCTGTGATTGGGAGAGAGAGAATGGCGACGAGAGGCTTACCTTTGAATTACTCTTCACTGGTGCACCGCTTAAAGGCGTCTCTCCATAAGCATCTTCCATTATCTTCCGAATGTTCTTGTTGGAATAAATGTTTCCACTCAGGACAGCAAGCGTCGTACCCGAAAACCTCCTCCAGCCAGATTTTACGAATACCCTCGACAGCAAGTCCTCGAGCATTTGCTGAGCATCACTAGGGCTATAGTTCATTCTGCCTATGGCCGTGCCAACCGCAGACCCAATGCTTGTACCAATGATAAGGTCGAATAGCTCGCGAAACGGGATACCCGGAGCAAAGGGGGTAATCTTTTTGTAAACAGCGTCGAGTACCATGGCTTGGAAAATGCCCTTTGCTCCGCCACCGTCCAAAGCCAGGACTCGAACCCCAACCAAGTTCGACTCCGGGATGGAAACAGGTTCTTCCTGAGTATCCGAGGGCGTCGATGGTGCGAGCGACTTTCTGCTGTCTTCAAGTTTTTTTTGACAGTCGAAAGGACAGTTGACCTTTCCATCGACGGTTAGAAGCTTCATGTCCGCGGCACACATGCGGTGTCCACAAGGCAGGGGTGGCTCGGCCTGTCCAGAGAAGCAGATTGTACAGACATCTGTGGTGTTACAGAGATCAGCCTCCTCAAAACGTTGAAGCTTCTCTACCTGAGCCTTGGCGATCTCTCTGATGCTTTTTGAGCCCATCCCCTGTTGTATCTGCTTTATGCACTCGTCGCTTGTTGGGCTTGCTGCTCGTCCTTGAAATTTTCCCTCCCATTTGCTGCAATCTTCCTCTTTCTTCCCGAAGCAGGCTTTGTTTCTGATGATTCTCGCATCGGGGTTTTCGTGAAACTCTCCGTGTTCTCCAGCCGTCAGGGTGCATGGGAACATCTCGCCGTCTTCTAGGGGAGGGGACTCGGCACGACACGGGCAATAGCTCTCAACTGTTTCCGTTGAGTTCTCTAGTATGTTCTGTATCTCTGGCTCCATCGTCTCGACAAACTCGTCATCTTCGCCGTACATGGACACGTTTGCTGCCAGCGTGTAGGCTATGGAACCCGTCAGACTCCCGATGGCGGTTTCCACAAGTTTGTCATAGAAGTCTCGGTACTTTGCTATCCCACCATCCTGGTCGGGGTTCGATCCCAATATGCTTTCACTCACCTGCGTGAAAAATCGATCGAAAAATATCGATTTCTTGTCGATGCGGCATAGCCGTTCGGTCGCCAGTGTGGGTAGATTTTGGGAAAATTCTCCCCATGAAGACTCCCTGTCTGCCTCTCTGAGTTTGGCGTTGACGCATTGAATCATGTCTTCGCACAGGGTCCAGAAAAGCTTTTCCGAGAACAGGCAGGAAACTCCAACGGATCGGATTTTCATTGCTTGTCGACAGTGGTTTACATCCTTACACAACTCTGCAAGTGTGGACTTCAGGACCTCCATGGACTGCTTGAAGGTTTCCTCGTCGTTGTTTTGCGGCAATGACATGACCTTGACAGACTGATACAGGTTTTGTAGTTCTCCGGACATTTGGATGTTCTTTAGGAACGAGTCAGTGGCATCAATGTCGTTGAGGTTGAAACCGACTGCTGTGTTCTTGTTCTGTAAAATAACCAGGGCTGGTTTCCATTCATATTCAACGCCTTCGGAGGCATCCCTAGCAATCGCTGCTATTGTTTCAAGCATACTGAAGTCACACACAGGACTTTGGTGCACGTAAACTACTACATCGCTAAGAAGGAAGGCCAGTGATGGGAGGGTTTTCATTGTAAGCTGCTTTCGCTTCTCAAGGTGTTTGGCCACGATGCGGTGCAGCCAATGCACTACCGGTACTTCCTCCAGGAGGCGCTGGTTGACCGTCCGGGGTATCTGTCCGCCGGCGCCCTCAAAATCTGCAAGTATGGCCCGTTGAGAGTCGGGAAACCCTCCAAGTAGACGCAGAGTCGTACATGGGTAGACATGGACGCCCGCTGTCTCCGTCAGCATCTGTTGTGGTGCCGCGATAACCGGGCGGCAGGCTGCGTCCACGGTGTCCTCCAGAAGACTGCTTATTAAGCTACTTTTTCCAACGCCCGCGCCGCCAATGAAGGAAATGACGGGTACGTGATTTTTACCGTGGGCGTCGGACAACAACTCGCCCAACAAGGCTTCGTTAAGCACTAAAGCATCTCCTGTTTTTGTGTCAGGGTCAAGTTGGAGAAGTTGGTACCGCTGAAATGTCGTTGCTTGTGTCTTCTCATTCATGTTGACTTGTGAAATAAACTTGTACAATCAAAGTGTTGTTGTCATTTTACTCAACATATCACATGCTGACACGAGTCACTGCGATTTGTATGCCATGACTACTCTTTGAAAGTAGTTTATGTAGATTGATTGGAAAAAACCGTGCCCCTAGACTTCAGGGTAAAACATGACACGAACTAAACTAGTTTTCAGTGCCTCAAAGCGTCGACGAATGCTATTTTCTTCTTTCCGCGCTACGTACCCACGACACCAGGGGCGACTGTAAACAGAATGATGTTACTAGTCAAAACATGCTTAAGTGGCGGATAAACAATGACACTTTTATACAACAAACATGTACATTTCTAAACCTGCTATGGTGGTTTAAATTCCCTTTGCTATGATGATGTTCTAATCGTAAGGGTGTGCTTTTCAGACTTGTTAGATAACCTGTTAGTTGTGTCCTCCCTACAGTGGAAACTTCGCGAAAATTATTCTCATTTCATGTCTGCGGAAAATAGTCTCAGTCTGTATTGTCTCAATCTATCGTACTAGAAAATAAAGCATAAAATAATTTATGAAATAATTATATTGTAGTCTTTTATTATCTTGTACTGTATTATCATAAGCTACACCTTGTATGTTTGTAAGTTTGTCTGTATTATTGTGGGTCAGCCGTTACCAGCGAGAGCTGCCTTGGCTGACCCAGTGTAATGAGTTGCTTTACTTCTAATAAATAACACAAAATACGACCTGCTAACTTACCTCCACCATACACAAAGACTGTTGTTGACACACGGAGGTAGCGAAGAACGGCTCAGGTATGCCCAGCCCAAAACTGGCCGCCTGCCACTCCCGCCCTACCCGGACTACGAACCCCGTACGAGTGCCGCCACTCGCTGGCAAACATCATGGACAACCACGGAGACTCAGCTGTAGACGCCAATACGGCAACCACGCCTTTGTCTAGGAATTAAGTATCTAGCTTCCATTGTTCGCTTAACAAAAGTAGGGTTTCAGTAAGAAGGTTTCAGGAACGAACCTTTGTTGAGTCTGTTAGGAACTTAATCTAAAATCCCCGTGGATACATTTTGTATCTACGTCCACTTTTGTTGCTTTTATGTCTATTTCAAGTACGCTATACTTTTGAAATAGGCGACAGATTTAAGGTAGCCAAGGAGCACCTGTGGCGAAGTAACCGTAGCTGGGGAAAAAAACTCACCAAATGCTTTGCTTGGAAACTTCCAAAGCTTATCGTTGTATGTCATAAATCAGGACCCATTCAATGTCTAAACAAGAGCGCTTACAGGCTAAGCAAGGCTAAATCCGTTTTTTCTCTTTAGAGACTTATTTCTGAAATGATTTAATTTCGGATCAAATATTATAACTAAGTTCTGAGGCCATATTTCCAAACCGGGACCCGGCCGGGCTATTTCGATTAACGAAAAACCAACAATTCATATCAAGAATTTGCGCAAATTGTTCCCATTATTAACTTTTTGGGGCTTTGTTCTCTTTTATATCATACTTTTCGTTCCATAAAACTGCCCGGCTGGGCCCCGGTTTGGAAAGGTGACCTCAGCATAAGCTCTGTGGCCTTACCACTCTGTTCACTGTCATCCCCGTCTCATACAAGATGGGTCTGTGGAATGGGGGGTCATCAGAATGACGTCAACCAGCGTGAAATATACAACTTCTTCTTGAACATGCACTGGTCAAATCTGTACCTCCAGGCGGCAGTTTACTTCCGTTTATCCGTTGCTTACTCCCCATGACGTGTGAATCATACAAAGCAGAGCAAGGGTTCTTGATTTGTTTTTGTTGTGTTGTGTTGTGTTTGTATATGCTGCTGGTAATATCTGGGGGTAATATCTGCTGGGTGCCGCTGTCAATCAATATTGGCTGCTGAGGTATGTCTGAATGACCATGGGGATTGAAAAAAATGGCTGTTGGCTAAGGAAGACAGTTGCCTCCTGGGAGAGGGCCTTAGGCCATGTTGATTTGATTATATGGATGACATCCTCTGGCGACCCCAAAACTGATGCGAGCATGTGAATAAAAAAGTTTGGCCCCCAAAAAAGTTGTCTTCATTATGAAATCTAAGTGGTCAGGAAGGTAAAACAAATGGATAAACACACAGAATACCGAACATTAGATTTTTCATTTTAATTTGTTCCTTCACATCTTCTTCTTAGACTTTGGAATTAACTTTGGCATTCTACAACATTAGTATCCGTTTTACGATTTTTTTTGTTTGCAATTTACGGAACATATTTGCTCATTTTGCAGCTGCTTTGTACGATTTACAGTAGGGTTGAAAGCTATTTTTTTGGGGAAACAAACAAAAATTGCTGCACACGTGGATGTCATCCATATAATCAAATCAACACGGCCTTAACTATGTAAAATTGGACGGGACTGTTTCAATGGTCAATGTTGCTTGTGACTGCAGTTGCCTGGCTGCGCCCACTGCCTGCTCTACCAGGGTTGACTGTATTTACCTTGTCTCATAAAGATTACTTCGCTGTTAACATGTGGGGTACCATGGTACCCATACCAAGCAACAGAGATATTCTCAATGTGTAGGCCAAAGTCAAAAGAACATCACATCGGAGATTTGTTCTAAATATAACTGTGTATATCTTTTAATGTGAAATTAGATACTTATGAAGGACGTGTGATACCAAGCAACAGAGATATTCTCAATACCAGCTACCTATAACTACTTTGTATAAAAGCTGATGGAGTTAATAAAGTATCCAAGTAGGTCAAAGTTAAAAAAAACCCACATCATATCGGAGATTAGTGCTAAATTGTGAAAATCTGGTAATGCGAGATTAAATAGAAGATATTTATGAATAATGTCTGTCTGTTCCTGTCTTTATTGTTGCACTGTTTTACATATATATTACTGATAGTAATTGGCTTCACCTAATAAATACAACGATAACAATGATTTACAGAAGGAATATATATGGCTCCTCACTAAAACGCACATTGTATTATCAGAAAAACGATCAATGGAAAGCTACATAACCCTGTCGAACAATTAAAAGACTGAAGAAAACGTCTGACTCTGCAAACAACCTCTGACAAGTCGTGTATTTGTTCTGTCAATAGGTGACACAAGGTAAAGTCCAGACAGGGGTGAGTATGGGGTCAAGTCGGGTTTATTACCGCGATAGGCTCACATTGCTTACAGCGTCTGCACCAGGGTAGGAGGTGTGGTGGGTAGTACTCATGACCACCAGTCGCTGTCGCACGATGTCAGGTGAAAGTTTATATTGTACGTGTAGTAGTAGTAGTAGTAGTAGTAGTAGTAGTAGTAGTAGTAGTAGTAGTAGTAGTAGCAGCAGCAGCAGTATTACATTTTTTGTAGTATTAATATTAGTATTAGTATTAGCATTAGTAGTAATAGTAGTAGTCGTAGCAGCAGCAGCAGCAGTAGTAGTTAGCAGTAGTAGTGGTAGCAGCAGCAGCAGCAGCAGTAGTAGTAGTAGTAGCAGTAGCAGCAGCAGCAGCAGCAGTAGAAGAAGTAGTAGTAACAGCAGTAGCAGCAGCAGTAGCAGCAGCAGCAGCAGTAGTAGTAGTAGTAACAGCAGTAACAGTAGCAGTAGCAGCAGCAGCATTAGCAGCAGCAGCAGCAGCAGTAGTAGTAGTAGTAGTAGTAGTAGTAGTAGTAGTAGTAGTAGTAGGTCGACTAGCGGCTTTATACCACTCCGTCGGGGTTATACCGCCCTTTACCGGGTGGCATACCCTTTCCTTAGCTGATACAAGACGGGGTCGCTAAGTCTCTATCAGATTGTACGTGCAGCAACAAATTATCAGGAAACAAGTTTCTTTGGGGCGCCAGGCGTCGCTTCTCCCTTTTGACCTGTATAGTATGTGTGCCATTACAATTTCTCCATTAGTTGTAGCGAGAACGGCATGCAAGGACATGTATTTCAAAATAGCTACCCTTTCACAGTGGATTGGTTTTGAGGCGACAAAACGGCCTCTGCTGGCTGACATGGCGTATTTCGACGTCGTCTCTCGATGTCTCGTTCTGTAAACCGTGAAGAGAATTTGGGGCGCCGCGGAACTTCTGACACCGTTTTCTGATAGGTAGATGTTTACAACTACGCCCCCCTCAATATCCGCTTGGAGATTACCATTTACCTGTCATTTGGCACGTCGAAGCAATCTCCTACTATAGGACGGGCCAGCAAAAGGAGGCCAAATTGAGCTGAATGACTGTACTTACGAAGGGACGTCAAAGGTAAATACGTCAATGTCGATCAGATGTAGTTCTGCACAGTTTATAATATCGATTATACAGTGTTTTAGGGAGTATGTCAACAACAATAACGTCTGTGCATGCATATCAAAGCCTAAATTGGCTTGATTGTTGTTGCCGATATTGTTGTTAAGTGTCTACAGAAAGTACATGTGGTTATTCAAACATTACTTTTAAAAAGAATAACAGAAAGGGGAGAAGAAGTCAGGGTTTCATTGCATGCAGTCTTGTTTGTGTTTGTGTACTTGGCAGGGTAGTGTAACACTGCTCAGCACTGACAGCAGTTACGGCGGTTACTGCGCGTAAATTTCAAACGGATTATCGTAGTCGTAAATTAAAATGACGACATGGTGTAATACGGATGAGAACTTGACTTTGGCGTATGTTCAGCATAGTAGAGTAGGCGTTTCAAACTAACGTTTGGGTTTCCTTGAAGCTGTGGCGTAAATTGGCCTACTTCTGACACTTTTCTTTGGTTGTTGGATGACAGAATTCTTTGGTTGTTGGATAACAGAATTCTTTGGTTGTTGGATAACAGAAAGCTTAATCTAACAGCTAGCGCCTATATGTAAAACGACGTGGATTGGTAATTTAAAACATGTCCAACAATTGGATAAACGACTGGAGAAAGATACTGGGTGCTATTTGCGGCACAAAACACAACTAAATCGATCTTTCAAAATGTATTCTGACATTTAGCTCTTGTTGACATAAAACAAAAAAAAAAGAGTTGGCAGTAATGCCGCGAGCCGGATACCTGGTTAGGGTCGTTGACTCAGAGTCTGAAGGTTCTGGGTTCGAATCCCTGACCAGGCCCCACTGTTGTGTCTTTGACCTTGGGAAAGGCATTTTACACCTATTTTACACCCCAAAACGACTAGGGGTCCTTCAGTACGGTCTTAATCAGCTAGTACTTAGTGTACCACACTAGTGTGTTACGCCTAAAGGCGGTTTATCAGTTATGCGAAACAAACAAAACAAAACAAACAAACAAACAAACAAACAAACAAACATGAATATGGCTGTACACAGCAAAATACTGCCTGGAAACAGTGTGTTTGAGAGATCTCTAGTGCAGCCCCCCCCCACTTTGGCACCCCCTGGTTTATCACTCAATACATTCCAACACAATGGAGTTGCACCCACAGTGCCGTCGCAGGTATTAAATTTTGCTTATGTTTTACAAACTCATTTCTCTGATGGAGTCCTTGTACACATGGTGAACATGTACGTACAAAATCCGCAAGTCATATTATCGTCAATCATGGGGGTATAGACGTCCCTACATTCTGAGTAAGTAGTAGAGTCATCATCTATATACTGAATTTTGGGTGAGTTTGGCGGATACAAGCAAATTGCTAACGTGACTGTGCAGCCATATTTGGAAAACGTAACACTCCAACATAATTTTGTTAAAGGACACCATTTACGGAGCGTGCTATTATCGGGAGTCAACAAAAACGTGAAAATTTATCTCAGCCATCGTGCATTGGGCCCGTATGTCCCACTCGTACCAAGGTCAATATGTGTACGTGCAACTCATTATTGAAATCACCTGTGCACATAGTTTACCCTCCAACTCATCAGGTAATGGAATAGGCGGGGCATGCAGTAAAACCGTTCTTCGTCTGTCAGATCCAATGAGAGTGGTTTTAGCAGAATGAGAACGCAGCGGCTGGCATATCGAAGTTCATTGGTTGTTTTGCGTCCACTTTGTGGAAGGTGTTGGTAAAAAAAATGCTGTCGGATTCAGCGGTCAACTGAGAAATATGCCGTTCATTGTGTATAACTACTACCCCCCCCCTCGCGCATTTCACTTTGGCTCAACTTTGAGGTCATAATGGCATGTTGTACTTGTCGGCATGTTTGTGTTGTAGACTTAGACTCAACAACTGGCATTTCAATTTTTGCCCATGGAAACCTCGACTTAGCTTTGACCGTTGGATCATGTACTTGTTTCTCAGTCAGAAATGGCCGAAAATGTATGAAATCGTGATGTCGTCTCCAATTTGTTTTATTGATAGAGTGAAGTTTCTTTGAATGGAAGTTGGCTGGACAGGACGCTCGAGCCAAGCCTTCTAATTCTACCTCTCAGGAAAATGATTCTATCGGGGCGTATGCGCACCTTTTAACAGCATGAAAGTGCACAAGAAAATTAAAGTTCAGAAACCATGCCATCTAGCTACGGGTCACGTATTTCAAAGTGTTACACTTCGCTTCAAACCTTGCGTGGGGAGCTGCAATTACCTAATGGAAACGGGTCGCATCGATTCGACAAATTAGCTCGGATGGAGCTACAGAAGGATCTCTCCATGTTATTGAACACTTGGGTGAGTTACAAACCTAATGCACTCCAGCAAAAATTACACTTAAACGGCAGGAATCACTCAAGCATGCACAGCACGCGTTGACGGCTGCATAAGCTGGCATGGCCCTAACGCCATACTTATACTGATATTGTACGCAGTCTGAGGGAGGCCGCGGCGATTAGCTGTTGCTCATATTGGGGCGTCATTGTAGTCCCGGAAGCGAGAGTTTGTACGAGGGATTTTGCCCCTGGCTAGGTAATACTGTGAATGCTTATGTGTACGTATTGTAACTACGGCGTCGCGCCACTGCATGTATGCTAAGTTACATGTATTACTATTGGTAGTTATTTGAATAGTGAACGGTGCAGTCTGTTAACGCTGGCACGCGCCCTTTGTCCCAATGGCTTTAGTGTGACACTGTGGAAGTACTGTCCTGTTCCAGATAACATATCAAGTATGCAATATGTATATGTATTTCCAAATGCCTGTTAACAGAAACGGTTACCTTGTATCCACAACGCTTCATTGCAGAAGGATAATATGTGTGCTGGCATGCACGGACCATCGTTGATTATGGCGTGTCCATTGACAATTACCGCCCTTCGTTTGGTATTCAGAGATGTATGCACAAACACAAAACAGAACGTTGCATGGGTCAGTAAAAATGTAAACAATAAAATGTCACAGAAGGCATATCAAAGTTAGTGATACGTGTACATTTTTGTCGTTTTCTGTGATGCTTGTTTTCACAGAATACTTCTATAACAGAATAACTCCAAGAGTTTAAGTGTTATCATTGTTAATAATTTATGTATTCTGCGTTACAAAGGTTTCCTAACCCTCAGAAACATGATATTATTTGGCGGGTGTTGGCCTCGGTCTGTAAAATCCATCAATACTTATCAAAATAGAGATTTTCTTCGTCTCACGGCCTCATAAAAGCCCACCTGATAGCGTATTAGTTCATGCGCCATTGGACAACAAAAAGCGCAACAAAATTAGAAGGCATTTTGTTTGGAGACAATGGAACGTTTTGCGCAACGTCGTCGCTTTTTAAGGACTTGAATTGTTAAAGTGAAGTTAACCGTTTTGCACTGTCAGTCATATCATATCATATGAGAAGAAAGTGTATCATGCTTCACCTCAATAAGAGGATGCCTGGTCCACCCTTTTAATACAAAAGAATTTCAAATAGGTAGGGGATCCGGACGTCAAATTTTTTACTATATTGGTTATTTTAATGTTCTCGCACAGGTACAATGATGCCACGAAGCTCCAAGTAGGAACGACAACAAAAGGATTATGGCAACGAAGGACTGCTGTACCTACATCTAACACGTCATGGCGGTCAAAACAGGTACCAGGACAAGTATATATATTAGAGATCTAATATGAGTTTACACAACGAAGTCCAAAAAGAGGAGAACTATTGAGAGAGCAGTACACAGTTTAAGCAGGATGGAACGTGACATCTAGTCATCTAAACAGCCAAGTATGAATATTGTTCATGCGTTTGTCCTCTGCGTTGGTGGCGGCATAAAAATAAGTTGAAAAAACTTGAGTGTGCCGTCACCATGTCCTGTGTTAAATGTTAGAATTAAAAAAACCCAGCCAAGTAGAGGATAGTGTGGCGCTATTCTTAGTGTATTATCTTAAGGTGCATTACTCTATCATTTGTACAAACAAGTACTACATGTACCTAAAATAGATAATGATCTGTTGATGGTCTATGCACTTCTGTTGTGCCAACAAAGTTTATTTCCTGTTCATGTGAAGCATTTTACTCTCAACTCTATAACATCACGTCCTTGATCTTTTACAGGAGTTTGTCTGTCGAATTCTACGTTACGTAGGGTGACGCTCCTAGTAATCGTCCTGGCTACAGTCATAATCCTTCTTACGAATATCGGCCTCAACAGTGTCAGCCATGTTTTCCCACAATCCGTCACCAGCTCCAGCGTATCACATTGTAAGGCGGAAGTCTCTGCCCCGCCCATCGTCCCCGTCGACGCCGTATTTCCGGTGAAGATTGCAGTAGTCCACGGGAATATTAAGTCCGCCCCCCGTTCCTACGCGACAGTTCGTTTGAATCCTGTCAACGCCAATCCTATTCCAACAGTGACGTTGTACTACGGCGTCGGGACAGCAAACTTGACCATCTCCCAAGCTGGAGTTATCCAGCTTTCCGTTACCGTGGAAACGCGAGGTGACTACGCCCCTACAGAGATCTGCCATGCCAGCGTCAGAATCAAGGCCGCTCACTTATCTAGCCGCGAGGTGGGGTATAAACTGGTCCGCAATGGAACATTAGAAGGTAATGCACTAAAGTGGAGTGCAGGGTTTGTGGTGGTAGAGGGTCCTGTGACGGTACCAAAGTCAGAAACACTAGTGGTGGACCCCGGAGTGTTTGCTTTGCTGTATTCAGGAGGAAGTATAAACGTTCTCGGGAAAGCAACAGTCGGAGCTCCAGGTGGTCAACCGGTCGTCTTCACCGTCCATCCGAACGAGCGTGGCGAACGCCAGCCGTGGGGTTCTTTGCGGTTTGGTGAAAACTCGCTAGGGGTGCTGTACAACACCTGGCTTACACAAGCAGGCGCATCTGCAGATCAACACTCTAGGTCAGTAATCACGACTGTTGTCTGAACTTCTCTCTAAACACGCACATACACACGCGCGTGCGCGCACACACACACACACACACACACACACACACACACGCACACACGCACACACACGTACACACAAACACATACATTATCACATGATCGTCAATAACACATTTTTTTGCACAGATCCGTTAGCCGTAAGGCTGGTGCGGTATTAAGCGTTGAGGAGGGAGCAGAGGTCAACTTTTTAGACGGCGGTATCATCGACAATGACGGGCCGGGAGTAGGAGGGGAAGGTTGCTCAATCAAGGTAAAGTAGCCTGGAAACTTTGCACTAGTACACTAGTACAGACAACATTATGTGCTAATGTACATTTTAATAAGAAGCACCAACTTGCTATCTATATGCTCATCTGTAACATTACCTTTTAAATTCCTCTTCCTCTAGCTTAAAAACATGATCATCTCAAGGTGCAAAGATGGCGGCTACGTTCAGAAAGCAACGGTTACCATGGAGAACGTTTACGTCACCGAAATAAGTCGTAACCACGTGGCATCATCTCAGCCAATCGGAGACGGCTTCACATTTGACCAATCTGAACAGTCGTCTTCCGGAAGTATATCACGAATATCAAACAGGTAGCTCGTTTTTTTACAAATAATAATTTATGGAAGTATGTGAGGCTTTGAATTATTCCGTGCTTAATGCTCTCTAGATCTCAAAAATATGTTGAAAATATATTGTGCAATCAATTTATCATTCAATTAAATGGCAGCAGAAATCCAAAGCCTGAAGTATAATGATTCTTCAATGGTGTGAGGTCCAATGGACCTTTCCTATAGTCCCACCTATCTCGGTCAAAAGTTACATAAAAATGCAAATATTTGACCGTCGACATGTAGCCACTCTCTCATTGGTCAAACCACTAATTGTCATGTTATCATTGGCTGAACTGATAATTGTGATGGACAGACAGGAGAAGGGTGTACATTTGACGCATGTATGATGCAGATTAATGACAATATTATTGTTGAATATAATCAGAAATGTTGTATTTTGGTGTCGTAATCATTTTGACACAGCACTCCCTCCTTTCTTGCTTATTTTCTCTCTTGTCTATTTTTCAGTGTTTTCACTCGTGGAGACAGAGTAGGAATAAACATCACAGGATTCAGTCTGAACATCGAGTCCACCATCGTGGAGGATTTTTCCCAGTCATGTGTGTCAACATCCGGCGGTACAGTAACTATAAAGAACTCGATCATGCGCAGTTGCTGGGTTGGTCTACGCGCAAAGAACCACAAGCAATACGTCCACGTGACGAACAGTGTCATGGTGCAGAACAAGTTCGGGGTTTGGTACGGAGACAAGGCTGCAACAGCACCTACGCGTGGAACTTTTACCATATGGAACTCCCTGGCGGTGGCCAACAGTGAGAAAAACTTGCGTGTGTTCAGCAGAGGGGTAGAGCAGACTGACAAGGACACAGGGTCAGAAAACGTGAAACTGAAATGTTTTTTCGTAAGTAGAGGCTCCACTGTTAATAAAAGAAGTCGTTCAACTCTAAGTCTTAAACGCTCTGCCTCTTGTCACCAGCCAGAAATATACCTTCACCATGCAGACTGTGACTTTGCTAGGGATCTGTTGCCGTCCAAGTGTTTTCTGTCAGGATACGCGCAGAACAAACTATCTCATATCCAATTGCAGAGGCTAGATTTGTGTAGAGACTGTTGCAAGAATGCGTCTTCTCTGGAGTTCGGAAATCATGACCACTGGAGCATGAGAAACATCCGAGACATGAAACGCGCCACTATTTACACGAAAGTACCCAATGAAGGTTGCGGGGTGACGTTTTCTGCAGACCTGTATCAGTACACCGACGGCGACTGTGTCATACAGAAGGTTCACGTCAAGTCGGCATACAGTGATCTTCGTCACTATCAGGTGAGTCATGGCTATAGTCGTTGTTCCTTTGGATACAATTTGTTAAATGTTATCGTTGAAATAACCAGGCATCACTAAACAACGAGAGTTTCTAGTGATTCTATATCTGTTCAACCACGACCAGTGTACAAAAGATGTTATCACACGTTTGACGGGTTGCAAAATTTATGAATGATAAACTAAAGCTGTTACGTTCTAGTTTTTGTTCATTTCCAGGAGTTCATTTTTTTAGTCATTTTATGTTTACTAGTCATATTTAGTTGTAGAGGGAACATTTAACTGTATTCTAATGCGAGATATTACTGCTGACATCTTGCAAACCTTTTACCCACTCAACTCAAATGACACCACATTATGCCCTCCCTCCCATACTCGATATTGTGTTCAACTTCATTTCACTAGTTCTCTCTGGAATATTTGATCAATCACATTAACATTATAGGTTCTATTTTCATTTTATGCCTACTGCACGTTTTGTATTTATTACGCCATCCTTGTGATTATGTTCTTTATGTTTTCTGAGCAAAGGATCCTTACAAGCACATTATGTGCTTTCTGTCCAATACTCTGAAACCAATATGAATGAAATAAAATAAATGAAATATTTGTACCAGGGTGAAAGCCACCTGCGAGAGATTAAGTCGCACTACTTGGATCGGGTGATGGACACCAATCTCACCTCGAAGTCATTCGGCGTGCTCCTGGACTTCTCACACATCCAGGACAAAAGTTCCGCGTTGATCAAGACGTCACTGCTGTGTCCTTACAGTCAACACGACACTCTCTCAGCTTTCGTGACGGAATTTCTTCCACATATTGGCAAGTATTTTGTTTCCTAATTTTGTCATTTGTTTAGTTTTAATAAAAATATTTGATTCGTTTATTTATTCTTGATATTTTAAACATATCTATATTAAAAGAGCCCGGTAAATTGCATGTATGACAAGTTGCATTGGAACGTTACATGTGCTCCAACTCACTGTAAAGTGTACAGTGTACGTCAAAACATGATGATGATGATGATGATAATTTGAATATCTTCGAAGTGCGATTATACGTCATCTCATGTTGAAATTCAAGCTGCAACAAACGATTTATTCCTGAAAGTTGTTTGGCTTGATTTGCATTACCTATTTCTGGCATTTGTTTCTTTTAAAAGCCAGATGATTTGCAGTTCAATGTGTAAGAAATGTGAATTAACAACGTACCTGTCGCTGCACACATTTGTGAAGTCAGTACACAACTAGGATCGAATCGTCTGACATGAGCATTCCCCCCCCCCCCTCCCCAGGCATCTACACTCGCATGTCGGTCAAACTTGCCGAGCTCGCCCATCCCAACAACTTCTACAAGTACGTGGCCTTCCTGTACATTGCAAACTGTATGAAGTCAAAACACTCCGATTTCGTCAACATGGAGACCAACAACTACGTGCTCATCGACAACGACCGTTGCCTGGTGCCCGAGAGGGTCGCGGCCATCGATATTCCATCAGCCTACAGGTGAGCAACAATCTGCAATTTGATTCAACCCCGCTTTGAGCGCTTTTGTAGCAAACAGTTGTGCTGGTGGAGGGGGGGGGGGGGGTATTCCGAGGCTTGGGAAGTTTACGAAATAGGGGAATAGATTTTGTATCTGGTAGGGATTAAAACTGCTGATAACTCTACTTTCTACGGGTTTATATTTGCTGCTTACTTCAAGTACTCTGAGTTTATATTTGCTGTCCTACATACGCGACTGTCAACGATTGCGTTCTAATTCTTACCTTTCTTGTGTTCCTTTTATTTTCTAGAGATCGACTTGGTCGCCTTTATGAGATCCTGTTTACCAAACGACATGTGTGTCAGGTACCTGAGGATATGATACACAGGTTGAAGCAGATGAACGCAGTATCATCACAGGTGTGTGCATGCTCTAGACAGAATGACAGGTTGTGTCAGGGGACATCATACATGTTCCACTTTCCTGTCTACAGCTACAAATACTCAATTACTACTTTGCGTACAAACCTTTCTGACCGATTCAAAACGTTTTTGTAATATTTATTTCACAATAGTCTTATTTGTACTGGAAACCCTTGATCATTTGTTTAATATTTGATTATTTACGTATATTATTGCTTTGCCTGTCTTATGTATTGTTTTTGTATGTACCATCACTACCGCCTATATGTTGCAATAAAAAAAACATTACCGGTGGTTGAAATACATCCTAATAAACACGTGTACAGTACCTTTGCCTTCATTCTTTCCAAATCTGTCGCAGTTCGTTTATCTATTTATCCATGACAAATTATGTTTGCCTTTTGATATTTTACAGTCTCCTATGGTTCAATGAATAAGCTTTGATAAAAAAGGGGGGTAAATTATAAAATCCAACTTCATGGAATTTCATACATTTTTCTACTGTAACGGAACTGAAATTATTAAACCGTGTGGGTCATTTCGATAGGGGTTCATACAATGAATACTGCATACGTAGAATGAATCTTTTCCCACTAGGATAAAATTATCTGGATCGAGCCGAATCGAAGCCGGCTCGAAGCCGGATCAAAGCGAATCAATTCGGCTCGATCCGGATAATTTTATCCTAGTGGGAATGGGGCCTTAGAATATCAACTGATCTGATGAACCACGTGCGGCCAACGATCACACATGTATTTATTTTTTAATAACTTTCATTCTTATCCTGTTTCTGACAGGTTCCCAGCCTTGGGACGCAGTTTCGGAAGGAGGTTGAATCGGACCCTGCTATGGCGCCGTTCGTGTTGAAAGAAGACCCTGAAATCTACGAGGAAGTGGACGGGCGTGTGTCCCACCTTGTCGCGGAATACAACGCTCTTTGCGAGAGTAACAACAACGACAAGTTCGATAGCTCTCTTAGGAAGGTGTACAAGACATCGCCTATCACGGAATCGTACTTGGTACACGGTAGAGACTACATTCTCGCAAAGTTCGCGGACGGTACGGTAGCGTACATGAAAGTTGTCGGCGGTGAAGTGCGAGAGGAAATGGACGGGTACGTGCTCAATGGAGGCTTGGCCGAGCTGGTAGCGTATCACCTAGATCGCCTGCTCGGGATGGGTCGCGTGGCTGTCGCCGCTGCCCGACGGCTGCGACTGGACGGAACTGTCCCGATAAACGGCGTCATCAACGTGCAAGGGGAGGTACTTGAAGATTTCAGTGGTAAAAAAGAAACGTTGGGGCGATATCTTACTGACGTTGAAACAAAGACGACATCTAAAAGCATACAGTGGATGGCACAACATCTTCAGAAAAATCAACATGAACTTTATCATTCCCTGGATGTTGTCGTTGTGGGGAAAATAAAGTCCACAAAAGAAAATGTAGAGCTACACCCACAAGTCAGAGAGTTCTTCAAGCACAGTGCAAACTTTTCCAAGCTCGAAAAGGCTGGAGTAACAGTGCAAATGTTGCGGGATCTTGCTGATCTCTTCGTGTTTAATTTCTTAATTCACAATCCTACAAGAAAGAAGCTGGCTATCTCGGAGTTACGTTTTGTGACTTACGATAACAATAAAGCATTTTGGCCTGACGTTGCTATTAAATCGTGTGAATCTATTCTCAAATGCCCCGCATTGCTTCAACCCGAAGGTACCCGAGCATCAGCGGAGAAACACGACGCATGTCCGAAGATCTGCTCGAACCCTTCCGTGATGCCTTCGGCCCACTTCGTGAACTGTCGATTTACGAAGCAAACTTTCTCCACACTTAAACGGTTCAACGACGAAAAAGTAATGGACAAAATTCTCTTGTCTAGACTACGGCAATCTCTTTTGAACGAGACTATTGATATCGATTCGTTTAAATCTTACTTTGGGAAAGTGAACTTATATGAAGGGATGGACGCCAGGCTTTTTTATTTAACGAAACATATGAAGTTGTGTTTGATCAGATTTGGGGATGAAATATTCATATAATATCAGTCGCGGTGCATCTATATATCGATGACTGATTGGATATCATATTGCTGCTCGTATTCTGCTGCTTGTAATTATTGTCGTGAAGATGCATATATTTGACTTTGTCTCCATATAAACAATGACAGACCTTCCAGTAGAACCTCATCAAGTGTGCAGTGTATTCCGATTATAGGTAAATTAGAACTTTATGATCTTGCTTCTCTCCATGACAATTTTGGCGCTCACAGGTTCTATCGTCGACGTTTAAATGATGGTGTGGTTTTGCTCTAGCAACTTTTGTGGGAGAATTTTAAAAATACCAGTGTTTCTGTGCATGTGATGAATATATGAATCTGTATTTTTCGTTGAACAGTGTTTGAGACAAATCATTTTTGAGGGTAAAGGGTTAAGTCATGTAGAAGGAGGTTTGTCTATTATTCCGAGAGACTGTAGCTGTCTGTCATTTTGGCTACAAAACATGAATAATAAGGTTTTTGGTGAGATAGGCTAGGTTAATCAGTTGTCCTTTGGTTAATCACACTCGACTATTGACGCCAGTAGAGTAGTATGATTCTAAAAATCTCACTCTGTTGTACAGAATGTGGTGTTCGGCCTATCCAATGATAATGCGGGAGTTCACCACGTGGTGCAATGTGGGTAAGTGTCAAAGTTTAACATCTGACTTTGACATCTACCCACAATGCATCACACTGTACACGCGCACTTCAAACGGTAAATTGGCAGATCTACAATAAAGTAAAATCCTAGCCCTACCTCACCAAAATTGCTATTTTATAGGCAGCTACTTAAAAAAACATGAAAGGCAGTGAAAAATAAAGAACCAGCAGTTGTTTGCAAGTCTGAGATCTACTTTATTTACTCATCAAAATTCTTGTACAATAAAAAGGACCCGATGATTTTGACAAATGACGTATTTGCTCATGTTTATATCGTATCTATGTCACGTGACCTTGATCGTCATTGGCATGCAAGTAGACGACCCGTCCGTGAACTCTGACCCCACTGGTCAAACTGTAGTCCATCGGGTGTCCTGGGTTGGGTCCTCGTTTGCTTCAGGTACAGCCAAGTGGCCTGGGTAAGAAAAAAAAAGGAAAAACGTTTAGTCAGAAGCTTGAAGACGGCAATAAACCAATGACAATGAAGTACAACAGTTCCTGAAAATAGTCAAACGTGATAGGTATTATTCAATGAACAAGGATGTTTGGAATACAAAAAATACACTTTTGATGTTAGGGGACATCGAATCTTGCAAATCATCCAACTAGTTTTTATTTCTGCAGCCAGTAAATTAAATGCTGCCAGTGACGTCACGGTAAGCATGGCAGCCGGTTCAGAAATTGATAACGCACTTCAGCTCGTAAATAACTTTTTTTTGAGAAGCAAACAATACATAATTATCGTGACTACATGAAATTTCAAGTGATTAATGTTTGCTTTTGTTTGCTTTTCAAAAGAAAGGGAAACGTTTACAAACAATGACAGACCAAAGAAGCTATCTGATACTGTACATGTCTTGATCCCTGTTACACAAGAGAGCGCCTTTACCTTGCAAAGTTTGTACGTTTCTATGTTAGAAGTCCTCCTGCTCGTACACTCGGTCCAGAAACTCAGCAACAGGGTCGCGCCTCCACTTCTGCTGGGACTGGCTGCTGAACATGTCACCTTCCGTCATCGCTCTGACGGGGAAGAAGAACGGTTATAACGTAAACTGTGCAGCAGCGCCACCTTGGTATTGTTTTAACACTGCATCTATAGTCAATGAATGTTTGAAACCTATTGAAAGTGACACCTATCGTGCAGGGGAATGGAGAGTGAAGATTGGTATTGTTCCCAGTAGTGCCATTTTCAAGAACCGCTCTAGATCTGGGCTTCAGTTCTCGGTGCGTGATATGACAATGTACTTCAGTTTGTACCATGCATATCGCTCGCTCTTAGCTCTTAAAAGCCATGATCAAGTGGTCACGACTTTCCTAATGCCAACGAAAAGTGAATCTATGAGATAGAAGTGTCGTGGGTATTGGACCTTTGAATGACAGAGAATGCAAAGGTAAGAGCAATTGATAGACTATTGAAGAGTAAGTACAGAGACGTTACATACAGGACATACATTTGTTCATTGGAGGGATAGTTCTAGAGTGGACTGAATACACGGGCGCTAGCCTACTCACAATAGCTGAGATACTTCAGTACAATTAGCAGATGGCATTGCAGTGCTAGTGAGGCAGTGAGTAAGACAAGTGATGGCTTATCGCGCTGCCACTTTCGTGAGGCAATGTGCAAAACGATCACTGTGACTTGGTGCGTCTCGTGCCGTCATTGGTACAATTTGCGTTTTATCGGTATGGGTATTTTGATTTGATTAGATCCCTTTGGTGCAGGATGATTGCCGTGAATTTGTGTAACGGTGCTCCACTCAGTGCAGACCGGGGGGTTCGGCTACCTGGTCGGCAGGAGGGCCATCAAAAGCTTACGGGCCTCGTACTTCTCCCCTCCGACGGGCGGCTGGTCCACCGGCCCCTGGTTGGTCAAAGCTCGTCGCTTCCTGCTAGCTGGTGCCTCTGCAGCGGAGCGCTTGGCCACCCAGTCCGATCGCTTCCCGACAGCCTGCTCCAGGAGGTCCTTGATGTACTGGCGGGCCTCCGCCTGCTCAAGCCGGGCGGCCAGCGCGCTAGTGACCCCCTGGTCGCCCAGCTGGCGCTTGGAGGTTTGGAGTTCCTCCTGCGCATCAGTTGGACTGAACCTCTTCCCGATAGCCTGAGCCATGAGGTTCTGGATCATCCTTCTGGCCTCGGCTTCGCTCAGCTTGCTCGCGAGGTCACTGGTGAACCCTTGGTCACCCAGAGCCCTGCGGTCCCTGTCAGAACAGTGGAACATTCCTGTCACACACTTTTATCAAGATGTTGGGGATCATCCACGACTACGGACAGTTTGCTCAAGAGAGAACGGTTCATTGAGGGAGAACATTCAGCGAACTTGCTTTGTTGTCTTGATTGCAATGACCACCAATGGTGCACTGCAACATTTCTGTTCCCAGAATGCAGTACGTGCGTGGATGGTCTTTTTCGCAAGGTTTTTAAGTACAAAAGTGGTCTAAAATGAAACCCAATGAAACCCTCGTCCAATCACGTGACCCGTGTGACCATTTACGACCAGGTCACGTGACCACCCTTTAGAGCTGAAAAAAGATGGCGGGTGCCTTCTGAAAGCTTCTCAAAGTTAAACTTTTAGTTGTGGATTATAGTGTAATCTTTCATTTCCAATGAAACGTAATGAAATTTCTTTCTTGAGCACTTGTACTGTCAATGTCAGGATGATCCTCAGTCGCAGCACACACCAGCCTCACCTTTTACCCTGTTTAGCCATGAGGCTCTGGAGCAGTCGGCGGGCCTCGGCCTCCCGTAGTCTGATGGACATCTCGCTGGTGATCGACTGGTCTCCAAGCTGCCGCTTCTCTCTTACTCTACACAGGACATAAGCAACATTTTCGTGGTCCCAGGGAGTCATCGCCCATCAGCAAATTTCACCACCTGTACCCCTTCTAGTGCCCTTAGAAACGGGAACAATGTTACAGGAGCACTAATGGCAACACCACATAAAATCATAAAGAAAAATGTGAAAATATCTTATTTAACACTAGTTAACAAAAATCCTGATCCTTACAACATCTTGTTTACAGTACTGAAAAAACAACTTTGAATTTATGTTTCCCATATTCATTTACAACAAATGGAACATTTAGGCTTTATCTCAGACTCAAAGTACATGTAAGTACTAGGTGGGTTTTGTATTCAAAGACATCGAATGATATGATTTACACAGCATTGCTATCTAAATATTAGTTCTTTTCCCCCTGTAAAAAGCCATCTACCATGTAAGTTCTATAAATACATACTGTTGGTCAACAGTGTTAATGTCCATACATTTGCAAAACAAACATGCTTACGTTCTGTAAAATCATTTGATGGCTGTCACTGTGTCAGGTATTTGATGTCCAACATGTAACGCTACAGAATACAATGTTAATAGCCGTGCTTATGCAAACCTCTCATGTTATATGGCACATCGGGGGATTGTTTAAGCTAATATTTGGATACAACGGTCACCCGCCAGCTGTAAAGAACTAGTGCGTCTTTGATCACAAGCATTGATGCCATGGCCGGCTGTTGAGTATTGTCTGCGTTGTTAATAGCAGAGTGACACAAAGGACGTGTCACAAAGCAGATGTTCTTTGTCAGCCAGTCTGTACTTCAGTACAAAATACCTTTCCAGTTACGACAAGGTCAACTAAAAGCGGTCATGAGAGAACCATTGCCAAATGCAGATTTTTTTTATCATAATTTTTTTTTCATTTAAATCTTCAAGAATACACTACAACGTTCAGATTTGCCGTATCTTTTCTTTGATTTTCTTCAAGCCCATTTTTCTCTTTAATAGATGATTAGATATTCGATCTTTTTTAACACTGTCTGTTGCTCGTATCTACACAAAGCAATCCCATGTTGACTTTACCTTGAGTAAGGGGCTCATTCTTGAAAAGTTTAATTAACAAGATCAATTCGCATCAATTGCATGGCTCCATTCGGTTCCATCTTCAGGATTAGCATATTAAACCCCCCAAAGCCCTGTTTGTGCTGTTAAATCTCTCCGAGGTTAAAGATCTCAGCCTCTCTGCCTTCAGTACAGTAAAACCTTTGGCATGATAAATGTCACCAGAGGATGCGTGTGGATTTTACTGAGACCAGGAAGTTTCACTCATCGTCTTTTGGAGTGTCAGTCTTTCTCATTGCTGTCAGTTCGTACACCACGTATCACTCCGTGGGGTTTCTTTAACGCAACCTTAACTCCGTGAATAATGCTTAGACATCAATTAACTGTACTTCAAGCTATTGACCTACGCACCTACTCTACATGACGAAATAAAGTGGCAAGAAACAAAAAAGAGTGACCTCTTACTTTTCTGGTGTTTTTGAAATGTTAATCAGTCATGACCAAGAAAGGATTGTTTTACAAAGCCAGACATAAAAACCTAAAAACATGTGTCTTTTACACGGGCGAATGAGTAAACAATAACATACAAACTTGACTCAGCTTACACTACCATCCTACTGATTGACATATTTTTTCACGAATAGACTGCGTACAACACTTACGATTTTGTGTTCGTGAAGCTGATGAAGATTAATCTCCAAGCAGATATTTCGGTGGCTGCAAAGACAGTATCAAATTGGCCAGGCTGTATCCATTGGCCAGACAGTATCCAATACGCCACCCAAGTTGTTGGGGGCAGCGACAGAAAAAAATGGGGCATATGATAGAAAGGTTACGATCTTCCCCACCACTTCTGCTTGGAGCAAAGATAAAGATGTCTAACTATCTTACTGTAGTCTTCAGTCATCAAGAATGGAATATACATGTATGCATGCGTGGGAAGGGAAATTGCTCTTCGTTTGACACGTCTGTCCAGATAAAACGTCAATGGGGCTCTGGGCACTTCATTTTGTACTATCTCCGGGGCTCTTACCGCCTGAGTGTTCATTGAGTGAAGTTTTGTCAAACATATATAGAAAGTCTTATCGGCCTAATGGTATGAAGTCGTCACGTTGATGGCTTGGGCTTTGTCGATGGATGGAATCTCTGAACTTATCTTTAGTTTTGGGATCAGTGCCAGGAACGGTTTGTCTGAACTTTGTCAGGATAGAAATGTTTCAGACGTTGATGTTGGTTTGTATGATAATACGGCTGTAGCTATGGCTCTATCTAGAGGATACAGAGGTTTCTGAAGCTTAATCAATTGTCAAACCATAGGAAATCCGTTGTTATTTCAAATTTGAAAGAAACCATCAGCCTGCAACTATCCTTCCCATCTAATATATGGTAAAAGTGCGCGTCTAGAGTTGGGATTAAGAGCAAAACATCAAAGCATGTATAGCCATGTCTGATCTGGTTTCGCCATACTCAACATCATAACGTCCAAACTTATCGTTGTTAATGTATGTATGTATAATGGCGTCTTTGGCTGCAGATGCAGTGTCTCAAAAATACACCCTGCAGCTGCATCGTGTGCATATAATTTGTTCCGCAGTACGATATTGCAGTACGATGTAGGTTTAAGAAGAAACGGGTGCAATAGTTTTTTAAATTATTTTTCTTCTCAAATCTACGACGTATGGCACGATCGTCGCGGAAAACCCTCCATCGCAGGGTGTATGTGACCGGGCGCTTGAGCCATTTTACAACCTAGCGTCAATATATGCTATGATTCATAGTATGAATATGATAGCTTCATTCAGGATGACAAAAAATCACGTTACGTCAACATTCGGATCATCAAGTCCTTAAAAGGCCTTCTTCAAAGCCCACAGAGCTTACCGTAATCCACGGATTAACGCCCCTCCTTTCGGAAGTAATTGATAATCATAATAAATCTGTTCCCTGAAGCCTTGTCTTAGAGAGAAGCCAATAGATACATTTGATTTGTCTCATCGTCAACTTGATAAAGTGAAACGAAGTGATAATCCGGACCGGATTTTGTGAAGGTCCTGTAGAGAGGCGGGCAGTTACTTACGCCCAATGGATGAAATCGTTAGGGGAAATTTGTCTCGTTTGTCTTAAGGGTACAATAACCAAAGATTAGCTCAGAAAGTAAGGCGGTGACCTGTTTGTAAAGAAATGTATCTGTTCATGAAAGAGGTTCACAGCCAGAAGTTGTTCCGTATCGTCTTCAACTTCTCATTTTCACTTCTTTCAAATGTCACATCTTTTGATGTCACTTGAATGTCTTGATCCTATCAATTAAGAAAAGGATTCAAGATTCTGTTCTACATCACTCAAAAACTAAGATGGTGGTGACATTTTGTAAATGATGAAGCATTTGATTTAACATCGGTAGTACACACGGCTGCATTACTTCAATCAATAAAAAAGTGAACTTGCGCAATACTTGCTTTGACCACGTCTCCTCTACATGCAGTCGTAGCAACACTTACGTCAGCACCAAGGCTAGGAGCAAGCTAGTCGTTTTACCAAACATCAGCAGATACATTGACTCCCGGTTTCCCACATTCAATTACATGTACAATCTATAGATCCAAGGAACCAAGCGCAGTATTGCATGCTTGCCAACCCATTTCCAAAAAAGGTCTGGAAATCGTCATGGTAGGATTCACTCCAAATGAAACATTCAACAGGTTCACCGGCCAGGGAAATGTTGTACAGCATAGTGAATTTGTGAATTATCAGACTCAGTTATTCTATTAGAGCAGACAAAAGCAAGACGTTTCCATGTTTGAAATAAAACAGACGGGAACATGTGATATCCCACATTAGTAACGTTTAGAGGAAGCTGCAAGGCTTGTGCCAACAAACCAGCAGACCAGAACCTTCATTAACCCCGGGAGTGAAAATAGCGACGTCAAACATCATCAACAATTGTTGTTACGAAACGTTACGTATAAAGGACGAAATATATGGTTAGTCAGCACTTCCTAGGAAGAGGAAAACTCTAGGAAGACTAGCTACATACTGGTCTGTTTGTACTTGTATGCTAGCTAATGGAGGAAATAAAGCACCTTAAGCATCTAGGTAAGCAGCATGTTATCATATTATTCACATTGAATCAAAGTGATCAAAATTTGTCGGAAGCGGGCTGCAAAAAAAATTCAACAATCTATGACATAGCTTGGTAGTCATGTTGGGTAATCACTGAGTATAGAGTTTCCTTCATAGAAAAAACAGGAGGAACCTGTCATTATCGCACTGAGGAAGGTGCCAAAACGTCTGCAGGTAAAATCTTCCTGTATATGTATGAAGAAAACTGTATACCTAATCTGTAACATGTCTACACTGAAATACCCTTTTAAAAATCTAATCCGTTCTATTGAAGGTTTCTATTTGACAGTTTCTTGATAATGTGTTTTTGTGGCCGTAAAGCTCTCATCAACACTAAATGTAATGTCAAGGATATGTTTCAGACAACTGACTGTCCATTTTAATCGCAAAGCTACTACTTTCCGTGTTTTTACAGAAAAAACTGAATGGAAAAAGTATAATTTTGTGCATACCAATGATAGTAGAGCTAACGTTACGTCCAATTTTTGGTGGCTGCAAAGACAGTATAAAATTCGCCATGCTGTATCCATTTGCCAGACAGTTACGATTTAAAAAAAAAAGATACCAGTACAAAAAAGAAAGCCTGATAAAAACGCCTAAAAACACGCCCAAAATAAGCTTAAGCCTAAACCTCTGCTTTGAGATGTGTGACTTACCGTGCCAGTGTTGAGTCGCCCGTCGGTAAGGCTGTCACGGCCAGCAGAACTAACGTGTACGTCAGCAGGAACAGCAGCCAGCTCAGTCCGCAGCGCATGTTGGCCGTCCTCTTCACCTGTCGTCTCTCCTAGCGTCGGTACGGGAGCACGGAGAATGTTAGCGTGCGCAGACCGCCACCCGTTCTTGTCTCAACTACTACTTTCTAGTGTGAATCCACAAGTACGAATGTCCTGCTAACTGGCGCCACCAATGATTTATAGCGGGACGCAAGGAGAGTGCGTCACGTGACCAGGTGATGACGGTCCCTGGAGACGGACTCCTCCATTAATTTTGGAGGGGGCGATAATTTGGCTAATTTGTTTTCCTTATTAAAGTCCCAGGTGGTCAGTGTAGGTAATGGACCGCAATAAAGAAGGTACAAATTAACTACCCGGTATACGTAATACCACGCAGATTAGGTTTTGCAAAACTACGTTTAAGAAACACTTTATGGAGTGAAGGGTCGGTGCCAAAGACATTTAAGCAATTGTAGGGAAGTCTCCTTTTCTTCCTAAATGCCACTAATTTGAGGAGTGCTTTCAAAAGTTCAAAGCAACTGTAGGTTAGTGTCAAATAAAAGTAATCATTTCTACTTTGTAGGTCTTCGTGGGCCATGCAATTTTTCGAAATTGCGTTCTTCTTGTCCTTAAAAGAATGTAAAAAAGCCCTGTCCATTTAGTGTTTATCCTTACAAAACACGAAAAATACTAATCTTTTCTTTTACTACATGTACATTTTTTCTAGAACAGATTGTTGTAAACAAATTAAGGGCAAAAAGTTAGTTCCATATCTTGGTTTGAAGAAAAAGTACACGATCCTTCTCCAGAAAACTTCATTACGTTGACATTAACAAATAACTGAGAAGATTCTACAGTAAAGCATTCATGATAAGTCGTCTGACGGAGTTACTACGTGGGGGAAACCAAGACATTAGCTAACGTGACGCAGGGAAAGCTTTGTTTGACGTAATTTAGGAAATCGTGGTTTTTATCCACTTCTAGTCGTGCTCAATGGAGAGGCCTGGTGACGGCAAGAGTACTTCACTGAAGGAGTTCTGAGCGGGTGCTGTCTTATACAAGAACATCTCTTGCAAAATGGATGACTATTAATAAACGTACAGGCACACAGTTCTTTCCCTCTAGCCCCTGTCACACATTCAGAACCTTCTCCTAATCACGTACCAACCAACCAAGGTTGGCTGAAGTTCGGGAGCAGTCTGACGTGATTTAG
Source organism: Branchiostoma floridae x Branchiostoma japonicum (assembly GCA_013266295.2). Taxonomy (NCBI): domain Eukaryota; kingdom Metazoa; phylum Chordata; class Leptocardii; order Amphioxiformes; family Branchiostomatidae; genus Branchiostoma; species Branchiostoma floridae x Branchiostoma japonicum. Next base: position 7,126,479 of record CM023824.1, read on the forward strand.
GCCAAGCCTACCTTTCGATATATATTTGATTAAGTTTGAGTCACATTTGACTGCCAACCATTCCCCAACCATGGCCCAACCTCCCGTTCACCTCCGATCGAATGTTTAAAACATTTTGAAACATTCTCCTGGCGCAGCCGAACAGTAGCCAATCTCGCCAAAAAGCCTATTGAATGTAGGGGTGCTTCTGAAATATTATATTAACCACGAAAACACCTACTGTAAAAATAAAAACACGGGCATCATCATGGGCATGCCTGCAGACGACGTATCAAATTACATGCATATGCCGATTAAACAAAGGGAACTGTGAGTTTTAGCTGCGAACGCGTAAAACCGACTGACCACAATACTCCTGCAGGAGAGATACCTCCTTCACGGAGTAATAATGTTTTAAGTTAAAACATTTTAGTAGCTGCGTGTTGTACTTCGGGGCACGTTTTCGGCAAACATATAGCCATAGTTGTAGGGTGGTAACAGAATAACTGTTAATATAGTTCTCTTTGATTTCTTGTTCCGTGATTTTCCACATTTCTGCACGGAAGCTACCGTAGCACCAGTATAACTTCGTGATGTAAAAGTTTAATGACAGAAAAGTATCCGAATACTGTCAACCTAATACACGCGTGGACAAAATACACCCATGTTTTCTACACGTTATGAACAAGTAGACCTTTACTACTGTACGTGTTATCCAAACTTTCTCTAAGTTCTCAGGGTTTTCAATTTCAGTTCCGAACTTTGCGCTTCACTGATTCTATATAGCTGCAATGTTTTGAAGACGGAAGAATCATTCGTCACGTACGTTATATAATCTGTAGTGTAAATAAATGATACGTTAAATTCAATATGTTGATTTATCCATAAACTTGTATGTAAGTTCATTTTGTATCCACTTGTTTGTTTCTAGGTATTGTTGTAGAAGACTAAAGTCGATGTACTTTTGTTGTGTCGACAAAGACTTTGCATTAGTGGATGATATCTCTATCAGATGTCAACAAAAGAAATTCCCTGGATGACGAAAAGGGTAAACTTTATGTTCCAACACTGAAAAAAATTGGGACGTTACCCAAATTTTAGGCTAACTCCGTCAGCCTTGTTCCATGAATGGACCCGTCTACTGTAGAGTAGCTTTCGGGACGTGACGTCGGAAACACGTGGTTGCAGCAGAGGGTCATACATGCCAGATAACCTGTGTCGCCCCCCGTCTCTGTTCATTGTTGGGCGGTTTGCCCGAATACACACAGCCTTCTTCACTCCTCTAGCAAAGAATCCGGTTCTGAATCCAGAATTTTAACTTTGTTCAGTGAGACGGAGTGTTCCAATTTTTTTCAGTGTTGGTGCATATAGATAAGGTTTAGCCTAATGCTTTTCGTCATAATGTATTATACCAACACAGATGAACTTTTATGCTAAAATTTCCTGAATGTCTATTAATAACCTCACCCAGGTAACCTTTCAAAGCTCCAGTAATGTAAAGAAAAGCCGTTTTCTATTATCTCAGACTTGTTGGAAGCTGAATCTATATTGAGATCTAGGCTATCTTGTTTTTTTAATGCTAATTCAAACATGTCAGACGTTTCCTCCGAAGAAAGCCATTTCTAGATCTGAAGGGTTTATGAACTTAGGGACCATGCCAGATTACCGCAGAGAGGGCAGCCGAGGGGAAGGTCATCGGTAAAACCACGAGATAAGCCCGTAAATTTGTTTGGAGACGACTGAGAAGGAGCCGTGGCGTCAGCCGAAGGCGCTACATGGTGGAGAGTTTAGGTTATGTGAAGGTTTCTAGATAATGAAACGACGTTGTATTGAAAACTGTGAAACTTTCCTAGCTAGATAGAATAGTAAACATTTCTATTCAACAAGGAAACGTGCTACAAATGTTAGCAAAAAGAGTCCGCTCCCCCTGCATAATGGCGTCCTGTCCCCTGTATAATGTTGGTTATTCTAAGAAGCGACCATTTTTTTCATTATTCACCACTTATGATGTTATGGCCTGATAACCGATGGGAAATGGTGGCTTCTCATTGGTCGAAGTCGTCTGGCTATATGATAATAAACTTTAAAGGTTATTTACCATGGAAATAAAGCATATTCTCACCGAGAACAATTCCACTTGATAAAAGTGAGGGTATACAAAGAACATTTCATTTTATGTGCAGTCTTTAAAGATTTTGTCATCCCCATATATAAATGAATGCTGTTGAATCAAAGCCTACAGTAGGTCAACGTTTCAAGCATGCTTGATTGAAGCCTGTACAGTAACATTGCGCTTTTCTATTGAGTTAAGAGAGTGTTAACTTTGTTTGCTGGAGATAATTGCATTTGTGGCACATCTAGTACATTTTGATTGATGTCTTTAACGCATGCCTTTCAGGGCAACACAAAACGTACACTTTCGGTGGGATATAGAATAAGAATACTGAATTTACCTATGCAAAACAGTGATGGTATACGCAGAATAGAAGCGATATGTTCATAGATTGATTATGAAATTTGATGTTACATTTTTTTTCTTGTCAGACTGTTAATGACACAGTTTTTCTCTTGTAAAATACCTGTTTCTTGTCAGAAATAAATTGCTTCGGTCAGAAATGAATTACCGAATATACCGTAGGTGTAGGGAATACTGCTATACGTTATACAGTACTAGGAAGGGGTGTACTGTTTTCCTATGAATGAGCGATGTGTTTTCAACTTTATATTCGTCTGATAGAGCGGTTTTACCTATTTACATTTCCCTTAATAAACCATTTTATAAGATTAATTAGCAAGAAATGTTTCTTAATGACGCAAAATCGAGCATAACGAATGGGTACATGTTAGAATAGCTTCATTTCGGCTGGGTTAATGCAACTAATTAGATTTTCGATATGTACTTTTAATTGAAAATTCCTTTGCAGGAAATCCATCACTGGTTGGTAATAACAACGTCAGGATGAAAGGATGCCGCATTAACGATTCAGATGGGAATTTTTACTATATTTGGAATTTATACAATATAGATAAGTCACATTGTGTAGGGAATTCATGCCGTCTTTCTATGAAATGCTGCGTCCCAATTCCTCCGCGTTTAAGCCCCTGTCACACATAGTCGAATATGGCCTCCTGAACACTGCCGAACTCCCCCAAACCAAGTCCTTGCCCAAACCAAGTGGTTGGTAGTAGCATGGAAGCAAGGTCGGCTGTGGTTGGCTGGTGCACGCTCGGCGAGGTCGGCTACTGTTCGGCTGCGCCAGCCGAATGTTTCAAAATGTTTAAAACATTGGAGTGTGGACGGGAGGTTCGGCCATGGTTGGCTGGTGGTTGGCTGGTGTTTGGGAGTAGGTCAACAGTGTTCGGGCGTGTTCGGGGGTCAAATTTTACTCAAATCTAACTCAAATTAGATCCGATCTGATTCGTATAGAAAGGTAGGCGTGGCCTAAATCTGGTCAGACTGCTCCCGAACTTCAGCCAACCTTGGTTGGTTGTTGGTTGGGGGTTCTGAATGTGTGACAGGGTTTTACAGATGAAAAGCAAACCGCACTTCTCATGCTTTCTGGCGTGGTCCCAACATGGAGATCTACATGTGGACATTGTCAACCTCCAGCACTAGTGACAGAGGTTGGACTCAGACAGGACATTGCCTAAAGCTAACATGGCACAGCGGTGTTCTTGGTTTCATTAATGTGTATGACACGTTCCGTATGAGGTTGTATCTACTTGTATCATTCTTGCAAGAACTGATCATGACTGTCCACGTGATTCACTTTCCTTATCATTTAGCCTGAAATGCATAAATTTATCACGGAATCGTCCACGTGGTTAAAAGAATGAACAAGAAACAGTTTGTCTCGCTGTAATGAGGAAACACAAATGAAAGAAGACAATGAAAGGCCTTTTTATTACATAGTTGACTTATGATTATTATTATTATATATATGTATGAGGGAAAACAAACTGCGGAACCTAGGAAGAACACAAAAATTGATAAAGAGACTAAGTTATTTGATAGGGCGTTTGTGAAAGTATTATCGCCAGTTTGTGCCAAATCTTGTCATTTTTTTCGTTTATTTCTTGCGTATTTTCACCATTTTTCCTTCCCTTGCAAATTTGATTTCCACCTCCGAGCAGGAGAAAATTACATTGCAAAAATTAAGGTCAAACTTCGTGTAGAAAGGGTTCTTTGCCGACTTGATTCCAAGTAAGATTCTATGTTGATTTGATTATATGGATGACATCCTGGGAATCCCAAAACTGATGCGAGCGTGCGAATAAAAAAAATGGCAAAAAAAGTTTAAAATTTAAGTGGTCAGGAAGGTGGAACAAACGACTAAACACACAGAGATAGATTTTTTCCATTTTTGTTCATTCACATCTTCTTCTTAGACTTTGGAATTGACTTTGGCATTCTATGACATTGGTATCCTTTTCCGATTTTTTTTGTTGCAATTTACGGCGCATATTTGCTCATTTTGCAGCTGCTTTGTATGATTTACAGTAGGGTTGAAAACTTCTTTTTGGAAACGAACGAAACTTGATGCGCTCGCGGATGTCATCCATATAATCAAATCAACACAGCCTAACATTGAAGCCAATTGGAACTGGAAGATGTGTCTTCCTCCTTGCCTGAGCACTGAAAGTGGGATAAATGTGTTCTTTCAGCGTTTGAGGTCAACCCTACATATACCTGTACCTTCATTGTTTGCGTTCCAATTTCTGAAAAGCTTGGGCAACCTGTACAAGAAAGCTCACTGTTTGAACGAATCAACTCGTAGACTGCAAGTCTACATTTCAAAGTCTAAAACTTCTTCTCCTTTCGACGGGTCAGAATGTATGAAGTCGTGTTTCTTTCATTACGTCTAGGGAAAGAATGCCTTTAGCTACGATACAGTGATACGAGCAAGGTAATTACAGCTTCTACCTGGACGACCTATAGCCTCAAGTAAGTTCCGTTCTGGACTACTTGTAGCCAGACTGACGGGGACAAGGCTTTAACAACAGGAAGTTTTACCGTAAAGTAAATTAGACACACTTCTACGCGCAAAACTTCTTGAATTAGATTTCTGAAATCACCGAAAGAGATGTTGACCCAATTATCAAACATTATGAGATTGCTTAATTATTCCCTTGTCATTTCTCAATGTGTGACACAAAATTGCAAAATTGCTTGATTGTCCCCAAACGGTGAAAATACAATCGTCAGCAAATTTTGTTCCGCTTGGAGTGATTGATGGCAACTTGAGTGTTAAGCGGCAGCGGGTCATTTGTGGCAGATGGTATCTCCATCAAATCTAGCTTAATCTTTTCCATAAACACACCGATCAATCGGCTAAGCAATGCCTGGGGAATCAATTGATGTGTTCGCGGGTTACCTACTAGAAAACTTCCCTGGTGTTGTTTATTCAAGTCAGAAACTGCGCTGTACAAATGATTTGATGAGCACTGAGAGTTTACATTGGTCGTACCAAATGCCACCAAATGTCATCTCCTATCAAACAAAGTCATTTTCCTGGCGAGTTACGTTCCCTTGTTAGAAGAATCTCATCCAATTCAGCGAGAGATGCGTTTTAGTTTTGATGTTTTCTAGCATGATTTACCATTCCAAGTTTTTTTTTTACTTGGCAAGGCACGAGGTTCAAGATACCGAGCGACCGGCGCAGCATATCATTGCCATACAGCTAACCTAAATCCTACCTGCGCAACCCACTGCCTTTGTGGAGGTATACAACTACCGTTCGTATGTATCCCCCCCCCCCAAAAAAAATCAAACTTTGACAAACGCAGTCCGTATGAATTCTACATAAATATAGTCGACATGGTGCCTTAAGATGGGTGACATGTAGAATCCTGTGCGGGCCTCCGAGCGGGTGGGAGTCTTGCTGCTCCGTTTTGTAGAATTGTTTAAATCGTTCTTTTGCCGGCCAGAGTAGGTCAAAACGCAGTATCAAAACTCCCACCCGTTCGGAAGAGGCTAGGTGCCATGTGTTTGTTGCATTCGCTGCACCACTTGTCCGTCTGTCTTACTTTTTCTCTGACTTAACTAGCCGACATTTCACGTAATATATCAGATACCTCAAGATACTTCAGTACCACACATTTTGAATAACGAAAGACTTTTGTACGGAATATCCGTGCACCACAATCCATTTTTGCCAATCGCCTTCCTTCTGCACATTGTTACAGGTAAACCGGAGGGACCTTGTAGCAAATTGCTGCATTGAATTATTAAAGAAAAGTAGCTGTTTATCCAGATTATCCTTACCTACCTTGGTTAACAGAAGTGTAGTCTTGCTTGCGAAGATTCCCTGTCGTTGCCTTTCGTTCGGGTGATGTTGCTTAGCTGAATGAGATGACTGGAATTGGCCCCGTATTTAAAGGGTCCGAAGAAGGGGAAACCAAACAACATTTGTAAACGATATGGTAGGGACAATAAGGAACACCGTAATAGTCATCGTTTTATTGAAAGGAAAAACAAACTTTTAGTGATCAAAGGGCCATATGCCAGCTTGGGTTGGGCTTTTTACTTCCGATAGCGTTGGGGGTAAAGCTGGTGTGTTATTGTAAAGGAACAAAAGAAACAGAGCACTACAGCAAAACCCAATTCAAAAGTATGTCAACAGAGATGCATAAGGGTAATGTGTTCTAATATACGTTACACAACTCACTCATCAAGAAGGTTTCAATTACGGAAAATATTTGTAGACAGCATTGTGAAAACTACGGGAAGTTTGGTTCGAAAAGAAATTCCATGAATTGTTTTCCTCGTAATGTTTCAACGTTGACGTAGGTTAGATGGATGTCCCAAATATTCTTTTATTCTCGATGACATGGGAGTGACGTCCAGAAGCATTGTGGGTGGAATTGACAGACGACAATCTGTCAGTGGTGTGACGTCATACAACGTCTGACTTTCTGCGAAAGCAAACGACCACGCAAAACTAGAACTTTCCAGACAAACTTTGTTAAAGGGGCATTGTGTAACATTTTTGCCCCAAAAATCTAAATATTTCAATTGAAAAATCTTCGTGTAATTGTAATTTACTTCCGCTTTTCGACAAATTTATGAAATTATCTCACATTTCTGACATATTTTGGCTGGCGCTAAAACTGCCCAGACGAGGCGCACTCAGTTTGTGGCACCGTCACAAAATACCAGAATGTAAACAACATGGCTAACTGTTGTGTTTTCAGCTTTTAAACACACTCGTATGGTGTAAGATTTTGGCACCTTCACTTCCCGAATGGCACTTATTTGCAATGGAGTGCGATTGATTCAATGTACTTTGTAAAGAAATGACCAGAAAATTTACTTTTTGTATCGTTCTAATGTTACAGCTTTAATTGAAGCAATTACCAGAAGAGAATACATCTGTACACAGGAATTGCATTTTCTGGGAAATACATATTTTGCAATTTTGTATTTTTTTGTGTGCTTTTTTGAAGATCAAGGTGTGCAGAAGGACATTGAACTCTGAGCTCTATAATCTGTCATCTGTGCGAGTAAAGTATATGTGGCTCTGAGTAACGTCGCCCCATAGATCATAAAGGGGTATAATGTACTACCGTAGTGTTTGATAAAGAGATACAGAAAAGAAAAATGCCGGGAAAACAGACGAGAACGTCACTCTAGATTACGACTTTGTTTCTGAACGACAAGGGCTGAAATTTCAAACCCGGCTCAAACAAAGGCGGAGAATTCTGATTTCCAATTTGTGTGCGCCAAAAACCGTTTCATGTCAACGGCGTTGTCTGCCCCTTTGTCCGCCTGACACGGCATATGCGCACGGACCATCAAGTACACTCCCACCTGTCAGCCACACCGTCGCCCTGACTTTGCGATCCCTGACTTCTAACGTTACACCCTGACAGTAAAAACCCGTCGTGTTTCCTACAACGCAGGGCGTACTGTTTGCAGAAAATCATACATCTATTTGCAACTCGATAGGAGTCTGTCATAAAATGCGTCTGAAGCACGCCCTGTCCATTAAACTGGGTGGAGGAAAATGTTTTTGAAGTCTGTGTCTAAATGTTTGAATGGTGTTAAGTACTACTTTTGCTGCAGTTGTAAGTCATTTTAAGATTAAACAAATGCCAGTGGGTTGTGGGCGTACAGGTTGTCATCTGTTGATGAAAGGGACGCCTGTTACCTTTATCTACCACGGAAAATGTCTTTTTTTTTTCAAACAAAACAATACATAGTGGTGACGCACTCAAGCGACATAACTTATATTAACGTCACCACTAGACATATGATAATAATTACAACACGAAACAAAGATACCAAAGGGGAAACGTCCAATGTACAAGAGCAGAATTGAACAAGATAATGTACAGTAAGAATCGATTGTGAAATCGCTTAGTTTCCAATAGGTACAGCTGCAATATACATGTAATAGCGAGTATTTGTGTGTTGATTTCAGATGACAGTAGAGGTGAACCTTTAAGTAACAAATATACAGTAGCACTATCAGATGGAAAATGCTCTATAAATGTTTTCCTAGGATAGGGATAAGGGTATGTCTAGGCGAGAGGTAGAAACGGAGGATGATTGTGAACTCTGTATTGAAACAAAATTTCTTGAGAGACCACTTTACTTGTCAGGTTGACATAGAGATCAAAGCGAGTCCATTAACAAATGTCGGTATGAGTCAGGATCAAACATGTTTATCTTCGTTGACGCTGACTGGTCCGGAAGAAAGGTCAAACGGGATCTCTGTTGGGCCAGGAGAGCTCGTGTTGGGACCGGCGGCCGGGGTGGGCATGGACAGAACAATAAGCACCGGTACGGCATCATGAATTACTGATGATTTGCAAGTAACAGTCCAGGGAGGAAGAAAGAGGGATAGGCAACAGAAAGGATGGGAATATAATATCAAACAGGCACGACGTCACTAAAGTCCCTGTCACAAATAGGGAAATAAGGCCTCCCAAACACTAGCCGAACTCCCCCCAACCGTGCTTTAGGAGTAAGTCGGGAGCAAAGTCGGCTGGTGTTCGGCCAGGTCGGCTGCCGTTCGGCTGCGCCAGCCGAGTGTTTCAAAATGCTTAAAATGTTCGGGTGTGGACGGGAGGTTCGGTCATGCATGGTTGGCTGGTGTTTGACTGGTATTCGGGAGTAGGTCAGCTGCGTGTTTGGGGGTCAAATTTGACTCAAATTTAACTCAAATTCGATTTGATTCCTATCGAAAGGTAGGCGTGGCCTACATTTGGTCAGACTGCTCCCGAACTTCAGCCAACTTTCGGGGGGGGGGGGTAGGTTCTGGATGTGTGACAGGGGCTAGGGGCTTAAGTGAACAACAGAAAACCAAGAAGGGATAGTGGAGAGAAACAAGACATAGATCTAACGGAAATGCTGACAAGAAAAAAATAGCCCCTTCGCTCGCCTTCAATCATTCACTTTAAACCAGTTTTATTCTTGAAACTGCAAGATTGTTACAGATGGATCATACCTGCACATTGTACATGTACGTGCGGGCCAGTTCTGGGCTGTAAAAGTCCAATTTCCTCGGGAAATTTAAACTAGTACTGGCTTTCCTGAATTTTTTGTAGCACACCAGAGTCCCAGGTACGCGGCGGCAGCGCAGATGGTTACATAATGTTTGCATCGATGAACTGGCTACTGCAACAAACAAACTTGGCATGCATAGCTAGCTGCTGCCTTGCATTTACTGCATGTATCTTCTAACACTAGAGCATTCAATGGTAGGTATTCTGCATTAAAGCCTTAAATTAAATCCTACATGAAAGACATGGTACAAAACTACAGACGGGATGTCTGCTTAAAACCGAATACATTGAATTGGATTTCGCGCAGGCGCAGTGCTTTCTGCCGACGTGCTCCTGTGAGCATACATGTATGTCGATGCTGACTTCGTGACAACCCTAAGAAAGTCTCCATGCGGTACCACTGAAAATTGCAACTCTTTTACGCGTCTTTCCAATGCGATGAAAATAGTTTCCTCACTAAAACTGTAAAATCTGTACAACTTAAAACTTTCTCATCGCGGCAACTCCCTATGCAGCCTCAAGCGCCAGGCACCACTCTGATTGTAACGACAGAGGTGTCGTGCGACTTATTGTTGATCAGTTCAAGTTCAACGTATCAAAGTACATGTGTGTCATGGTTTTTAAATGTATTAACGGGCTTGCCGCTTTTGTACACAGCTACCTGTTGTACAACTACAATACCAGACAGACCGCATTGCTCCACAAACCCAATTTCACCACCACAGCAGGCCACTGCAGAATCACAATCAGAGGTACAACATACTACAGCACACTACCTGTTGACATAAGGCATGTATCAACCCTACTGCGGTTTAAAGCAGCCTTGAGATGCTTCCCTCATGTAATTTCTTGACCTCTGACCTCCACTCCAATTTTTGACCTCCTTTGTGTTTGACCATGGAACGGCTAGGACTTTGAGTAACGGACAATGACTCTGTTTTGGCGTAGTGGATTTTATTTGTTTCTACTGTATGTTGTCCACATTTGTTTGATTAAATGTAACATGTCTTGTCCTGTATGTGCTGGGCCCCTTCGGAAATCAGCTCTTACAAGCTGAAGAGGCTACCAAGCAGTCTTGTGATGAAATAGATAAATAAATGTATACATAAACCAGTCTTGAGTAAAAGGCACAGTCGACAACAGCATTTCCAAGGCTAGAACACAGGATTCTGTGTCGCCCCAGGCCCGTGAAGACGCTACAAAGTTCCCACCGTGAGGTCAGAGACCGTTGTCCTGGAGTAACCCCCACGTGACGACAGGCAAACAGAGACCGGTCAGGTGAACGTCACACGGCGGACAGAACCGCGCAACATGGCGGACGAGGCGACCCCGCTTGTCCGGAAAGACAAGGTGAGGGGACGACACAAGTAACATGGAAGGGATGGCGAACAGTGACATGTTTCTCACTATAGATACTTCTTTAGGAAAGAGTTAGTCAATGGTATCTTCCGTGGTAGTCAGTTGTACTGAACTACAAACTGTACCGGTACCTGTTGGGTTTATTTGTTTGTGAAGGTACCATATTTGGATTCCGTGCTCAGCTGGACAGCAGTACGGCACGGAATCCAAGTTGGACAGCAATACTTTCTCGACGAACTTTGCTCTCCGTTTAAGTTTTAGACATACTAATAGGGAAGTAAATACAAGAGCCAAACTGATAGCAAGGTGGATTTCATTGTACCGTAGGACCCGGAACTATCGTACAACTGACTGTTGTCCTGCAACAGTGACACAGCTGTTTTATTGAGGATACATTCTGCAAACATACCTACCTACCTACCTAGTCCCATGGCCGACCCTGGTCGTCGACGTTGCAGAGTCTATAAACATACCCGTCATAAAAAGAATCATAAACATTTGGGTACGACTCGACCCATGCTAAAGGCACGCAAACCTAGAACACAGGCCGGTGTTTGGCAGTCCCTTACGACGTTACGTAGACTCTAAAAGAAATATTGGGCAGTAAAATTGTAACATTTTATGACGTCCCCATCGGGTCAGAAACGTTATAATCTTACTCACAATTACAGGCAAAAGAATTACACAGAGTCCTAGGTTTATTTGCTCCAAGCTAATCATTACATGATCCTTCATGCTACAGGCGCTACATACAGTTGAACTAAACTTCAACATAGTATGAGGCAGAGAAAAACGTGACAGATTATATGCACTATGTTGTTTGACGATCCCCTACTGTATTCGTACGAACGTACGAATAGATACCAAAAAATTAAGTCCCATCCCATATATGACAAGCCTTCTGAGCGAGCAGGAGACATAAGTCAACAACCCATGTCTTTGGAACTTACCCTTACTTACGTTTTATAATTCGATAGAAGTAATAGAAAAGTTGGTATTAATTCTAATAATTGAATCGATTTTATAAAAATTATGTACATGAATGTATAGTTCCTAAACTCATATCATTTTATTATATCTGACACACCTCGATTCAATTCTGACAATATAGTAGGTACTCGAATATGACCCGTTAATACGCTTGTGTAATATTATTTAACCCTTTAGTGTATCATTGTATAAGTTGTACAAAAACTCATGTATTACCACCACAATTTAATCTTCAGACTCCAAGTGTGGTATGTCTCTGTAAGATGTTAAATAAGATGTCGAATAAACCATTCATATATTCAACGCCGCGCTATTTCTGCGTCTTCTGTACTTTCCTTGATTTCAGTCGGAGGATGAGGGAGGATCGACCTTCGGGTCCTCATTGGGTGCTGTGATCACGTGTCTGGCCAGCGCCATCGGGACCGGGAACATTTGGAGATTTCCCAGGATCATCGCCAACAACAGTGGAGAAAAGGGTCGGAAAATGAACTTTTTATCACTTATAGATAAAACTTAACAGTCACCACAGTCGTCGTCTTAGTACAACAAAATCCATTGTCTTCAGAGAGGGGAGGCCGGTAAATGACGATACATGCAACGTTATTCTCTTTCATCTAAGTAATGGTGACAGTGGTAAGAGTTTTTCTAACAAAAATAAAGGAAATTCATGGTTGTTTGATATACATTGAATGGAGATGTGCACAAATCTGCAGGTTTACAATATACCATAAAATCTTCAAAAGCTTTTTTGATAATAACGGTATTAAATCCTTGCTCTTCTAGTTGAGACTTGCATAGCATTTTAAAGCCATTTCTCAACAGTAACATGTCCCTTCCAGGTTGTCTGCAGTTCCTGCTAGCCTGGGTGCCGTTCCTGATCCTGTGGTGTGTGCCTGTGCTGGTGATAGAGTACGGAGTAGGCAGGTACACCCGTAAGGCCACGGTCCTGTCCTTCGCCCGGCTGCAGGGGCCCATGTACGGCTGGATGGGCGCCTGGATAGTCCTCACCAGCTTCATCATAGGGTACGTGATGCTGAGGTCACATGTCTAAACTGGGGCCCGGCCGGGCAGTCTTATAAAAGGCAGTCTTTTAAACAATAGATATATTGTTGTTAATATTCCTTGAAAGTTATGTATCGTTTAACACACATATTTACGCTTGTATTTCAGTTGTTTCTATGCTGTAATCGTCGGCTGGTACCTGTACTACCTGGTCATCACCATCGGATGGGAGCTGCCCGCAACCCACGGCGAGAGTTCAGAAATCTTTAGACACTACACCGAGGTAGTACACATGGTTTACATCAACTTTCCAGTCTGGAAGGGTATAAGTAATAACATACAGTTGCCTGATGGTTAGCATCTCTTCTGGAAAATGTAATATGTGAACATTAGGACAAGGAAACAGGGCAAATACAAAGACGTAATGTCAATTATGATTAGACAATCTTTAAAGTAACCCCTAGCTTGGTTCTTGAATTTGTTTAAAGTAAAAAGGAAAGCTTGCTGTTTCTAGAACGTGACTTCAAATAAACCTATTTGTATCTTTCCCCAGGACACGGCTCTGCCTATTCTCACACATGCCATCATCGTCGTCATGACAGCGGTCGCCATCTTGAAAGGGGTCAAAACGTTCGAACCGCTTTTCAAGGTAAGAAACAACCAGGTTTTGAATGTTGGGAGTTCGACACACTAATCTTACAAACAAACAAACAAACAAACAAACAAACAAACAAACAAACAAACAAACAAACAAAAACAAACAAACAGAGGTGTGTACAGGTACTCTGATGTTTCCGCCCAGGTGATGATCCCTCTGCTGCTGGTCCTGATGTTCGCCACCTTTATCTGGTCCATGACGCTTCCTCACGCCACGGCAGGCGTCACCTTTACGTTTTCAGCTGATTGGGGTGGGTAGATTTTATTTAAAGTTGTAAACTTAAGCCCCTGTCACACGTTCAGAACCTTCCCCCGACCACCAACCAACCAAGGTCGGCTGAAGTTCTGGAATAGTCTGATGAGATTTAGGCCATGCCTACCTTTCTATATGAATCAAATTTGAGTTAAATTTGAGTCAACTTTGACCTCCAAACACGCCCGAACACTGCTGACCTCCCGAACACCAGCCAACCACCAGCTAATCATGGCCGAACCTCCCGCCCACTCCCGAACGTTTGAAACATTTTGAAACATTCGGCTGGCGCAGCCGAGCAGTAGCCGACCTCGCCGAACACCAGCCAACCACAGCCGACCTTGCCCCCGACCTACTCCAGCTGATCATGGTTGGGGGGAGTTCGGCAGTGTTCGGGAGGCCATATTCAGCTATGTGTGACAGGGGGTTAAGAGTCGTTATGGTCTACGAGCTTCAATATCACTTATCATGGTTTCCATCTCAACTTCTACCCAGATTGCGGGAAAGAGAAAATTTTGGTAGCGCTTTGTACAGCTGGTTTGAATGGTCATGGAATGTTGCATAAAATGATACCTTTCGTTTTGCAAGTCATCTATTGACACAGAATTGCTGAATTTCCGTTCCAGAGGAGATAGGCAAGCCTGGCCTGTGGGTGGACGCCTTGGTACAGAACGCCTGGGATACAGGTCAGACTTATTCTGTGTCTCCTCAACTTTCTTTTATCACTTTTCCTGATAATCTTTACAGGAAACCCCAAGATGATAGCTTGACTTCGATAAATCTAGATCCTGTGATGGAAACAAAGAAACATTTACTGTTAGTTCGAACAGGTATAGCGCAATTTAAGTTGTGCGTATTGTCGCTTCAGTAGGTGGAAAGAACAGCAAACTTGTAACGGTGATTTTGAACCTGATCTGAAACACAGATTTGTTCTCAAATGCAATCGGTACACCCCTCCCCAGGTTCTGGAAGTGGACTGTTCCTGGTACTAGCCACCTACATGACGCGGACACACGGAGTAGTCCGGTACAGTACCATCGTGCCAGTCGTCAACGATCTCGTCAGGTCAGTAACCCCGTACCGTACGTTTGGTGGGCCTGAAAATCTTTATCAGTAATAGCGTAGTCTCATTCGTAGTAGGTCGTCGTACCATTTTGATGCCGTAGAATTTTCAAGCAGGCTGTGACAGAACCAACCGCTGACAAGGATCTAAGACAGCCTTTTTCGAAACAAGACAGTTGCAGGACACATTTTGCAGGACACAAGCATGACTATCCAAACAAGAAAGCTTTAAAAAAAAGCTGGCCATAGGCCGCCAAAATAGCAATAGCTGGTTGGGTGGCATGGGTATGCACTATCAATGACTTGCTCACCTTAAATTGCTCGAATTGTAGCAATGTTAAAAATAGTGAATTGAAAGACCTGAAAAATAGACAGTGTTGTTTCCCTTTGCTTGGCCTGGTTTCGCATTACGTAACGTGCGGTTAGACATTGCGCAACGTCTTGCGAACAAGGAGGTTCCTTTTTGAACGCCTTTTTGAACCTCCTTGTTGCGAGCCATCCACCATTCACATGTTAATTTCGAGGCCGGCATGGCTTCGCATTGCGTAACGTGCGGTTAAACATTGCGCAACTTCGTGCGATTCATCCACCATCCACCATGGTGACACTGGGCACTATACCATAGGCCACGTAGCGGCCTATGGTAAAAATGCATTCGGTTTGCGATCGTACGACGATCTTACGAAGCATATGACTGGGTCCCTAATAAAAAACCATTGAAAACCAATCACATGCTTCTGTATCAGCAGTTTTAAAAGAATTGTGTTCACCGCCCTTCTCTTCTTCAGTCTGATGTGCGCTCTGACGTTGTTCGGTGTCGTCTTCTCCTTCTACCTGTCTGCCAATCCCGGCATGCCCCTGGCGCCCATCGTGGACCTGCTCAAGGAGAACGGCCCCGCCAACACTGGACTCACACTCATATGGTACGCTTTTCCAGAATAACTGCAAACCCATTGTATATCTAGCATATGTGTTCAACATCATCTTTATTGAATCAATTACACCGTCATTAAAACAATACAACAAGATGAAGGGTTTTACAGGGCCAGAAACCGTCAAAGGCTACTTGACATTGACCACTGTTAGGACATTCTAGGAAGCGAACATGTTGCAATTGGGGTATTGATCTATCTAACACGACGGACCTTTATGTTTTATTTTGTACATGGACACTTTGTAATAATCATGCAGAAGGTCACAAGAACACAGTTACTCAAGCAACTGGATAGATTTTGAATCATGCACAAGGTCGTTATATGAAAAACAAACGTAAAATCAACACAGTAAACCTACCTGTACATGTCCTTGGTGCTCAGTACATTTTACACAAGTAAACATGACTATACTTCGTGCTGAGTACCTTCCACAACAGTATGCATACCTGTCCTGGGTGCTGAACCCCTTTCCACCCCAGTATGCCCACCTGTCCTTGGTGCTGAGTACGTTTTACACCAGTAAACATGCCTGTACTTTGCTTACATGCTGAGTACCATCCATACCAGATAACATGTATTTTCATGGTGCTGAGTAAACTCAACTTTGCAGAAAAGGATTCATAACGTTCCTTCAGGTATCTATTGATGTGTATCTTTCCCCCAGGGTCCCTATACTGTACGGCACCATGACAGGAGGACGGGTGTTGTGTGCTATCTTCTTCCTGTGTGTTCTAATGGCGGGTTGGAGCAGTCATATCACCATTGTAGAGTCTGTAGTCAGAAACATAGAGGACTTCGGAGGTCAGTCCTTCCTATATCCATTCGTTTGTTTGTCCCTTTCTCTTGAGATTATAACGTTTTCAAGTCATGGAAAGTTTACGTTATGCGGCATAAGGCATTCTAAAGATAACTTAATAAAACATAAACAAATGTTTTCGACCCCTTATTATGCCTGTGTGTTCTTTGAATGACATCCTGCAGTTCCAAGGAAGCTGACTGTTCTGGGCGTGACGCTTCTCATGTTTCTGATTGGTCTACCGTCTGCACTGGACATCAATTTCCTTGTCAACCAGGTGAGTGTCTATAAAATCGTAAAATTGTATCCAGAGCCATGGCTATCTAAGTCTATGTCTGAATTGCTTAGGGATAGGATCAGGCACGGTTTTGGATAGTCTCCGCGTGTCCAAGAACATAGAGCCACGTGCACAGGCACGAATATGGAAACGCGTAGACTATCCAGAACCATACCTGAGCATGGTTCTGGAAAAAGCACTGTTCTGGATGCAACAAGCCTTACACTTACAGGATAAGACTGGCCTGGAGATGTGTTCCGGACACAGAGATCCTATCGTTTCGATTCGAATTGTTTCGATTCGATTGTTATGTTTGTTTTCCTATAGCAAGTTATTTTAGACCGAATTTACCTATAAATCACAATGCTTTCTTTTTTTACAGGATTTTGTGTGGGGATTCTCCCTTCTGTTCTGTGGAATTGGCCTGACGATACTTGCTTTAAGATTTGGGGTGCGGAAATTCAGAGATGTCGTCATTAACGAGGTACATTACTTGTTTCACAAATTAGGGTTTTATCGCTTTTAATTTATCAACAATTAATGCACAAGAGCGTGTTACTAAGCATTTAGCCTCGTACCTCAATACTGTCCGACTCCGCATTATCTATTCCTTGCCTTATAACGACAAATAATCATTTTTGATAATATTATCTTTACAGTACGGCTACATGTTTGATTGGCACCTGCCTGTCATCTGGATCTGGGTCATAAGGTTAGTTCTGACGTCATCATATCCCACTTCTAAGTTATTAGCCTCAAGGTAAGACGTGCATAAACATCGAAAATTAATTATAAATTAAATTACCATACTGCCGTAACTTGGGACATCTTTTGATGTTACAGTGTATCTGAAAATATTGACAATCAGACAAATGTATCTCCCTCTCCTCTCTTTCCCGCCATTTTCACCACAGGTTGCTGATTCCTGCACAGGCGCTGTTCATTTTCATCTGGTGGACGATCGAGCAGGTTGAGAGCAAGGTCCGGCCGTGGTACGAGCTGTGGCGGGAGTCTCTCATGATGTGCTGGGTGCAGGTCAGTGCGCATGCGCAACAGTAGCACATTTGGCAATGCATTTTTCTTCTCGGACGTTTTCCTGACAAATTGCACAAGGGCGCTAGGGAGCCCAAAATCATGTTTAGGTCTCATCAAGACCTAACCGCCTACCAAGTTTCGTGATAATCCATCCATTGCTTCTTGTCTTGAGTTACATGTATCGTGCTAAACCACATACAAAACCGGAAAAGTGACTACCTGGCATGCGTTGACTGGTTACCTCGGGGAATTCCTAGAATTTTTCCAATCTAGACGCAATATTTACTAAAGGGTTGCAGAGGCGTCGCCAAAAAGATAACTGCGAAAATGTACGCGTTCCAGGATACGTACAACAGCCCCATGATCATATTAGCCAACTAGATATGCTTTCTGAGGCAAAGTGTTATGTTGTTACGGATAGGGAGTATTACATCCGTGGAGATAACCACACCGCAAGAGTAAGCCGTTTTGCTTGTATAGATGAACGTTACGTTGCAAAATATCGCTTGATCATCACCATTACTTTCAACCTGATGTACAATTTCAATGATTTATACAACAGTCAAACAAACCAAAGAGAAGTATGAGTGCACATTTGAAGTGTAGTAACGTTGCCGTCTGTTACCTCCCCCAGTGGGCTGGTGCATTGATAATACTGTTGGGATGTAACCTGATACTGGTGCGGTACTGGCCAGACATCTCCTACCGCTGGGGCATGTACAGGCAACACATACAGGTGAGTGGTACTTTTGTTTTCTTTTGGCCATTTATCAAAACATGTCCTTGGTGCTTAACACCCTCCACACCAGTTAACCTAACTGTTCTCGATGATGAGTACATTTAACACCAGTAAACATACCCGCACTTCATGCTGAACACCTCTCACGTACATAATTACACCTGTCCTTGGTGCTGAACACATTCCGCACCTTTAAACACATATGCCCTTTGTACAGACTACAGAGTACCTTGCCTACCAGTCCACATGCCTCCCCTTGGTGCAGAGCACTTGCCACATCATTAAACATGCCTGTCCTTGGTGCTGAACACCTTCCATGCCAGTAAACTTGCCTCCTCTCGGTGCTGATTACCTTTCCTGGTGAATATACTTGTACCTGTCTTCAGTGTTGAACGCCTTTCACGGCAGTAAACAAGCCTGTACTTCGGGCTGAGAACCTTTTTTACATAAGTATGCATACCTGTCCTTGGTGCTGAACACCTTCCATCCCTTTGGCATGCATTCCTGTGCTGCTGAGCTCCTACATCAACATGCCTGTCCTTGGTGCTGAATACTTTCCACATATTAAGTAAACCCACATGTACTACCCCCACATGTACTTAAAAGTTCTTTATTTGATGTCTCCAGTATGACCTTTGATTTGACTTGGATTTATGTTTACTTTCTACTTACATTTCATGCAATCATGTGACTTCTGTACTGGTGTCTTATAAGCCCATAAGGGCAATGTCGCAAGACACAATGATAAAATTCATTCATTCATTCATTGTACTTTGCACTGAGCACCTTCCATGTCAGTGAACACACCTGTCCTTGGTGCTGAACACCTTCCATAATAGTGAACATACCTGTCCTTGCTTTTTCCCCTCAGGGCCCAGCAAGTTCAGACAAGGTCACAGAAATCACCTTGGGCAACGATGTTGACAGTCCGCTGGTTCTGACTGACAGCACACACGCCTACGTGTCTGTGGGAGCAGACCAGACCGACAGGGTGTGAGACCCATCCAGAGAACATTGGTGTGATACAGCATTTTTGGCAGGCATATTTTCACTTTGTTACAGATTATGATTACGATGAGACGCTGCCAGTGCAAGCAATTTATGTAAGAAACTTTTGATACTGGTTATCTAGATAATGTTGTTCATCACATAAAGAATAGTGCTTGCAATCATTTGTGTAAAACATTAATAAGCGAAACATGCACACCATAGTGTAATCCTGAAAAAAAGTGAACAAATTACAACGTAAAAAGTAAAGACAAGCCTAACTGATGGAAGGACTTGGTAAAGGAAGTCTACCAATTGTTTTTATATATATCTAATATGGTGCAATATATTGTCCTCACCCAAAGAGTGCAAACCTGTACGATAATATAAAATGCAACTGTAGATTTTAGGAAAATCATTTTTGTACATACAGTGCTGCATACAGTTATATGTTGAAAGGGCCAAATGGTTAGGAAATGGAATTTTAAAAGACATTTATCATTATATGTTATTCCTTGAAATGTACTAAAATGTTATTGTTGTACCTGTAATGATTTGAAAATGCCACACGCAGAACATTTTCAGACCTTTCACATGGTCCATTCTAACGAAAAGTATAAATTAAATATATACCAGTGCAATACTGAATATGATTATTAATATATTCTTGCAATATGAATGGTCATTAATTAATGTTTAAGTACAATGTACACACAACTTTCCAGTACCAGCTAACAGTAATAAACTTTCCAATGTTGGACTTATGCCTTCTTTTTTTCCTATTCAGCTACTTCGAACAAGGAGGTAACTGTGACTTGCACTGTAAAAATGTCACTTCTTGTTCCAGTTAAGTTTGAACCTGACTTGCTTTAAACCTCAAGAAAATGAAAACTTTTTTTTAGCCCCTCATTTTCTGGATTCAACCAATGTCAAACAACGAAGAGTCAGACACATGTTTTCCATTTACAGTTATTTATTTCTTTTGCAGAATAGAAAATACATTGCATACTCTAGTTCCTCTGTGCCTCCCCCGTTTAAAAATATACCAATTTCCACTTCAGTTCATATACATACAGTCTTTCTCCCTCTCTACAAGAATTTTCTCCTTCCATAAAATCACATTGCGTCAAAGTGCATGGTCTCTGCTACACACAGCTGCAAAATGTTTTGTTGGTGTACAAAGAACTTTGACCGGACACACTAAATGTGGAACATTACATTGACAAATAAGGGGGGGTTAGACAAGAAAACAACGTAACAAATCAACAAGAATCTGCAAAAATCTGGTAACAAATCTCCACCACCAACAACATAGCAAAATATAACTACATGATCTCACAAAATGTTAAAAGCATGAAAATATGTACATAGGTGACTGTTGCCTTCCTTGTGAGATTGTTGATTGTTTTTACATAAACAGCCATAGCACAGTAAAAACATTTTATGTTAGATTTACATGTTAATATGATCATTGTTGTATCTATATTACAACTTATTAATGGAGTTAAAAACACGTTCCCATTCAACGAGAATGAAAGCTTGGCTATGCAGGAACATGTAGATATTGTGATTGTGTTATATAATATGAATTCATACATGTTTCTCCTTGACATACATGTAATTTGTGCATGTCTGTCTTACAGTACAGTATTACAATGATTTCAGGCACACAAAGCAACTTCAAGTTAATACTGACACAATCATGTGTTTTTTGTTCTGCAAATGTTTACAAGCATAATTAGCATACACATTTTTCTGCGGCTGATACAGGTTAAAATATCTCAGTTTAAAAGGAATGCTAAAACCGAACCTTGATTTCGTTCATCTAAATTACAAAAGTTTGGTTGCAACATTTGCTATTTCTTTAAAGTGACGAGTCGGAGATATCTAATATGTCAGGACAATGATTTGGTTAAGGTAGGTACATTTTCGGTGACAGGACATTTTGAAGTTTGTGTGATGGTAAGCTGATTTTGCCTTCTGAAGAGCACATTCTTGGTAAAAGGCACTTACATTTTGATTGTCAGAATGATATGTTGTAATTCTAGTATCAGCAACCATTTCGAAATATATATATGTGAGTTCCTGTAGCTGTCTTTTCTCTAGAGCATTAAAATCGGTAATACTTTATGTACAGAAATGTCTTATTTTTTTTATAAAGCACAGGATGTTAATCCTTCTCAGTCTACTAGCTCATAATCATATACATCCAATTCTTATACACTTAGTGGTGCTCACACTGTTGATACCCCTATTTTTACAATGGAACAGTCAATACAGTGGCCTAGAGGAGTGGTCTTAGGAAGGCACCATTGGCTGTACGGGTGTGTTAGAATGAAGCCTTGATACTTTGAGACCCCAGCTATGGAACTGATTTTATCAGTGAGTTTCTTGCTTACAGCAGACAAGGCTTTTGTACCACGGGCACACCAACAAATGAGACGAGTTCAACTTTGCTCCACGAGTATTTAACATAACCCTTGCACATGTTTATGTATGCGTGTGTTTACGTGGGAAAGTCACTGGGAAATGAATGTAGATCACTACACAGTTGCTGAAGGCCTATCTAGCGCCACACAGTCTTTGGAAGGTGATGGTGTACTCCACGTATTGTGAACCAGCGAGGTCTTGCGAGGTGGAACATCCAATGTCAGTAGAACCCTGTGTCACATGGACAGGTGTGTCAGTATGGCGCATGAACATGTGTCATAATACTTGTAACATGAGAACAATTTGGAATACATATAACAGTACTCTGTGTTACCAAGCAACAATTTTGTGTTTCTTGACATGGAAAAATGACCAGAAAAATATGGACTCATGCAGAATTATGGTGAACAAATGTAGCCCTTCAAAAAAAAGGACATTGGCTTAAAACCTAATACTACTTACCATCTCTACAACTCTGAAGATGTAGGTGGTTTGAGGGAAAAGTGCAGCGTCTACATCCCACAGGTGATGATGGCCCTGCAGTGAACATAGCACCACATTTGTCAAAGAACAGACACCCAAATTTGTCAAAGAACAAGATATAAAGGAAGAAATGCATCAGGAAGTGATACTGTATATCTTGTCTTAACACTGTGCTTTTCATTCAAGTGCATGTTTCTCATTTGTAAGATTTTCAGAAAAAAAAGTAAGAACAACAATAATGGATACTCCATTGAAAGAAACAAAACTTTACACTACAACTTGAGAGCTACTGCAAGAGCACTTACAGTTGTGAAGGTAGTGTCCTCGACTGTGTTTGGTTGGTTGATATCTGTGTCCCCTTGTTCAGGGCACACCGAGTCTGTTCGCTGCCCACACAATTTGATGTCTACTTCACGGGAAGTACTGTAAAAAAAAAAGGATAACATAATACACATTTCAGCTGACTCTATACATTAAACAGGAATCAAGCAGTAATCAAGTAACTAATATATACATTAGATAGGAATCAAGTAATAGTGCAATGTATGCACTCAGGCTGGTAAAAATGGTGCAGATTGAAACAATGTTTATTTCAAGTAATTTTGTTAAGGAACATCATGATTGTAATAGCATGCATCTTACTGGGACATGAAATTAAATTTTCATACAAGAAGAAATGAGTTAAGAAATATCTTCTTCAAAATCTGTTTCTTCTTCCTTTTGCCATGTCTACTCATTTTACTATTTCTCCAAGTCACCAGCAACAATAGAAATGCATGTAACTATTTTCTCTGGCCAAGCACTTTTAGAAAAAGAGATTCTCCAGACTTACTTGAACTCCAGGGTGAGGAGCTGCATGGGTGTGTACATGCTGATGTGCAGACTGTAGTTCCCTCCACTGGGGAAAACAAAAATCATTCATCATCAAACACAAAAATGCTGTTTGTGTACTGGTTTAATCAGCTAGACTAGCAAAGCAAGTCTTAAACTGGGACCCACAGGGAAAAAGACGCAGGGGGTGCCCCAGAATGAACTACAGACAAACAATTGAGAGAGACCTGCAAACAATAAATCTGAGCTGGAAGGATGTAGACAGAATGGCCGCTGACCGAACTTGCTGGACCGCTCTGATTGCCTCATGTGTCGGACGACACGGGTGTGCCTAAGTCTAAGTCTAAGTAAGTTTAATGTTTACTTCTAGAAAGCAAACAAAGTGAATCTACTTGTCGCAAAATAAATACAAATTGTTGTGTCTTCTTTACAGGAAGCTATTTGACCTAGACCTACAGACTTATAGATGCTTTGGACATTTTAAAGCAATACTGCCATATAGGCTAAATTGAATATGAAAATAGCTTTATGTTAGTAAACACACAAACTTTTTTTCAGAATACACATTTTTCATTTCATACTTGAACCTCACTTCTGTAAAGAGTCCTGTAATTTTAACTTACGTGCAGAAGTTCTGGGCAGAGCAGAGGTTTTGCTCGAGGACAAGATCCCTCTCAACAATGCCCATGGCTGTCACCACTGTGCTCAGCACTGGAAGGAAAGGTAGCCAGTCAGCAACAGTTTCACTCAAATGGACTCAATTAATCTAGCTGTTGGTGTACAAAGTACAAGGCTTTCTTTGTTAAACTTATTAAATTACATGTATCATTTCATGGAGCAATCAAACATTAGAATAAATGTACATTGTCATTCCTAAATATGCTATATACGAAACATAGCTAACTATCAATTTATCTCATCATGAAGAAGCACTCTACACAGTCATTTACCTTACAAATCAGATTAGAAAAATGAATCCAATTTCATTTTTACACAGGACTGTTGAAAAATATACATTCATAATAATTCAGAATAGTCACATATTATCAGACATCAAACGTTTCTACACTACTATCAACACATGTCAGTAGTGATACTTATTGTTGGATTACAATGAAACTAATTGTAATGGATGATGAGATATACAAATGGAGACAAGAAGGGAAAAGAGAAAACTGTGCTTTTGAAAACTGGTGAGAAAAGGAGAGATATCCATAATATAGGAAGGGAGGAATAGGGAAGAATCCCACAACCTGCAATGTATGAATCACCTGCTAGGAGGAGCTGCTGAGTATATTCATGAATCAAAAATCAAAATATAGAATCTAAAAAAATAGAACCTTCAGTATGTATAGACTGGTTGGTAATTCTCTGTTCTAGGGGAATGGGGAAAGGGGGCTACACACCATTTTCTTTTTCCCTTCAATATGAGAGACAAACACTGCGGATCTATCAGTAACTGTTAGTAACAGTGACTTCCTTGGTTTTCTAGATGGGTTTGTGCGCTTGTAGTTCACACACTCTGCATGCATGTTAGGAACGGGGACATGATGAACATGTAGGATGAACTATGCCATCTCCTGAAACCTACGTGAGACCACCGGGCCCTCCCCACCTTCCTCCTCTGTGGAACGGCGCTTGATATTGGACCCTTTGTGGTCGATGGGTTCGTTTTGTATACCCTCGTCTAAGGGTTTCAAATCACTGGCGTCTTTGTTGGTGGGAATTTGAGAACCCTGGGACATGTTCTTGTAACCTGCTTGGAGCATAGGGATCATATGAAATCACTGATATCAACAACAGTCAGGCTTTTTTTGTTTGACTGACATTGAACTGACACGGCTTTTGATTGAAAGCATCAGGTACCGGTCTAGATATACAGAACATAAACTGAAAGATCACATCATTTTCAGTCATTGGAAGCAAAGAATTGCACGGGAAATCAAGTTAAATAGCAAGAGTATGAAAAGACTGCAAGTTAAAATTGAAATACAGAAAAAATAAGATCAGGAAAGGGAATTAAATCTGGCACCACCTCTTGTGTACTTACTTCCATCCCCGACGATGACTTGTGGCTTGCTGGGAATGAATTCAGTCTGTGAGGATGATGAGGATGATGAGGACTTGGCTGGTCCTGAGGTGGTCACGTGGGGCTGGACAAAAAACAAGAGTAAGAATTAACGGAACACAGAAACTTAACATGGACCTTCAACAATTATCCCACTGAGCATTCTCAAGGTCTGCCGCATTCCCATAATGTATCTCACATGGGTCTGCATGGAGGGCACTATACAGTTACTAGGCTATAAATGGTCAATTTCTTTGTTAATCTGTTGTGAAATCTTACACAATTCAGTTCATTTTGTATTCATAAAAATGTGGTCCCTAGTTAAATATTGTCATACCAGTTGACTACCTGGAAACTGAATCAAACTTGCATATTATTGCTTACGAGCAGGGGAAACATAACTCAAACATCCACTATTTCTACAGAACAATGCCAGTTCTCTGCTTAAGGGCTGGCCTTACCACAGCAGATGTGGGGATGATCGGTGGTACAGTAGGCACACGGGAGTCGTGTGGGACGTGTGCACAGCAGTAAATCTGGCCTGCTTCTGTCCCGTTCACTATGAAGAAAAAGAACAAAAAATTACCAGAAGCTACAACAAATAGGAAACAAGATGTAACGAGATCAAATGCTTATTAGCAAGACTAAAACTGTAGATGTGTCAAAAGTGAGGTGGGGTGTGAACTTTGTTTCCTACAAAAAATTCCAGCCAGATTTAAATCCCTGTTTATTGAGATGTTTAAGGAGTAGATATGATATTAGTTGTTACTAGAAAAGATACTATATCCCACGACTAGCCCCACCTGATTGTAATAGTGTTATGGATTTACTCATGTTAGCTCTTCTTGTTTTACTTGGTCAAATTTCATGAATTACTTACTAATATATATTTTATAGTTTGTAGTTGAACATACAAAAGTCTCTTTTTTTTGCGTTAATAAAGCTTCTTACTATCAGTTGTGTGACACATGAAGAGTTTCTTTACCTGGGTTTACTGTCACCAGTTCTGTAACGCCAGGGTGGCCTCCAACTGGGTAAGCGGTAGTGGTGTCCAGTGGAGGAGGGTTCTGGGTGGGGTTCTGGTTTCTATGGCAACAAGAACATGTTCATTGTCAATAATGATAAGGACTGTGAGAGTGAAGTTACGTAGTTTGGACAATGTGTATAATTATCATTGATATACCATAATTTTTTGCATTTGTTTCAAAACAGATCACAATAAGAAAGAATGTTTAATGTAATTATATAACATCAATATGTGCATGAATTTGACAATTATTTTTTCAAGAAAATATAGACAATTATAGCAGCAGTATAAAAGCACATGTTTATGTTTGCTAATCTCTGAATGCATGCTCAATGCAGGAAACTTTTCTGACCAAAACATCCCACATACAAAATAATGAAATGGAGTAAAAGATCAATATTTTTTCATTCTCACTATAAAAGTTTGAAAGAGAATGCCTACATTGGAGGTTCAGTTGGAATGTTACGGACTGCTTCTAGCATCTTCTCTGCCTCGACTGGCTGCAGCAAGTTATCACCTACAGATGGAAACATTATCACATCCACAGTTACAACAATCCATCAAACGTTTCAAATTTCATCATCTGTAAACTTCTATATTTCAACAACTTGAAGACATGAATAATTGTACACTTAAAAAAACACAATAATAGGTCCTGCCTGACTCTGTACACAACACTGAGCAGGGCTGACTTTTGCAGAAAAATAGACTAATACATATGTACAGTGCCTGTATCTCAAATGCACAATGTTGCGATGGACAGATGCCCCCCGCAGAAATAGATATCGCTACTTAAAAATTTTATGGACAGACATGAACAGGCAAATAGAGCAACACAAGTCTATCTTGAAAAGCTTAGTACTGAGTTGTCCGTTTTTGCTACTGTACGTTACTTGAAAAGACTTATCCACATGGCACGCACCGTTCTGGTCGAAGTTGTGGAAGACCCGCTGCAGGATGCCTGTCTTGTGGGCCTCGTCGGCGCTGACCCACGTGTCGTTGTTCATGTCCATTATGTGGTAGGTATCGATGGATACCAGTGGAACCAGCTGGTCCTGCCACAAGTACATGTTTCCTGCAAGAGGCGTTGGAAAATGTCATCGTTCATTTCTTTGCTGATTTACGTATATCCAATTTGTCCGCTAAAACAGCAACTTATCTGAAGATAGTAACTCTTGACATGGGATCTTAACACTTTCATGGACATGTGATATATCTTACATATATCCCTCGGATAGGACGTTAAATGGAGGTCCTGTGTTTGGGGAGAGCCACACTCCACGCATGTTAAAGAACCCAACACACCTTTCGAAAAAGAGTAGGGGCATGCCCCGGTGTTGGATGGTCCAGATATTTCTAGCTGGAAGTTGGTGATTCACTACAAATCACCCGGATGGAGGCCTGGTGAACCCCCGTCTCGTATTAGCCACACGGTGATTTACATCTTCCCTGACGGAGGCCTGGCAACCTCATCTTGTATCAGCCAACGAAAGGGTATGTCACCCCTTAAGGGGCGGTATAACCCCGTCTAAGCAGTATAACCCCGCTAGTCGACCACCTATGCCTACCTACCTACTATATCTTACAGTAAAGGTAAATCAGGCATCATTAAGGGTTTTGCAAATTGTCCCTTTGTTAAGCAAAGTAAACCAGACAGTCTATCCTCCTCACCATCTGTGTCCAGGTGATCGAACAGTTTGGCTCCACTGATGACTTTGACGAACTCTGTAGGGGAGATGGTGTTATCATTGTCCAGGTCCATCTCATTCCAACTGGTGATCCTGCACAGGCAGAAAATCCAGTTATAACACTGACATTCTCATGAAGTTATATGGTCTACAAAAATCAGTATTATACTATTTCAGATATTTGATCTTTATTGTACGAATTATTTGGCACATGCCTAGAGAATCAAAGATGCCAAAAGGGTTTTTTCTTCACTTATGTCAAAGTACATACTACAAGCAAAATATGATAATGCTTGGTATTGTAATACTTTTAATTTGTTTTTTGTTTGTAATACTTTTCTATTTCACTGTTGTTAAGTGATTGTGGGAACAAAAATTAAACTCTATCCTAGGAGCAACATGTTGCCAAATTTGCAGCGACATTTTCATACTGGGATCATTCTTTCCTATGATTGTGATCAGTTAATCAAACCCATACATGTATGTATGTATGTATGACTTACTCTGCCAGACTGACACTCTGGACTGGAGTTGTAGTAGAGTCTGTAGTTGTTGTCTGGGTCTCTAGGACATACAGGGTTGTCATGGCAACCACACTGTAAAACAACATTTCAGTGGTTAGTAAATACCAAAACTGAATGTACAAACAAATCTGGTATTCAATAATATGTAATACTATACACAGTAGTAAGTGTACATCTTGTTTTGTGAAAGACATTAGACTGATTGTATTTTCAAAATATATGTACCAAGACGACATACATGTGTAGTAACTTCAGAAAAAGATACCTGCAAGGCAAAAAAGGCAATAAATCTCCTCTGAAGTTATTGTCACCTATTGATGTATGTTAGAAATAGTCTGCATCCTCAACATTAAGTTGTTCTTTGCTTGTCAAAAAAAAAAGGATGAAAATGCACCTACACATTATTGAAGAAAACTACATCTTCCTTTATTTACTCACCAGAAAGCCATGATGAGAACCAGAGCTATAACAGCACCCTGCATGAACCTCTGGGAACAGAAACGTCTCTCTGGTGGTGGGGGAGGACCCTGCAGAAAAACAGAAATTTGCATACATTATGAATCTTTCTGTGAAATTAATCCACTTGTACATTTTGATAACTTAGCAATAGTTAACATTGTTTCAACTGGGAAATTGAAAAGAAAATTCACTGAGTTCAATACACAAAACTCACAAATTTGTGCTGTCAGCAAGTACATAATTTTTTTTTTTTTCCATTTCAAATCCAACTTGCTCAGTTCTTTTACCATGTATGTTAGATATAAATATCTACAAAGGCTGGATGTGGCTTACATGGTGTCTGCCATGTCTGCCGTTCTTCAGAGACTTCCCCTTGTAACTGGCTGCAGTGCTGCCACACCGACTTCTGCATGGTAAAGAACAAAAGAACAAACCTTACAACTGACAAATTACAAATGTACATTCAACTGCTGTGTGCAATGAGAAAGTAACACAAGTTTTCTAAGAATAATATCTAAGTTTTGATGGAACACAATTAGAAACGTAAAGTTACAAGTACTTTATGGAGTGCACACTACAGACTTTTTTCTACCGCATAGTTTGTAAACGTTTTATCAAGATCAAGGTAACATTATTTTTTTTCTCATGCCCTAAGCTATAATATGTTAAGATATGACACAGAGTTGATTGAGATTTGAAGTTTCTTAGTTTCCTTACCCAACAGTTGTTGCTGTTGTACTGGTGCTGGACGTGGACTTGATGCTGTCTAACCTCTTCAGCTTGGCAAGTTTTTTGTTCATCCGTTCCAGCTCGTCGATTCTTGTCTCCAGATTGTCTGTCAGCTTGCACAGCTCTTTCACCGCTCCTACATTCTCCATGTAGATTCGGTCCTGGTAAAGGTAGGACGTTGATACCATATCAAAGATATTCTACCACATTCAATAAGTGTCCCTAGTTTTGTTACAAGGTTATGATCAAGACACTGCATCAAGGTGCTATGAGCAGCTGTTGTGTGTTGTGATACCAATTTTAATTTGTTATGCTTTATTCAGGCCTTTAATTCTTGTTTACCTAAAAATATTTTGTGCCTTAAATAAACATTTCATATCTAAAAGAATACAAAGCCATACCAAAGAATCTTTGATAAAAGCTCTTAATTTATTTTCAAGGTTCCTAAATGAATTTACATGAATTAATATCACAAACTGTATGCAGTTAGTGAACACATGTACAAGTAAGTCTCTCTACAAACCTTGTTGACAACTAACAAGTTGTTGATTGTTTCTCCACCTTCCAGATCAATGTCCTCCCCAGTTTCTATGACTGCATCTGGGATGACTTCTTTGACCTCCTGTGCCAGGACTCCCTTGTCGTCCACCTGGTCGATCCCCATCTTCTCTGCAAACTCTGGTTTGTAGTTGTAGTTGTAGACTTTCAGCTGAGATACGTTGGTTAGGGCTTCCTTTGTGTCAGCCTGGAAATAAATTTACCAGTGGTCAATATTGACTAGGCACTCTTAATATAAAGTCTGAACACTAACAGACCAGGAAAAGACAGAGACAACATGCAAAGGCAATATATCTATACCAAAGGATTGAGGTGTTCAAAAACTCGTATTTTCCTATAACTATCATAGAGTGGAACTTCCTACCACCAAGAAAAGTTGGAGCAACATCACTAGATAGCTTTAAAGAACTCCTACAGTTACATGTAGATGTGCGAAAGTTGGGCGTAACAGGTTGTTCGGTGTAATATAGCTAGCTGCCTCTGCGCCGTGTGCCTGCAAAGCTGGTGTGTTACGCTGAAGGGTGGTTAATGTATACCGCTAATACAGATACAAATACCTTAAATCTTACAGCAAGAACACTGATATTTCACTTCTAAGGACAAGGATACAATCCACAGTCTGGTTTCACTGGAATTCATGAACTGGGAACTATAAGCACTGTAAGGCTAGCTAGTTAAATATCAAACCCATATAAGCTCCAAACTACTGTAACAGCCGATGCCTCCCCTACGTACCTCTTTGATGTTCTCCTTGGCCCTCATGTCTGACGGCTGCATGATGTGTCCAGACACCTTCACGTTGCCGTGGACGACCAGTGCCTCGTCAGGCCTTTCTGTGTTGATGCCAACCCTTCCCTGTAACGGAACAAGGAGAGGTGTTAAAAATGCATTCAGGAGAGTCAAAAAGGAACATATATACTTTCTACAGGATAACCAACACTTCCTTGACTAGCTTGCAATCATTAATCATGAGCACGATAGCTGGACAATTTCTTAAAAAGGCTTCCTGAGTTTGAAAGACAGGACCTCACCTGGTGGTAGATTGCATCTGGCATTTGTCCTCTTTGCCAGCTGATATCATCGCTCTCAAACTGTCCTGGGTTTGATGCCTACAGAATAAACAAATCAGTTGGTTAGTCTATAACATATCATGTATCTGTTGAGTATCTTACAGTATCTTATCTAATGAATGCAAACTAGAGTTACTCAAGCAACTTGTTAGATTTTGAAAACTGTCAGACGTTTCAAGTAGCATCCACTCTTATCGTCAGTAACTGTCACTGAATGGCCTTGAGGTGGTTGGCAGTCACTGACAAAAAGTAGTGGATGCTACTTGAAACGTCAGACAGTTTAAAAAATTTCGAAACCTATCTGGTGGCTTGAGTTACTGTTTTCTTCATTACGTGGATGTCTAACCTTCATTGACTTACCCTGACAATGATTTTTTCTGAGGAGTGAGCAGCAACAAGGTAATGACCGTTGGACGTGTGCGCGTGCAGCGCCACCACCAACATGAAGTATCTCTGGTCGGGGTTGGGTCTGCCCTTCTTGCGCATGTTGTTGGACGTGGTCTCGCTGAAGTGCAGCCGCCCCAAGGTCATCTTCACCACTTTGTCAGGGTGCAGTTCCAGACTGAACAGAAAAGAGGCATTGCACATCAAACTTTTACTCTCTAAATTATAACAAAAAATTGGAATCAACTAAAATTTTAACTTATTCATCAACAAACTTAGTATGATTTTTCAGTGATTCCACTAACTGAAGACTACATTACACATGGCTCATGGTAGACTGGATTATTGAACATATGACAATGTGAAAAGTCCTTTTACTTACTGTGCAGGATGAAAGGGCTTCTTGCTTCTGTCTGATTGGGACTGCTCCACTCTTATAGACTGGGTGATGGATTCAAACTGCAAAATGAAGGAAACAGAGGTCACTCCAAAATTCATCTTGATCAGAAAAACTTAATTTCACAACCAATTAAGAAGGCAATCGTTCTCTATATTGTTAAACGTATCATTACATATAGACCATGAATTTAGACCATGAATTTTGCTGTAACAACTTGCTTGCTTTTTAACAAGGGACCCAAAGTGAAGTTTTTTTTCTGTTTAGTACATTACACTTGCTACTAGGCTTGGTGAAGCCGAATTTATGAGATAGCAGTTGTACTAAGACAAATGCAATCAAACGAAAAGATGAAAGTTCAAATGTTTTTCTCATTGTCCTCACCTTAACACCACTGATGTGGACGCAGTATTTCTGGATGGCCTTGAAGTGGTTGCCATCTTTGATGTACTTGGGGTGACCGGCCAGCCCCGCGTGCACAGTCACCTGGAAATGGTTCTTTTTCTGACACACGAAAGAGTCGTCTATCGTGGAAAAGTTGAAGCCTTTGTCTGCATCAACTCTGTAGCTTGGAGCAGGGCTGGAAAAGAGATTTTGAAACTGTCTTAATACTGGTTTACATGAATACCAAATTTATAAAAGAAACACTATATATGCAGTACTGCAGTTTTTGAAACAGTTTTTAAAAGTTGACATGACAGTTTTGCCAAAACTACGATATTGAACATGCATAATCAACATGGCACCTAAGAAAGGACAAGATATAATTATGCATCTTAATTAGAACATTGAAACACGACACTTAGAAGACGTTAGCAGTCCTGCAATATATTGACTCCCAAAGAAATTTGTCTTGGACTATACTCAATACTTATTAGAATGCTACTTACAGCTCACTGTGGTGTGCATCATATAGTTTGTGCCAGCTACCAGGGGTGTGGGCCTGCCACTTGATAGACTGATATGTGCTGTTCTCCATGTACATGCTGCCGTCCAGCGAGATTTGATCCGGATCAATCCCAAAGTCTCCCAAGCAATCGGAAACCAAACCTGAGAAGAGTGATAGATCAGCATTCTAACTTTTTTCACCCACAAAAACGAAAAAGTTTGTATAAAGGCATCTTTGACATTCAGCTGTTAAAAACTGAAAGAGAACTTGTAATGAGTATGCATGTATAGTAGAGTGGATTCATTTCTCAAGCTAACCGACATCTCGCACACGCAGTCCCTCAGTAAGACATCTGGAGCTGCATAGCTCCCATTTACAACTTTTATTCAGCCTGTCACACGACCGGTTTCGCCCTGTGTGGCTTCTTCAAATGTACAGAGGCTAAATGACACAAGTTACGAAGTTCTCACTTTTAATACCTTTCCAGTGCATAGTGCCCTTGGTCAGTGGTAACCTGATACCAGGTAGTTCAAAGTGCTCTGACCTACTTTGACAGTAGACTAGTAGTAGAGTTTGTGATGAGATTATCTACACGATGGCTTAGCTTTAGGGCCATCTAAGGTTTAATGAACTGGTCAAGAAGTGTCTTCGTTTGTATCTTTCCAGTTTTTTGAAGGGAAAAGTTCTTAAAAACAATGTTTTCACCATAAACAGAACTGTTAAATAACACAACACAAAACCAGTCCACTCCAAGCAGAGGGGTGTACCTACCAGGCTCCTGTTTTATGTGTGTGAGCAGTCCCCCCACCATGCCAGCATTGATGGAACCTGCCGGGGACTCGGAATGTTTTCTCTTCTTGGCAGCAGGGCGCTGGGGCTGGGGGGAGTTCCTGTAAACGGAACAGCCATTGGATCGTGCCCAAATAGTGTAGGATACTAGACACAATCACTTACAACATCATTGACAATTCAAACTCTGCTACTGGATAAAATACAGTCTGAGACATTACTTCCAGACATTTTGAGTGACATGTATTGCTCTTCGTTAGTGTCACTTGAGTTGATAAAAGTAACAAGAAACATGTTTCTTTTATGACTTTGCAGATGGCAAAGAGGGAAAGAAAACCTCAATACTACCTATTATCATCTGTTTTTCAACAATCATAACCTTTAAGTTTCTCAATAATGTAAGTGTGGCTCTCCCAAACAAGTTACAAGGCAAATTCACTCCTGATACAAGTACTGTCAATCTTTAACAAAACTTTGTGTGTAATTTTCATGACTTACGTGACTATCTGAGATAGCAGCTGGTTTCCCTGAGCGCTCATGTTTAACACTGGGGGAGGGGGCATGCTGCTGTAGCTGCTGCCTGGCTGCTGGCCAGGCATGGCCTGATAGTGCATCTGCAGCGGCTCCTGCTTCATGTAGCTGCTACCTGGCTGGGGCACCTGCACCATCTGAAGGTAAGAGGAGAACAAACTCAGCATTTGTATGTCCTATGTTGTAATCTACATGATTGTCATGTTAAGAAATAAATAAAACTGAGTGACACAGGTTGACAATAAAGGAACATAACAAACTTGACATGTGGTTTTGCACAATACATACATACTTAATTTTATACTTTATTTTTAACACCAATGACAGCAAAGAGGTTTTATCACTGGAAGCAATAGTAGGCATAATTCTTACATAAGAGGCAATAGAGGGATCTTAACACAGTTGAGAGTAGTGAATGGATAGCCCTCACCTGTGCATTACCGTCCCGTAAGCTGCACTGTTGTGAGTACCCAGAGTCCATGAGTCCTGCTGAAGGCTGCCCGTCCGCAGGCAGGTCTTGTGGCGGGGAGCACGGCTCCGAGCTCGAGTCTGGTGGGGAGTCTGGCAGGGGCCTGTGTTGTACAGCAACCAGGCAGAGAAAATATGTTAGAACATAATCATTGAAATATTGTTATGAAGGATGATGCAATTTTTCAACTTCTCTTTTTATGTTCCATTCATAAAGTACAATTACCATCATTATCTTCATATATCGGTACCCTCAAGTAACCCCATCAGGGACAAAGCTGGGGGGAGTTGAAGCCGCAGGCTAGGGCGGGCAGGCCTCTAGCCTGGCTCGGAATGACTCAACTGTTGGAGCTCTAACTACCAAGCCAGTGTTACCCCAGGCAAACCACATTTTAATGTGTTTAAAAACACAAAAGACAGAACACCTTAAGTCCACCTTACGACAATAACAAAGTTGTCCAAGATGATATACTGTAATTCACGATTTCTTCACGGTACTTTTATGATCACGGTTTTCGCGGTCACTTCTGTACTGCGAACTTATCATTACCGTTAACAAATAATCGCTTTCTCTTTCTGCACCTGCCACCACTGCATGAACATATAGTTCCGCGAACATGTCCATTTTTCTCAGACTGCGACCTTTTGCTACCGCAAACATAAAGTGAATTACAGTATCACTTTGACATCATTGCCCTGTGTGGTCTCTGCCTAAGGCTACTCTAACTTTAAAAATAAACTAGAAAGACAAGATACTACGCATCACAATGGGCTGGGTGTGTCATCTACTGGAGCCGATCATTTACAATCACAGCAAACACGAGAAGATTATACAGTTACTTTGAATTTTGGTAACCTTGCAGACTGAATTTTACTTTTGTATTTCATGCCACGACTTTATGTTTCATTGCAACTTGAGGTTGTTTCAATGTTTACGAGGTAGAAACCTAAACTTTGACCTGCAGGTCAAGGATAACCAGGTTGGATTAGCAACTAATGTAGTATTGTACTTTACCGAGTATTCAACAGCCAAAATACACATATACAGAACACAGAATCAGGGTAAGAAGTTTACCCTATGTAGCCATTGAGGTCGTTGTGGTAGTGGTTAGGGCCTTGAGCCTGGGCCTGGCTGGGTGCAGTGTTGGAGCCTGCAGTAAACCCTACTGTCGTGGGCTGGCCACCTTGGATATCAGGAAAATACCTGGGAAAATTGATAGAGGGCAGATTATTTTCTATCAGACTGCAAGTACGACAAAAACATTACCAATTAGCCCCCATGTTGTGTTTGCGATCACAAATTGACTTTCTAAACCTTCTCTTCCTTATCACAATTAATCATGTTTTCAGTTTATCCCTACCTCTACATTTGTATGCCATCATGCACTAGTATAATGGATAAGATGCAAATGCAAATCTTGACATTTTTGCAGTGTTTTTTTTTCACAGCATTTGCAGCGACCTCTTTACCACAAATTCATGATGCTGTGAGCATATGTCCCTTGTACGACAACTGTCGTACAGAATTGTTTTTAATTTAAAACCCTCCCTTTCTCTCCTACCCTGAAATAAAACCACTTTGAAACTGAAAGTGAATGAATTTACAGTAGAAGAGGGATCGGTAGATATTTGTGGTACTGTACTCACACGTCGGGCTCGTCTTGTGTGATGAAGTCATGAAGTTGCTGAAAGTCCAACTCTGCTGACAGTTCACTGATGTTATCACCTGTATGGGGAGGAATGGGAGTCGTCAGTGAGTTGTCATTAAAATGACAATAGAGAAAGTCTGTATTTTGAAGCTTTATCATACTAAGAAACTTACCTGTGCCTTAAGTGTGCAGTCTTCTCTAAGCAAACAAACTTTGAAAGTAGAAACACCATAACCCATGCCCAGTGACATGACAAAGATCAGTTAGTAACTCTAAGCTTTTATGCATCATAAGGCCACACCAATTTTTTTTCTTGGTTAACGGATTTTTCTAGAAAAATAATGGAGCGGGCGGGCGAAAAAAAAATAAAAATAAAAATTTGAGACTCCCTGCCATACAGCCATGTAGTAAGCTGTCCAGACTGCTTATTAATTTACAAAATGAGAGTATAGGGCACATTGAACACTTGTTGAACTGGAAGGACCATTACTACATGATCAACTTCGGTTACATCCCTTTAATACAATCATTCGTAACATAATATATAATTTTTGCAAGTTCCATATCTTTACTGTATGACTAACAAAATTATCGACAACTGACAAGACTCCGATATTCAAGTACGTAGTTTCAACTTTATCAATCTTTTCATTTAGTTTAACAGTATCCATGGAGTAGCTTCCTTTTACAACTCCATGCAGTATCTAATCAGATTGCACCTGGTGCAATTTGGTGTACTAGTACTAGTATTTCATAGATATAAAGCTTGTTTTGTGGTGCTTTGGGGTTGATATTCTTTTTCGTACACGAGCAAATTTGCAAGAAAAACAAGTTTTACTTCCAGCTAGCTGAACTGAATTCAAACAAATCAGCTGGGCCGGATGGATTACATCCTAGGTTGCTGAAGGAGCTAGCTCCTGACTTGGCACTCCCTTTAACCTTAATCTTTAGGAAATCACTTGAGGCAGCCAGATTGCCGGTATCCTGGAAGCAAGCACATGTATCACCTATATTCAAGAAGGGCAGCAAGGATCAACCTGGTAACTACAGGCCTGTAAGTCTTACTTCTGTTGTGGGGAAACTGCTCGAATCTATTATCAGAGACTCTATTGTAGAACACATGACAGTCAACAACTACTTTGCGGATGCACAACATGGTTTTGTACCAGGCCGATCCTGTACCACCCAGCTTTTGGTTGTTATGGAAGAGTGGACAGATATCCTTCAGGGGGGAGATCCATTAGATGTCATATACTTGGATTTTAAGAAGGCGTTCGACTCCGTGCCTCACCAACGCCTCCTTTGCAAGCTGCAGTCCTATGGAGTAACAGGGAAGTTGTGGTGCTGGGTCAAGGACTTCTTGTTACACAGGAGACAAAGAGTGGTTTTAAACGGGGAGTACTCTTCTTGGGCGGAGGTAAAGAGTGGAATCCCTCAGGGGAGTGTCCTAGGGCCTGTTCTGTTCGTGGTGTTCATTAACGACCTCCCGGAAGTAGTGACGAGTGGAATTAACATCTTTGCTGATGACAGCAAAGTGTACCGCAGAGTGGGCACTGCCAAGGACAGAGAGTCTCTGCAGCAGGACATGGATGAAGTAGAGGGCTGGTCTAACAAATGGCAGCTTCCATTCAATGCTGGGAAGTGCAAAGTGCTACATCTGGGGAGGAATAACACTAAAGCTAAGTACACTTTGGGCACTCAGGAAATACAAGAAACGGAAGAGGAAAAAGACCTGGGGGTTATTGTGGACAACAAGCTAAGTTTCCATGCCAATGCAGCTACTGCAACCAGGAAAGCCAACCAGATGTTGGGACTCGTAAAAAGATCTTTCCACAACCTTGACCTACAGACTGTTCCTTTACTGTACAAAGCCATGGTAAGGCCGCACTTGGAGTATGCCAACGTAGTTTGGGGGCCGCACTTCCGTCAGGATCAACAAGGGATGGAAAAAGTACAAAGGAGGGCAACAAAACTTCCACCAAGTCTCAAGGACCTGCCGTACCAAGAAAGGTTAAGGGCACTACGTCTTCCGTCCTTACAGTTTAGAAGACGTCGCGGTGACATGATACAGCTTTTCAAGCTGGTGAGAGGGCTAGAGAGGATCCCGGTAGAGTCTTTCTTCGAGCTACAAGTAACTGAGACCGCAACAAGAGGGCATACGTACAAACTCAAAGTCCCACTAGCTAGGAACAGGGCCAGAGGCCAGACATTTAGTGTCAGGACAGTAAAGGACTGGAACTCTCTGCCACAAACAGTGATTGAGGCTAAGTCTATCAACGAATTTAAAAACAGGCTGGATAAGCACTGGGCCAAATTTATGTACATCACTGATGATAGCTAGAGTGGAGATCGGGATCCTACAGGCGAGATGCCTTCTTCCTGAAGATGGTATGCAGGTATGCAGGTTCCACCATTATAAAATTATATGTACTCTAAAACAATGTAACAATCACAAGCAAATTCATAGTCACAAACAACTTTAAAGGGGACAAAATTTATTCAATTTACATGTATTTACCTAGATCCTGCCTTGATCCAAAGTTACAGCTTTCTCAAACAAAGATAAACATGCCATGTGGCCGCCGAAAATAATGACTGATCATGAGCCAACATGGCTCCCAAGAATTGGGGTTCAGAAAGTAAAACAACCCACGATTGGCTACTTAACATCATGTGACTTATGTGCAGGAGCGCCTCTAGCGATATTGGCATGAACTGCAGTAAATTTCTCTTTCAATGTAAACCGGCCAGTGAGGTCTAACTATGACGTTTTTTATTTTTATTTTCATTCGGCAAAAAAAGCAAGCGGCGAATCCGTTAACCAAGGAAATAAATTGGTGTGGCCTAATGAACACACCTGAAACTGTAGCTCAAGATGTATTTGTGAAAGAGATGTTTCACATTACAACTATCTTGGCCTAACACTATATTAGTTATAAATATTACAATAACACTGTACTGCTATTCATAGTGTACTTGAATCTAAAAACACAATCCTGCTATTAGTATTACTACATATGCACCCTATAAACATATGTGAAAGGTCTTTGCTTTGAGGTGAACTCTTGTTTTTCAAAGAATCTTCCAAAACAAGGTGGAGTGATGGTACAACTGATAGACATGGGAAAGCACTAGGTAAAAGGCACCTTTGCCGGAAGTGATCCATCAACCTCAGAGTATATGTCAGCCACCTCTTTGTGGAGGATTGCATAGTGAAAACTTATCTTTCTTCAGATAACAGGTGGTTTGAAAATACTGTAGCTAACTTTGTTAAATTTGAGATCTGAATTAGTTATGCTAAATATGTCACAAATTTAAAAAAGTCGTTTTGTATACCTCTCAACGACACACACATGACATATAAGTATTTTGTTACCTTCTTACTTTCCTAACAGTTAGAGCTTTTATAGACTTTGAAAGTGTGCATTATAATCTATACAGGATTTGTTTTATAGACTGGAACACAAAGTTGGACACCATAAAATGATTAACAATAGGCACAGGGGGTGATAAAATCTACTCCCTACTAGAATAAACCTTGTTGGAATGTGGAGGTAGTTTACATTATAGAAATGAAGTTTTTTAAGAGTAAGAACTTAAAGTGTGTGAAACTAAATTACTGGTAATGACAGTTAAACTAAGTTAATATCATAACGTATCATGTCGAGTGTCAAGCTGAATGATAACACTTTCCTGCAGATGCATATACTAACTTAAAGCTAATAGCACTGTCCCTTTTAGTACTGTAGGTGAGTGACCTACAGTACATTACTCTGGCAGTAACTTAATACAAGGATCATTCAAGACTTTCACATACCAAATGAATCGAAAACATTCAATGCCTCCTTTTCATATTCATAATGCAAAATTAATACGACTAGAGCACATTATCTATAGGAAGCTTCAGACACTAAAACAGGGAACAGGGAAGCTGATGTTATAACTTATATTGTATATAAGCCTTTTCCTCTTGGCATAGAAAACCACTGTACCATAACATGGGGTGATGTTTTTGGGTAGTGAGCTGCAGCCACACCCATCACAGTAACCAGGTAAATAACCTGCCCAGATTTACTTATTTCTGGCTAGTGTAAACATTCATGTAATCATAATATATTGACATAAATAATCTAATGGTGTTCAGACATGATATGCTGTGTTCATAAATGATATGCTACATTCTGTAAGTATAATTTAAAAGTACTAGTAATAAAATCTTAGAATACAAAATAAATAAAAATATTGTTCTTGAATTGCTTGATTGTTTCCCTGCCTTGATAATATTGCAGACACTTCCTGGCTTTATGTGCCAATAGGATGAGAAGTAGAATTACTACAAATAGAAAATGTTATACAAGTTGGAAACAAAATTAAAGTTTCTGAAACTTTCAAACTTTGCAAAAATTATCAAAATTGCTATCAAGAATCTGTGCTGGATGCTGTGAAATGACATCAATGCGAGAAAAAGAATTAAATTACAAAAACTCACCCCAGCCTAGGTGAAGTAGAAATGGTAAAAGTGAGAATTTCTTTCAAATCACGTAGTACCCGTAAATGATGACTAATCGTAAGTGTACTTGGAAACTCCCTCCCC
The DNA here is from genome assembly GCA_013266295.2 of Branchiostoma floridae x Branchiostoma japonicum. Taxonomy (NCBI): domain Eukaryota; kingdom Metazoa; phylum Chordata; class Leptocardii; order Amphioxiformes; family Branchiostomatidae; genus Branchiostoma; species Branchiostoma floridae x Branchiostoma japonicum. Next base: position 7,167,628 of record CM023824.1, read on the forward strand.
CCCCCACAATGACAATACAGAAGGATTGGATTTGAAGGTGTGACGTACATAAACCTCAGGTTCTGTTTAACAAGTACTAAATATAAGCATGACGCTGAGAGAATTGAGAGTTCCGCACACGCTACCTTTATTTGTTTGCCTCTTTGTTTGTTTGCAGTTCCCCTTGTGACCAACATTGCTTTATATTGGCTGACAAATAAAATATCATCTGCAACCAAAAGTCTTTGAAAAAACATCATCAGATACCATCTGCATTCCTTTATCTCATTAATCATGTATTAAAATGCTAGTGTTGCCAATGTTACTTAGCACGATAACACAGTTGGAGGCCTTTTGTATTCACCAGGCAAGTGGCACATGTGACCTATGGTTACCTGCAGCACACACACAATGGTCCCAACAGGTAACAGGCACGTACAGACCAGCTTACGTCACGCGTGTGACGTCACAGCTAGTGTCACATGACCATCCTGACATATTTAAGTAAACGTGTGTACATCGATGTATGCTAAGACTGAGGTAGGGGGTACACACTAATATTGACTTAATGATGGTGTGACACAGACAAGTATATACTTATTCCACTGCAAGTAAATAGAGTTGGGGGGTGTTTTTGTTCTCATTATGTAAATGATACCTGTGGCCTAGGGTGACCTGTAGGACACACAATGGTTCCAGCAGGTAACAGGTACAGAGCACGGATCATGCAGTTACCTGACGTCATAGTTATAATCACATGCCAACTTCTGTACATTCATGCATGTCCGCTAAGACTTAGGTAGGAGAGAGACGAACATATTAGCCTTCTCTGGGCTCTTGGTAGCTATTCCTACCTGCTTCATATCAACCTCTAAAATCCCCTTTTCCACAGCTAACAAGAATCATTTAAAGGTTGTTTTTATCATAACATTGTCACTGATAATCTGGTTCGGAAAGCGGATTATACTTATAGCATGCAAAGGTATTTTTAGCTTCTTAATTGCATTCAAAACTCCACGACTGTGTACTCTTTACTACTCCTGCAATATTCGAAGATTAAGTGCATGTAAATTGTAGTTTGGTATCATTTCAGAAATCTTAAACCTTTGGATTTTAGACATTTTTGCCCTCTCTTCCCTTTTAGTTTAGGATAGCAGTGAAATAATAAGTATAAGTAGAACTGGGTTTCAACACACCCTAAGTGTCATGTTAACCCCTCCCTTGAGCATTATATCACATAACATGCTTTGTCATTCAAGTATATGTATGCAAACTGAAGGAGTTAACCTATATATATTAAGTCTGTCAGTTCATTGATCATAACAAAGGGTACAAAAACAAACACTGCTTCTAAGGCAACACTTCCCTCTGTGGCTTGAATTACTCTAGATGGGTGGAGTTGTGTGGACAAAATACCTTCAAGGAAACATACATTTTAGGGAAAGAAAAGTCTGCAAAAAGACATACATGTACTGACTAGTGTAAAATCCTGTAGCCCATAAATAATCTAAGCTGAATTTTTCCCTTTTCGTGTAATGAAAATAGAAGATTAAGGAAATCTGTACAAATTAACTCCTTAGAAATCATAGAAAACGTTTTCTCCACAAGGAAGGAAGTTGTAAGGAGAGGGAGGTGGGGTGACTGAAAATTCCCGATACGAACTTCAAAATGAAGGCTGGGCACCGGAAAAATAATTCTCAGTCATATACTTTATAGACGGAAGTTAAACCTTTACTTGCACCATGCTAATCAAAAGAGTAACTGTCGCCTAGCAGATAAACGGCCATCTGTCTTATCCAAGGAAAAACAAACAACCCAAATACATGATTTACCACTTGACAGGCACATGGGATGATATTATCTCAATTCCACCCAGATTATCCAGTGAAAAATTAAGATTTTATAGGTGAACAAACATTGCTAATGTGTTTACGACCTTCCTCTCAAACCTTAACCTAATCCTGTGCCCAATAAACCAGTAGACAAGTCTTCTGCACACACAGGGGGAAACACCACATGCTAAAGGTGAAGAGCAGAGAAGGGAGATGCCAATACAGGAAGTGGTTGGTGAGTCAGAGTTTGACATGTGGCTGGTGCCAGGAGGAGCCAGGACAGTAGTCACACAAACTTTACCTCACAGGAACTCTAAAAGACTAAAGTCCACTACTACACTAGCAGCTCACTGCTTCTGTAAACCCTCCAAAGGTCACGTACATTCATCTATTTATGTATTTTTGCAAGAACTAGTCAAATGGTATGTTCGTATTTTGGGTTAGGAGAGCATACATTTGTATAGCTACAAGGACATCTCCTATATGTACGATATTACTGATATTACTATGGGAAGGAAAGTACTGAACAAGTTCATCTTTTACTTTGAGATGAAATATAAAATGATAATGCAAACTATACAAACCAACCCCTTAAAAAATGCATTTAATCTGAATGCATGCTGAAAATCTCTCTCTGTCAGAAAGCAGCAAGGAGGCAGGACTTACTTCAAATGTGGGCAGAAGATTGAGAAGGGTATAGCACATGCACATGTATGTACAATGTAGTACTCAGGCACAACAGAAAATTTATTTCCACAATAAAGGCACAAGGTTGCATATGGAAGTTTACCGGGTATCTGTCCATTCACCTACTCCTAGCACTCTTGTGCAGAAGGAGAAAACAGGAAGTTCAGCTCATCTGGTTTTAGTTGACACCTCCCCCTCACATTGACCTCTGGCTATTTCAATTACATTAACTGTTCCATTAAACGACTTCCTAAGTTGGACGATAAAAACTACACATTTCGCAAAAACCGTGTTCAAAGGGCAATCCAATTGAAAGTGGAGGCCAAAGAATGGAGAATTCTGAAAACAGCATTGTTAAGTGCTAAACGAAAAGCCAGTTAGAGACATAAAAAAAAAACCTTTGACCATGACCTTTGCAATGGTGTGATGGACACAAGTGATTGTTGTAAGTCAGGGATGCAAAACATTCCAACCTTGATCATGACCTTTCCCTGAATGGAGACACAAAGTCTTGGAAACTTTTCTGATTAGCTGTCTTTTCATCCTTGAAATGTGGGTCACAAATTCTTGCTTGGTGAAAGCTAACCATTCCCTCTAAAGATATGCATGTAGGCATTTCCTGTGGAGTCAGCAAGAAAAGATTATTTCCAGCTACACAGGAAGTATCAATATCGCTGGATACAAGAACTACATTTCCCTGAGTTGTTCTGGCCATGTACTTTTCAGAATATGGTCAGTAAAATAGGCCAAAGAATGCTCAACTGATGTTCAAGGCAGTTTTTACGGGAACTACACATACTACTAGTAGCGTGCAAAGGATTGAACCAATTTCAAATTCTATCATGAAATACATAATTCTCATTTATGTATACTACCATTAACACATTTTCAGTATACATATATACACATTTACAACTCAAACCACCATATTTCTTCCAACACTGAAATTATGGCCATGTAATGTACAAATGAAATTATAAGAAAAAATTCAGTCTTTTACAAGAAAGACTACAAAAGACAATCTCCTGGGTAACAAGCAACAGTTACACAACCTTTTAAAACGTAAGTCTTTACATTTTCAACACACTACAACATCTAATAATACATTCTGTTATACCTAAAAATAACCCTACTGTTTAAATACATAAAGCAAACAGTTTTTGGACATGTTATTTTGTTCCAATTTCACAAGCTGAATTGGATACTTCAGAAAAACACAAGACATTGACACTACCTGGAAGTCTTCTTGAATTGGCCCAGCTTCTTGGAAAGGCTTTCATTCCCTGCACTGTCCATAGTGAATACATATCAGATCACTTTCCCTTGCTTTATACCATATGGCAGAACCGAGACCTCTCTTTTACTAGTGACCGCATGCTGCTCTTGCCTCATTTTAGGGACAAGTCACACGATATTTGATGGGGAGGAGCAACAAACAATTAGGGCTATATAGATACTTGTTATCTACATCCATGTACTTGTTCCAACTTTTATTATATTACTCTACAATTGAAAGTATCTATTCCAGGGAAAATCTTCTTTTTTTTTCTCACAAATTTCATTCTTTCAGAAGGTTGATTTGTAGTTCTAAGATTAATGTTCAGTCCCTGAGGTCAGAGGCAGGACTTTTTCTGCCATGAGTGTGACCCTAACTTCCTGAGGCTGTACTAAAGTTACAACTGGGGATGACTCAGGAGACACGTGTGCCTGTAAAAACCTCTATGGTCAGACTTTTCCATTTTTAAATACCAGGGAATTCTATGGCATTTTGCCACCACTGATGACAAGCATGATGATAACACAAAGTTTGGCAAACTTGGCAACGTACCATAAAACTTGATGATGCAATATTTGTTTGAAGAGTAGTTATTCAATACCTTTATAAGTTGTTTAAAGCTAAAATTTGAAATAAAACTATTCATAAGGAGTATATAATGTATACTATTCATCAACTTTGCAAAACATTAACAGAATTTGATATTGAAGGATTTTACAGTGTGACCTTCACCCTTGACTAAGTCTTATAACATGAACAATGCATATCTAAAATTCATACAAAAACAGACTATCAACAACAAATATGTGACACTGTATGATACTCCAGAATATGCAAAGCAACCTGCAGGTGTTAAATATTGAAAACGTTGGCATTACATTGAAAAGATGGGGTGGTTTCTTCCACAACTTTTGCAATCTCTCGCTAACTCGTTGTATTTCCTGAAGCCAGCATGTGGCAGACCATCAAGGAAATGACTTTTGCCAACCTGTCATCACCACATGGATGAATAAAATTTTCAGTCAAATATTTTTGTCAAGAAAACAATTTTCATAAGACGAAATATCTAGTGAAGATAATTCCCGATAAGACGTGGGTAAACTTTCAAAAACAAAGATATCTATAAACTTCACAACAATTATAACAGAAAAGTTTCGGGTAGGGGTGTTACTTTTAAGATTGGCAGGGGATGTATATATACTTTGCTATTTGTACATGTATAATTTTCAAAGTAAATTGCCCCAAGCCTACAGTACACAACATTGTTCTAGGTATGATTAGTTTACTCTCAATATCATATAGACATGCATCTATAATATGGATAGACAGATAGATACATGTATCACTATATTCGAAATAATAGGGACTTGTAAGTTAATCCTTGGATTAGATAGGTAAAGACAGTAATAGCCCTGAGTGGGGAAAATGAACAAGAAATGTATCCTGGCAACATTATACCTTCTTCTTAATGGTATAACACTGAAACACATAGCTACATTTGTATGACTCATCTTAAAAGTGAAAGGGTTACCACACAATGGTGCAACGTGGTAAACCATGAAAACCTTCAGTATTATGTTCAGGTCACAGATGAAATATTACTTTCAGAACTTGAAAGGCATAGTTACAAGTGTATGTATGTTTAAAAAACCTTATTAAATATTTTCTACCCCATCATGGTGCAAATGTAAGAAAAATACAATTTGGGGCCATTTTTATGATAATATGTACAAGAAGTTTCCATGACATATCGGCAGTTCTTTTTCACACTACTATCATGCTGAAGACATACAAAGTCAAAGTATAATATGTATCCTTTAGTTCATACTGACACATTCCTACTCTTAACTTGTATATCATGTGTTGTGGCTAAAAGTCAACAACTTAAATACTTCTTGTAATCCTATTGAATGATTCTAATCTTGTTGACTGCATTACCATAGCATCTAAAACATCAAGCTAATAAAAATATGATAATAGTGATCTTAAATCTACGATCTGTTTTTGTAAGACAAAAAGAGCTTTGCATACCTTGTATTCCTAGATCCTGTCTATTCTCCACAAGGGACATATGATAGATGTGTTTATGTCTGCTACAGGTAGACTTTACAAATGCACTCTCGCACAAATGAAACCATTAATATTTCATGATATGCTGCATTACAGGCTTCTTCCTGGTTTACTTGGTCACGGAATGGCCATGGCTTTCAAAGGGAAACTATCCAGAAAATGTCTTCTTCATACAGAGAATACAAACATACTACTAGCCACAGTAGTGTTGATTTGTTGTGCAAATTAATAAATCCCATTGATTTCGAGGACTCTTAATAAACAGCTAACAGCTGACATCAGTGAAAATTCGAGTATCAAAGACTGAATACTACATTTGTACTACTACTACTTCTACTACTTTTAAGTGATCACCAAATGAATGACATCACAGCCAGCAAGTGGTAGGCAAAATTCGGGTAGTGCTGCTGAAGTTGGGTGATTTGCCAATTAATTTGCATATGTCAACCAATAATTCATGTAAACATAAACAGCAATTGCTTGTATTCTCTTTTACAAATGATTTTTTAATCAGTTTTATTAGTTAGTCAATCATCAACTATGTACTGGTCGTCCACCTTGATGATCATGTCTATATTTTAATCTCAACTTGCCACTTGTTGAAACTGTTTGACTTCTTGACAAATTACTTTCTCATACTTAAAGTCTAACTACCTGTTAGTACTGTGGCTTGCATGGCAAGTAAACAAACTACACTGAGCTGCAGAACTGAGTTCCTCATCATCATGCCTAATAAATACTTCATTGCCCACCTCTTACACATTACAACTTGAAAATACTACATAGCAAGACAAAAATTAAGCTAGGAGTAGGAATTAACAAACAAATACAATAAATCAATATTTTTCATGATCTATGATGTAGGATCATAAAATAAGGACGTCATAGAGAGTATCACTCAATCACTCATGCTTACACAACTAGTGAAAAGTCTGTTGTATTTATTTACACAATCCCTGCAAAGTGGGAGGGGTGAAAGTCCTTCCCTCTTCTGCTACCCTTGAAAGTTAATCTTCTGATCAAAGACACCGTCTGTGGCGTCCGACAACCACAGGAAATAACCACAAATTAACACTGACTTGTTAATTACTCGCGAAACTACCTCCTACCGTTTGAACTGTGCATGGTCGCGAGGCTGCCGGGAAAGATGCACGATGACCAGCTAACCGCGAAGTTCGTTTGTCTAACTTCCCTTCTCAAAATACTGCAATTTTCGGCTTCTTACAAGATAATTCTTCCTCACAATATATCATTTATAAAGTGTATGAAATATGTAACCAATCGTAGGGTAGTAGGAAGCGTTCTAACTCTCAAATCTGGCGACTAAACTAACGTCTTGCATCGGTGACATACTGGACGGACATCATATTGTTTACCAATCGCCATATTCCACTCTAGTCAAACGTCCTAGAAGACGAATTTTTTGCAGACGATTTTGACTCACCTAGGATGGCCTGTATGGCCTGATCGTCTCCCAGGACGTCCATGGCGGCCTACCGGCCCTGCCGGGTGTGTTGACGGTGGTTGTCCGCGTCTGCTTACGGCTGTCAGGCCGACTAACCCCGGGAATCCATTCCACTAAGTCCCGTCCCCTCCGCCATGAAAACTCTTCTGAGGCTGTTCCAACAACCTCCCCAACTTGCACCTATTTGCAAAATTCAGCTCGTTTTTAAAAACTTTAAGACAACGGTTTTATATGCAGTACGTTAGAGAGGTAGATTAATATTGATTTGCATACTAATCTACAAAGTCAATGCTATTTTGTTGTCTTATGAGAATGATTCTCATACGGGACAGCTGTTACGTTTCCTCCCTCCGGAGAGTAACAACTCAATGACGCAACAGAAATGTCAGGTGACCAACCTGGACCACCTGACAAACGCCGGAAACTTGGACCAACTTCCAAGAAAGAGATACCGTATTCCTCTTAGATATTTTTAGCACAAAAGTCATTTGTTTGCTTTTGACAATCCGTTTAGTTCTTCTCGCTGTACATTGTTACCAACTTCAGTGACCGTAACATGTATTGTTGTTCCGCTGTGATGATGTTTGTTTCTTTCTTTCTTTGTTGGTCACTCCATTTTCATGGAAGAGGATCATTCCCGCATCATTCGTAAATTCGCTCAGAGCATCAATATTTTTAAATGTCTGGCAAATATGCAACATATATATTTTTTTCTCATTTTTGCACCGATGGGCACGATCATGTTTCTTGTTACTGCCATCTTTCTAACGTTAACCGAAAAAGAGTCATAATAAGGTATCAGATTTGTGGAACAAATTGAAGAATGCCTGATTGCAACTGCAGGACGTTCCTCCCACTCATCGACTGTAAATGCAGAAACCAGTAAATAAAGTCAAAGTCAAAATAATAGATGATGATGATGATGACGATTAGCCATTCAATTCTAGCTTATCCGCTAGAGGTCGCTCTTGACCGGTCTATCCTGCAAACATAGCATGCAAATGTAACAAAGCACGTTCAATTTGTACTGTTATCGCATGTCAGTGGTTGACTTTGTAAGAAAAACACTGTCCCTTTTTAATATTTATGAACACATTGCTAATAACTTGCTGTCATAAAGCATAAAACATTCAAATGAATTGATTCCTTCTTTGTTCTTGTTGTCCGGATGCGCTCTGCTCAAAAATGTATCCTTATCTTGACAGGATGCCGTCCAAATAAGACGCGACGGCTATTTTGGAGAAAAGGTAAGAAAAGTTCGCCATTTATCGCGTAATATTTGAGCTGTAGAGAGCCCTGATAATTTTTACTTTATGCTTAAGTCTCTAAATGAGCTGAAAATGCCGTCAGCATCTCAGTTTTCGTGACTTGGTGTGGAGTGTCTTTGTCTGGCAGGAGCCGCCTGGCGATGGGCGGGTGCGTTGTTTGGGTGTGGGAGGGGGGCATTTTTGAACTTCATGATGTAACTTCGTACTTTCATCATTTGTATGTATTCAATGACCTTAACCCTAAACAGTACACCTGGGGTCCGCGTGGACCCCAGCACTATGTATTCTGTACTATTTTTTTTGTTTCTAAAGATTTCTTTCTGAAATTTCAGGTAATTGTCACCCACAAAGTTGTGCCTCAACACAGTGCAGAAAATTTCGTTTCCCCCATTTTTAAAAATTTTGTATCTGATTTTCTTTTGGGGTCCGCGCGGACCCCAGCCGGCTTTCGATCGTAATGGATACACTGGCGTCTTATACTTTACTTTATTTTCTTATACTTTACTTTATTTTCAGGCATTTATGATAAGTTACACATGCTTTCTAACATTAATAACATCTTATGTAATTTTTATTAGTAATTATGCATAATTTATGCTAATTTAATGACGTCATTGGTCAAAACCAAGATCCAAGATGGCGGATAATTAAATATGTATGACGTCATCGCATGACGTCACTGGTGTTGCTAAGGGCAACATAAGTTTTAGCAGACCTTATCATTTTATCATAAACACTTTTTTTTGAAATTTGTGTTGTATACCATTAAGTTTTAAGAGAATAACCTATTTAGACGGTTTTAGCCAATAAAATTATAGAAATGACGTCATAATGACGTCATATTACGTTATAACGACATCAAAATTTGTTGTATAGATTTATTTTTACTAGTACACCATCTTCTGAAAATTTGGTGGCCATACGATATACCGTTCTCGAGTTATGAGGGGGGCAATGAGCCCCCCTTCCCAGTCCCACGAATCCCCAAAGCTTAAAAAACGGGTATTTCTTGATTTCTTCTTTTGTTTACCAAAAAATAGAAAAAGATCAAAATGTATTGCTTTTGTACGTAATGTGGACTCAGAGGTTCACACATCGACTCAGCAAAACAATTGAGCTGGTAGCATACTGATAATTTCTAAAAATTAGCAAAAACTGTTTTGGGGTCCGTGCGGACCCCAGGTGTACAGATTAATCAGTCCGGGAAGGTGTACTGTTGAGGGTTAAACACATCTCCATGCACTATATTATATAATGCATAGTCACAAAGCGTATAAAAGCAAGGTGCACAGTTGTTTTTGTTATTATAATTTAGGTTGTCGTTTAGTTTCTCTGTTATGTTGGAAATTATAGGATAACAACCCACTGGCCACTGAAATTATACTGTAAAATGCCTTCATATTTTGCAGCCTTTTTTATGTGTGTGGAAAGAATTGAGCACACAAGAAGTCTAGAAACTTGCTCAAGAGTCAATGTTACACTCAAAGAAATGAAAATGTAAAGTCTAAAGAAAAGTGGGAGAATGAGTGAGATGAGTCAAGGAATAAAAGGATGGGTACTAGTAAGAGGACATCATGGTAAGAAGTATAAATAATTTGAGCCTTGCATGGCTTAAATTTGTCTGACTAGGTTGAACCATATCCTTTGGTTTAGGATCTACAAGTCTGTTTGATTACTGAAGATGGCACTGAGTCCAGGGCAGCCTGTAGACGGACTAGGGACAGGCATGAAGCTGAACTTCCCCGAACAGCACGCCCAGCTGGCACAGTGCCTCAACGCCCTCCGGCAGACTGGTCGGTACTGCGACCTCACGGTCAAAGTGCAGGAGAAAAGCTTCAGGTCAGACTTCAGTAATGAAGAAGCACATTATTTATTGTAACGTATTCTTTTCAAATCCCCTGTAGATATTGCTGTGTGTGACCTTTAGCAGCTTGATTTATAGAAATTATACCTGTTGTTTAAAGAATTTGAAGATCTTGGCTGCAGGCCAGTGTTTAATTTGTTGAAATCACTGTGCTGTGCTTGTTACTGTGTAGATGTTATTTTGCTGCATCCCCAATACATCCTCCCATTGGCAGGGCCACCAAACTCATTCTTCGTCACTGGCCCTGCCGATATGGCAACGGTTACAGCCTCCAGGACCCAACACGCTCTCAGCCAATCAGCTATACACAGAGAAAATCTTTAACGCACTTTTCATTAAATATTCATGAGCTGACCTAGAAATTACAACCAATCACGTTGTCTCTTACATTGGCTGCTTGGTTAACAAATGAAAACAAACATGGCGGAGTGGGAAGAGAAATTTTGCGAGTTATTCGCTGTTGAGAGCCTGCATGACTACCATAGGTCCACTCTGCAGTCATTGCTCGACGGGGAGGACGTCTTCCTAAGTGTGCGCACAGGTGGGGGAAAAAGCCTATGTTTCATGGGTTTTCCGGTTGCAGCAAGAGCGAGGAAAGAGTCGCGCGCTAGCTGATGTCCAAGTGACAACAGTTAGCGCGCGACTGCCAAATAAGGCAAGCTCATGAATATTTATATCTCCTGGGTCCTGGAGGCGCTTATAACTGCCATATCGGCAGGGCCAGTGACGAAGAATGAGTGTGGTGGCCCTGCCAATGGAAGGATGCCCCAATACAGTGTTTTTTACTTGCAGCTGTCACCGTGCTGTCCTGGCCTGCCGGACCCCCCTGTTCCAGTGCTTGGGAGAAGACCCGGTCGTCCGTGTGGACTTCCTCCACCCTGCTGCCTTCTCAGCACTCCTGGACTACATGTACACATCAGGTACAAACAATTACATGTGTCACATATAAGAAGTTTACAAACAGGAGAACTTTGATTTAGAAGGAAGAGGAAGTACATTTTGTTGTTAGTAATGTAATACGAGAAGGGAAGCAGCTGACAAGAGTCAATGGAGAACAAATTAAAGAGGCCGGCCGCAGTACATGTAGCTACATTCTTGTATCCATTGTTTCAGCTGACACACCTTATTCAGAAACTTTTTTGTAGTTAATCAGGCACTGTGCCCGTACAAAATTAAAGCTGTCGTAGGATTTACACTGAGAATAAAGGTATTACATACATGTAGTACCAAAAAGGAAAAGTTTAAGAAGCTAAAGAACAGCAGTCATGTTACTCATGTATGAATTTTAAAAAAAATTTTTGTCTGCCATGCCACTGCAAATGCATGCCTCGATTTGTACTTGAATGTTTGCTGTTATCCACAGAACTGACAGTGTCCAGTGGGAGCTGTAGTGATGAAGACCTGCTGGCCACTGCACAGGCGCTGCGGCTCCATCCTGTAGTCGAGTGGCTCACAGACTACCTCAAGGCTAAGGGAGCTGTAGACCAGGTACTGAATAATAAAAAAAAAGGATAAAACAAAGAGAAGTTTGTGAAATACACATGTATAGGGTTCGTTTATTTGATGTAACCACAAGCATTCCTGAAAAGTTATTTAGAATACTGTAACAGGACTTCTGAAAGGGTTTATATTTTGATTTGCCTTTAAGGTTTATGTACAATGTACATTACAAGACAGTGAGTACAATGTAAATAAACTAATGAACAAAACTACTACAGTTGTTACTACTAGTTTTCTAAATGTACATGTACTGCAATTATAATGAGATTAATTATCTAACGTATTAAAACAATCTTTTTACCTTAACCATAACAACCATTGTCATTAACTTAATAGCAATGGTTGTAATGGTTAATGTAAAAAGATTGTTACAATTGTACATACATGTATATCATTAATAGTAATTCCAATATAATGCTTAGTTCAGTTTCGTTGTGGTAATGACTTTATTGTCATATTTTGCTTTGTTGCTATACAGGTGCTTGAAGGAGGAGGAAACTTGCAAAACACAGCACCGTCTTCACTTTTGTCACCTTCCACTACTGATAACCTGACTTCCAACACAGTGAGCACCCTCTTTCCAAGAATCAGTCAGAATCTTGACTTGCCGTTTCTGAACACCAACGCCTCCTACAGTCATCATACAGAACTGCAGGCGGCCTCTACAAGCCATGGGCAGAAGCAGCCAATCGAGAGCCTGTTCTTCAAGAACACGGGGAAATCCAATGGAGTTGCCACAGTAACAACAGCAGATGTGAGCAGCCCTGCACTTGCTGGCAGGGATCCACAGCCGTCCAGCTGTCACAGGTGTGGAGTACACTTCCTCAGCGCCAAAGTCTTGAAGCAGCACCTGGCAGTGTGTGTGGCAGAGGCGGGGGAAGGGCCCAGCTGCACCCAGAACATCGTTGCAGGAACTTCTCACCAGAGGCCGGTGTTTGGATGCTCCAGGTGCTCACAGTACTTCATAAGTGCCAAGACTCTGCAGATGCATCTAAGAGTGTGCAGCCGGCTGCAGGAATACAGGTGCAGCCTGTGCCAGCTCAGGTTTGTTAGTCAGCGGGCCCTGGACTTTCACACCAGGGACTGCTGGAAGTCCATCCAGGAGTTTGAAAGCCCACAAGGCTCCAGAAATAGAAACACTAGAGGCAACTCTGGGAAGCCAAGCAAGGTGGGCTCACCTTCTCGTAAAGGAGGGAAGGGTGAAAGCAGTGGAGCCTCTCTCCAGGAAACTTCCAAAACACAGCAACCGGGGAGCAGCAGTGAGGAAAGCCATGGTGAAGTAGAAAACATGGAAGCATCAGACTGCCAAGAGGTTTTGGTGTTGAATGCTAAAGATCCAGCACAAGTTGTCGACATAAACAGTCTGATAACGTGTAAGCAGTTCAGCTGTAGTCAGTGTACTAGCAGTTTCCCAACCGCCCGCAAGCTACAGGTCCACAAGCAGCAGTGTGTCAAGTCTACCATTCTGGTCAGCCATCAACAACGACAGAAGTGGGTGTGTGCTAGGTGCACTCTACCTTTCCCAACAATGAGTTCCTTGAAGAACCATGGACCCTGGTGTAAAAAACGGTACTCTGATAACAGAAAAGGGGCAGACCAGTCAGTAAGTGACAAAACAGCAGCCAGCAGTAGCACAGAGAAACAGCCCATACAAGAAGCCACTGTGCAGGAAGCCACTCCGAGTAAGCAGGGTGCAAGTACTAAGTCTCCCGACCAGACACCAGATACTTCCAGCTCAGTAACATCTGAAAAGAAGTCTAACAATACTAAAGCAAAACCGAGTAACAAGAATCCCAAGCCTGTGAAAGACAGTAGTAGAGATGTTGTGGAGAAAAGCAGCAAGAAGGATACGAGTCAAACAAGGAGAGCATCCAGTGGAGGCAGTAGTCCAGTCCTCACTACACTGAGAAGCAGCCCAAGACACATGGGTCGGACACTCAGAAGCAGTCCCAAGAAACCCCACGTCTTGAGTAACGTTGCCAAGGGCAACCTGAGGATCAAGTTGATTAAAAAGGTGCATAAAACTTCTCAGGCGGCTAGAAGTAGAAGAAGTTTGGCTGCAGCTGGCTCCAGTACAGCAGCAAACAGTGCTGAAAAAGCAAACACTGCTCCCAGGGCAGCAAGAGAGAAAAGGGCAAAAGAAGACTGTCCTAGTGCAGCAAAAAGGCTCAGGAAGGAAACCACTTTGACTCCCAGTGCAGCAGAGAAAGGCACTCTCCTGAAGAAGTCCCAAACTGGAAAGGGCCCAACCACAGAGCACAAGAACACAACTCGTGTACCAGGGAAGCAAAGCAAGTCCAGCAAAATTTCCAGCGCCGCCACTAGCACTTACAGGGTGCCAAAACAAAGACCCCGGGTTGTTTTAAGGAGAGTCGACCCAGCCATAGGGACTTCAGAAGGTAGCAACACCATCCCAGCCAACATAGACACAGTTATAAAAGTGGAACCAGATGATGACTCAGACATGTGGGGAGGTTCAAGGAGTCCACAACAGCCAAGTGGAAAGAACTTTGGCTCCCCTGAAACCAGCATGTTCTCTGCACAGTACCACTGCAGCAACTGTGGCCTTAGCTTCCCCCAGAGGAAGGCTATGCAGGACCATGAGTTCAAATGCAAACAGGTAAGGGTTAGAAGTGTGTGACTGCATGTTGATATTCTTATACTTCGGATTGCCCGTTCCTGACAATGTGAAGAGGAATGTGTAAGTCTTGGACTCACCTTCAAACTAAATGTTATACAGACTGTATTTGATGAACCAGAAGGCTTTTCAGTTTTTGGAGTTAACTATGGTCAACTCAAACATTAAATGAAACCTAGATATTAACATCTGTTTCTGTTAATGATGTAGAGTTACTTGTATGTATGTAAATGGTTTAATATCTGCTAGCTGTGGAAGCATGCCTTTTGCAAGACTTTTTATTTTTTATTTTAAGTCACTGATTCTAATCTCCAATCATTAGTCCCCCTCAAAAATTACTTGTTTCAGTCTCGGTATTTTTATCCAAAACCTGATTCTCGTTGACAACCCTTAATCTAAGAAGTAACAAATAGTTTTGTAGTTGGATGTAAAAAAAAAGCAATTTTTCTCCAGGCTTTTGAGGAGGCATACTGCCAACAGCTCAGCAAGGCTGCTAAGTCGCACTGCTGCCAGAAGTGTATGAAGCTTTTCTCCTCTGACAGCAGCCTTAGGGCCCACCGCCAGGCATGCGAGGACTCCGTGCTGTACCGCTGTAAGATCTGTTGGGAGGACACCGACCAACCCAAGACCCACATGGAGAAACACTGGCGGTGGCACCAACCAACCGAACTGCGGAACAACCCCTGTTTAAGCATCGAATCGGATCTACCTCTGATCAAGTCTTTGTACATGTCTGTGGTGAAGCCGGACGAGAAATGGCCATGCAGCCTCTGCGAGGTAAAGAAGGGAAAAGACAGCGGACGGTCAGCTGGTAGAGTCTTCAAGGACAGGTTGTCTCTGTGGACACACCAGATACACGCCCATAGGGTTGTCTGGAGGAACCTGACATGCCAAGTGTGCACAGGATCGTTCAAGTTCCACGTGAGGGTAGATTACCTGCGCCACATGTTTGCAAAGCATGTAGAACTTAGGAAGGCAGAGAAAGCTTTTCACTGTCAGGTCTGTGGAAAATCATTCCAGGACAGGGGCTTGTTGGAACTTCACCTGTACAGACATGGAAAACACACAGCAAAATAGGTCACAGTGACAAACAAACAAACAAACTATATGTTACTTCTCAGGCCCTTAGGTAGTAACTTACACTTTGCACAGGATACAGTCTATTCTTTTGTGAATCCAGATCACGCTGTTCATCTTCAGCCCAAGACATTTCAACATGCATTCATGCAAAAGAAAATGAATGTATGATCTTCCCTAATCATAACATTACCTAGATGCCAAAATATTATTTTGCTACTAAATATGATAATGCCTATTTTCTGTCAATAGTGTTACCATGTGTATTTTACTAGTACAATATCACTGATTTTGTAGGAAACTGTATTTTCATAATACTAAATTAATGACCAGGTTCCTATTGAGTAACGTATAGTATGTACATGAAGGCAGACTGTAACAAAATAATGTATTTGTCCCTCTTTTTATAAGGGAACCATTACTTGTAATGTACTATCCCCAATTTGTTTAGTTGACTATAGAATATTCGCAAGTAAAGCAGTTTGTCAGTGTCCCAACTAGTACCAAGCAGTAATTAGAGGACAATTTGATCAAAGTACAGAGTGTTGCGGTGGATAAGCAGTCTGATATTTCTTTTGCACCTCTCGTATTGCATTTAGCAAGTAGTAATCTTGTCAGGGTAGGCAGCATTGGATGTTTACTATCTAAAACAAGACTGTTGCAAAACTTTATGAAGTTACACAATTTGAAATTTGTTTGAGATTTGGAGCCATCAAATGTATAGGAGAGTTTAGAGAGTGACTACTTGCTCATGAGGCATTCTTTTGCTGATTTGTTGGATTTTTTTGGTTGCCAAACTGATGATGACTGTTAACTTAGTATGTTGTTGTTTTCAATGTTGATGAATCTGAGACTAGTTAGAGTTAGTAAGAAAGAGTGAATGATGTAAGTTTGTGATGTATAAGTATAAGCATGTTGTCAGTATGGTAGTTTTTCTGTGTCTTGCTCTAGTTTGTATTATCTTAGCTCAACTTTTTCTCCTATTTGTTGTACTTTTATGCTTTCCTTTCAAAATATTCTTGTTTGTTTTAGTTAATTTATAAATCAACAGTTTTAGTACATAGTAGTTCTATTATTGCTGTGGCGATGTGAACATGGTATGTACGTGAATGTTGACCAGATAGAGGCTAAAATAAACTATTCAGTAAAAAGTAGTGAGGTAGATAGTGTTTTCATCCATAGATTTCATCATTTGCACAGTACAACATATGTGATGAACTGTTGAAAAAAGTTTGTTAACAGTTGTAATTGTGGATATGTAACGCTAATCGTAACAACATGGTATATATTTGTGTGAATATATATTAAAAGATAAACTTTTGGAAAGTAAAAAAAAAACTTTTTTCATTTCACATTAGCATTAATTAGTATTTTTGTTAATAAACATGTTACTGTTAGAGTTTACATGGCTCTTTCTTGATTATTGTTAACTTGAATTCTTTATAGTGCACATATTCTGATACATGTACATTTGTAGATGGGTCTCTTGCGTACTGTAGGTACATAGACTAGGCCAGACTAGTACATTATTGGCATACCACCCTTGGTTAGTGGCACTATTCTTTTCATGTCACTTTTACATAGTCTCTACCAGATTCAAATGGCTGCTGGAAAATGGCAGAAATTGGGCAAATAGTACTGAACATACATGCAAGAGGAGTTTTTAATAGCAAGCACAGGGCCTAGGGAGTAACGTTACAGTTTGCAACTAATGTTGCAAAGTGAACATACCAAGGCAATCAGAGAAAACAAACTTCATCCCCTCCGTTAGAACATACAGAAATAGCGGAATTCCATCCCTTTGACAGATCACATAAAGATTTAAGGGTGGAAACACAGACACACTGCACGGACACCACAAGCCAATATCAACATTTCACTCCCTTGGGAAAAACAAGTCTCGCGCGCTTTGGTGAGAGTTCGCGAGAGTTGAGATTGACCCGAGGGGAGAAGCGGACCGGTGCATTCAAGTACTTCCGGTTCACCAGCATTTCAGCATCTTTGGACCGAACGTTACAAGTGTAGCCTTTCTCGTCTATATTTGCGCTGAGCGACAATTCTGGAGAGCTACAACAAGAGAGAGATATTGCAAAAACACTGAAACGAGTTACAGAGTCTACACAGGTAAGAGTAGTCAGTAGAAGCATGCGGTCGAAGAACAAGAACCCGGA
The DNA here is from genome assembly GCA_013266295.2 of Branchiostoma floridae x Branchiostoma japonicum. Lineage (NCBI taxonomy): Eukaryota > Metazoa > Chordata > Leptocardii > Amphioxiformes > Branchiostomatidae > Branchiostoma > Branchiostoma floridae x Branchiostoma japonicum. The sequence continues at coordinate 7,185,455 of CM023824.1, forward strand.
ACAAAGAAAACTTGGAGAGCTAGCTGAAACTGCAGGGGAGAGTGAAGAAGAATTACCTGAACCTACTCCTGACAGACCCTCCGATTCAGTCAAGGTCCAAAAACGCAAGGCAGAACCAACAACAGAGGATGCAGAGAGCTCCCCAGCTTCAGCCAGTAAGTCCAAAATGCCTAAACACGACATAGATCTGGAGCTAACGGTAGAGAACTGTGACTCTGAGTCTGAGCAAGGACCCCCTTGCACTGAGGCGCAGTGTCCACCTGTAGAAACTGAGGAAGAGGAGGAGAACACCACGGCAGAGGACACGCCAGAACCTGCAGGTTCCGTGGAACTGCCCGGGGGGACTTCAGAGGAAGAACCGGAGACAGACCTGGCGCAGACGATCGAGGCGGCCGAGGCGTACCGTGCTGCTGTCAGGGCGGAGATGCAGAGGACTCGAGCCGAGGGAAGACCTGAGGAGGCTGACAAGACTATTGTGAGAATATATATTTTTAAAGAATGACCTCTTATCAATAATCACTGCTGATTTGTCATGGACCTATTTTGCTATTAGAAAAGTTGATGGGTTGCAAAAAAAAATCAAACCCCAAAATTTTCAATATAAACAGTAAACCTTTTTGAACATACATACATGTTCTGCTAAAATCGGTATCTTGTCTCCATCCAGATGTCTCCATTGACTTTTCAAATGAGATTTTAGCAATGGCCAAGACCATGTAGCAGGGTCATTTTTCAAGCTACGATTCCCATGCCTAGACGAGCACATGTACATGTGCGACCTGGAGGCACAAACATGTACATGTAGCAACTTGGAAATGGTAGGCAATGACTATGCAGTACTACGAAAATATATATAGCAGAAACCCTGACACATTAGTAAAATGCTTTGTTTTTTCTCTCCAGGCCTTTCAGCAGGGCCACACCTGTGTGAAGTGCATGATGCTGTTCTCCTCTGAGAGCAGCCTCCGGGCGCACAAAGAAGGGTGTGGGGAGGTCCTGTACCGCTGTAAGCTGTGCTGGGAAGACACAGATGAACCCAAAGAACACATGGAGGAACACTGGCAGCGCGATCCTCCACCGGAACTACGCTACAACCCGTGTCTAACCATCGAGAACGATATGCCGCTGATCAAACAACTGTACATGTCACCCGTGGGTCCAGACGAGGAATGGCAGTGTACTCTCTGTGCGACGAGTACAGACGTCAGCATCCGGCAAGACAACTGGCCAACGTTCAACTACGGCAACAGGACGCGGCTGTGGACGCACCAGGCCGTGATCCACGGGATCGTGTGGAAAAAGCTCCCGTGCCAGGCCTGCGGAGGCTGGCTGAAGTTCCACACCAGGTCGGACTATCTCCGCCACATGTTCGCGATGCACGTGCAGCTGAGGAAGGAGGAGAACGCGTTTTGTTGTCTGATGTGCGGAGAGCTGAACCAGGATAGAGGCTGGCTGGAGATTCACCTCTTCCACCATGCAAAAATGCCAGCAAAATAGTTCATATTTTTTCTTGTTATGAAGGCCAGTTTAATTACCCTCAACAGTAAGAATCTATTTAGGAGTCTTCAGTTTTGAATATAGGAGTCTTGTTCAACCTTGGGAGTCTGCAAAATAGGAAGTACGAACTTGGTGACCAATCATCATTGAGCTTTTACTAGTAAATGGTGAAAAAGTGTTAGAAAGATTCTTTTTAAATTCTGCAACTTCAATGAGTTCGTTAACTGTTCACTGATTCTACCTTTTCTTGAAAAGTTTGAAACAATTGACAAGCAAATTATTTGAAAATAAAATCTTGGGGTGTTACAGGTACTATTAGAGGATGCAAGGCAGATAGTAATTGAACTAAAAGTGTGTGTGTGTATGGTTTAGTTACTGACTGCTTCTCAACTGCAAATGAAATGTCAAACTGTTTTAATTAGATCATGTTTGGTATATATTTTGTTAATACTTTTCCGGCAAGTTGTATATATGGTAGTTTTGTATTTGTGTGTTTTGTAACTTTGTTGACTGATTTGCACTCTCTGTCTAGTGTAGTAACAAGCAAAGACTAGTAGACTACTCTCTACAATTAATGAGAATTGATCTACCAGAATGGTACATATACAAGTTGATAATCTACAATGTAAAAGACAGTCTTCTCTTCAAACTTCATCCTGTGTCTCTTATGTAGAACCAAACAGTAGGTACTTTGGCAGATAACTAGTATGCAGTTATGGACAGTTTCAATGGAAAGGAAGTAAATTTTTCAACAATTAAAATCAATATCAGTAAAGCCAAAATTGATGTATGCACCTGAAAGTTGTATTTTTTCCTGCTTCCATGTATAGAAGCTATGTACAATGTACATGTGTGTACATGTGTGTACAGATGTATGATATGACTTAGATGATGAGAAGTAGCGGAAGAAAACACTGGTGAATACATTCTTGATTAATAGTGATGAAGTTTGAGTGTATAACTCATAACATATCCTATTTTATGTTAATTTGTGTGTGCATATACTATACATTGAAAGTAAGGCAGGAAATAATTTTCACAACAGATTGTTGGCAGTCATATTTTCTGCAATCCATGCTTTCTAGTTAACACCATGGCCCTTTTATAATAAAATATGATGACATTGATTTGTTTCATTTGATTTTTTTCAATAGATCTAGGATCTATATCTGTATACACTTGTTCTTCATAAGCCCTTTAACCTTTTTGCTACCACAGGTCCATCCATGAACCAAATTTATATAGGTTATAGGACAAGTTGGCAGGGGGAGGGTTAATGTTACATGTCTATTCACTTTGTAGTCAGGATAGGCTCCAAGCAAATTGTTAACCTTATGGCCACACCAATTTAATTTGTTGGTTCTTGGATTTTGTCAGAAAAAATATGAAGCGACAGGGCAAAAAAAGAAACAGGTCTAGGCAACCTATGATAGCCCCAAATGTTACAATAGGAGCCATGAAGTCAACATAACCAAAACAATGAATGTTGAACTTTTAATCAAACCACGCACTCCATTGCTAGATGGAAAAACTGTAACAACTAGGAAGAAAAGGACTTTCTTCAACTGTTGGGGGGAGAATATGGGTATGATTCAGAACCTGATATTTTTTTGCAAATCATAAAAAAGTGAAGAGGGCAAATCCGAGAACCAATTGATTAAATTCGTGGGGCCTGAAACAAAATTTGTTTAAATGAGTACATGTTACCTAGAATTGTCCACTTTTACTGGAACTGGTACAGTAAAGGTATGTTTGCAACAGCAACAAGGAAGTTCCCCTTCAGTGTGTACCTGCAGTGTTACCCTGAGGGTGTGATCTATTGTTTGAAAGTTTATTCATACAGGGAAAATACACTCAGGTAACAGACTGTTTTTCAGGTATCCCTGACATTAAAATCTAAAAACACTACCAGCACTAATTACATAATAATCAACATGATAACTAACATGTAATAACATCAATATCGTCACGTTATATACTAATATCATACTAATATTTTTGATCCAGTTCTAGAGTTGAAAAAGGGTCGGGTTTTTCCAAATTTTCTGGGTTTCTATTTTTCTTTAATTTTTTCACCATCTGACACAACTCTTTTTGTCCAAACAGATCTTGTAAGAGAAAATCATAACGTTTTTCTGACACGTGTTAGGGCAGCGAGAACACATTACAACCTCACAGGATCAACTTACGAGACCACTTTATATTTCCAAAAGTCTGATGCCGAGAAAAGTGTTTCCCTGTGCACGTGCTTGGTGGGCGCACTGGAGCTTAATGGGGCACATGTATTTTATATCCAATGTCAATGAAAGAGCAGGTGTTCAAAAACCCTGTCACACATTCAGACTAATCCCATACCACCAATTTCAACCAACCAAGGCTGGCTGAAGTTCACGGCGGGAGCATTCTGACCAGATTTAGGCCCCGCCTATCCTTCTATACGAGTCTAGCCGAATTCGGGTTAAATTTGAGTCAAATTTGATCCCCATACATGCCGCGACCACTGCTGATCTACCCCCACACCAGCCAACCATGGCCGAACCTGCCATACGTCCACACCCGAATGTTTTAAAAGTAGAAACATTCGGCTGGCGCAGCCGAACAGTAGCCGACCTCGCCAAACACCAGCCAACCACACCCGACTTGCTCCCGACCAACAACCATTCGATGCATCGGGGGAGTTTGGCAGTGTTCGGGAGGCCATATTCGGCTATGTGTGACAGGGGCTGAACTTTGGCGTCAAATATAGAACTCAATCCAGGACTATTTAGACACAAAACGATTTCGTCACTAGCTTTACGTTCTGACAAGTTGCGTCCGGCTGGTGAATCAGTTAGCCCTGACCTTTTGACACTTAAGCGAAAAACATCACGCTTCATTATTTCATTAAGGTTGGCAAAGCAAACTTTCTTGTTGTCCTCTCCATGATGTCTATTCAGATATATTGTCTACCTGTAACTACCTTCGAACAAAGGCCATGTGTAATGTTGATTGACAGATTGCAGAAGTGGTCCACGCGGTAAAAACGAAGGGACTGTCCCGGCGCCCGAAAAAAGGTGGTCACATGGAGGTAAAAAAGCATTGCTTATAGAGAAGTTTGCGCTGTTCATTCGAAAACAATAAGGATAAACAAACAAACAGGACTCTCAAGTATCAATAGATGAATGAATGGAGGCTGAGGCTTGAATCACTGACGCCACAATCTCACTGTACTATAAAAATAGATTAAATATGGCTGACGAAGGAAAAATCTACAAGTACGATTCACAAGAAGAAACGACAACATACACAATCGTGTCAACTATGTGAGTAAAGCAGCAATGAATGCAAGTAGTAGTAGAGAGCGTTTGATATAAAGTAAAAGAAGAGACTCAAATTCCTCATATTTGGAAGTTGAAAACATATTGAAAGTCATAAGAAGCGAAGCCTGTTATTGTTATAGGATAAACCCATAGGGTATGTGCGAACTGTGTACGTGCATAACTCCGGTAAAATGAGTTTTAAAACTGTGCATAACTCCGGTAAAATGGCGATCTATAATATCTTTTTTTTTTTTTTACAAATGATCTTTTTCCAAGACTACCCTTCTATACAATTGTACTGAAAGAAGCGTGTCCATTTTTAATTTCTCTCAGCTAATAACCCCACATCACAAAGGCAGGAGGACTCGGGTCAGTCTGGGTGATTACACCAGATCATGATAATAGGCGGAAAGCAGAACACACGCCTACAGTGTGTGGCGTGTGTCTCCCAGCTAGCGCCTTCAGGGCAGGATTCTTCACAGTCGATTTGTGGACGGCTGCGGGTTCAACAAGGCTACTATTGTGTGGATTATTCTAAACGATACAAGGTAAAGACATCAAGGACCAAGGTTTACAAATCATTCATTTATTTGTCGATTACACATAATAATAGGAAAATAAAGATATATTGAATACGATTTAAATGTCTCAATACATTGCCATTGTTTCCGACTTTTTGTTGATATCACAGCTTTCATAATCATATCATTATGATAAATTACAATTTTCCACTCGTAATTTGCCGTTTCAAATGTATGTAAATCATTCATTTTCAAGAGAACGACATGATATCATATGACTGAAATAAGACTTAGTCATAACCTATATTTCAGTCTATGAGAAGGTAGGAAATCGACCTTCGGCTTTTTACGGCTGTACTCGGGAATGTTCGTGGGGAAGGTGGTAGATCACGTGCATAAGATCTATCCAAAAGATGGGGAGGGGGGCTATATGGGATTTTTTCCCCCAGAAATTGTCTTGCAATAGCAAAAGGTTTAAATAGGCTTCTGTCAGTTAAGAGTACCCCAAACTGATAGGTCCCTATATGATACTCTGTCTATGAGTTGATCATATTCTAAAACACGGTCAGTAGGGCTTCTTTTCGCTGAGCCTAAAGTGCGAAGAAAGAAAAACATGGAAAGAGTACCAGAATAACAGTCACGGTCAATTTTATCCCCATACTTACCTGAAGTAGGAATATTAAGAGCACTTCAAAAGTTTGAATCACCGGTGCCTTTCTTGAAATATGATGGAGAGATGTCAGTGACAAAAATGCTTTTCAGACATGTGAGAGAAATGGTCTCAATCTTCCCTCACACTTTCCTGAAACTACCTTTCGGAACGAGCCCTCTAAAATTATAGAATTATAAAGTCATCAGAGTCATACCAATAAAGCATTTGATAGTGTTGATATGCAAACCTAACGCATACGAGAGACATGAAAAGTCACAATTTGTAAAAACATTGATTATGATTTTTCTCTCGCCGGGACTCCCCGTAAATAGCCCAACTTAGTATGAATGTTAACAGTAAGACGATAGTGTTTTTATTTATAGTTAAAAAATCTCGTCAACTTAATTCATCCTGTTTCATTCATCATGTTTAACATAATGCACATGTGTGAAAAACTCTTCAATAAGATTTGGAAAAAAGAAATAGCACCATTATCCGGAACATATGATCCAGTCCAATTTCAGTCGGCTCCCCTGAAAAATGAAAAAAATGGTACAGTCCGGATTTAAAAATACAACTTACCTTTTCGACTGGTCATTTGTGTTATACACCACTTGTGGGCACCAGGGACCTGTCGAACATTCAGCTGCAAAAAGTCGGAGTGAAATCAAGACAAACACACCAGAGAAACGAGGTAGGAGATTCAACTTGAAATTTATGTATCGGAAAAGGTTGCCACTCCCCCTTACCCATTTACAGTAACACAGAATGCTCGCTGTTCTCTTTTCGACCTAGCTGTCCTGAATATGTTTCCTCTTCTGCATATCGGATGAGAACTGTCCTGCTTCTCTTGACGTCGCTGCCGCCAGTGCTAGCAATGTTAAATGGGTACATGTTTGGAACCTGAATTTAAAACTTCTAGTCCTACGTGTTATAGCCAGTCACAAATCTCGTTCGTTCCTGTTCTAGTTCTAGTTCTGTGTAGGAATGAGCTGTGTTCGTAAAACCACATTTACTGACTTGGAAGGAAGGCCTTGCGGTCGTTACGAGCGAGAAAAAAGAGTGAGTCTTGCCGCAGACATGTCGTTATGAAAGATCAAATGCAGAAAGTAACAAAATTCGTTGGTTGCCCCATGAACTAGTGTGTTCATTTGCGTGACTATCACTTCCCAAACTTTCATACAAGTGCTTTTCAAAGCACATTCAAATCCCCTTTTCCCACGCAATTCTGAGCTACAGACAGTCGAAAGTTGAACATGAAGTGAAAAAATAGAAGAATTGCTCAAATTTCTAATAGCAGTGCGACAGCGAAAGCCTCGCGTAGGAAAAAAGAGAACCGTCGATGTATTTTACCAGGGGCCGTTTCCGCCTACGTATACGTATTTGTGCAGAACATATGATTCATATAGTAATTAGATCTAACCATGAAAAACATAGAAACTTAGAAGAACAATAGAATTAATACAAGTTCTTTTCCATTTTTTTTAGTTTCTACATGTTTGAATATGTCCTAAAATTTTCAATATTAACAGAAATGTCCGAACACATCATGAGTACATTCTGTCCCCATAGGCAGGGTCCACAGGTGCATAGCCTCTACCAGGCTTCGGAAGCGGCTGAAAAGAGTAGAAATTGGCCAAATAGACAGATAACATGTCTGAGGAGTTGGTCCGCTAAGGAGGCAGCAAATGTACTCCTTGGCGGACCAACTCCCCTCGCATGTTATCTGTCTATTTGGCCAATTTCTACTCTAACAGGTACCGTCGTGACGTTGAAACGCTGCCAGTAGTTTTTGACATTCACGTTTGCGATTCATGTGTTCAGTATCATACACGTACAGCATTAAAACGTATTTAGGTTTTATGGCAAGCTCGGACTATTCAAATGATATCAGTAGCTACCAGTAATCTGATTGAATGCTTAACTTTTTGAATATGTTGGGCAATGTTAAGTTATAGCAATAGACCTCATCCTCTCTGCCGGTAGAATCGCCGATTCTACCAGATTTCTCCCACAGATTCTACCAGATTTCTACCGCAGATCGGAGTCTCTATCCTGGCATATGTATAACAGGAATACATATGGTTCTTGGCCAGGTTTCTTATTAAAGTGAGAATAAGATCTGTTGACAGATGACGAAAAGATCGACAGCCACAAACATGGCTTCTTGTAACACTTTACAGAGGTTGCAGTTTCTATGATATTGTCGCGAATCCTCCACAATATAATTCATCCAAAAAAGAAAAATTAAGAAAAACATCAAGCACTGTTACCAACCTGTTACCAGGTCTGTGCAAGACCAAGACCAAGGACAGAAAATACATCATAAATAAAGCTACAATTGTCACATTCTCGGAAACGCACACTGAATTCAACCTTAAAAAATCCTTTCAAGGACATCGTTAAATTATTTATATAAATTATGTCAATCTTAAATGGAAAACAATGATATGTAATCAGCGTTTTAACCGACACCACACCCCATTTAGCGCGTATTTGCTATCTAGGTTCATAAAAAAAGGAAGCGAAAGGGGGAAACAGTCCGGTGAGATTTGAAAACGTCACATTTCCTGGAGGTTGCAAGACACGACAAATTTTGTCACCTGTTATGATGTTTGTGTCTGCGGAAAATTTGCATGATCATGAACATTAGAAGGTAGTAGAGTTAGTTAAAACCGAATTATTCGGACGGCCATGACAGTCAGTGCAAATGAATCTATTGGATATAAAGTACAAAACTTCTGTCTGAATTTATTTTGGCAAAGAGATGACTTAATTACTATTATCATTTTGACAATTTTCAGATAACGACAAAAAGAAAGAAACTGAGAATAAAGGGGATGAAAAAAAAACAGAAATCCCACAAGATCAAGTCATACCTTATATCAAGTCACGGGGGGGGGGGGGGGGGTACAGAATTTGAATAAACTGATGATTCAAAATTTCAAATGAATCAGTTTTGATTCTTCTCTGATTTTTTTTTCTTTTTGCTGTACATAATGCATAGTACTCAACAACATGACATATATAAAGGGTTAATAAAAACAACCTTGAATTTGATTAAAAATATTAGAAAGCAGTCAAATCATTGTTCACTACAAGTAGGTAATGCCGACACCTGTCCGTAACAGGTATCTTGTCGTGAGCACGTTCCATGACATGTTTGTTTATTTTGCACCCCACTGATTACACGCAGAAATGACACTTGCGGTAGCAATTCCGCATACTAGTTGTGGAGTGTCAACTAGTGTATAACATCCATTGTGGTGTCATGTATGGTCTCCTAATTTGGTCATTTGACTGTGGCCGTGTCCAATTAGTTGTTTGCTCTGCGTCGCCAAATCGGTCTGTGACGACAACCATCATATTTCACAGAAGGCACGTTTGTAAAGATCACGGTTGACGGTTCCCACCTAATCTCCTAGCAGATCTTTTGGTGGCTGAAAAGACAGTATCAAATTGGCCAGGCTGTACCCAAGGTGGCGTATTGGATACTGCCTGGCAAATGGATACAGCCTGGCCAATTTGATACTGTCTTTGCAGCCACCAAACGACCTGCTTGGAGACTAGTTCCCACCGTCAGTATAGCCAAGAGCTGAGTGAAGTGGGACGATTCAAAACTGGTATGCTGCTGTTTTAACACAACAGTCAGTGGCTGCCGCCTTTGACCTAGCGTCTAACAGGCTTCAGAAATTGGCCAAATAGACAGATAACATGCCTAGTCTGCTAAAGGAGTACAGTTCAGAGAGGCAAACTGCTGTAAACATTTAGCGGACTATTTACATTGTAAACTCCCCTGGCATGTTATCTGTCTAATTGGCCAATTACTTCTCTTTCCAGCCGCCTCTGAAGCCTGGTAGAGGCTAGCCTTTGACCTACGGCTGAACCACAAGAAAGGGGCCGCTAGTGTCAATCAGACGGTTTAATCAAGATAAAGGTTATCAGTTGCCTTGTTGGTATTTATCATTGACATGACGTACATGTTATACGTCACAAGCAATCACGAAAGATTTCTTACCGTCATTGAGGCAGCGCCAATCAACCCAAGTGTGTGCAAACACCTGACATTCTATAATGATATATAAGAACGGTTGTGTACATTGTAAGCAGTCTGGTAGTATCTACATGTGCCGTTAAAGTGCTGATGAAGAATGATACCTCCCGACCACCACGCAAAATCTTCACTGAACAGTTGAAAACAAATACACATGTTGTTGTACACAAGCACGTCGGCAGAACGTACTGCACGAAGCTAGGATTTTTTCCCGGTGTCGTTGGATGTTTGGTCAATGTTGCATCAGAATTTTGTCAATTGCAGACGATATCTTTACCGACACAACATTTAAAAACGGGATGTTGTCATTGATATACGTGAATACGACCTAAAACGAGACGTTCTGCCCAAGTGCTATGTACAATGCATAACGGGTTTCGCGCAGGCACAGTACGTTCTGCCGACCTGGTATGTACAAACATGCAGAGCTAGAGGTTAAGTTACCCTTCTGTATCTAAAGGTGTTTATGTTAGATCGGGTCACTTGCTGTCCTTTGAGCTGTGTAATACCAGAACGGATACATAACTTTGTAACAATTCACAACGTGTTCACAGTAAAGACGTCCGACACAGAGTAATTTTACAGTCTACTAACAGTCTAAAATGTAGTCCCGTAGCTTTATGAGGCCGTAGGGGCAGTGGGGTGTTAATCCACTGTGTCTAGAGCACGGTATATCGTATTGGAAGGCCTCTCCTTCCACTGCCTTTTACCCCCTAACTGAAATCAGGTACCCATTTTACACCTGGGTGGAGTGAAGAAAGTCGTGTAAAAGTGCCTTTCCCAAGGACAAAACGTCTAGCCAGGAATGCAAGAAATCGAACCGCAATCTCTCAACCTCGTGTCCGCTAGCCTAGCCACTCGGCCATTCGACGTCACAAATGACGAAACAGTCTGCCCAGCAGTAAAATGACTTGTCAGGTTCTTCCCCCTTTCTGTCCCACACCCACGACACAACCAAAGGGGGTTTACAAATTTGTTCTTCCTTTGAATAATTGTTACAGTTCAACTAGTACTCGCTGCCATCATCATGGTGCTAAAAGCTCTTCTACAAGGTAGGAAAATGGCAGAAGTAAACGGATTTGTTGCTCAAGGAGGGGCACAGGTATCTAAAAGAAAACGGTTGAAGATTTATGACTACATTTAGGGAAATGCCCTGACCTGTTCTAGAAGCAAAGAAACAATACATGAACAAATTGGGAGTTCCCCAAATGCAAGAAAAAATAGTACCCAAGTCATTGGTGGAGTGACCAGGGGGCAGTTGGTTTAAATGGACTTTCCTGCGGAAGTGTTCCTCATTCAGGTTCTGACACCTTCAGTTTACACCGGACACGATCATGGCAGCAGTTGATATCCATCTTCCGTGGCTCGACAAATTCGATGGCACTTTCAAGTCCAAGTCCAAATGCAGGTGAGAAAAGGAGTTATGAGACTAAGCTAAAAGGAGAAAAGTTGTTGGACAACTTTGTAGCTCCGATTCACTGTTACAGTAGCTTCCCTTGCTAACAAGGTATACGAGTGCACTCTCTGTCGCGGGTATTGTCATAACGGTTAAGGAGGCATACGTAAGTAGCAAGTTTGCCGTTTTAGTTTCCGGTGCATGGATCCGCTATGGCGCTAGGTTCACGCGAAGCACTAAACCGTGCCTATTTTGGGTACACATGTACAACTACACTTCTCAACAGCATATTTGTGGTCACAACGATTTGCATTGCGTACACGTATTCCCTCACGCACTGTGAAGTTGTACAGTTCAGTTGTTCACTTTGTTTAGGTTGGGTGTTGTCACGTTGCCAATCTTGCTCAGATGTTGCACATTCTTTAGTTGTGTTTGTACATTACGTACATAAAATTCTGTAACACGGGCCAACCTGTTACTGTGTGCAATGTGTCGTGCCTGCACTCAGCCAGGGGTAACTCCCATGACGTCACTTTCACGCTGCCATGGAAACGCCACGTCTTTACGGCTACTCAGTAGTCAGTCAACACGCCACCTACGTACACCTAACTGCAGTACCGCTACATACCGCACCATGGCGATGCTGGATAGCTATATGCGCGTGAAAAATGTGACATTTGGCGAGTAGCGGTTACACAACAAAACAGTTTTCAAGTTCAAAAATATTTTCTTGAAAGTTCATCTGTGTTAGTAGAAGTCATTATGAGGCATTCTCAAACTGCACTTTCCAACACAAAAAATGGCCTTACCCAACGACTGTACAACTCACAATACTAGTACCACAAAGATTGCTCATTCCTTGACAAAGACTGGAGTTGTACACTAGTCTAAAATTTGGGTAAGTCCAACTTTTGTGTTGGAAATTACAGTTCAAACTTGGAACACAAATCTTTTTCTTCCAGATTTAGCTTCTATTTGATTTCACCAAAGTAAAACAAAAATTACGAAAATCGACATTTAAAGTGACAATCAATCAAATCAACTCATCCTGACCTTAATTTGGTTCCAGAGGAAGCAAACAACTCCTGATGATGATGGACGCGGGCTTGGAAAGAGGGGCATGTAACGACTGGACTGCGCATGCGCTACATTCCCAGGGCCCGTCGACCATGTCAAAAATCGCTGAGGTAATCCTCTCATATACAACAAACATTGAAAACGTCACGTATTTTCACACTGCTATATGTTAGTGCCACACGGCTTATTCTTGGTGCTTTTTAAAGCCTTCTTACTTCCTAATTCTTTTCTCTAGTCATTCTTTTAGGGTAGTACGTAGAATCAACCCTATTGCATGGCATACTGATATCTGTGAGGTAAAAATGCAAATGTCGCTGAAGGAAAATGTTTGCTTTTTTCGTATCGTCGGATGGTTTAAAGTTTTTCTTTATCCCGGTTCCCCTTATATACACTTACCGCTTGTCCTCCCCCCCCATCTGAAACACAGACAAACGCTGTTCCACTCTATCCAAATTTACAAGGAGTTCGTGTAACATACTTCATCATTTTATTTCTTAATTTGAAAGAAACTCCCAGGATGAGGCTCAACTGATTTATTCGTTTACTTCAAGCATCTGGCCCATATATACACATAACAGAGAAAGAAGATGAAGAATACACAACAACACAAACGATATGCCTCTAACCTAATTTAAACAACAACACACTATGTCTCCAGAGTGCTTAAAGGATTATTCATTGTACTTTTTCACAATATTTCCTAAGCTTACTCGGCTGTCCATTGAACAGTCGACCGAAGAGGGATCCATGACCTTGTTCACCATGGAGAGGTACACGACCATGCCGCCCTGCTCGGACATGATGCCCGGCGGGATCCTGACCACTGACGGTACTTCCGCAAGCACACTGGTGGGGGGACAACTGGACTCAGTTCTAGAAACGTGCCTGACGGACCTGAAACGGAGCAGCAAGAAGGACGTGTGTCGTATCCTGTGCATATCAGAGGGTAGGGTTAGCGTTCGTTCGTTCATTCATTCATTAATTCATTCATTCATCCATTTATCCATTCATCGTTAACCCTGTCCTTAGTAGAGTTATCCTCCCTTCCTTCCTTCCTTCCTTCCTTCCTTCCTTTTTTTACTTCTTTTCTTCCTTCCCTTCTTCCTTGCTCCCTTCCTTCTCTTCTTCCTTCCTTCCTTCTTTCCTTCTTTCCTTCCCTCTTTACTCCCTCCTTTCTCTTCTTCCCTCCTTCCTTCCTTTTCTTCTTGATTTCTTCCTTTCTTCCTTCCCCCTCCTTCCTCCCTCCTTTCTCTTCTTCCTTCCTTCCTTTTCTTCTTGATTTCTTCCGTTCTTCCTTCCTTCCCCCTCCTTCTTCTTCTTCTTTCCTTCCTTTCTTTCTTTCTTCCTTCTCTTCTTCCTTTCTCCCTCCTTTCTCTTCTTCCTTCCTTCCTTCCTTCCTTCTCTTCTTCCTTTCTTCCTTTCTTCCTTCCTTCCTTCCTTCCTTCCTTCCTTCCGTCCTTCCTTCCGTCCTTCCTTCCGTCCTTCCTTCCTTCCTTCCTTCCGTCCTTCCTTCCTTGATCATTCCTGTTTAAGTGCTATTTTGTTCTCTCTCCCCCAGACGTTGCCAGCTGGACGCCACAGAACGTGCACGACTGGCTAGAGTGGGTTGGGAAGGAACACGAGCTGCTGCAAGAAAACCTGGCGCAGGCGCTCACCAACTTCGACAACCAGCAGTTGACAGGCCTTCAGCTCTGCAATCTGACCCAAGAGAGCTTCTGTTCACTGTTCCCCATAGACAGCGGCGGAGACCTTGTGTACGGACTGCTGCAGGGCTGGAAAGGTGCGGGCGCTTTTTCTTTGTTCAGTTCGTTCGTCATCAGTTGGTATACTATGATAGAGTGTGTGTGTGTGGAGGGGGGGGGGGCTTCAAAATGGCGGGCCTTACTGTCCTTGGTGCTGAATGACATCAACACTACCCCAGCTTCAAACTATTTTTGCGCGATATTGAGCTGGGTTTGGAGGCATCTCCTATCAAAATGATGATGATCGAGTTGCAAGACAGATACTCACATTCTCTATCTTTATTTAGTGATAACAGTGTACTGTATGAAAAATTCTATTACTAGTATCATACGCTTCATTTGAAAGCATCATACAGCCGTCAAGTGTAGTAGTCCTAAGAATGTTGAGCCCTTGTTCTTCACCACATGCACTGTTTAGATATGTTTGATCATTTCCAACTTTTTTCTATCCTAATATCTGCAGATGACTTTGCCGACACCTTCACGACTGGACCCTCCTACGGAGCCACGGCCTTTCCTACCGACACGGACCAGACACACCAGGACATCATCAGGGGTAACCCCATGCTATCAGGTAGGGCGTTCAGATATGACTTTGCACACATGTTGCTAAACAGAAAAATGACAATGAATACATATGTTTTATTGGAATCAAACGATTGAGAAATGACACTTTCTTGAAACAAGGGGGTTTCAGACTTCCAGGAAGTATGCAGTCCTCGACTTCCTGGATTCCCCCATATGCTGTCTCCCGAAAAGATTCTGAGATCTTTTGTTGATTAGCATTTCACAAAGAACAAGGACAATGTGACGTACACTTAAGTTACAGCTGACTTTATTACGCCACATACACACAAAACAACAAAATTCAAGTGATTTGTACAGTGCGTCCCCTTTCATTACCCAATTTGTAATTGACAAATAACTAATTATGAGTATAATTCTGAGACCTTTGACCTCCTGTCATTCTGCCTATCAATCTTCTACCTACCCACGTGCTGTCAACCTACTCTGTCCGGACAAACATTACGCAACCCCACAAGTCAGCCACCCCAAAACAACATTTCCCTACCCGCGGAAGTATAAAGAAACTAAAACCATGTTCTTTTCTTTGTCATCTCAGCACCTATCCCAGAACAGGTCCGGTGGAATAACGGACCCACCGGTAACTGTTGGACCATGGACTGCCGTCAGCGGTATGTCGGCGCCTGCAGTACCGGCACCATCTCGCCAGATGGCAGCTCCGGCACGGACGGGTGTTGCAACCAGACAGTGAAAATTGAGATTTCGGACGCGGAAGACGACGTGAGCTCTAAACTTTCACACTAGTTTTTCAATAAATTTTACATCATTGGTGGTTAGTAGCAACTACATGTACATATATATGAATATTGTCTAACTAGCTCATCAAGCATAAGTCATTGATCAAAAAGATTTAGTCTTATTATGTGCCATTTGAATATTTGATGTTTCGTCACTGGTGCCTTTTGTCAATTCAACATGAAACGTGACTGACACCATTTTGTTCTACATCCAGGAAATTGATGTAAACTACATTCGCAACAAAGGCTGGCGGAACCCCGTACCTACCACGGCTGGACCGGGCTACCCGAAAAGTAATAAAAGTCTTCACTCTTCAGTTAGGACTTCTAATATCTATGACTGATGATGTCGTAAACGGATTTAAATCAACTGTAAAGGCTACACTTCTCGTAACAGATTAATACATGTTGAATACCTGTACGCAAAACCTTGCTTTGCAATTCTTATGAGAAGAGCTCACTGTGTCATCAAGTCTGTATAAATTCGCGGCTCCTTTTGCAACAAACCGTCCACCTAGCGATTATTACAGATATATATGCAGAAACTCCTTTATTTCACTGCACGAAAAGTTGGGTTTACCAATGGTAGTAAATGCCAGTAAAGTCGGGTAATGTTTACTTTGTAAACGGTCCGGACTTGACAGTGTTAGTAGATAAAACTCAAGTCCGGTAATTTCGGACTTAAAAATGGTAGTAAATAAAAATACAGCACAGGTACTGTTTACAAAGTAAACATTATCCGACTTTACTGGCATTTACTGCCATTGATAAATCTAACTTTTCATGCAGTGTTTTCGACTCTAAATGTTTCTAATAAATGATAACCTTGTTGTTCCAGAGCGCCGGAGCGGAGGCCAGCCCATCCTGTGGCTGTTCCTACACGACTGCCTGGCCAAGCCCGAGGAGTGGTCACACGCCATCAAATGGGTCAACAGGAAGGAAGGAATCTTCCAGTTTTCTTCTGAACACAAGGAAAAGGTGAGTTCTGGACGCCTTCAAATATCAAAGTTATCAACCAAGGATTGAGGTGTTCAAAACTCGTATTTTCCAAGAACTACCTTTCCTATAGTCCCGCCTATCTTGGAACCGCACTTTTAAGTCCTGCACGTTTCCCATATAGATAACAGTAAAACTGTCAATCATCTACAGGTTGCTAGGCGCTGGGGTGAGATCAAAGGGAACCGTTGCATCATGTCGTACCAGAAGATGGCGCGGTCCCTGAGGAACTACTCCAACAACAACATCGTCATGAAGAAAGTGCGCAGGAAACTGCAGTACCAGTTCCTACCGCAGTGGCGTCACCTGTAGTCTTAGAACACAACCATGTCAAAATATGTATGTCTGTTTCACCTGCCTTGAGGATAATGCACTAGGTCACAACATGCTGGATTTTGATACTTTGTTTTTGTATACTTTTATAATGGGGTTTTTGACGTGATATGGGGAGTCGGGTGGAGTATACTGATTGGTACCACTGCGAGGCTTGACATGTATTATCAACTTTTTTCTAGATTAGTATCTTCTACATAGTCAAACTCATGGACTTGAAGCCACCCTGACCCAATTAGCGTGGGAAAGCGTACGCGTGCTAGATTCAGGGATTTAAGTTAAAAGAAACAGAAAAACACATTTGTAGGTTTCGGTTACAAAGTAAAAACTAGGCGCTGGGCGCTGTTTTAAAGACAAGAGAATATGTTTTCAAGAACTGGTGGTACATAAAAAAACTGCCATAAAGTAAGAGTGGCGAATAAGGTTAGGGAATAAGGTAGGAACGTGGGTTTTGCTTAACTACGTTTTGTATTTTGAGACATATCTCAGAATGAAATTGTACGTGATGCTTTGTCACAAATAACAAAGAAAGTGTACGTTGTCACTCAATGGATAAAAAGAGGAGTGATACATGTGCACTGCAATGTATAAGCTTGGTCTAATAGTGTTATTGTTGTATTGCATTTACATGCTGTGCAAGTTGAAACAGTACTTATACAACACTCGCACGTATTTTAAGGTGTTTTAAGGTGTTTTATTCATTGTTAACTTGAACCTGCTACAGATAAGAAAGTCAGAAATTGTACTATGCAAATCTCTATGATATCGCATGGTTGTTGAAATTTAATACCATACGGCAACGTAATCGTTTATCAACTTGGGCATTCTGTACTTGGCTAGAAGCCTAACTCTGTACCGGTTGAACTATATACAT
This sequence comes from Branchiostoma floridae x Branchiostoma japonicum, assembly GCA_013266295.2. Taxonomy (NCBI): domain Eukaryota; kingdom Metazoa; phylum Chordata; class Leptocardii; order Amphioxiformes; family Branchiostomatidae; genus Branchiostoma; species Branchiostoma floridae x Branchiostoma japonicum. Next base: position 7,203,218 of record CM023824.1, read on the forward strand.
TGTATATATATATATATATATATATATGGGATATTGGTGGAAAAAGAAAATAGTAAAAACAGTTCTTCGTTCCTATAGTCTACTTGCAATGCTTGAATAAGATTGTCGGTTTGCATGTTTTGACAATTAAAGAGAGTGTAAGCTCGACCATTTTGTGTCATTTCACTTACACTCAAAACACACCTCTACTTTGGTCTTCAACTGACGACTATTTGAAGTGGGGGACCGTCTCATAATTCCCACATCATTTCCCAAATCGAAATACGTATCGCCTGGCTCCACAATTTCGACTCTCACTTTTCAAAACAATCACAGAGAGTTTTCTAAGACAAAGCTGTTCCAACTGGAACACTCATGCAGGTAGAACTATGTTGAATGAGAATGGTGATGCTATCACGGTTAAGCCCTGTCGGTATATGTGTCTCCGTATATGTACACTCCATTTGTACAGAATTATTCACAGTAGATGAACATAAATGCCGGCATACAGACGTAAAGGGATGAACCAGTAATAACCACAGTTGGGTGGGTTCGGTTGAAGCAGGCCAAAAATCATCAACACTATGAAAACACAAGAAATCAGAACTAAGACTAAGGTGAGAAGAAATTACAAATAAGAAATGAATAGATACAGAGTTCTGCAGAGCTAGCAGAGGTTCAAGCAGAGGTTTGTTTTCAAGAGTGTTCACTTCTACTTCAGTGCCTCCATCACTGACGATTGATGGTTTGTTTTGAATGTTAAAATCGTTATCATCGAGTATGACGCATGTTGACCGCCTCATTGTCGTAACTTTTTTTTTTTTTTATAATGATGATAACCCAAAAGTCGAATCCTTTAATAACAGACTTCAGCTTGGCTGGAACTTTGGGCCCTTATTTCCGCCCGTTGTTGTAGTGTTCTTTTGCCAACGGCGAGGTATGTCCAGATCAGTGATCTCTTAAATTGCAAGTGCACCGACGACCTTTTGTTAAGATTAGGATGGGGATGGGGGGGGGGGTGCTGGGTGCTGGGTGCTGGGTGCTGGTGGGTGTTGTGTTGTCAATATTCCTTCTTAAAATGAGACTTTAGATAGGTCTTGCAACGATGTTCAAATTGTGCGTAAGATTTCCACCTCTTCCTACACCTTGCTCAGGAACTCCAGAGATGTTTTAATCTTTCCTTATGCTTGTAAAAAGCTCATAAAATAATTCAAATGATGTATCAAACCGTCCACGGTCACTGTTGTGGTTCAAAATTCACTTAAACCGTCTCCCGTGGCGAAAGCTTTGTTGTTGTTACACGCATCAACGTTAACGGACGGAAGAAATGCTTGAACGCTTCTCTTGACATTTACCTGGCTGAGTGTATTTGTCTGTCTCAGGTGACCTCGCTAATCATGTAACATCATGATCCAGTCATTTAAAAAGCCAGTCACGACACAAGCTTCCCAAGGGAATGGTTGTCAACCAAAGGGGAGGGGTGGACAATGTCGAGCGTCTGGACAAGATAACGTGACTCAAATGGATTTTATTTCGAGAGGTAGTTTTGAAAAAAAAAAGAAAAAGGAGCAGAGTGATGTGGCCAGTATAGAAAATGATACCAAGTGCCTAAATCAATTCAATGATGGCCCCTGAAAATCCCCTGGTTCTTCTTCAAAATGGAATCGTCAAAAAGATAAGTGCACATTGGCAAATTATATCGCACTTCAGCCCCAACCCACGCTTGTCCTCAGTTGGGGTTAACATTCCCTGCAGAAGTTTGACTGTTTGGTTGCCGCACAAATGGATCATGCTGAGTTTGTAGAGTGATTTTGGAGTCAGCTATTGAGAGTAGTTTTCATTTACGGTAACCTGGTCAAGAAATCGTCGGAACAGTTTGTGGTTAAGTGCATGCTATCAAGCAGGACGAAAACGCGGTGCGACAAAATTTGCAGAAAATGCGGTAAGTTCACGACAATTTCTCCAGTTTTGAACAGATCTCGTACCATATATCATTACAGCTGCGAGACTCTTTCATCTGTGTTAAGCTTAACTATAAAGCTATTGGTTTGGCAAAATGTGTGTTATGGTAAAGGTAAAGGTCCCATAGCCTTTTAGGTCGTGGACGCAGTGGGTTGTTGATGTCTTTGTCTATGACACGGTATTGGAATGCGGAGCCCTTCCCTCTCGTCCCACCGCCTATCACCTCCCCAACCGAAGTCAGGTGAGGAAAGTTGTGTACAGTGCCTTTCCCAAGGACACAGCGTCTAACCAGGAGTGTCAGGAACCGATCCCGTACCCCCAGCCTAGCCAGTGGACAATTTGACCTATATATAATAGGCAAGATGTGTGTTAATAGGTCTTGATAGGTCTGTCTGGAACAAACATATCATGATTGGCATTGCTAGTATGTAGGTTTTGAGTTGTGTGTAGTCGTACTCTAGTTCAGTTAACCTAATCGGCGAGGACAACTTGTGGAAGACAAAGTATGTCAAGTTACAGAAAAATACAGTTTAAAATTCCTGATAAACATTGTAATCGCCGTTGTAATACCGGTGATGACGTGCAGACTTGGCATGATGCGTTGCTCAAGGCGACTTGACATTTTGTGTCAAACGGAATGCGAAACAACAATGCATTTGCTTGAAACAGTAGTACGTCATACATTTTGTTCATCGCAAGGAATGTCGGGACAGTTTGTGGCCAATCGATGTTGACAGGTCTTCAATCTTGCCCTGCGGTAAACAATCTCTGACGTAATAATATAATAGGCCCATTTTCTGCTCGACTACCCAAAGTGTCTAGTCCGACCAGTGTGCCATTAGCACAAGCTAAGAGGCCCACCAGGCTAAACGTAATTTGTTACACCTGGCGTTTGTACTGACAATATTTCGTCCTCAATTTAATGTCAATCTTTCACCTTCAATCTAAATGACAATATTTCACTTTCAATATTGATGTCCATATTTCACCTTTAATCTAAATGACAATATTTCATCTTCAATCTAAATGACGATATTTCACTTTCAATCTAAATGACAATATTTCACCTTTAATCTATGACGATATTTAACCTTAATCTAAATAACAATATTTCACCTCTAATCTAAATGACGATATGTCGCCTTCAATCTAAATGACGATATTTCACATTCGATCTAAATGGCAATGTTTCACATTCAATCTAAATATCAATATTTCACCTTCATTGTAAATGACAACATTTCACATTCAATCTAAATGTCAATATTGCACTTTTAATCTAAATGGCAATATCTTACCTTCAATCTAAATGACAATATTTCACCTTCAATCTAAATGACAATATTTCACCTTCAATCTAAATGACAATATTTCACCTTCAATCTAAATGACAATATTTCACCTTCATTGTAAATGAAAACATTTTACATTCAATCTAAATGTCAATATTTCACTTTTAACCTAAATGGCAATATTTCACCTTCAGTCTAAATGACAATATTTCACCTTCAATCTAAATGGCAATGTTTCACATTCAATCTAAATGTCAATATTTCACTTTTAACCTAAATGGCAATATTTCACCTTCAATCGAAATGTCAGCATTTCTACCACAATCTAAATGTCAACATTTCACCTTCAATCTAAATGACAATTTTTCCTTTTTAGGGTCACCGTCGTCCTCCTGTTTTGTCTCGCCCTCGTGCTCTACATGTATGTTTCTCCTGTCGGTGGAAGAAGGAAAGTTAGAAGTACGTCTTGGAGATTGTTATATTATAATGCGGAAATATTACACCTACTTGTGCGAAACTAACGAAATCTGGGTATCTACTGATGGTGAATTTGCTAGCACCACCATATGTCTGATTTTCGGCAAATATTCTATGTTTTACTTTTATGTATATTTATGTCTTATTTATGTGTCTTCCTTACAGAAAGATGTAAGCCCTTGTCGTTTCCAAACACGACAAGAACTTGCGACCAAGAGCCAAACGCAGAAGGGTGGTACCCCAAAGGAACCGTCTGCAACTTTGACTGCAGGGAGGGATGTGTAAAGGACGTAGGAAACAGAAGAAGGGTGTGCAAGGTCAGGGGCCTGACAAAATGGTGGAAAGGAGGACGCGGACTGAGGTGTCGTTGTGAGTAGACAACTTTCAAATACATATCTCTAGAGATCTATAGAATATCATGAGAATTAAACTGTTCTCCAACTCAAAGAAATTTACTCACCGGAATTTTGAAGGAAGCCATCTAAGTCAAGGCATACCAACCTTCTCTAACTGGGACGGGGGGCGGTACCGACTTCCGACGAACTTTGACCCAGTACGAACGTCACACGTGAGAAAAATCACAGCACTTGGGTTTAGAAAGCTGATGAAGACCGAGCGATTAGGTCGAAAATTCTGGTGAGTAAATGTCTTTAGTTGGAGAACAGTTAATTATCATAATGAAATTTACCAACTTAGATGAACTTTCATGCTAAGACACCGGCATCAGTTTAGCAAAGAATGTGCGGAAAGCTCGATGTCAATCGTTTATGAACACGTTGGGTTGGAAAAACGCGATGTCCGTTGGCTTTTGTCCAGGCCGCCCATGTGTTGGTGCACCCATCCACCCGGAAGGTTACACCAGTGATTGCGGTGCTGGCACCTACCCAGCCGGCCACACATGTGTCTTCACCTGCCCGGCCGGGTACGTCAAGGCGTCAGGTAACGAGAGGAAACTCTGCGTGAACGGCCGCTGGAGGGGAGAAGACCTAGTGTGTGAAGGTACCTCTTTACCTTCGACATATTGGGTTTTCGGTTTGCCATGGTGGAGTGGCTGTGGTCTGGGTCTGTATGTATGTATGTTAACAGTATAACTCGAGAATCTGTGGATGGCACTTCATGATATTTGGTGAGTAGTGGTTGTGGTCAAGTTCGAAAAAAATTCACCCAGTGTTTTCCTACGGTACTGCAGAGGGCTGTGTATGCGCGTGTATTTGTATGTCGACAACATAACTCAAGAGGCTGTGAATGGTTGTACGTCATATTTATTGGATAGGTAGGGGTCGCAAAGATGAAGTTTGATAATTGGCCTCCTAGCTGGTACGTACTGTACTGCAGAGGAGCTTCAAAGTTTGAGGTAAAATTTTCTGCGGACGTGCCAGGTTCATGATTTTTGAGTAGTGGAAAGCTGGGGGTAAGGGAGCAGGTGGTGTAGGTTTGGTCCCCTCTAGCAGCTTGGTCTTGAACTGAAGGGGCGAGTTTGTAAGTGTACGCCTTGTGTAGAGTGGCCAAACGCAAAGTTCAGCAGCAGGGAAAAGAAGATTCCGAACACTTCACGTTTACACCACTCCGAATTTCAAAGGGCTTAGAAGTTTAAAAATACCTAATTTGCATAATTAATTAAAAAATGCAATAATTCCATAGCAGTGATTGCCGAGATTTTCACACTTGTGGTATTCGGAAATCTTTTAACATTACTTTATGAGGAAATGCTACAGTGACCTCTTTGTCAAGATAAGACTGTCATCGGGTGGAAAATATGGTCAATTGATGTAATTCATGCAAATGAGGATTTTATTTGCATAATCAATGAGCTCGGGAAACATTTATAAATCTTCAGTCGTAATTAATAAAGGTTAACATCATTTTGCAAAGGTATGAGCTCATGGAACTCTAGTTATAAATCTTTCTTGTATTTTCAAATAGCAGGAAGTGTAGATGGTGGCTGGTCCGGATGGCTGGATGGTCCCTGCAGTGTGACCTGCGGTGATGCGGTGATGACACAAAGCCGTACCTGCAACAATCCGGAACCAGCAAACGGAGGAGCGGAATGTACACGTGAGGACGGAACGACAGGAGTGACTGAAGAGAGGACCGTACCTTGTAACCCAGGCCCCTGTCCGATAGGTATGTGGTTAAGAAACGAACGGACGTTTCACTTCATTCCGGCGTTGTAGGCATCAGATAAAGCAGAGTTGTTAGTGTGAAAACATAATCATAGTTTAGAGACATATGCATCACTATGAATCGTTACTGTGTTGTTCAATGACATGTCGTGCAGATGGAGGCTGGTCTGACTGGGTAGATGGTTACTGCAGTGTGACCTGTGATGATGGCGAGAAGACCCAAAGCCGTACCTGCGACAACCCGTCACCAGCCCACGGAGGAGCGGAATGTACGCTTGAGGACGGAACGACAGGACTGACTGAACAAAGGACCGTGTCTTGTCACAATTACCCCTGTCCAACGGGTTTGTTGATAGACAGCTATCACAAGTTTTACTTATAAAAGTTCAGCGTTATAGCCGTCAGATTAAACTTAACTTTTTGGTTTGAAAAACTGCAGTAGCTTGCAGTCTCATTACGAATCTTTCATGTATTTTTCAATGGCATAACGAGTAGATGGAGGCTGGTCTGACTGGGTAGATGCTGACTGCAGTGTGACCTGTGATGATGGCGAGAGGACCCAAAGCCGTACCTGCAACAATCCGGAACCAGCGCACGGAGGAGCGGAATGTACACGTGAGGACGGAACGACAGGAGTGACTGAAGAGAGGATCGCACCTTGTAACCCAGGCCCCTGTCCGATAGGTATGTGGTTCAGAAACGAACGGACGTTTCACTTCATTCCAGCGTTGTAGGCATCAGATAAGGCAGAGTTGTTAGTGTGAAAACATAATCTTAGTTTAGAGACATATGCATCACTATGAATCGTTACTGTGTTGTTCAATGACATGTCGTGCAGATGGAGGCTGGTCTGACTGGGTAGATGGTTACTGCAGTGTGAGCTGCGGTGATGGCGAGATGATCCAAAGCCGTACCTGCAACAATCCGGAACCAGCAAACGGAGGAGCGGAATGTACACGTGAGGACGGAACGACAGGACTGACTGAAGAGAGGATCGTACCTTGTAACCTAGGCCCCTGTCCAATAGGTAAATATTTTAAAAAATCTAAGACAAGTTTCACTTCATTTCGACGTTTTCATACACGTACGTCTATACGATACATAGTTAACGATACCTTGAATTTTAAGTGGGACATATATACTGCATGAGTAACTCCCATGAGGCATTAGCAAAGGAAAGGGGGCGCAAATGTCAACAGCACTGCACAAACTCTGTCCGAAGTTACACATGTTCCTGCGATGCTGGCTATGTCCCGGACGGACCCTTCTGTAATCTCGGTTAGCACTTCCACCATTTAGCTCTTGTACTTGAAATCTCATACATAGCAAATTCAAAATAGATCTGCTTATCATTGGTAGTTTGTGAAAAGCATAATGTGAAGTCCTCCCCCCCCTTCTTCTTCTTCTGCGATAGCAATAATGGCGGATGTGCTCACAACTGCATAAACACTCCTAGAAGTTACATAAAATTATGTTCCTGCAATGCTAGCTATGTCTTGAATGATGACGGACACTCCTGTGATGCATGGTGAGAACTTCCACCTTTTTAGCTCGTGACGTATTGACCTCAAAACGTGACTTTTTTTACGTCCGTAATTTTGACATGGAAATTGCCAAACCATATGTACGTAACGTATCCGTGCGTTTTGCCATACGTGACGTATGGCCTGGATACGTGACGGTTTTTACGTCCGTAATTTCGACACGGAAATGATGCCATATACGTACGAATATGGTTTCATCAAAATTACGCAGTACCTAAAACGTATATGTATAATCAATAATCCCTCACGTATCACGTATCACATATCTATATGAAATGAACAGAGGTGCATTGCCCAGCGTTCATGATCAGATTTCATCAAACGTATATTTGCAGCATCGTAGACGTATTTACATTTATTTAAGGTAACTTTATTAAAACAAAATTTTGACACGGAAATGGTGCCAGAGATGCCATAAACAGCATAAACAGTTACACTTGCGATTGTCTTGAAGGCTACGAAGGAGTTCACTGTGAAACGGACACTTATGAATTTAACTATGTATTACAACTAGATCTGTATGTTTACCTTCGCCGGAAGGAAAACATATTGTTTTTGCTCCATTCTTCCTCTTCTTCTTCCTCTCTCAACAAATAAGGTCAATGACCTGGACCAGAAGTCTGTCACAATGGTACCTGGTGCTGTAGCAGACACCCTGTGGTGTTGGGTTATATTATGTAGCAGGACAGAGCTGGATGGGCTACTCACCATATAATATATGAATGTGTTTTAGTAAGAATGCACAAAGCAGTAGTTTGTTAGGCCAGACCATGTGAATGAATTTACTTTGCAAATTTTACCTTTTTAGTTCATTATTGATTTTCTCGGCATTGGAATGGGATTTTACGGAAATGCTAACCAACCATTCCTTTTCATGGCACAGCACCCTGTCTCGTGCAGCCTCTCTCGACTATTTGCCACGAATCTCTAAGTTAGAGGTAACTAACATTAAACTTTTAACTTTTAAGTCGAACTTTAAACAAAGAAGCCCAAACTAACAACCATTCCAATGTATAATTGCAGATACAGACGCATGTGCTTCTTTGCCATGTCAAAATGGAGGATATTGCATTGGCTTCGTCGGCGGTTACGCCTGCGATTGTCCTGAAGGCTACGAAGGACTTCACTGTGAAACAGGTAAATTCAACTATTTATTACAACTATATCTTTTATTACAGAGTTTCTTGGTATTGGAGTCAGATTTTAGGGCAATAACAATCATTCCATGTCATAATCTTGGCACAGCGGCCTGTCTCGTGCAGCCTCTCTACGGCGAGTCAGCAGACGAGGGTTACTCCCGAAGCTCGTGTGTGAACTATGACGTTCTACTCCCTGAAGTGACCAATCTGACAAGGACTTTTCCAATGTCCCTTGCAGAAGTTGGGCTGAGTAATGTGTTAAGTGACTTAGAGGAGTTACGTGACGTAGGTACGTAATTTATTTCAGGCATTTTCCGCCCATTTCTACAGTAACTAACGTTTTATCTTAAAATATGTGTCTAAATACTAATATTGGGCGCCTGTATCCCTTGGCCTCTTGTATCCGCTGGCGCCAATGTAGACTCCCCTGGCCCCACAGAATCTGCTTGGAGAGTATCTAAATACGTACATGAAGCTTTAGCCTCTACAAGGCTTCAGAGACGGCTGGGAAGAGTGAAAATTAGCCAAATAGATAGATAACATTTCAGGGGAGTTAGTCCGCTAACTATACAATGTATATAAGGGAGTAACTCATCTGGCGTGTTCTTTATCTATTTTGCCAATTTCTACTCTTCCCAGCAACCGATACCTCTGCAAGCTTTACACTTACACAATAGACATTTTTGTGTCTTTTGTTAGGCTTAATTCCCTTCGAAGGAATCATAGGACCGCTCACTGGCAGAGATGAAGCCCGGCGTAGAAGGTCACCTCCTCACTGGAGTCGCATAGGAAATGTAATAAGTTTAGTCTACGACTCGGGCACTGGTGCAGAGGAGCGGCTGGTGGCTTTCGCCGCTGACATCTTCGAAGGCCTTGGTGAGAATGACAAACTTCTAGGTGAGTATCTTTCTATAGAACTGTATTGGATACATGGGTAGTTTTAAAAACTAGGAACCAAGAACAGAGTTTTACATACTAAACACCCCCATCATGAAACCATAGAAAATCATGGGTTGCTTTCTATGTATCAGGTAATGATAAAGTTGTAACTAAAGAAAAATAAAAAAAAATCAGTGTTAAACCACTAATCTAGCCAACATATAGCAATGTTTGATGACTCATTCCAAAGGTCCCAACGTCTTTTTCCAAATGCGGAGGGAAGAAGTAGCACTTGTCTGATCTTAATAATATGCGACTATCTTAAGTTAAAGTCTTTGAATTTCAACCCCATAGGCCCTCTTCAAAGCATACAAGCAGATATCGAAGGGTTCCCTGGTAACTACCCTGCAACCACCACTGAGGCAGTACCGTTTCTGGTGCAGGATTTCTCGACCATGCTCAGCAGCTTTGACTGTCCTAGTGGTGGTTCTAACTGTGATCGGACACGTGGACAGCTCGATGTGATAGAGTTGAACGATCGCTGGTCCATTGTTTACCGGCCAGCACTTGAGTACGACCCTGAAAGCATGAAGAGAGCCATAAGGTTTAGGATTCTCATTGTGGCCTGGCGTGGCTTTAGAATCTTCATTCGATGCTTCATATATTGAGAAAAACAAAATTTACCAATTCATGTACTTATGCCTTGATTTTTCACCAGCACACTTAATTCGAATGTTTTACAGTTACAGTAGCTCATGTACAGCAGACTTGTAGATGCCTGCCCATATATTCATCAAGGCGTGTTGATTATACAGATAAACATGCATAAGTAGTTACAGACTGGTTACGGATAAACACAAATAAGTAGTATGGACCCAAGAGCATTTACAGAACGTATATAACGTTCCCCATTATACGTGTTTATCTGTAACCAGTCTGTAACTACTTATGCGTGTTTATCTGTAACCGGAACCAGTCTGTAACTACTTATGCGTGTTTATCTGTAACCAGTCTGTAACTACTTATGCGTGTTTATCTGTAACCTTTCTGTAACTACTTATGCATGTTTATCTATAACAGGTGCTGTAGTTATTTAGTCACCAAGCAGATCTTCCTTTAGCAAAATTGTAACTGCGTGATACCATCTTGCCTAGCAATTTTTATACACCAAGTGGATGCGTTCTGATTTCGGTGAAATATGGGATAGGCTAATAAGTATTGGGTATGTTGTATATAAGGGACGTGTAAGATCAATCTACGTTCATTGCTTCTGACCTGCTATATGGATTTGCATTTTATGGATCCATAAAAAGCTTATTTCATTAATTGATAGGAATTGCTTACCGTTGATAATGTGTTTTTTGGTTTAATATACTTTTCAGAAATGGATGTTAATCATTGTAAATTGTGAAGCATTTAACAATCATAACTGTTGTGTATTTGCTGAGATAGCAGTTTAGTAATAAGCTGTGGTAATGAATTAGAATTAGCATCTCCAAGAATAATGTTTTTATTACCGGCTTTGTTATTGCAGATGCAATATATTAAATCAATGCCTGTCTAATGTAAATATATATTGATACTATAGCTATTATTCATACAATTATTACACTAGCATACTGTAGGAACTAGTTCTTAACATCATTGTACTTATCATTATATCTATGTTTCATTATATCTATGTTTCATTATATATCATTGTACATATATGTATATGCATGCATCGTTATATCTATGTTTCATTATATCTATGTTTCGTGTACTTGAAATTAGCATTCGGGCATGTATTGAAAATAAACTTATAATACCATTTCCAATTGAGTTTATAGTTATAAATAATACACTTATATGTTTAAAAATACAATAGAGACAAAAGTGATCAAGCCGAGTTGTGTATTTCTTTGTTTTATCTGCATTAAATAATTGTTATAATGAGTACAGAAATGTCCCGAACCATTGACTGTTGGATTATTCCATTCTTTACTTCTCGTGGAAACGTCACACGTCCCTGAACTCCCGTTTCTTTGGAGTTTGAGCTGAATGAGTTACTATGTATTTCTACCTTAAGTTAACATCGCATTTCGAATATGCAAACGAGCTCATACGGTTTGGGGTTCTGAGCTTTATCTACTTTCAAATTCTATGAAGAAGTGCCAAATAGTGTCCTATTTATCATGCGCAGCCATCGGTCCTCCGGAATGAGTGATGCGGAAATTGGCTCCGTCTGCCGGTCGGAGAACCTCTGCACTGCACACGCTCGTCCCCAGCGTCCGCGGAGAAGCCATAGGTATAGATCGTGGCTTAGAATAAATTATGTCAGCCCAGGCTATGGAAAATAAACTTTCTTTAATGAATATCTGTCGTTTTTGTTTTGTTTTGTGTCTTTCTATTATGATAACCTAGTGCTCTACTCTGGTGGTACTAGTATTTTCGTGCGCGTTCTCTAGTACCTACCAATCAATACGGTACACGGCGGCGATCTGCTGCACTGCTATCGGGACCTAAAACAAGACAATTCCTAGCTATTTTTGGGCATAAAGTATTGTCACAGTGGTAATACACTATATGAAACGGACCATTACAAAGTACCTTATTTGGTGACGCTGTGAGGGTGTAAGATTACCCCTCTACATTTGCCCAAAAGGGAGTTAGTCACGGAAGGAACTTGGCTGCGGAGGGAGTTTGGGCATTCTCCACGGACAAAAACTCGTCCCCAGGATGGTTAGCTCCTCCCAGTATGCTTTGCGCATGGAAAATCTGTTCTCTGTCCCAGAACCCTAATACACATACATTCCCTATGTTCCCGATGGGACCCCGCCGTGCCGCAGTGGTGCCCAGGCGTGGCTTTAATTAAACAAGCAGACGCTGTGGAGGAGCGTGTGCACTGCAAGTGACAGTTGTCTTCTTGCGCCCGCCCTTATTTGGTGTGAATGTATCACGTGATTCCTCTAGCTCAATGGCTGCGCATGACAAGTAGGCTCCTTTTTCTCTAGCCGATCCATGGTATCAAACATAGTACCATGGCCGATCGCTGAGCGGCCAAAAATGGGTCTGTGTGATCCTTGGTTTCATAGTTGGAATATGATGCACGATATAACAATGTGATCAAAGGACAACAAGACAGTCATACAAACCGTAAAAAGATCCGTTCTTTACAAGAAGGGAAAACCCAATTAATTCCTTTTTTTTTACTTGAAAACTTTTTTCTTTTTTTTATATACCAACATGTAATGACAAGACATGGTGACGGCACACTCAAGTTTTTTCAACTTATTTTAATGTCGCCACCAACTGACAGAGGACAATACAATACAAATATACACCTGGGTGAGGTGAGGAAAGTCTTGTAAAGTTCCTTTCCCAAGGGCACAAGATCGGGGGCATGGCAGGGTTCGAACCTTGGACCTCTTGGTTCCGAGTCGAACACGCTACCGTTTACCCCACACGACCCCACGACTTGAAAACTTGAAAATGAATTCGAAGTTTTTCATTTTACCAAATTGCAGCCGTTTTGGCTGTTTTTTTAGGCATCTAAGACACGTATCTAGATACATCAAATTGAGTCAAATTCCTCATTCACAGTGATGTTGGCTGGATTTCTTCAACTTGAAGGGGAACATATGGACTTTGAGTCATTTGACTCAAGACGGGCACTCTGAGTAATTTGGCTCAAAACGGGTATTCTGAAGTCATTTGACTCAAGAAGGCATTCTGAGTCATTTGACTCAAAACGAGCACACTGAGTCATTTAACTCAAAACGGCCATATATAATACATAACGTAGTAGTATAACGTGGTGGTCGAAGGTCACCTCACAGACCACAATGAGCAATTCTGCTCGCGCATGTCATGCCCTCATGCCAGTTACCGTGTCGTCCAACAGGTATTTCTGCCCCCTCCCCCGAAGGCTAAGCAGGAGCGTACCCAAAGGCGCAGTTCAGCCTCCTCACGTCAGGACACACAACACAACAGTCAACACAACACAACAGTCAACACAACACAACACAACGCAACACAACACAACACAGCTTATCCCAATCATACCTACATCTGTAAGAAGAACAGGGAACCAGAATGGGGTGAGTGTCAGCACTGGTAGCCCAAAGGTTGCGATGGTTGTAGATAGTGATTTTGAAGCGGACGTAATGTTCAACATGTATTCATTAACACCGACAAGGCTATCAAGATTAAAACCAAACGGATTTTACTTTCTAATGTAACAGAGAAATAAGGGAGAACACACGCATAAATGACGCTAGATGATGAGCCCCCGTTCAGAATGATTACATGTTTGTTTCACTGTCCTTCCGCTTGACAGGTTCGGAGTCTGTCTGCCGTTCATGGCCCTTCTTACAATGAGCGATGCGCAGCTAATACTGAATATTGACGGTAAACCTTTGTCCTTCACAATAATTCATACTCATTTAGATCTATTTTCCGTTCATGGAAATGTTGTTTTGGGTGGCTGACGTTTAAGTTTGATTGTTTCATGTCCACGTGGCGACGGTTGCAGGTGAGGGTGGGAGGTGGTTTTGACAGTTGGTTGATAGGGAGGTTAAGCGTGAAGGTGACCCAGCACAGTGGAGAGGGTGGTATGTGGACTAAGTGGTGTTATACGCGATTGAAGTAAATCCTACAATCCCTCCACAGTTCCACGTACTACATTCACTTAAACCCAAAACACATTCCGGAAATCCGAATCTCCTATTTCTTCTTTACTATGGAAATTATTTTCCTGATCCCCTTGTATTCTGCGACATGTACAATATCACTCTTGTCTCAGACTCCTGTTTAGTGAGGCCCAAGTACGGCCCACCAGGACACGGGCACGCCAGAAGGCCTCCGTGTGTGAACTATGACGTCTTACTACCGGAATTCATCAACCTTAACAACTCCCTCCCCCTGTCCCTGGCGGAACTCGGGTTGAGTGACGTGTTAACTGACCTGGAAGAGTTACGTGATGTTGGTACGTAATTACCTTCGCCAAGAAGGTTATGTTTTGTCAGTTTGTCCGTCTGTGAACAGCATAACTCAAGAAGCTTGATACATGTATGCATTGTCATTAAACTTGGTAGGTGGGTAGGTCTTGATAAGACCTAGAAATGATTAGATTTTGGGCCCCCGGCGGCTTTCGTTGGTACTGCAGCAGAACGTCCGGTTTTGATATCTCATGATCTGGACATGTTATGGTCACGAATTTTGGATGGTAGATAGCTCTTGTGCTTAGGGAATAAGTGACATGAGTTTGGGCGCCTTAGCTTGTTCTGGAACTGCAGAGCCAGTTTGTTTAAAAATCTTTGAAGAAGGATACCCTTAAGGGTACGAAAGGGTATGTCCCCGTAAGGGGCGGTATAACCCCGTCTGAGCGGTATAATTCCGCTAGTCGACCTACTACTACTACTACTACTGCTTGAAGGAGGATAACTCAAGGACCGGCCGACGGATTGTAATGATTTTTAGCACGAAGGCAACTTAAGTGATGCTTGACATAATTAGATGACAGTTATGCAAATCTATGCAAACAATGAGCTAATTTGCATGATCAATGAGGAAATTCTATAAATCTGCTATGTTCCATGATAGGACTATGGAACACTTGTGGCAAATGTAATTGATGACGTTTTATCAGACATGAACTATTCGTTGCAATAGATAATACTTTAAGACAAAATATTTTTTGAAATATTAATAACTAAAAGTTTCACGGAATTTTGTTATAGTTGTTTTCCGAGTCGAAAGGCACAGACAAACAAGATAACACTCGGGGTTGTTGTTTTCGGACACAAATGACATAAAATTCGTTGTACATTTTCTAATCCTCTAAACGGTTTTTGTTAGATTTGATTCAGTTCAAGGGACCGATTGGACCAATCGACAGTGGCGGTGCGCGCAGGCGCCGTAGAGCAGCCACACACTGGAGCCGTTTGGGACGTGTGACCAACCTGGTCTACAACGTGACCCACATTGTGACCGACGGAGAGGGGGAGCAATTCTTTGCTTTCTTTTCTTCAGAGTTGGACAGCCTCTCCGAAATCGACACTCTTGAAGGTTAGCAGTTACTTATGGTAATAGTTTATCGTGTGGACCAATGAAAGATTAGAATGAGTAATGCTGATTATTATTTTTAGATAAAGCTGATGCAATGTGGCGTGACACTTACAGTTTATGCATCTGAATTTATCATCTTAACTTATTCATATATAGTGGAAATACTATATTCCTATCAATCCTATTATAGCTACACACCAACCACTGACATAGATAACAGTGCAAGAATATTATTTAGCATTACTTGACATGTTACTCAATAGGTGTTACGATTAAAATTGAGACTCCGATACAATGATGGTTATCTAGTATTGGTTGATAAAGGTTTAGTTACGTGTGGTGATTGCTTGCAAGAGATGGACAAGAAGAAGCCATTATGTATTGTCTATAAAAGACTATGGAAGACACTAACGGCCCTCCTTAGTGCAAAACGCTAGAATGCGGCGACGATGATTATGATTTTCTTTATAGAGGCATTCACTTTAGCGACATAATCGAAGTCTTGAAATCTAAACTCGTTCCGTAGGTCCTCTTCGAAACCTGCTGGAAGATGTGGAAGGGTTTCCTACTAACTACCCTGCTACCACCGCCGAGGGAATGCCGTCATTGGTACAGGACTTCCACAACATGTTGGACAGCTTTAACTGTAGCAACAATGGTACTAATTGTAATCTGACACGTGGAGAAGACAGTGTGGTACAGTTAGACCAATATTGGTCCATTGTTCATAGGCACGCACTTGAGTACGAACCGGGAGGTATGAGGAGAGCCATGCGGTTCAAGATTCTCACTGTGGCCTGGCGTGGCTTTAGAATCTTTATTCAACTATTCATATTTTAAAGGGGCATTACGTAACATTTTTACACCAAAGATCGAAATATTTTAACAGAAAAAAAATCTTCCTGTGATTGTAATTTACTTCCACTTTTCAGCATATTTGTGCAACTATCTCATTTCTAACATTTATGGTTGGCGCTGAAACAGCCCACACGAGGCGCAATCATTGGTGGTGCCACCACAATATACCAGAATGTAAACAAATATTGGTTGGGGGGAGTTCGGCTAGTTTGGCTATCTGTGACGGGGGCTTAAGGCTCACTTCAGTGTATTGAGCTCATTATGGTGGGTTCGGCCTAGTACAGTGTATCCTAGCGAAATACATCGTATTTGCAGGTAAACCTACTAATTTGTATATCATACAGCAAAAGTACATCAAAGTAACATTATATAATTTAGAAAATAAAGTACTGAAACAATCGCCAGAAGGCAGTGACCAGCAAACCGGAGAAATAGTGGGCATAGTCCGGGCGACACGCACGAAATGATGGTAATGTCTGGTGGTTGAAGTTCACCATACATACTTCCAGAGGTAGCGAATCTGCAGCTATGTTGATAAAGATGACTTGTCCTGCCAGCTAGCCGTCCGACAGGTTTTTTCTACAGGAATCGCCCCTAAAAGGGCAAAGTTCGTCTCAGTTACGTCAGGACACACATCACGGCTTGTCACTTCTTCATAAATCATCTTAAAAAAAACCTGGAATCAGAATGGGGTGAGTGGGATTCTTTTATCCAATATAAGACTACAAGAAGAGAACTGATGTTGAAAGACATGTTGATTGTGCCTAATTCAGGATGCCTATGTAATTTCGAATGTCTGTGTCTTAAAAGTGGGCCTTGGCCAAAGTGTTGACATTCCCATCTACGTGGTCACTGTTCTTCTTACGGCAAAGTTTAGACATGAGGATATTTTTTCATGAAAAGATAGGATTTGATATACAGTTCAAAACCCTCTGTGTGAAATACTGAGGTTGCTGCATATAATCGGGATATGCATGATTCCCTGACCTACATATGCAACACAGCATATATAATTGGGGTAAAAAATGTACCATTTCCTTATTAGCGTATTAGTAGTAGTCAAGCCAAGACCGAGATTCGTAGTATGAGTAGCTAATCAGTATTCTAGTCATCTGCTGTATGATGATATTGATATGAGTATGGTAATAACTTCGGATTTCTAAGAAATGGCATCTAAGACGCTTGACGCCGCGGGCGCTGATCCTCCCTCGTGACCAGAACCACATTCGTAAGTCCTTGCCTTGTTTACAAGTGCTTCATTTGCAGATGATACTAAATATAACATATCCATTCAATCCCATGGGTCACTTTGCTGATATTATCCCTACAATGTTGAAAGACACGAGTTTTCCCCCATAGTCGGGCCGAATGCTTTAAACCTCAGTAGTCACTTTGAGGTTGGTTGGGAACAAATTACTTCCATATCTTTCAATCAATTGAAGCAGCTTAGCTTTTAGACAAAACAAGTAGATGGCGGACGTCATGAAAGTTCCCCTCGAATTGAGCCATTGGTTGCAGTATGTTAACTTTGTCATCATCTTGTGTTTTTTTTATAGTTTTACTTATTTGAACAGAAAACATAAACAGAGAGTAAAGAACTATATTTAGCGCAACAAAGTCCAGGAGGAGGGATGACAATAATATAAACACATCCCAAACACGCGAAGGGTGTTTTGATGATATAGACACGCCCTTAAGCTTCAACAGAAGCTATGTTTGAATCTCTCTGCCCCTTTACATGTACAGGTTCTGGGTCTGTCTGCTGTTGATGGCGCTTCTTCCGATGAACTATGCGCAGTTAAAACTGGATGTTGATGGTAAGAACAACATGTGCTCCTCGGTGCCACTATGGTTCACAATTCTACTCCGTTGAAAAATACATTGTTACCGTTAAATCGGTGCTACCGCCATAGTGTACTTGAATGATAGCACTCTCTTGGACAGTGTGTCTACCATTGAAAGTTTAACCGCCTTAGTATTGGTTCACCGAGAGTTATTCTTCAAGCAAAGGTTTCGGTCGGTGGTGGGCTGGGTGCATGTAGTGACCGAAGTTTCAGAGGGAGGCCAATGAAAGAAATCCCGGCCAATAGATAGAGGTACATCTTTAAGTCCATGGAGGAACTTTTTAAATTGATTAGGCCATGTTGATTTGATTATATGGATGACATCCACGCGCGCATCAGTTTTTGTTCGTTTAAAAAAAGTTTTCAACCATACTGTAAATCATACAAAGCAGCTGCAAAATGAGCAAATATGTGCCATAAATTGCAAAAAAGAAAATCAGAAAATTTCGTAGAATGTGCCTAAGTCTAAGAAGATGTGAAAGAACAAATATTTTTAAAAATCTATTGTTCGGTATACCATACTCTGTGTGTTTATTCATTTATTCCACAATTACCACGTAGATTTCATAATGAAGACAACTTTTATTTGGCCAAACTTTTTTATTAGCACACTCGCATCAGATTTGGGGTTCCCAGAGGATGTCATTTATATAATCAAATCAACATGGCCTTATGTATGTAATGACTGTTCCTGCGACTTGTATAGTTTTCCTCCCGTTACTGTTGTTGTAGACGCCTGTCTAGTGAGGCCCAAGTACGGCCCGCCAGGACACGGGCACGCCAAGCGGCCTCCGTGTGTGAACTATGACGTCTTACTACCGGAAGTGACAAGCCTTACCAATACACTCCCAGAATCCCTTGCGGAACTCGGCCTTAGTGACGTGTTAAAAGACCTGGAAGAACTACGGAGCGCCGGTATGAAAAAAACATTGCTGCTCAAAGTAGCCGTTAATGCTCACTCAATCAATATACAAAACTCTTGTTTTGTAACCTTCTTTAAATTATCAGACTTTGCACTTTGCAATGTTTCATCACAAACAATTGCAATTCATTATACATGAACCAGTCAGATAAAATTCACTGTACATTTTTAACCTTCTAAACTAATAAATCACTCGAGAGTTAAAAGTTAAAAGTTGTAAGGAGTTTTTATAGTTTTTTTCCGGGTCGAGGGGCACAGAAAAATACTATGGGTTGTTGCATAAAATTCATAGTGAATGTCTAACCCTCGGTTTTTGTTAGATTTGATTCAGTTCAAGGGACCGATCGGACCAATCGACGGTGGCGAAGGACGCAGGCGCCGTAGAGCAGCCACACATTGGAGCCGTGTGGGGCGTGTGACCAAATTGGTCTACAACGTGACCGCCGACGTCGGTGAGGGGGAGCAGTTCTTTGCTTTTGCTTCTCCTCAGTTCGACAATCTTTTAGAAAACGATACTCTTGAGGGTAAGTAGTCAATTTTCTTTGACTTTGACTTTATTTGGATCCACAAGTTAGCTTGACAACGTGATTGTCATTTACTTCCACTTTTCAACATATTTATGCAATTATCTCACATTTCTGACATTTATGGTTGGCGCTAGAACAGCCCACACGAGTTGCACTCAGTTTGTGGTGCCACCACAAAATACCCGAATGTAAACAAACATGGCTGACAGTTGTGTTTCCAGCTTTTAAACCCACGTATGGTGTAATGTTTTGGCACCTCCATTTCCTGAATGACATTTCTTTGCAATGAAGCAGCGTTGATTCAACTTACAGTGTAAAGAAATAACCAGAACACTTACTTTTTGTATTGTCCAAATGTTACATAATGCCCCTTTAACAAGAATACATAGTAAAATTCACTGTTCATCAACAAACTCATGCCGTAGGTCCTGTTCAAAGTTTGCTAGAAGATGTGGAAGGGTTTCCTACTAACTACCCTGCTACCAGCGCCGAGGGAATGCCGTCATTGGTACAGGACTTCCACAACATGCTGGACAGCTTTAACTGTAGCAACAATGGTACTAACTGTAATCTGACACGTGGAAATGACACCGTATTACAGTTAGACGAAAACTGGTATATTGTTCAAAGGTTCGCCCTTGAGTACGAGCCCGGAGATATGAGGAGAGCCATAAGTTTTACTATTCTCGTGGAGGCCTGGCTTGGTTTCAGAATCTTTGTTCAAGTCATCATATACTGAAGAACACTGCTGTATAGGTATACAGGTGTTAGACTCTACCAGACGTTTTGAGCATTACTTTCTAGTACAATGTTAAACTTTATTCCAGCACAAAGAGTACAGCGGGATTAAATTTTCAACGACCATTGTCGCCTTCATCAGGATAAATGCTGACCAATCACTTCCGAACGTAACCTCGCGAGAGTTGCGGTTACAAACACGTGACCTTATTCACACGAGACTTTAAGGATACAGATAACTTTTTGCTTCAAGCTTTACAGAGAAGAACACATTTTGAACAAGATTAAAATAGAATTATCAACTGTACAGTGGAATAAAGTTAGCCAAACCCACGTCTGCAGTATATTCGAAACAAACAGAATGAATGGACACGGACGAAACGCCAACTTAATTATTAATTTTGATAAGTGTTTTTAAAACCATGTATGTGTAAGGATTCAGCTATATGTTTATGGATTCAATAGGACTCAAATCTGCATCGCTTGTTACATTTTTCCAACCCTTCTATCCTATTTTATAACCTCAACCATTAGGACAATATGTTACGATTTACATTTGTATATAAATGCACACGAGGTACAGGCATGGTCGTCACTGGATACCGTAACTAAACTTCTTGCAATCTGCCTTTTAACGCATGGGGTCTCTTTTGAGTAAAACATATACCAAAACATAAAAACAAACAACATGTAGCCATTAGGGGACTGTTTTGTAACAACAACAGCATCTAACTAATAAACTTATATCACATGTTTGTATATTTGTACTGATGAAGGCACTAAATTAACATGATTTCAGCTGTATGGCCTCCAGGCTGAACAACATACGGTATTGTTGAGTAATTTGGGTGAATGTCTGCATACACAAGTTGTGATTGGAACTTCCGCCGATTCAAAATTGGCGCGTAAAGGGCGCCACAATCCTCCAAATATTAGATCAAATACCTGAATATCATTCTGGATAAACTTAATCACTCCAAGGCATACGTGAGCTC
Source organism: Branchiostoma floridae x Branchiostoma japonicum (assembly GCA_013266295.2). Lineage (NCBI taxonomy): Eukaryota > Metazoa > Chordata > Leptocardii > Amphioxiformes > Branchiostomatidae > Branchiostoma > Branchiostoma floridae x Branchiostoma japonicum. The sequence goes on from CM023824.1 coordinate 7,224,545, forward strand.
TGCATGAAAGCGCAGGGACAGCAGAATTCGAACCCGCACTGCGAAGTAATTTTTCTTTGGGGGAGGGGGGTGTCGTGGGTAAAATCAAAGACCTTGCCCTTCCGATCATGTTTGTTGGCAGTGGTTAGGATACGATACCTAACTGTTTGTAGAATCCCTGTTAGTATGCGGTTGCGCAAGTTACAACAAAGGTTTGTAGGTTACACCCATCACGGTTGGCACCCGTCCTAGGCTATGACGCAAACCAATTATAACAGACGCACAACACACCGTCCCCTATTCTATAGAATACAATGATATCTAAAATGATTGATGGTTTTTTTAGTCATTCGTGGTTTTGACTGACGTTCGAGACATTATTCAATAATGCTTGAAAACAACAAACAACAAGTGCATATGTACAGTACATCTACGTATCTTTCTAACATTATAGCGTGTGGTGTATCTCTATCCGTACCCCATATCTTCTTTAACTTCTGAAGAAGAATGACTTCAACACAACTACTAATCTTAAGTAGTTTAGTAGTAATCTTAAGTCTTCAAAACACCTGGATCTGAAGCTACGACATTTTGGTGCAGAATTTGGGATTAGAACCTACCACACTATGGCACGCTATGCTGATTAACTATCTACTGTGAGGAAGTGAAGTAATCTCAGTCAAAATCTGCACACAATTGTCGTGAAATAAGCCTGACGTCACTAAAGGTGAGGGTGTACGTTAGTGAAGGTCATCCTATTTCCGTACGAAGCCTATAATAGCACGCCCTGCATGCGCCGACGACAGTCACACCAAAAACACTTCGTCTGAGGAGAGTCGGTTTTTCCGTAGCTCCACGAAGAAGTGCAGCCATGAGGTGAGTACAAATGTGATTTTTTGTACAACGTTGATACAGAATGTTACTACAAGTTACTTCAGCTTTGTGGAATGTATGTTGTATGTTTGAATGAGTTTTACCCCCGTTTGTTGGAGATTTGATAATTTGTGGTTAGGGTGCGGTCACATTCCTCGTAGGTCGTCGTACGATTTTGATGCAGTTTCAAGCAGATTGTGACAGAAACAATCACCGAAAAGGATGTAAGACTACCTTTTCCGTAACAAGATAGCTGAATTCTGTATGTACGACTATTCCAAGAATGTCCTTGGTTTGCGATCGTACAGATATCGTGCGACGAATGTGACCACACCCTTATGGCGGTAGCATAGGGCTATGAGCCCGCGCAGGCAGTTGTGAGAAGTTTAAACACTGGGCAACAGAGCAAGCTTGTTAAAAGGTGTTCAAGTCGTTAGATTTATGTTCTATCTGCTAACAAGGTAATTTAATATTTTCACAAATATGCTGGTGCCTGTGTACGACGTTACCTTTTGTGAAGTGTCAAAAGTTTTGCGATTATGCTGGAGTCACATTACCAACGGGGCCTGCTCGGCATGTTCCCCGGGTAGACGCCGGCCGGCGTCATGAAGCCGAGCGTGCGCCGTCTGTCAGGGTCACAATTAAGCCTAGGTCACAATTCAAAAAAGGGGCCCGCTCGGCGCGTTTTCGGGCTGTTTTTGGGCTCTACTGTACGGGACCTGGACGGAGACTGGCGGGATTCCCGACGGCTGCCGGCCTATTTTGGGGCCCGCGCGGTCGCCGAATTGATTTTAACACAAACTTAAAATCACTTCGGGCCCCGTCGGGCAAGGTACGCCGAAACGAAGCCGTAACCTAACTGCCCGGGACCCATCAGGCGGCCGCACAGGCACCTGACTAAGATTATGACGTCACATGTGCTGATCAGTGCATCAGGTGGTCAGGAAAAGGGGGTTATAGGGGGCATATCATAAACTGCTTCCTCAGACTACGTCGCACAGTTCACCACGTGTGTGTTACACTGTGTACTTGTGTGTCAGAATTCGCGACATAGCTCCATCATCAGTGAGTCGTACTCTCCATGCACGGGTCTGCGCATTAACCAAGGGCGAACCCACCCTCGTCTTTTGCGACAATCCAGTTCGGCCTGCCTCTCTTCTTCAGCTACCAATACCACAATACCTAGGTTGTAACGGTGACGCGCTGTCGCCAACCTCAACCTCAGACGGGCTTGCAGGTTGTTTGCAGGTTGCACTAAACGCTGCATCGCCAACTTCAGTCTACTCTTTACGTGACGTGTCGTACATGAAGAAAAAACTGAACATTGACAGGCCGAGCAGCGCTTATATATATATACCGGCTCAAAAACACGACAGGAGCCCGTCGGGATCCCACCAGGGACGCGCCAGGGACCCAACAGCTGCCCGGCCGGATTGTAAGAGCCGTCGGCACCCTACCGCACCCCGCACGGGTCAAGACGGGAGACTGACCAGGCATCGGACGGGTCCCTGACAGAAACCGGCCGTCAATGGGACCGATAGTTTATGAATTTTCATGGACGGAGCACAACAAGGCCCCGACAGGGAGCCGTAAAGGAACATTTAATTGTGACCCTGACAGACGGCGCACGCTCGGCTTCATGACGCCGGCCGGCGTCTACCCGGGGAACATGCCGAGCAGGCCCCGTTGGTAATGTGACTCCAGCATTAAATGTTCCTTTACGGCTCCCTGTCGGGGCCTTGTTGTGCTCCGTCCATGAAAATTCATAAACTATCGGTCCCATTGACGGCCGGTTTCTGTCAGGGACCCGTCCGATGCCTGGTCAGTCTCCCGTCTTGACCCGTGCGGGGTGCGGTAGGGTGCCGACGGCTCTTACAATCCGGCCGGGCAGCTGTTGGGTCCCTGGCGCGTCCCTGGTGGGATCCCGACGGGCTCCTGTCGTGTTTTTGAGCCGGTATATATATATAAGCGCTGCTCGGCCTGTCAATGTTCAGTTTTTTCTTCATGTACGACACGTCACGTAAAGAGTAGACTGAAGTTGGCGATGCAGCGTTTAGTGCAACCTGCAAACAACCTGCAAGCCCGTCTGAGGTTGAGGTTGGCGACAGCGCGTCACCGTTACAACCTAGGTATTGTGGTATTGGTAGCTGAAGAAGAGAGGCAGGCCGAACTGGATTGTCGCAAAAGACGAGGGTGGGTTCGCCCTTGGTTAATGCGCAGACCCGTGCATGGAGAGTACGACTCACTGATGATGGAGCTATGTCGCGAATTCTGACACACAAGTACACAGTGTAACACACACGTGGTGAACTGTGCGACGTAGTCTGAGGAAGCAGTTTATGATATGCCCCCTATAACCCCCTTTTCCTGACCACCTGATGCACTGATCAGCACATGTGACGTCATAATCTTAGTCAGGTGCCTGTGCGGCCGCCTGATGGGTCCCGGGCAGTTAGGTTACGGCTTCGTTTCGGCGTACCTTGCCCGACGGGGCCCGAAGTGATTTTAAGTTTGTGTTAAAATCAATTCGGCGACCGCGCGGGCCCCAAAATAGGCCGGCAGCCGTCGGGAATCCCGCCAGTCTCCGTCCAGGTCCCGTACAGTAGAGCCCAAAAACAGCCCGAAAACGCGCCGAGCGGGCCCCTTTTTTGAATTGTGACCTAGGCTTAAACCATATGTGTCGAACGACATAGTTGGTACACCAAGCTGCGTCTAGAAACGTACCAAATGTAACAGTGTATCTTTTTGAAATGTTTACCATACGGGATTTTCCCCCGTTTTCCCCATTCAACTTTCTCTATATGTAAACATTGGGTCTGTCTGATATCAAGTCATCCGTTAATTGATTTCAGTCAGTTTGAAATACGTATATACTGTTCAAAACAAATCCTCAACTGCTTCTTCTTGAATCTTCTCTGTCAATCTTAATATTGTTATGTTTTATATGGCTTCGTTGGTCCCTTATGCAAGTATGATATTTTGTTATGAAGACGGAATTCTGTCACTAGGCGGGATTTTAGATCTAATAATGGAGAATTCTGGTGTCAGTAGTGCGGGCGGACCTACAACATGTAGCCTCCTGTGCAGGCCTCCGGGTGGGTGGGAGTTTTAATACTGCGTTTTGTAGAATTTTCAACGCTTTATTTTGCCGGCCACCGTTCAACCAGTCGGCCATGCGCCAGAGAAGGTTTTGACCCGCCACGCAACCCTCTCTGAACGCGGCTGTTTGTACGGTGGCCGGCAAAAGAACGCGGCCGTTAAAAATTCTACAAAACGCAGTATCAAAACTCCCACCCGCCCGGAGGCCTGCACAGGAGGCTAGGTGAACCGGTTTCTCGCCCTTGTTTTTCGGTCTTTTGTTCTCGATTAGCAACTGATATGGACTAAAGTTGAGCAATTAGACGGAGACGACATGTCAGCCCCTAGCTGCCACATAAAGCCAAACATGGCCTCCCGACCGTGTCCAGATCATGGTTGGAAGTTAGTCGCAACTGGGCAAGGTAAATCTGTGGTTGGGAGTTGTTTGGCGAGGCTGCCTAGCGCCAGGCTGAGTGTTTAAATGTCGTTTCTGCCAACCTACTATATACAAGTACTTCGACAAAAATCACAGTCGGAAAAGTCATATTATGCTTGGTTGTGATCAGGACAGAAAACTGGAGCTAGATTAGAATGAATTACAGGGTACTCCCAGTGCCGACCATGGTTGGGGAGGGGTCGGGAGTAAATAAATGTCGTGGCAAGGTCCTGAATGTGCGTCAGGGGCTTTACCTAGCCTTGTGTGTCGCGTTTGAGGAAAGCCTCTAACACAATAAAGATCACTCTGATCAACAATAGTAGGTGACGTCTTCTTACTGGCTTATGTCTTCTCTTTCTTCCAGCGGTGCTGTTAGATTAGCCCGCTGCGGTCAGAAAAGCACTCATAACAGAATACAATCATCCAACAACCAGAGAAAAGTGTCAGAAAACAACGTTAGAATTAGGCTGATTGAATCGCACTTATAGCGCCTGTCCAGCTTCAGTCGGCCCCCTAGAATTATAACCACAGACAGAGGTGTTTGTGTTACCAAGACGACGATAGAAAACGTCAAAATTATAGTTGCCACGTCAGCAGCAGCCAGTTAGCCTGGATCGTGACATCTCCTATGAAAAAGTCCAACTTAAGCCATAACTAAAGCTGTTTAATACTGAAAGTGTCCACTTTAACCCTTACTATAGCATGGGTGGCGCACACCTGACGTGTTTTGTGCACGCGACAAGAGCTGAAATCAGGGATTAGGAATGTGGAACAATAGCGCGGGTGTGCCCGACCTTCATTCAGCCTGTAGTTAAAAGATTTTATCTTCTACTCGAACCCACACCTTTGTGCCAGATCACGCAATGTCCCACTGTTACAAATGGGCTATGTTACAAGTTAACCCTGCGATGTTGTTTGATTTATTTGATTTGTTACACTACTCAAACACTAACACATTTCGCCAAAAGTACACGGAATGAAACCTTATTTTCGTTTCTCCCATTCTTTTAAGAGAAAACGTTGTTTAACAACAATATCAACAACAATCGAGCCACTTTGGGCTTTGTTATGCACCGGTCATTGTTGTTGGTTGACAAATCAAACCTATAATCTATGTTATTATCAACTGATAAAATCACATCTAATGATCTAAATTGACGTATTTACCTTTGACTTCCCTTCGTAAGTACAGTCATTAAACTCAATTTTGCCTCCTTTTTTGGGCGCGTCCTCTTGATAGAAGATAAGTTTGACGTGAGAAATGACGTTAAGGTAAATGGTAATCTCCAAGCAGATCTTTGGGGGTGGGGTGGGTGTGGTTGTAATATTTTCCTATCAGAAAAAGGAGTTAACATGAAAACATCTTGCAATTCATTGTGTACTTCATTCCAAAAGGGAGAGCAAACCATCCATACATGAATATAGTGTTACTCGTATACTGTTATCGATGATATTCTGTAGTCATGAATGTAGGATAGATTAGTCTTGTAGTGTTGTTGTTTAATAGTTGTTGCCACACATTGTACCCAATACTATTGTGGAGCAATAAAGTTCATTCATATCATTCATCCATTCATATCATTCATTCATTCATTCATTCATTCACATCAGAATTTAATGTACATTTTCCTGTTTTCAGGGTCATCATCTGCGCTCTGTTTCCCATTGTCCTGGTGCTCCTCCATGCGACTTCTGTCTGCGGTGCACGTACGTTATCTAACTTGCTTTATTCACGTTTCTTTCTTTACTCAAATTGCAACAACAGCAATACATTATTCACGTTGCAGTTAATTCATTCAATTAACAACACAGGCACGAACCATCTGGGTCTAAGATGCAATATTATAAATAATTGTCCTGGGTGTAATGTATTTTAATAGCATGTTCCAAGTATAAGCATTGAATTATTTTGCGCTATATACTTCGGCCTATCGGCATATTTGTAAAGTACTCATGAGGCAGACATTTCCTATATTTTCCAGCAAGGTGCCCGGGTCTGAAACTAAGGGACACAACATCAACCTGCACCAAATCCCCAAACGGTGCTGGGGAGTACCCCAAAGGCACGATCTGCACATTCAGTTGTAGGTCGGGGTGCATCAGGGACACAGGGGCGAGAGTGAGAGAATGTAAAATCCGACCTATACGGTGGGCTGGCGGACGCGGCCTGGAGTGCTTATGTGAGTACTTATCCTTAAAGTATGTATCTTCTGTATAGGATTTCACTTGTATTCTTTGTTTTAGGTAGTACATAACGATTGTATACTCTTCTAAGATACCTTAGTCCAATTTGTAGTTAATGATATGTAGGCATATGCCATACGTCTGAGCATGGATGAAATAGAATCCCTTCATTCAGACTGGCAACTGGCCATCTTGTTTGTAAGCTAAGTACATGTCTGTCTGTTTACATACATACATACCAACGGTTGATGTCCATTCTGATGTATATAGTCCGCGATATATGAGCTACAACTTTCTGAGAATGTCAATGGAAAACGATGCTTAGTTCCCTTATATAGTGTTGTTCTGTGTAGACATAATTGTTCTCTGTGGTGAATGCACACAAAATGGATATTTCAGAGCTCAAAGACAGCGAAGTATCATTTTCAAGTTTTAAAAACATGATTAACGTGTCTTTTTCAGACAGTAATTCTCTTCAGTTTATTTCAGTAATTCTTCAGTTTATTTCAGTAATTTGTCACTAGTTCAGTAATTCTTCAGTTCATTTCAGTAATTCTTCACTAGTTCAGTAATTCTTCAGTTCATTTCAGTAATTCTTCAGTAATTTTTCACTAGTTCAGTACTTCTTCAGTTCATTTCAGTAAGTATTCAGTAATTCTTCACTAGTTCAGTAATTCGTCAGTTCAGTTCAGTTTTGTTCAGTAATTGTTCAGTAATTCTTCACTAGTTCAGTAATTCTTCAGTTCAGTAATTCCTAGTAATTCCTCACTAGTTCAGTAATTCTTTAGTTTTGTTCAGTAATTCTAAGAATAATTGAATGCTATCCAATAATGTATACGAGAGTGTTAAAGCGAATATTACCATTAGATTCCCCGAAAGTGTGTTTTGCAAGATTTTATCAGCCGTTTTTAATTTGATTAATACAGGTGGCCCATGCAGTACAAGTCCCAGCCACCCCGAGGGTTACACCAGTGACTGCAGTGCTGGCGACGCCCCCTTTCTTGCCGGTCATGAGTGCACCTTCGTCTGCCCGGAGAATCACTACCAGACTGGAGGCCAGGCAGGGAAACTGTGTCAGAATGGAATCTGGGCGGGGACCGACTTAGTGTGTGAATGTAAGTTATGTCTCCAATACTGCTAAACATCTAGTGTGTGAATGTAAGTTATGTCTCCAATACTGCTAAACATCTAGTGTGTGAATGTAAGTTATGTCTGCAATACTGCTAAACATCTAGTGTGTGAATGTAAGTTATGTCTCCAATACTGCTAAATATCTAGTGTGTGAATGTAAGTTATGTCTGCAATACTGCTAAACATCTAGTGTGTGAATGTAAGTTATGTCTCCAATACTGCTAAACATCTAGTGTGTGAGTGTAAGTTATGTAAGCTAAACATCTAGTGTGTGAATGTAAGTTATGTCTCCAATACTGCTAAACATCTAGTGTGTGAATATAATGTAAGTTATGTCTCCAATACTGCTACACATCTAGTGTGTGAATGTAAGTTATATCTCCAATACTGCTACACATCTAGTGTGTGAATGTAAGTTATGTCTCTAATACTGCTAAACATCTAGTGTGTGAGAGTAAGTTATGTCTCCAATACTGCTAAACATCTATTGTGTGAATGTAAGTTATGTCTCTAATACTGCTAAACATCTAGTGTGTGAATGTAAGTTATGTCTGATATACATCTAGTGTGTGAATGTAAGTTATGTCTGCTAGACATTTAGTGTGTCACACACTATTGAATTATAGTTGACGACTGTCATACCAACCCATGTGAAAACAATGGAACCTGTGTTGACGGCACGGATACCTACACCTGTGAATGCACACCAGGATGGACCGGAGACAACTGCACAGAAGGTACGTTTCATCTCCATATGCCTATCATTGATAATAGTATTCTACATGTACAGTGATATGTGATAGTAAGTCTTGGGTGGGTTTACTTGGTTGATGTTACACACTATGGGATATTTGTTTATTCCTTCCTTCGTGTGTATTTTCTGAGAGGATTCTGACACGGACAAGAATGAGGGGATTCTGACACGGACACGAATGAGGGGATTCTGACACGGACACGAATGAGGGCATTCTGACACGGACACGAATGAGGGGATTTTGACACGGACACGAATGAGGGGATTCTGACACGGACACGAATGAGGGGATTCTGACACGGACACGAATGAGGGGATTCTGACACGGACATGAATGAGGGGATTCTGACACGGACACGAATGAGGGGATTCTGACACGGACACGAATGAGGGGATTCTGACACGGACACGAATGAGGGGATTCTGACACGGACACGAATGAGGGGATTCTGACATGGACATGAATGAGGGGATTCTGACACGGACATAAATGAGGGGATTCTGACACGGACACAAATGATGGGATTCTGACACGGACATAAATCAGGGGATTCTGACACGGACAAGAATGAGGGGATTCTGACACGGACACGAATGCTCGAACACGAGATATTGCCGATGATGATGATGTGTATTTTCTCTCCATGCGTGTGTTTGGGGAGGGGGGCTTCCTAACAAAAAAAGCGTGACTGCTAGCATGATCCCATAAAGCCAACATGTGACAGACACACCAGTTATACATCATTTTAAGCATGGCGTTTTTCCACATTTTTCAGATGTGGACGAATGTGCAACCGACAACGGTGGATGTGAGCATACCTGTACGAACAATGTTGGCAGTTTTGAGTGTTCCTGTGATGACGGCTACGTCTTGAATGCAGACGGCTTGAACTGTGATGGTGAGTCGCGTTTAGTTTTTATGGAGTTGAATAAATTCATGTTTGGTCATGCTACTCACGTTTTGAGTAAACTAATTTGTATTTAAGAAGGATGCCTTTTAATGTATTGAAATGAATATATTATCTATTAAGAAGATAACCACATATTATAGATAAATGAATACATTACTGAGCAAAAACATGTAATTTTAAAGATGTACCTTTTCTTTTGCTGTACAGAGCATTACATAATTTTAAGTACGGCCTTTTTCAGATATCGACGAATGTGAAACTGACAATGCTGGATGCGAGCAAATTTGCATAAATAACAATGGCAGTTTTAAATGCTCCTGTTGGACTGGCTATAGCTTACATTTCAATGGCTGGGCCTGTGCCGGTGAGTCCATTTTCGTACTCGTCACGAAAAGTTAGATTTACCAATGGTAGCAAATGCCAGTAAAGTCGGGTAATGTTTACTTTGTAAACAGTAGCGGACTTAACAAATGTAGTAAATGAAACTACTATGAAACTACCATTGTTAATAAGTGTGTTTTGCCATGCTACCAACTAATTCGTATCTAAGGGTGATATGGCTGTTACTAGTAGTATTTGTCGTAATTAATAGATACGTAAATACATAAATAGACAAATGCCGTACAGACAATTTGTCATTTCTAAGGCACATAAATATCTATCTTTCTCCCATGAAAATAATACAAAACGTGAAATGATTTTAAGCATGCCTGTCATTTTATTTTTCAGATGTTGACGAATGTACCCCCTACAACGGTGGGTGTGAGCAGGTCTGTATTGACTTGGATGGCGCGTGGGAATGTGACTGTTTCCCTGGCTACGTCCTAAATGCCAACCTGACGAACTGCGATGGTATGCTTATAGATACAAGACAAAATACTGTCCATACTGTTCATACTGTTCAAACAGACCCCCCAGTTGTCTTCTTTGTCAGCAAACAATTTGTCAAGACTTCTCTCTCTCTTCCACTGTATTCTGCATCTGCAGTCGTGAAAACGTCCTGCAGCTGCATTCAGTCTTTCTTCATCTTCTTCCACTGTGTTATGTGTCTCGCGAGCTCCCTTATGCTAAGCTCTCGGAGTTTCTTTCCTGTTGTAGGAGGGTCTAGCTCTCTGTGCTTCAGGTCCCTCTTCAGCATACTGAGCAGATTGCAATTGACACAGTGTCTTCCTTTGCGTGCCTTGTCTCTCATAATCTCCAAGCAGATGTTTGGGTGGCCTTAGGTGGCTTGTTGGATACTGTCTGGCTAATAGATACAGCCTGGCCAATTTGATACTGTATTTTGCAGCCACACAAACATCTGCTTGGAGATTAGTTTCTCATGGAGCCTAAGATTAAGAATTCCAGGGCTTTTTTTGTGCAGGTGTGTGTTGTGGCTCTCTAAGGGTATGTCCAAACAAAGACAAGCAAGAATGGCTAGTTGTTTTTTTGTCAAGACGTTTTTGTCAAAGCCTTTCTTTGTCAAGACTTACTAATGCTTTTTTCTCAGGAAAATGACACATGATATGAAAGAATGATGAGTACGGCTTACATGTTTCAGATATCGACGAATGTGCTACGGACAATGGTGGATGTGAGCATAACTGTACAAACACTATTGGCAGCTTTGAATGTTCTTGTGACACCGGTTATGCCTTGAATGGTGACGGCTTGAACTGTGATGGTGAGTGGTATTTGTATATTTGTAAAAATAGAAAAAAAATGTTTTGCCATGTCACCCATGCACGGTTTCAGTTATCTAATCAATTTGTATAATTTGTACCAAGGATAACAGGCATGTTTTTTTAGATAATACATGTAGATAAATAGAAAAACATTAACTGCATTACCAACAAAACATCTGCTATCTTAAAGGTGTACTGTTCTCTATCATTTTGTCTCTTGTTCTCAGTAACGTATAGCATAGAGCATGAAATAGTTTTCAGCACGGGTTTTATTTTTTCAGATGTCGACGAATGTGCAACCGACAATGGTGGATGTAATCAGACCTGTACAAACAATGTTGGCAGTTTTGAATGTTCCTGTGATGACGGTTATACCTTGAATGTCGACGGTTTGGCCTGTGATGGTAAGTAGCATTTATTGTTTTCTGTCGTAACATGTAAATAACCAAATATATTTCTTTGAAATAATTAACGTTTACAAGCGTATTAATGTTTTTCTGTTATAAGAAAACAGTTCAAGGCATGAAAAAATGAAGTGCATCTTACGTTTTTTTTCAGACATTGACGAATGTGCAACCGACAATGGTGGATGTAATCAGACCTGCACAAACACTGACGGCAGTTTTGAATGCTCTTGTGATGTCGGCTATAGTTTGAATCTCGACGGCTATGCCTGTGATGGTGAGTCGTATTTGCAAAATGATTTTTCTTCACCGTGATACCTTCTGGCACACTTTTAATAAACTGCAGAGAAAGATATTTGTCACCACGCAAGTTTGTTGTTTTGCATCTCTTTATTGCAAATAAATCGCATTGAGATAAATAGTTACTGTAGTACATTCATGGTTAAACATTACACATTACTGAGAAAACATCATTTTTAGTATATTTTTCTGTTCCCAACACAATTGATGATGCAGAGTCTTGGTTTTTCAGATATCGATGAATGTGCCACTGACAATGGTGGCTGTGATCACAACTGTGACAACACGGTGGGCAGTTTCACGTGCAATTGTGGCGTCGGTTACGAATTGAATGTCGACGGACTTACCTGTGATGGTGAGTCGCATTTGATTTGCCTTTCTACCCACGTTTTTATGTTAGACTTTGCAGAAGGAAAACATTGTTTTTGCCATGTTTCTTCTTCCTCTTCTTCTTCTTCAAACAATTAAAGTCAATGACCTGGACCAGACGTCTGTCTCCATGGTAACCGGTGCTGTAGCAGACACCCTGTGGTGTTGGGTTACATTTTGTACCAGGGCAGAGCTGGAGGGGCTGCTCACCATATAGTACATATGCCATTGAATGTGTTTGATGAGTAAGCATAAACAGAGAAGTAGTTTGTTAGGCTAGACCATGTGAAGGTAAACACTATGCAGTTGCATAGCAAATGTTACCTTTCTATTTAACAAACTAATTTGTGTCTCCGGATGATATGCTAGTAACAAGCTGTTAAATGAATAATGCATAGCTAAAAGAAAATATATGTATATTTTTAAAGACTTACCGATTTGTCTTCTATTGTCAAGGCAATAATATAGAGCTAATTTTTCAGATATCAACGAGTGTGACTCTGGCGATGGCGGATGTGAGCAAACCTGTACAAACAATGACGGCAGTTTTGAATGTTCTTGTGATGACGGCTATACCTTGAATGGCGACGGCTTGGCCTGTGATGGTGAGTCGTGTTTGCTTACAAGTAGGCGTCAGACACTAGGCCACCCACACCTCCAGAAAACTTCATAGTCTTCAGTCATTCATTCATTATTAGCATTAGCATTAAGCATTAAAAATAAATCAACTTAAAGTTGATTGATATTAATTCTACAATAATGAATGAATGATCATGTTACCTTTGTATATACAAGTAACATGATCAAGCTAGCACTAGCACTATAGTCAAGTAAGTAAATTCGACTTCTCGCTTCTCTACGATGGTGAAAAGATAAGAGCAGTCATGTTTTAGCATCAGAATTTGTCTATTTTACTTAGGTGTACAATGTGGGGAAACATCGATGTTATCAGTCTATAAAGTTCAATTCTCTCATTTTTGTGCAAACTATATTCTACCACGAATTGATGTTCATCTTCTATTCTATCTAAAAGCAGAGCCTTCGTTTTTCAGACATCAACGAATGTGACACTGGCAATGGTGGCTGTGCTCACACCTGTGACAACACGGAGGGCAGTTTCACGTGCAGTTGTGATGTCGGTTACGAATTGAATGTCGACGGACTTACCTGTGGTGGTGAGTCGCATTGGTTTTGCCTTGCTACCCTCGTTTTAGAAAATTAATTTGTATACAAAGATGTCATTTCTTAAAAATATTTTTTTAGAAAAAACGTATAGGACATGAATGAGTATTAAGCTCGGGTTTCATTTTTCAGATGTGGACGAATGTGCAACCGGCAATGGTGGATGTGATCAGACCTGTACAAACACTGACGGCAGTTTTGAATGCTCATGTGATGACGGCTATGTCTTGAATGTGGACGGCTTAGTCTGTGATGGTGAGTCGCGTTTGCGTTTCAGTCAAAAAAGGGTTTTACCATTCTAAGGTGTATGCTTATTGCTATAGGGAAATGAATTATGAATAGACACAGATATAAGGATCACTTAGTAAAAACTGTATTTTGTTATATAATAAAGTATCGAATTCTTCTTCTCTTCTCCGGAAAATTGTACAGAGCATGATATGATTTGACGAACGGATGTCATTTTTTCAGATGTCGACGAATGTGCAACCGACAATGGCGGATGTAATCAGACCTGTATAAACAATGTTGGCAGTTTTGAATGCTCTTGTGGTGACGGCTATACCTTGAATGCCGACGGCTTTGCCTGCGATGGTGAGTCCAAGTTTAAGTCAAAAGAGCGTTTTGTCATGATACCGGCACCTTCAGTATATTATATAAGGTTGACGTTTGTATCCAAGTATGCAACGACTGTTTTGTTTTTGTAATGGATAGATAACTAAATACATAGATGAATACATTTAATGAAACAAAGGTTGTCCTTTTGAATGCTTATAAATATTTCTTCTGTTCCCAGGAAAAATATATAAAGCGTGAAATAATCATAATTATCAGTTGCAGAACGTTAGACATCCAGATAATGAGATACACAAGAATACAGTTACTCAATTGAAGAAAATCAATCCAGTTGCTAGAGTAACTGTTTTTTGTGCATAATAATGAGTTTAATTGTTTTTGTATTTTTTTTTCAGATGTCGACGAATGTGCAACCGACAATGGCGGATGTAATCAGACCTGTACAAACAATGTTGGCAGTTTTGAGTGTTCTTGTGGTGACGGTTATGTCTTGAATGCTGACGGTTTGGCCTGTGATGGTGAGTCGAATTTACTTATTAATACGAGCCAAAATACTGTTTAGACATATTATTCATTCTTTCAACCAGAACGTTTCAATCCAAAGGTGATATGCTTTTTATTGTAACAAACAAACAAAGAAACAAACAAATGGATAAATATATAGATTAAAGAATACTGAGTAGTCTATACCTCTTCTTTGAAGTCTTACTATTTTTCTATTTTCCTGTTTAGAAAAATGATGTAGGACATGAAAGAGTACAGCTGACGTTTTAAGATGTCAACCTATGTACCACTGATAATGGTAGCGGAACCGAGCACTTATTTAATTAAGATTCTTGTGTTATTAGGAAAATATAATATTAGACCATAAAAGAGTTCTAAGCATGAGTTTATTTTTTTTTCAGATATCGACGAATGTGCAACCGACAATGGTGGATGTAATCAGACCTGTGCAAACAATGTTGGCAGTTTTGCATGCTCTTGCGATGTCGGTTATACCTTGAATGCAGACGGCTTTGCCTGTGATGGTGAGTCGCATTATCTATTGGCATACTTCAGTCCACTGTTTCGCCACGCTACCCACACTTAATGTAAACTATAGACGTTCGGATTTCTATTCCAGAATAAAATGCTGGATTGTTATTGTAAGTAAATAAATAGGAATTAAATTTATTATACATTACTAGACCTGTTTGTAGGCGCAACTATGCTTCTTTATAATCAAGAAAATATTATATAGATCTGCTTTATATGATATTTCAACATGACGCTGTATGTTTATTGTGTTGTACTTGTATAAACTTTTGATGTACTTGGTTTGTTATTGAAATAAAATGTGAAAAGTTTAAAAATCTTAATCACGAGTTGTTGTTTTTTCAGATGTCAACGAGTGTGACACTGGAAATGGTGGATGTGAGCAAACCTGTACAAACAATGACGGCAGTTTTGAATGTTCTTGTAATGTCGGCTATACCTTGAATGGCGACGGCTTGAACTGTGATGGTGGGTGGCATTCATTTTACCACGCTTTATCCAAGGATGTCAATCTTGTTTTTTATTGTTATGTTATATAATAGATGAAATAGATGAATAAACAAATACCTTAACGAAAACCTTCACCCTTTGAGGCGAACAAATTTCATCATTTGTTCTCAGAACAAGAGTATAGGGTATAGTATAGTATAGAGTATAAAAAGTTTCAAGTACGGGTTTCATTTTTCAGATGTCGACGAATGTGAAACTGGCAATGGTGGATGTGATCAGAGCTGTACAAACACTGTTGGCAGTTTTGAATGTTCTTGCGGTGACGGCTATACCTTGAATGCTGACGGCTTGGGCTGTGATGGTAAGTCACATTTTCGTTTCATTCAAAAGAGTTTTCTGCCATTCTACTGACGATGTCAGTTGATAACTAACTTGTACAAAAAATGTTTTTGTTTTATTGAAATGAATTATAGATAGATAGGTTTTAACAGTGGCTTTTTTTCAGATATCAACGAATGCGACATGGACAACGGTGGATGTGAGCAGAACTGTACAAACACTGACGGAAGTTTCGAATGTTCTTGCCTGCTGCCTGACTACGTCTTGAATGCCGACGGCTTCCTCTGCGATCGTGAGTTACTTATACGTAGTTTTGCAATCATTCTTTGGGGCACCGTATGTACATTCAGTTGTATGGAAAATCTGCCATCTCAAACTTGACCGATCAAATGTTCTGGTGATTTTCCTCTCAATTTGCAACTAGTACTTGGAAATGAACTTACACTGACTTTCCTGTTGTAACAGGTCAATTAGTATAGTAATCACTATGATGGATACGAACAATAACTTTTTATTGCAACATTTAATGACAAGATAAGGTGACGGCACACTGAAGTTTTAAACTTATTTTCATGTCCCCATGCCGCCACCAACGCAGAGGACAATACATAAAACATAGAACAAGCAAAGTACAAATGTTTATTGATTATTTAAAAATAATACAAATGACCAAAGGCTTCCAATCCAATTAAGACTGATCGGACTGGTATGAATATAACGATAACTTAATTGTTATTCCTGTACAGTTGATGGACAATGGTCGGCCTGGGGCGACTGGTCAGTATGTAGCGAGTCATGCGGCGATGGGACACAGCTGAGGACCCGCAGCTGTGACAACCCCGCGCCGGTCAATGCAGGCGCCTACTGTGTCGGACATGGCAACGAGACGCAGTCCTGCAACGAAGGGGCCTGTCCAGGTACGAAAGTCTGACCTTGCCTTTCCTACCAAAGCAAAGAAAGCACTTTGGCATGGAAGATTATTTCACATCAATTCATAACACACCGTTTGCAAATGGCATACCAAAACTGAGAATCAGAGCGCATTGTCTACAAATTGAAAATGGTCGACACCATAACACACCAGCCACGTGCAATGAAAATGTTGAAGATGAATTTTATTTTGTGAGGACTTGTCCTACTTACTAAGAGATGCGCTGTTACAGACTATTACCACTGAGACAAACTTCACCCTGTCTGGTACACAGAACGATAGTTTCCATGTATTGATGTCATGCCTAGCTCCTATATCCGCCTACATAGGTCAATTTCTTTATACTTCATTCCAAAAGCGGGACCAAATCTTCCATACATGACCCTATCATAACTCATATACAGTTATCGATAGTATTTTATAGTTATAATTGTAGGATGCCTTGTAGTGTTGTTGACTTGCTGTTATACATTGTCCCGTGTACTATTGTCCAGCACTAATTCATTCATCCAACATGGTGGAAGAACATTTACCAGATCATTGTTAGTAACACTCTTTCGTTACCTTGCTTGACTCATTACCTTCTCTCCGTGCAGTTGACGGCGAGTGGTCTGCGTGGCTGTCTTGGTCCACCTGCAGTACCTCGTGTGGGGATGGTATGCAGATCCGCACACGCTACTGTGATAACCCATGGCCTGCAAACGGAGGGTCGAACTGTACTGAGGCAGACGCAGAGGAGTCTCAACCATGTAACAACGGGGATTGTCCAGGTAACTGACAGATTCCACATCTATGACATTCACTACGATTCAGGTCGCAAAAGTAATAGATAATCAGTTGTAAGGGTGGCATGCTGAAATATCGGTTCTGAATGAAACCCATGCATCTTTCATCATAGGGGACTTTTGGTGGATGAGGCAAAATTGAATACTAATAGCCAGCCAGCTCGTAGACTAGCAAAATTTGCACTCTGAATTTTGCGATTTTCTGCACAAGGGTCAGATATAGACTAGCCTGATCCGGATCCATAGATCCACTTGCATTTAGAAAATAAATTCATTAATTTAAATGAATGGTTTATCATGATCATTATGATCAGCATCTAAAAGTATATCGCAGGCACAGGCTTAATTGCATACTATTTACTTCTTAGGTATTTACAAATTATTGTTTGTACTAATTCAATTATTGTTTGTACTAATTCCACATCTTACTATAACCAGCATCTACACACATGTTATGGTATGTGCCATATACCATATCCGACTCGCGTACCAGGGACTTCTCAATCGATGTTCTTTTGTTTTGTCATTTCTACATTTCTTTCAACAGTTAATGGAGAATGGTCTGATTGGAGCGGCTGGTCGGAGTGCAGTTCTTCGTGCGTTCAGGAGCGAACCCGCACCTGTGACGACCCAGCCCCGGCCAATGGCGGGCTCTACTGTGTTGGATATTCAACTGAAGAACAGCAATGTGACGGCGGCGCATGTCCTTAAAGATTTCCATATTTTGAAACCATTATTGCCAGAAAACCCTTCAGCAAGTTAGTACAACAACCTATCAGCTGAAGACAGGAAGCATACATGTAGCACAGACAGCCATAATCTACTTGAATGTACTTCAATGAGAGCCTGGTTATTACTTCAATACCAGTAACAATGACTTGAAAGTCTTGTTGACTATGATAACATATTGGATATGTTGGAAATGTTGACAATTAAAGAAACATCATTGTAAACGTAAATTTACCTTATCTAATATCTACCCTTCCCTACTTACCACTTCATGTAAGAGTTTTTAATATATTCATGAAATCACCTAGTGCCTATATAGCGTTACATGTAACTATAAATAGTTAACGCTATAATGCTTTTTCGTTCAGAAATCTATGACAGGCATTAATAATCAAGCATTTTATGTAATATGATATATAGCTTTTGGCCTTATAATATCTATCAATATAGGCATAGTGATATCAGGATTAGGTAAAGATCACACAAAGGGAAGAAATCAAACTGATAGTAAGAATTGTCATCTGCGTTGGTAGTTACATGTTTAAAGTTAAAACTTTCGTTGATAGTAAGAATTGTCTCTGCCCTTAATAAATATAGCATACTTTCCATACTCTTCTACTTATGTATTATGACCAACATAATGCATTTAGCCCATGAATGAATTTATTGCCATTAATTGTCAATAAAATTATTCATATAATACAGCATGTGATTTTTTGGCATACCATGCAATATATCATTGCTGATATAGATAACTCCTTATGTCTCAGTCACAGATCTCCAAAAGGGCCGTACGCAATCTCTAAGCAGATCTAGATCTTTGGGGGTAAAATAGTGACGGTTTCTGACTGGTTCTTGGGGGTTGTGTGGTCAGATCTTGGTCTCAGTCATAAACCGGCACGTCATTGCCCCCAAAGATCTGCTTGGAGATTAGCCCGTACGGGGTGTAGCCGTTCCAGACCTAGCCCTGTATCCACGTCTATCGTGGATTGGGCAAGCTCTCTTCGGGGCTGCAAGAGCTCTCCGCCGCCCGGTTCCACTAGGCACTCGGTAGGAGCTTTACGTTGCTGGAGGGCTAATGAACTCCATCCGCGTAAAACTCCTACCGAGTGCCTATAGTTGAACCGGGCGGGGGAGACCTCTTGCAGCCCCGAAGAGAGCCCACCCAATCCACGATAGACTGGATACAAGTCCAGGCCCCTTTCGGGCTCCGAAGTCTTGAGACCCCGACTTGCTACGATACGTCACACTTCCAAACCGGTTCCCCGTCAAGTTAAGCTCCAAGCAGACGTAAGGAGAGTGTGAAGGTATGTCTTGACTTTACCTAAGAAATCGTATAATGCTGGACAATAATGCTTTGAATGAGACCCCGGACTGTCAGCTTTCTTCATATCTATGCAGAGGCTCTCCGCTCTCTAGTTATATCAGAGATACATAGTACATGAACGGCCAGAATCCTAGAATTGTACTTGACACGTTTAAACTATCGACGGTCACGTGATGCTAGAAAGCTCTGGTACGAAGGATGAGGTTAGAGGTCAAAGTGCACCTTTGTTTACATACACATTTGCTTTTTTGGTTTCGCTGAATAATTTGTTAGTGAAGCGAATAAGCCCCTCGTAAATATGTCACCTTACATGTAATTTGGTTTCCAGGTCAACACTGTCATTGTCGCTGCATATTCAGCTGTAACATTCCATTTCATGTTCTGTTTAACATTAGGATTTATGAGTGACTATGTGTTACCAAAAGAGGCTGTTATCAACATTTTGATCTAATGTCTGAAAACAATACCTGGACGTGCCGGGTAAAACCAGAGATTAGTAGTAATACATGGCCCTTCAAGTTCAGCTTTGTAAGACATTATATTTACGGAGAAGCAGATAATCATGTCTAATACTAGTATATTGATGTCTTAATAAGAGAATTCACCGTCTAAAACATGATCACTTTGACAAGAACGCTCATCTGTTGGCACCAGTCCAGACATGACCTGCGTGTACAGGTGACGTCACACGTGACGCACAACTGGAGTAGGACAGGGCGAGATTTCTTACGCTTGAGTTTATCAGATAATTTGTTATTCTTCTGTGATTGATACAGGTAAGATGGTTTAAGAAAGGGAACGGGAAACTTCAGGTTATTGATTTAATCATGTTTTGGGGTGAGAAACACTTGTTTGTGGTCTACTACATATGTCTAGTAGATACATGTACAATAAACACATATGAAATCTACAACGGTGGAATGAGTGCCAAGGCCATGCCAATTTACTATATATAGATCTGACGACGACCACGAGAGATTACCTTTCGAATGCTTCATTTCGCTCTATTTATGTTCAAACACGTCAAAAAAGACAATTGCTCTCTTTTCCCGACGGCATAAGAGACCGGAGTACGTCTTTGTTTCTCACGCTTGATTTTATCACATAATTTGCTATGTATGGTCTGTCGCATCTAGATTTGCTTCAGCCTTGAAGTCAGGTGACAAACCTCAGACAATGGTAGGTGTGATGACCCTGTCCCCGCCGTGCCAAAGGGCTGATGACTAATTACGCGGAAGGTCATTTCCTTATGAACATTGCAGGCTTCGAAGGGCCTTTTCGACTGCTATATTTTGCTGAATACGTGAATTTTTTGATTGCTGACGTAGTCAGTGTCAGTAACACAGCTATCATAGTATCAGAACAAGGCATTGGGCGGAAAATAGCTTGATGATAAACAGAAGGCGACGATTTTAAAACGGCATCAGAAGCCTGGTTTGGAGGCTATCGCTAATCAACTTGGATTCGTGATAGGGCAAAGCGCGTCGGTACTTGTCGGCAGTCCTGCCGAACACACGGTCTGGGACGGGTCGGACATTCTGTAGCTCCTCAACGAATTGCCACCATGCGGTAAGTACAACTGAGTTTCATTTATTGGGATGTTGTTCCAGACGTCAGTTTTACACGGATTTTGCAAAACAGTCGGTTGAGGAATAAATTTTACGGGATATTTAGTCAGTTAGAACCATCGGGTTGCTAGTGAGAAAAGTGGGCGGTGAGTTCGGACATACATGTCCGGCTGGCACGCACTGCCTCGGAGTGGGACTGAGAAATAGCTGATTCAACAAGCTAGGTTATTTTTTTCGCACATGTCATGAAGCAGGAATCTAAACCGTTTCTAGCCGTTTTTCTTTTGCCTTCTTCCTAATGCCTGCGTCACATTGTTGACGAGCTTCGGCCGTATTTGTTGATCGCCGAAAGGTCGCTCGATGTTAGATCGACCGAGGATCGCGCGTATTTTTGGCTTGAAAATTGCCCCCGTCACATTGAGCGAGGCTTGGGCGATCGCTTGGGAATACAACTATGTTGGGAATTACGGGATATTTAGTCAGTTTGGAACCTCAGAAATCGGGCGACTAGTCGCTGATGTTAAGAACACGTTTCACGTGTCAGCGAGCTTCGGCCGACTCCTAAAAATCGCCGGCGATCCCTAAAATTCGCGCGATGCTCGACGAAACGTCGGGCGTACTACTGCCGTAAATGTCGTTTAGAGCTCGCCGACTCGCCGGCCGATCGATTTTCACCGCACAATATGACGGCCCCTTAATGGTGCAAAAACGTGGTATTTGTTTCAGTTATTGCATAATTACATGTATTTATCATTCTGAAAGTTTACCGTTCTAGATATAAGATCCAAGCATTTGTTCCTATGAACTTAGTAAGTGTGCAGAGCAGGGATTACAAACATAGTACATGTAGTACGAAATATGTTCAATTAATCAAAACGAGCGCGGCTTCAGGAGGTTTGGCCATTCTTATATGTTACCGGCCCCGGTCATATACATGTATATGGTGCGATGCACCTATGAGGAGTTTCCACGACGTCCTAGATTTGAGAAGAATCAGGTAAAATAGTTTAAAAATGAAACTACTGCACCTGTTTCATTTCAAACCTGCGACGTACGGCGTATTGTCGCGGAAATAAAACCATCCTAGGTGCACCGTGCGATGTATTCGGCCACGGCGGGGGCTTTACTGTTCAGCCAAGCGGCCGCGGACGCGCTCGGTCTACATCTGTCGATACAGAACTTTCTGCCCGTACTGTTGACAGTCTGTCTCTCGGCCCTCGCCTTCCGTTTCAAACATAATCCATCTACAAATTACTGAAACGCTACCTGCTAAATTTTTACCTGATTAAGCTTTCCGAGTGTTTTTGTAATTGTTTGGTCCTTA
This sequence comes from Branchiostoma floridae x Branchiostoma japonicum, assembly GCA_013266295.2. Lineage (NCBI taxonomy): Eukaryota > Metazoa > Chordata > Leptocardii > Amphioxiformes > Branchiostomatidae > Branchiostoma > Branchiostoma floridae x Branchiostoma japonicum. The sequence goes on from CM023824.1 coordinate 7,246,874, forward strand.
TTATTTCAATAGCATTTCTAAATGTTTTTTTACTGGATTATTCACCTTTGCGGTAGGGGATTTATGTCGTAATGATTTGATGGTGGCCATCAAGTTCAGCATAAATGGGCTATGGTTAGGAAACCGTTTATAGAAAAATGTTACGGTATTATGGGTAAAATATGACTGTTTTGTGTGTTTGTGTGTTTTCTTAAAGTGTGAGTATAATGAGCACCAAAATGCCGGTCACCACTTTAGCAAAATCCAGCCATGTTCAATTCTGTGCTACATCCACTATTTGCACTGAAAAGCCCGGTTCCCACGGTAATGCTACCATAGCACTAAAGATGATCATATCTGGTGCTTGGGTGACGCACCTTTGGCGGTTGATATATGACATTTGACAAAAGGAATGTGAAATTACAACATGCGGCATGATACAAAGTATATTCTTTTGGCACTTGGCCATTTCGGCATACCTCATTCCAACCAGTTCATAGGATCCAAAATTCTTCTGTTCGAAACCATGAAGATTCTGTAGTTTTCTCGCGCTATGTTTTACGAGTTGTACCACGGCTATATTGCAAGTTTATTTTGCGCTGTTCTGTGTTTGACGTGCTACAACTTAGGTTTTGCAACTTTTGTGCAGAATGCTGCTGTAAGTACGTCGAGTCCGGTCTAAAAAGAACATGGCTGCATGAAAGTGTACATGTGTTTATATCGGTGATTCCTCGTTAGCCAACTGATATAAAACGTCAAAGTGTTAAAAGCTTGTTTGTAACCGTAGAAATTAGCAGGTAATTTTCGGCAGCCGCGCGCCAGGTCGGAGGTGCACAGTCCTGGGTTTGAGTGAACCGGTTTTACGCTAGTAGTACCTCTTGCGGGGAGTGTCTATTAAGTTCATTTTGTACTTGCCATAAAAACGGATTGTGTGTAGAGGTTGTTGGCATTTTTTAACATGATGTAGGGTAACTGAATGACATCAATATGTAAGATATGTATTTCTACATGAATCACAATGTAAAGAACTACTGAATGAACTACCTTCGGTGAGACCATTTTTCAGGCCACGCCTCCATAATGACAGAATAATTGCTACTACGTGACAAGCGGCACGTATGCAGAATGCAGACGTCAAATCTTCAGTCACTGGACGAGGGCAGGTATCTGATAGAGCGCCAGAGGGAGCATGTGAACATGTTTTATCGGCGCATTCGCTTATTGCTCACTTGACTGCCCAATGTATCTTGTTCGACTGGTCTGCCATTGATCATTAGCACAAACTGCGAGTAAGAGCTCAGCCCCACTAGGCTTATTATCTTTGCCAAGCAGATTATGTTTTAGGCGCCGTTTGTGTGTGTGAGTGAGTGTGTATTTGTTTGTTTGTTTGTTTGTTTGTGTGTGTGTGTGTGTGTGTCTGTGTGTGTGTGTGTGTCTGTGTGTGTGTGTGTGTGTGTGTGCGTGAGTGAGTGAGTTAGTGAGTGAGTGAGTGTGCATGTATTTGTTGGAGACTTTAAAACTCACGAATGGGTTGAAGGATTGTCGTGGTATGACGTGGTGTCTCTCCGAATTGTATCTAAATGAAAACCTTTCCGTTTTAGGGTCATCATCGGCCTCCTCCTTTGTCTCGCCCTTGTGCTCTACATGTATGTGGCTCCTGCCGGCGGAAGGAGAGTTAGAAGTACGTCTTGGAGATTCTTATATTTGAATACGGAAATATTCCACCTACTTGAATGTGCAAACTAAAGAAATCTGGGTATCCGCTGATGGTGAAGGTTCCTCCACCTTTATTTGACGCATGTCTTATTTTCTGTAATTAAAGCTGCCATGTTGTACTTTCATGTATCTCTAGAACAGAGTTAATAAAGTACTAAAGGTACACATATTCATGTATCTACCTTACAGAAAGGTGTAAGCCCTTGGCGTTTCCAGACACAGTAAGCAGTTGCAACAAGGCTCCAAACGCAGAAGGGTGGTACCCCGATGGAACCGTCTGCAACTTTGACTGCAAGGTGGGATGTATAAAGGACGTAGGAAACAGACGGAGGGAGTGCAAGGTCAGGGGCCGGACAAAATGGTGGAAAGGAGGACGCGGACTGAAGTGTAAATGTGAGTAGACAAGTTTCAAATATAGATCTCTAGAACAGTACGAGCGAGCATAATTCATATTCCCGTGGTTTCAGGTTTCTCCAAACGATGTTATTTTGACGATCAGATCTGTATCACAGGTGCGTCAATACAGATATTTCATTGGTTACTCCAGGCCGCCCCTGTCTAGATGACCCGCAATCAGGCGCCTACACCGATGGTCCCCTGGACTGTACGCCACCTTACGAGGCAGGAGAAACATGCACCTTCCAATGCAGCGATGGATACTTGAAGGTCGGCGGTAGTGACAGCAAGTTATGTGTAAACGGGAAATGGACAGGAGCAGACCTCCAATGTGCACCTGGTGCGTACAATCAATGTCACTTTTGTTATTAATTTGAAATAGCAACAACACGTAAACAGAAATCGGAGAAGTAACTGCTCCATTATGTTGAGATTTATGACGTTTACCTACAGTTTTGAAGGTCACTTTTTGATGCTAACTACTAGCATGGAGTTTTTTAAGTATGTGTGTTTCTTTTCCGTTCTATACTCCTTACTCACGCCGCGGCCATTACGGTTTACACGAAAACGAGGCTTGTAAGGCAAACAAACATAATGGCGTCCCCGATAGTTTAGGACATGAATGGCCATGAATGAGTTTTAAGCTCGGGTTTCATTTTTCAGATGTGGACGAATGTGCAACCGACAATGGCGGATGTAATCAAACCTGTACAAACACTGACGGCGGTTTTGAATGCTCCTGTGGTGACGGCTACACCTTGAATGCAGACGGATTTGCTTGTGATGGTGAGTGGCCGCGGCCATGCTTACACGAAAACGAGGCTTGGAAGGCAAACAAACAAAATGGTGGCCCCGAGATCGTTTACTCGGTGGAGCCTGTATTTGTGTATTAATGAACAACATTTGCATATTTGTGACTGGGTAAATACGGCACTGACCTCCCGAGCATGCTTGCATTCCAAGCCTCACTTTAGTGCAAAATTGCGATGCGTGAATAGAGTCTATTAACCTTTTTTCCATTTTGTTGTCAATCAAGCTAACGTCGACGGAACCTGGGTGACCTGGGGACATTGGGCCAACTGTGACGTCACGTGTGGGGGCGGAGTCCAGACCAGAACCAGGACCTGTACCAACCCTCCACCGTCTGGAGCAGGCGCTGACTGTGTGGGCAACCCTTCCCAGGACAGGCCTTGTAATGAGCATCAGTGCCCTGGTAATGTATCTCCACACGTCTTTGTAGTTTTGTTAGAATACTCGGAAGGTCGACGTTTTCACTCTCCAAGCAGAGGTTGGTGGAAAAAATCGTTACCTATTTATATGTCCCGTTTTTTTTCTGTCGCCATCCCCCGATGGCGACAGAAAAAAAACGGGACATATAAATGGGTAACGATCTTTCCCCACCAACCTCTGCTTGGAGAGTAGGACGTTTTTACTTTTAGTTTATTAACACGAATCATCTCATGATCACTTCAGAGCAGTTAGCGTCTAGAACAATCAAACTTACTAATTAAAAGTAAATTGTTATGCAAACAGAACTTTACTGAATTGATTAAACACTTGTTTCATGGAGCTTAATCGCTCTTCTTTCGTCTTATCATGTATTAGAAACACATTTTAGTTGAACGCGTTGAGTCGATGATTATGATTACTGAAAGCATGTTTACACTCCTCCCCCCCCCCAACAGACTGCATGCGTATATGTGACAGAGGAACACTGAATGCCGCCTGCGACACCTGCACCTGTGACGGCCATGTACTCACCGGCCACGTGACAGACACCAGACGTGTGCCACTCAGTGACGCTCACATCTTCTACACCGAGAATCCAATGGACAGCGTTGCCTCTACCGATGGGATGGGGAATTTCATGTTGTCCGGGGCCTGCGCGCAAGGCGTAGAGATCACCGTCAAAAGGATGGGATACTTCGATGCTCATGCAACCTCGGAGCAAGTAGATGACACAACGTCAACAGTACGAGTTAACATGACAGCAATAGGTAAATATCCACCAAAATAAGGCTTTTTTTTTACAATAATTTCATCAGGTTGGTAGAACCATGGAGGTTGAAGAGAGAGCGTAGGATATTGGGGTTTTCTTTTTACACCACCAACCAGTAAGTGCTTACGTTTGATGTCTATCAGACATCTTCCTCAGGGCTTCTGACTGGAGTACTGCTTCTCGCCACCTACATAGGCTACACATAGCGGCGAGAAGCAGTACTCCAGTCAGAAGCTTTGAGGAAGATTGGCATCGAAACGTAAGCAGGTGGTAGTCTAATTACTGGTTGTGTAAAAAGAACCCCCCAATATCCGAAGATATTTCTTGTCTCATTATTGTGAAAGTTGGGAATGGCATCGTTGAGCTTCACTCTGTTCCAATATGGAATTGCAGTCTTTCTTTCATTATTTCAGTACTACCGATCATAGATCAACATCCACAATCGAAGAAGCGACTCGTGGGCCAAGATGTGACGTTCTGCTGCGCTGCACATGGTAACCCGGAGATCTCGTCATACGAATGGTAAGTACACTATACCAGTGAGGGAGGCTAGTTTTTTCCAACAGACACGCTTGGAACCACTTTTTGTCTAGATTCCAGTTTTAAACCAAAGGGTACCGTGGACCGCTCTTGTATGAGGACATATTGGCCCATATTGGACAGTTTTCCACCTTACACCACCGTTGTTTCACTATGAATACACGGCAATTGGTAATCTTGAAGTGGCTTCCAGCCTCTATACCAACCTCTGCTCCATGATGCGAATGCAGCCTTCCTATGCTTTGAGTGGCGACCTCATGAGCGAGACGGCACAATGTTCCCATAGATATTTGTTTAACGCTATTGCTTTTCGTATCTTGTCTATATGCTCACAGTTTTACATGCATGTACACCTCCAGGTTCAAGGACGGCTTCGTGTTGGATGAGGCTGTCTACAACTACAACGAGATGCTCACCCTCACCGGCCTGACTGTTGATGACTCTGGAGTCTACCGGTGCCGGGCTAACAGCGATGCAGGCGCCAAATATTCAGAAGAGGCAACTCTGGATGTCCAGGGTAAGCACATCAGAAATCAAGCCCTTATACATGCACTGTTACAATGAAATTGTATTGAACACAGCCAATGTCTCCCTGTAGACATGGTAAGATGATGAGCATATATTTCTTAGCCACATAGCTTTTGATCAGTGTTAAATTTCTCTTTGTGTATGTATTAGGCATTGATCAACAAGAATGTCCATATAACCATCATAATACTTGTCTGGAGTTCAGCCTTGTTACCTTTAGTCCGTTTCCCAACAAGGCTGGACTCCAGGCTAACATGATGCATGACATTATGGTACAGATATGATATTGATGAATTGCTTGATTTTTCCTCTGCAACAGAAGACAGCATGAGCTCGTGTCCCGCGGCGCCGGAGCAGAACGTGATCAGCCTGCCGGATGACTGTGTCCAGGAGGACACCAACAGTACCGGCTACGACATCGGCGCCTGCGGAGGGGACGACTGTGTGGGAGACCTGGGAGGAAACGACAACGAGTGCGTGGACACCATGAGATTCTGCTGTGTTCCGACCAGTACGGAAATACGCACGGTAGAGTGTTCTGGTTACAGTTTAAACGTCACCGTTACAACAGAATGTGGGTGTGGGAGTTGTGTGAAAACCTCCACCAAACGAATCCAGGGTCGGGCGTACGGTGTGAATCGTACAGATAATGCTAGCACTGAGGTACCACTAAGATATGGCCGCGTCATCAAGGACGGGCAGGTAGTCGATATGACAAGTGAGAATGGAGCATTTGAATTTACCACGGAAACCACTGCTAGTAAGATATCTCTCACGTTTCAAGATTATTTAAAGAAGCTGGTGACTAGTACCAGAGTGCTTTCCTTGACCGGTAGTGACACGTTGGATTTTGATGTAGTTATGAAGTTAAGGCCTCCCCCTGTGACTTTGATGTCAACAGAAAATAGCGTCATAGACCTGGGGACAGTGGAGGGGGCTGAGCCTCTTGCAGAGTTAGATATTCCCGCAAATTCCCTGTTCACTGCTGACGGGGAGATGTATTCGGGTGAGGTAATGGCTTCCGTTTCGTTCATCGACCCCAGAAACCCAGACGACTTTGAGTTTATCCAGGGGGAGCTAACAGCCGTTGATGTAGAGGGGGAAGAGCAAACCATGGAAACGTTCGGCATGTTTAACATGGATTTCGAAACTGAGGGAGGTGATTCTCTAGAACTGGGAGGAAACGTTACTGTTAACATAGATCCTTCCCAAACAAACATTGACTTGACTGACGTCGATGAAAATGGTGTTTTGGGAACAAAGTTGTGGCTTTTGAATCCAGACACTAGTCTGTGGCAGGAAGCAGGAAGTTTGAGGGTGGGTACAGCAACGAGGCGAAGGAAAAGGTCAACATTTATCATCGGGGAGTTTCTGTACGTCGCTGATAGGCCATGCAATTTTGACAGAGTTGAACCCTATCATAGGCGCTGCTATGCTAAAATCCGTACCTATGATAGTTTGTCGAATTTCTATACTAGCAAATTCACAGGCATACCCACGGGAGTTCTAAGGAATGCAGACGTTGCTTTGGTGACAACAAGCAACAGGGGTGGATTTACAAGTTTGAACTCCTTGAGTGTGTATCGGCGGGGTTACACAAACTCGTATGGCGAGATATGTTTAGAAACACTGTGTGAGCCAACCGGTATGGATTTTAGTGCCAGAATCAACGCAGTGAAATACCGTACCAGTATACATCTCCTGGCCGCTTTGTATCCAGGGTTCGATGCAAATCTCTACAACAGTATTGAGATAAAAGACGATGGCAAAACATTGAGTTTCGATGTCTTTAAGCCGTCGCATACAAATGGCCCTATATATCCCTATTTCGATCGGAGGTATTGCTATTATTCGACCGTAGCCGACAATCACTTTGCCTTTGTTGACAACAGTTACCAACCATATGTCTTCCCACCATACTTTTTCGACCAAAACCAGTACAGTCAGCCGATAACTGTCACGTCTTGGTACCCCAATGAAAACGACTCCAAGCAGGCTTGCTTCATCAAAGTGTTTGTAAGATTTGAGCTAGAGTATGCAAGTCAGTTGACAGAGGTTCGCGTTAGGAGTAGCGGTGGAGGCGTGTATGAACCTAACACAGGAGTAATCTATGGTATCAGAGGGGATAGAATAATAATAAATCCTAATGATCCAACGTCAGGTTTTGTCTGCGTGGAATTCAAATGCCCGGGTCCAATTCTCGAGAGTCGATCGCCAACGACACCGCAAGATACCACCGCCCCATACCCCGACGCAAACGACAGCACCAGAATTAGTATCACTGTAAGGAACCCCATTTGCACCTATGATACAAGCGTTGGATCTCTAACAACAGATGGGATTAACAATGGCTTTGTAAACGACGTAACGGACGTAGTCAGGAATGACAATACGATTGAATTCACTGTTCCTAACGGCAACGGCTTTGGGAGGAACGAAGGCATCTATGTCGCAACAGGCAGTGGAGATACTTGCTATCGCCGTGCCTACGATTATTGCCGAACTGGGTATGATTCTGGTCGAATCAATAGCCTGACATCTGATTACGACCAGTTTTATGCCGTTACGTTTAACTGTGGCATGGTTAACCCCACGCAGGGGACCTGGGTTTTTGAAGAAGAAGAAGATCCGCTTGACCTGGGTTTTTGAAGATCCACTTTAGAAGCATTGTTCAGAAGCATCATCATTTCAGATGGGTCTATCGGACTAAGTCCTCTCCAGGCGTTTCTGTGATGACACATGCTTTTTATATCCATTGCTACATGGCATTTGATCAGCGTTAACTTTCTCTTAAAAGCATCAAAGAGTTATTGGTGGCCGATATTTTAATTTTTCCTCAGTTGCCAGTGCTTAACTTTTTTGGGTTTGATATATAGTCAGCGTAGTTGATGATCGAATGTAATTGAGATGGATTCTATTCATATGCACATCATCAAGAGCTTATTAGTTCGCAATAGATACTGGAATAACTTGTGATCCATCAAATTGTAATGCATAACAACTCGGTGTAGGTAAGGCTACTGCAACAACTACATCTTCTGTAGCTACAGAGCTGGCATGACCCTATGGTCAAAACTATTAAAGACGCGCAAGAGTAGAAAACAAGAAAGCACACAGTCCGCCCTATCTGATAGCAACCTGTTACCGTATCTGCTTATAGATACTACGCAGTAGGATAACAATTGGTTTACCAGTGATGTTTATTTCGCATGCTAGCATCTCTGGTTTTGTTCTGTGTAGAAATGGGACAGGGTACCAGTTTAGAGTGTAGCAAGATTAAAAGTGTATTGCTACTTCATGACGTAGAGAGAAGTAGATATTGCTTGTCCTTAGCTATAGTAAGACTATATAAGTCCTAGTAATCTACATATACATCATATATGAATGACTGAATGGATGAATGAATGAATGACTATTACCTTTATTTTAGCTTCGATAAAGCTTGCATAATTGCAGTACATTTGCAAAGCTGAAAAAAAATAGTAGAGCACGGTCAAGGAAAGCACTATATCGTAGATAGAGATTAATGGTGGTTCTGCACTATAAATCTCAGGAGAGATGTACAACAGCTTCAGTGTTAGTAAATATGTAATTTTTATAGTTTAAACTACAGGGAAACAGCTAGTTTAAAACATTGAAACATCTAGTTTTAAGAGCAGTGAAACATCTAGTTTTAACAACAGTGAAACATCTAGTTTTAACAACAGTGAAACATCTAGTTTTAACAACAGTGAAACATCTAGTTTTAACAAGTGAAACATCTAGCTTTAACAAGTGAAACATCTAGTTTTAAAAACAATGAAATATCTAGTTGAATGCATAATCATGACAAACTCCATATGGAATGCTATGATGGGTTAAAGTGGTCAAAAATGCTCATAGAATACTTTACCATTGTATGTAATCTCCTATAACATAATTCTTATGTCTAGTAGTTTATGATCAGGTGTATGTAATCTACTATCACAGTCACAGTGGTTTGTGACCAGTTCATATCAATGCTACAAATTAGCTCGTACATTTATGTCAAATGAAGAGTACATGATTGCAGGTAATGATCATATTAATGGTACTGTAACATCACTATAAGTTTAAAAAGTATATGAAAAAATATAAGTTTTGATGCACAAGGGAGCTCTAAACCAAAAAGATCATTGTACACAAATGCAAATGGTGATAAGAGCATTACTTTGTCATAGACTCTAGGTGGGCAGATGAGTGTCCATATGAAATAGAAATTACAATATTAATGCAAAAAAATGCAAAATACAAAATGCATTGTTAATCATTGTAAGTTATGAACATCAACACATTGTTTCTCGAGTGTCCATGATAATATGGAGAGTCCAAAGACCACCAAAACATTCGTAATATCGGCAGTTATACCTGTTATTGTATATCACATGTTTAAAGTCTATGGTATTTTACATATTTCATATAATTCTTTTGAATTGTGAGCCTTTCAAGTCTTGCCTAACATCAAGGCAAAAGTTTGGATGATATGAGAAATAATGATTACTTGGCACCTAAAATGATTGAAAGAAAAACTTTGCACGATTCCCATAATAACCTCGATTGGAATGTAACAAACCACTGTGATAAAAAAAAAAACTATCCTAACCGTTTCCCTTCATTCAATACTTTGAACTTATGTGTACTATCCATGGTGGATCGTCTTTGAATAAAACTTTCTTCTCTTGCTGTCAAATTGGAGTGACTTGGTCTCTTATTTTCATGTGAGCTCAATAGAGTAAATGCCTGTTATAAATGGGTAGCTTTGTCAAACTATTATCAGATCCTAACACTGTAAAACAACACCATGTCCTACTGGTAGTGATAGTCATGACAAAACATGGGGCTAAGCAGGATATTGCTGTCATCTAATACATTCATTTCATTTCTAGCAACCAGCATAGTCAAGAAATCGGAATATACTGTATATCAGGCTTACATAACCTATTAATGAATGCACTGGCACCATGTAAACCTGCCTGACTTAAGATCCAATGGAGCCACCACAGCGAAAACTATTTGATTAATTTTTAATTGAAAACATCTGCCCCACATCACCACGGTGACATTTTTAAACACCATTCTTATTTGTGATTTGTTGGTATGAACTTTGCATGTGCACTACGTCGTCAGCACACTGGGCCAAAAGAAGTCAATAAATTGTTTTACGTCACCCTCCATTTTTTTACAAACTATAGAACTGTGTCAAGATCCACTTTATATATAATGCCCAAAACATAATAGACAAATTCTAATTTTTAACAAATGTCTAAATGATTTGTCCTCACCTTAAACAGAAGCTAACAAAGTCCCTCTATCCTACACCAGAGCCTAAATGTGCCACTAGCTTTTACACCACAGTTTTTATCCTATCAGCTTATCCACTATTTACATGCATGCAGCTTAAGTTTTTTTTTAAATTCACAAGCCACTTTTGTATATGTGAGGAATACGTAAATAAAAAAAGAAATTATCCAAACACTAAGTTGATTCAAGATATTTGGATAGACCAACCTACTTGAATAGACATAGCTACATGTACCTTTATTGTGTCATTTGATTTCTAACAGTCTCAATTGGAAGTAGCTATAAAGTGCTTTACAGAAATCTAACTTCAATGTCCGGGTGAAGCATCACGTTGTATAAAGTTATAATAAACGGCAATTAATATTCTTCCCAAGCTACTCATCATAATATTTTAGGCTGTGGAATATCTAGCTATATAAACACTCTATATACCAACATCTTGCCATATGGAACGTTAATTCTGACCGACGAGCTATTTGCGTGAGGTGCGATATGCCGAATTTAAAGGCGCCTATGGGGTCTTGGTTGACTGACCCGGTCATGTGGAACGACCAAACAAACAGTCGCGTGTGTTCGTAGCCACCCGCTAAAAACCCGGAAGGGACGGGTGCGCAGGCTGCACAAATACAACAGGTGACCCGTGTATGTACATGGGGTCGTCTGGAAATCTTGTTCAAAAGGCGAACTCGCGATTTACTGTCTCACTGCACCGTCTTCTGACCTGGCCGAAACGGTCTGTCAACGGAAGAAGGCAGGAGGGCGGCCTGTCAGCCTGAGTCGTGGACGATCCTGTCAACCTGCCATCTTCTCAACGTCCCTGTAAAAGTCGAACAGTCGTTAGTTTGACACAAACGCTCTGATTTAACCGTCTGGAAACGTTCAAGAATGAAGACTTTGCACGTTGTAGTTGTCTTCGCGGTTTTCTGTGCAGGTTCGTCGAACCCCGAGTATCTGCGGAGAGCGTCCAAACTGAAAGAAAAGGTATGGAACACTTCAGTGTAGTGCATGTAGGTTGTTGACGTTATCTTTGGTATTTATGATTTATTTGCGTAGGGCTGCTCGTGCATTACACCTGTTGATACAGAGTATTGTTTCTATATTTAGGTGTAGGGGTGGTATCGTAGACGTAAGCGTAAGCGTCTCAGATAATACACCTACGCGTTTTCCATAAAGCTTACTCATGATCAGTCTACAGCAAAGTCTACAGGAGGGCGAAAGAAGCAAGTTTGTACAGCTATAGCCCTTGCAAGACTTGTATGCAAGTGCTATACAAGGGCTATGCAAGTCTTGCAGTCGGTCTAGAATGATGGAAATATAAAATTTCTACCTCTAGTTTTGACAAGAAATGATGCTGATTTAGTATCGCACAGACTTTCAGATTCAGTAACGCACAGAATAACCGCGTGGCCAATGAGTGACTTGTCCCACTGAAGTTGAACAAGTGCAGAGGGGAGCTGATCTTGGATGTGCTTTTCAGCATCGTGCTTGGCTTTATTTTACTGAACAGGTGATGCCCCACCTTTTGTCAATATAAAATAGTCGGTTCAAGACCCTGGCACAGTATCATTTGGGTGGTCTAATACTCGCTTTATCCACTTCTAGAAGGATGTTTTACCGTTTGTGTAGAAATGCGTATACGTTGGTCACATTCATGTAAACACAGATTTGGCAATGAGCCCAGAATATACATGTAAACGCACGGGCGTATTGAAGGTGTTCTAGCATTTGTCTTTGTAGGTGCGCTATGAATCTGTAAGTGAGGCCCGTGCTTGTTCATTACCGTTGGCGTCCGGCCTTCTTGTCTTGACCCCAAGGCCAACCAGACAGACGCAAGGGTCAGCAGCAGTGACGTGCCTTTCACGCGAAAAATTGCCTTCCGTTGTCCACAGTGCGTCACACAATGTGGTTGATGAAATTAGTCTAAGGCAGCAAGTTTATTCCCTGGAAAGAAAAGGAAACAAAATCGACGGTAGACGACACTATAGACCCTTTTGTGATTCTGTCGCTATAGAAGGCGCCACGAGAAACGCTTTGCCTTTTTATTGTGGCAATGTTTCCATGAAAAAAATCGCTATGTTAAGAATTGTGTAATCTTTCATGTAGCTTTGTTTTTAATATAGTTGTATATAGGTATTTATGTATTATAAAAATTCAGTTAGGTAAATCCAATCACCTATAAATGACGACGATGATGATTAAAGGCATAAGATCACAAAAATATTCCCATATATCGTCCCAAAGACCCCATGTTACATATCTCATGACAGTATTATATATTGTGTTATGACCGATATCCCTACCCTAGACTTGCAACACGTGCGGCCCAGTACTAGTGCTACCCCTACCCTGCCCCAGGCTAGGCGTTATACTGACAACGCCATTGAATCTAGTAGACGTGTGTAGTGTAGGCAATCGTAACTAAGTAAACGTGTACGGAGACATATAAACTATCATATAGGTCGTGATTTGCGATGTTTTCTGGTAACATTGTATATTTTCCAGACAGTTCACACCTGACTTGTTCTTCTGCTTCCTGGCCTTAAAATACCTGGTTTCCGGGCTTGGTTTCCTGCAGTTTTCAGTCGTGTTGTCATGTGTTACTGATAAGCGACCACTCCACGACCACAGGCTAACCATGCCTGAGGCAGACATGGATACTCTTCAAGCAGAGGTTTTGGCTTAGGCTTATTTTTGACGTGTTTTTAGGCGTTTTTATCGGACTTTATGCAAATGGTACTGCCTGGCCAATTTGATACTGTATTTGCAGCCACCAGTCAAAAGATCTGATTGGAGATCAATACATTTTATCTAGTCGTTTTGAAACATGTGTCCGTTTGACAGGCTTTCCTTCACATCCTTTAACCTTGCTTTTGCCTCCTTCCAAAACTCCATTATGTCGATTTGTTTGTTTCTTTTTCTTAAAAAGAAAATAGAGTATAAGATGACGCTTGGAGAAGTCTGACTGGTCGCTATTGTTAATGGTGGCCTGCAGCACTTAACTGTGATGACCGGTTGACTGATTTCTCTAAATCACTTACTGCAATCCAAGAGAAATTCCTCTGAAGAACGCACGATATGTTGATTGAATTATCTACTGAAGGGCGACCTCCATTATATCGTTGATTTGACACTGTTGTGTGCAAAGAGGAAGGGGATGTCTGTGTCTAGAAAGCCTTGAGAGATCGGGTTTTTTCTTTGTCAAACAGGGAATAAGTCGGTATGATTTAGCGTGCAATCAACGCACGATGTTGATTGAATTATCTACTGATCATGAAGGGCGACTTCTATTACTAACAGGCGACACTTTAAATCCGGAACAACACTTTAAAGCCGGACAACTTTGATTATTAAGACATAATCATAAGTGTGAGAAGGAAACTTAATATTCTAGATTATCACATACTACATGATAACAATTACGTCTACTAGGTAATATTGGTAGGTCCCGGTGGACTAGGTCAGTTCTGCAGAATTCTGCATCGGAGCGCAATTTAAAGTGTTGTTCCGGATTTAAAGTGTTGTTCCGGATTTAAAGTGTCGCCTGTTTACTAGTATATCGCTGATTCGACACTATTGTGTGTAAAGAGGAAGGGGAGGTCGGTGTCTAGAAAGCCTTGAGGAGATCGGGATTTTTCTTTGTCAAACAGGGGTGTAAGTCGGTAGCTTTTCCCGTGACGGGAAACCGCCTGTCAGGATTGATTGATCGACGTTAGCAGACGACTGCCGCTGTCATGTCGTGTTTTCTTACACACCCTTGCCAACTAGGACGCTGCATTTATCTGGTCGAAGAGCCCGCAACCTATCCGTTGAAATAGACCTGAGAGTCTGGGACTATTATGGCACAGTTGAGGTGTTTTCATCGATGCACGCGTCTGTCAAACGTTAAAACTGCAATTTAAAGCTCAAAGTATGTCTGTCATATGTCAAAAATGTATCTTTCCCCAAGATTTAGAATTCCAATATGCATGAAACTGCCTGTATTATCACCGAAGATTTTGAAAGACCAGACAGCACATTTTTAAGTTCATTTATGCATTGGACACTTGACTGTCGGTGGGCTACTAGACACACTATAAGTATTTAGTATGTCCTTCTGACTTGTAGTGTGATCCGAGTTGGAATGTTAACGTTTCATCGCAGTTGACACGCTTCCTGGCACTCTAGGAGTGCACTTTCTACATAAAACGATAGGCGACGCTGTTGAACCGCAGTTGGACGATTGGTCCTCATCTGTGTTGTGTGATGACGTGAGTGGATCTTGACAGCGGCCTGGCCCGCTGACAAGTGTCCCTGGCCCACCGACCAGACCCCCGTTATCTCACAGCTGCACTTTCAGACGACTTCTGAGGTAAAAGAGATGGTCCCACTCGGCCGGACAGATCTAGGTCAGGCTGTATCTCGTCATCCTTTCCTCAGCTCTAGTCTGTACCCAAACCATATATCTTCATATACAGATGTGTGCTACTATCAGCAATGTAAACATACATGTCTGAGGGGCGACATACAAGGCACAGCTCACAAGGCGCCAGTTACCTTGTCTGAGGCCACGTGAACTGGATTCTGTGTGGTATCAATGCTAGCGCCATGAACGAGTGCCAAAATTCGGTATTTCTGAGGTAAAGGAAGAAAATCGTAGACACCACTGATACACCACTGTCCAGGAGAACACCCCAACGATACTCTTCCCTCTCCTCTTTCCTCTCTTCGGAGTTCCCTCTATAAAACTCTGTCCCTCCCGTTTTTAATTAGGGTATAAATAACTCTCTCTCTCTCCCCTCTTCTCTTTTTCTGTCACTCATTCCTTCTCCCTGTGCCATGTGGCAGTCGCGTGCCCATGCACCCCGGCCGGCGTGGCTCCACTTCAAACCGTGGTTGGAGTAGAAAGCTACCGGCTGGCTTTGACATTACCACCCTAGCTTAACTGATGTTAGATCTTGCTAAAGGTCACGGTAAACTGGCGTTACACTCAAAGTGTGTCTGTAGACCGACTTGTGCCCTGGCTGGTTATATCTGTAGTACCATGAGGAATGAATTTAGGACGACAGTTTAGCACGTAGTCAACCCCTCACACAAACAAATTGCGCCAGGGTCGAAGGTGAAAAACTTTGCAAGCGCGCTAGGGGAGACCCGAGTTGTGCCGGTGTTGGCCGGGGAATAGCAGAGTTAACGAGCCGGTCCAGACACAGGAAGACTTCGGGCGGAGCTGGCAGGAAGAGTCTACGTTCTTGTGCCGCTGGAGAGATCTGCACGACACCATGGAACTTCAGACTGTGGCACTGGTGGTCATTTTGTCTGTTGTACAGATCATATCATACGTGTCCTCCGCCCGGCATCCGACTGAGGTACGTTGACCCATTTTATCCCTCCTCGTGTCTCAGAGTCCCTGTAAAGCGGTTGGGACGAAACATCGAACGGAGAAGGGCTTTCTAGGGCAAACCTTCCTTCTATTCATTGAGTTTTATACATGTACCTTTGTTTATGGAGTTTATGGACTCGCTGCGCTGTTTATTTATTTCTGTCCAAAGCAATTTGTTTTGTAGAATTCACCTTCACGCCCACCTACATCGAATCAAATGCTTCACAGTAAATTTTAGCTCCCATGCTTACTCCCTATTAAAAAAAAGGGCACTCGACCAGTTACTTTCATCTTGTGCTGTCTAGTGTTCAATTATGACACCACGGTTTATTTCCCCGTGTTGTAAGTCTGTTCTTCAATTCGTCTTGTAACTACATGTAACTTTCGTTATGCTTTTATTAGAGAGAACTCGGGCAATGGTATAAGGTAGATAGTATTTGGGTCCAGCTGGCTTGGTCCGACTTTTTTTCTGTCAAGTCGCCACCTGGGTCACTTCTGTTGGGCTAGAGTCGGCGGTGCTAAGAACGGACTAATCTGTGTATATGATAGATGGAAGTTTATACAGTGCTATCTTTAGCTTTATATCCATTCTGCCACATCTGCATGGGCACTCACCGGCCAGGCTGCCTCCACTCACTGAATTGTGGGTCAAATCCAACACAAAGGTCTGTGTATGGATAGCCTGGATACTAGACTTTTTCCAAGGCCCACACAGGCCAGCTCCTCGGCTCCTGGGCCAACATGCCCCCAAGGAAATTATACCACAGTAAATATAAAGATTCTTACTTGTACATGCTTAGTACATGTACTAAGCGTGTAATGCAAACCTTATAAATGTCTGGATTTTGTCAAAGAAAACAAAAAAGAAGAAAATGTTGGCAAAAGACACTTGTGTACGTCTTCGCCCAAGGAAAACAATATCCTTGTGTGCGGAACTTTTGACAACTTTGCCTGGAGTGACTGCTAGTAATATAAACCAGGCCCAGTATGTGGTTAGAAGACAGTGCATCGCATTCTTACCGTACACAAGGCTTAGTTTGGAGGCAAGCCTTGTTCCAATTTGTGGTAAGAAATCATTGATATGTCTTGCTTGGTATAACCTAACTATCATAACCTAACTAATCATTGATACATGTATATCTGATGAGTCCCCTTGCGCCTTCTGTAAATGTCGACGCGACACGCGTTCATCCCCCCCCCCCTGAACTGTTGCATTCGATGTAGAGCCTATTGTATCATGCCACAACCATGCACGGCTGGTTCTATGCTTGAATGGGGTAGGGTTAGGATACCATGCGAGATAGCCTCCGCTAATCCAAGAACGTAGATTTTCTCTTGCCACGGTTCTGGATACGCGTGCCTGAGCATGGTTCTGGATACAATAGTCACGTAACTCACAAGTAAATCTTGATATGTTTCCGTTTGAGTTTCGCGGTTAATTTTCGCGTTGACCTCTCCATCGCGAAATTACGACAACGCGAATATGCGTTTTCATTGTACCACAACTGCACTACAGAATTGTTCCAGCCGCGAACACCGCATGGAAGCCTCCTTTCGATTCCTCTCCTACCGCGAAATTACATTGTGTAAGACCGCGCGAAAAATGATGCCTTTACAGTAAAAACTTCCGACGTTGATGACACCACTAGGTTCAAGTCCCTGAAAAGTGGCTTTTTTTGAGCAAGTGAAGGAGTTTTCGTACCAAGCTTGATCGCTATCAACTTCTTTGTTTTGAATTTAAAGAGTCCTGTGTTCCATCTGCTTCTTTTGGCAAAAGGACAGAGCCCGGCTACTAGGCCAAACGTCATGTCTTTTTTTTTTCTCAACTGCCGATGTTTAACGCCTCCTTGCGCTGCATGCCATACTGCAGTATGGTTCAATGCCACATTCAGAGATGTCCCTTCTCCTCTTTTCGTACATGTAGGCCAGGCTGTTCTCCTTACCGCCCTTGATTCTCTGTTTGAGACAGCACGGTAGACACAACAGTTAGTGTTGCCTGGTGGGTTATGTACATGTCTTACGAGAATACACTTTGGGTGGTGGCAGACACCGCAAACTGGGGTAGCCATGACTCCAATATTCTCTAGCAAGAAACGGTAGAGAGATAGAGACATCGAATATTTTGACCGAATTTGCAGAATTAGGCAGTACTACGACCAGCCAGGGTGATTATGTATGTAGTTTTTACTATAGATATATTTTAGTCTACCATCGCTACTTACCATGACCTGTACTTAGTTCGCAATGAGCAAAAATGTACAATAAAGGTCTTTCATTCATTCATTATACGTCGCACCTGCTACGTCTGTAGAAATTTGCGCAGCCATAACTTTGTGTAATGCATATTCTTCCCGATAGGAGCGCTACATAACATTGACCGTTCACCGTAGGCGCCAAGCACATTAGAGATTGGGACAAGACTATGTTCATATCGTGATACGTTCGAACGTTTGAGCAAGACCCACATACTCTCTCCTGGAAGAATAGCTGTCACCCTCGGGTGGGCAGCTAAAGGAGAGTTTTAACTCAATAAACTCAATACTCAGACGTATGTCCAAATCGTCAAGTCTTGATACAAAGCAGGTACAATAAGACCTTGGGGTGACATATTCTGGTTGTCTGTACTTTCATAGTCTGCCAAAACCTAGGTTTGTTGATGCCAAACACAGGACTACATCGGCCCAGGCTTGTCAGTCATGATCAAGTCAGATGTTATCAAGCTACAAAAGGTCGTAGGTGGGTAAATAAAGATTCCATCTAGTCTTCGCATGGACGACCGGCCACTACAGGTCGTAACGTTAATCCTGTTGTTTTTGCCAAGTCTAAATAGTTGGATGAACAGGTAACAGAACACGGGACATGATATCTTTGGTTACGTCTTTGTAGATGCGTGGGCTTGATAGCTTTATCGAGAGGCTATACTTTAAAAGACAATTTTCCAAATGTTTGGGAGGGACAATAGAATAGCGCCATGGTGTAAAGCATGATGTAAACACTTGGTTTGTTTGTTTGTTCGTTTGTTTGTTTGTTTGTTTTATTAGTTTTTATCAAAGTTGCACCTCGAAATTACCCTGACTTGTCCCTCTGCTGTTCATTGTTCTACTGCCAGTAGCAAATGTATTCAGTCAGGGGTGATTGCATCTACATCGAGAATTTTTTTCATGGGTCTTCTATCATTTCAGCCTCTTTTCTTGTCTGACTTTAAACTGCCGATAAAAGGAAATGACCCACAGCGTGGCCTTGTGGCATCTTCTCAAACGTCAACACGTTAAAGGTTAAAGAAGCCGTCTTCGTGGCGCATGTAGACACACATAACGCATGGTCATAACATGGGGACCCTATTGGGAGACCGTTAGTTTTGCGTCACAAGTTCACGTAACGAGCCAAAGTTGAGACCTATAATCATAAAATTACCTTTCCAAGATCTTTTATCAACTTTTTGTCAGTCTTTATCGTCACTGACAAGAACCAAAATATCAAATGACATTCCTTCTGTGTTTTTGACGTCTGTTTTTCATTAGTGTGAGACTAAAACGATTCATTACTGAAAGGTAATGTCACGGCACGATGCCTTGGAAGTTGAAACACGCGAGTCAAGTTTAAGTGGCAGGCATGGCCGCGGCCCATGTTGGCAGACCTGTAACCGACCTGCCGGTCTGAATTGCCAAGAGAAGCAGGTGGGGTTTACTGGAGTTGACAAGGAAAACAAGCTGTGTCTTTAGCCTCCTTCGCAGACATGTGCGGCGGCGCCGTGGAGGCCGGGGAAGCGCTGACAAGCGATTTTACACGGGCTGCGAAGAGAGTCTCAGTTATGCGGCGGAGGAAGTACATGTATACGCCGCCACAACAGTATACTAGCACTCCCTCCGCGACAAAACTCCCTCTGTCCTAGCCCCAGTAAAAATCGCTTGTTAGCGATTCTCCCCAAAATTAACGCCGCCGCCGCACAAGTCTGCGAAGGAAGCTACTGTGTTTACAGGCCAACCGGACTGGAGCGATAACAGATTATTGAGGGCAGACCTTCGCTGTGGCCTCTTCACCTTGGTCTCTGTGGACACTTGGACGTTGTTTGAGTCCATGTTTACGGTGAAAGATCCTGTGTCAAGCTCGGATAACATGTAGTATAGGTCATGCTCAATAATAGAGAACCAAAAGACGAAGAGGACATCATATAGCTCAATGTTTGATTGAAACTTAGAGACAGTACGTGGTACGGACAGCGTAATATCCACTAAGACTGTTTCCTGCACTGCAACAAAGTTTCGACAGAGAGCGCTGCATCAAGGGTCTACATGTATACCCAATTACAGTACGAGGAGAAGTCACCCTCCATGACTTTGTAAACCATCTTCTTTTGGTACATTATCCACCATCTTCTTTTTCAAGGTCATACTTTTAACATAATTATATATTACGGGTAACATACACTTGGTATACTGATACTCCGTTATTGATGTAGAAGCATGCCTATGCCTCACACTAATAGGTACAGATGTATCTTTTGAAGTCACTGCAAAACCTTGACTTAGAACGACGCTATCAGCTGACAGACAGACAGTGTCGCAATCTGGACACCGTTCATGTGTTGTTTACTCACTTTTCGTTTCAGTGCCAAGATGTCTTCTCTGCATGTGTTTCTCTACCAGTATTGCCAGCCTAACAGGTCGTTCAACTTTTCCTCTGTCAGAAACTTATCTAGATCTTTACTCTGCCTGGTCAGTGCCTCAAGGTCAAGCTGATTTCTCAATGTCCTTGAAACTGGAGCGTCGATGTTCTTACCTCGGTGTAAAGGTGCTATAATCTGTCACAAGGTTTTGCTCAACCAAGGTAGTATATAAGGGGTCTAAGGACTTTTTTCACTGTCTTGAATTGAAAATATCAGGGTCTAGGGACTTTTTTTACTGTCTTGAATTGAAAATAGCAGGGTCTAAGGCCTTTTTTTACTGTCTTGAAGTTGAATTGAAAATAGCAGGGTCTAAGGACTTTTTTTTACTGTCTTGAATTGAAAATAGCAGGGTCTAAGGACTTTTTTTTTACTGTCTTGAATTGAAAATAGCAGGGTCTAAGGATTTTTTTACTGTCTTGTCTTGAATTGAAGATAACAGTTTGGTTGACAGTTGGACTCTAATATTTTGCAGATGAACGTGGTATGCCCGAAATGTCTTCCGGGTTCCTTGTCACTGTAATTGTTGTTCTATGTGGAATTACCGTAATCACGAAAAACAGCAACAGCCAACACCGAGCGACGTTTTCCTATTTTTTCTCCATTTTTGTCCTTGCAAAGATCTAGGCGGTTTTCACATACCTGATATATTCACATTCTCAGCCTCCTAGTCAATCACATCCGAAGATAAGGCCGCCAAAGATCAGAGTCGAGAGCGACTGTGGGCAATGAAGATCAGACGTGTGTCTAATTATTAGATCACGGATCGGGCTTCTTCTGATACACGACATTGACCAAAAAAATCTGGAAATGTAGCTACGTATACATCCTTAAAATAAAGACAATATCCATAGTGTACATGTTTGGATGAAACCAAACGACGTCGTGGCCACAACAAGGTTTAGTTTTTACACGTAGCTTCTAGCAGGCTTCAGAGGCGGCTGGAAAGAGTAGAAATTGCCCAAATAGACAGATAACTTAGCAATGCCAGGGGAGTTAGAAGGAGTACTGTCTATTTGGGCAATTTCTACTCTTTCCAGACGCCTTTGACGCCTGGTAGAGGCTACGCCACTCTCACTTTCTGTTTTCTTTGTCTTGCTTTGGTCACGTGGCGCCCATATCATGGTTACAAGTTTAACATCTCTTTCGTTTAGTCTCTTTTTCACCTGTAATAGTATAAATAGTTCGGCCCATTAAAACGACGAACATCAGGTTGCACCTGACCGTGATCAGTTTGGAATAGTTCACGTGACCTTCATAAGGACGTGGTTGTCCGAAAGTCACGCGATAATACAGTGGATCTGTCGTCTTTATCATGTCTGTTCTGCAATTTGTACCCGTGCGTAGGAGAATCTTTGGAGAAAAGAAGATGATACCGGTTTCCTCAACTCAGATGATTGAGGAGTCGATATGAATTCCATAGGATCACATAACGGCGTCTAAACTAATAAACTGGTGGATGTAGATACTAAGTACCTACATTTTGTCATACCAACTCAGAATAGAACAAGAAATCGCCATGCCTTCAACTTCCAAAGTTATCAACCAACCAAGGATTTTTTCTTACACCTTTCGTAGAGTGGAACTTGCTGCCACAGTAGGGGCATCATATCACTAGATAGTTTTAAACAATGTTTAGAGTTAGATGTGCAAAGGCTACGCGTGCCCGCGAAGCTGGTGTGTTACGCCAAGCCGCGGTCATACCGGCTACACAGATACAGATACGGGCAAGCTTGTCCATTTGTGAAAGGGTAAATCAAGTTCAACACTTTCCTAGTATCAACCCGAGACTGGTCGTGCATGTTTTGACGTGCTTTACCTCAAACTCTGACTTTTCGAGCGTCTGGCCGAAGAAATAGTGCGTGAAATCCAGTGCCGTTACTCTGGTGTATCACCAACTCCGGGACGTGCACCTGTTTGGTCCGTGAGATATCGCGGCTCCAATATCGTTTGCCAGCTGATATCGTTACTTTGATACGGGGCTGTCTTCAACCTTCTGTTATCTGTTTGCAGTCCTTGTCTGGCATCTGGGACATCCCATCGGTAAATCACACAAAAACATTTCAGAAAACAAATTCAACCTTTCACAAAGTTCTGACCTTAAATTTGTGACGCGCAGAAGAGGGGGCAAAGAGTCTTCCTCTTGCCTCAAGAAAAGTCTTAATTGTTAAAAACCTGGAAAAAAAGAATCTAGATCTGGACACATCCGTCATCTCCAAATTGCCCTCAAAGGCTCTACTCGCATTCTCCTTCCTAATTGGTCGACTCCGTCGTCACTATGTCTGACGTCATCTCATTAGCATACGCCGGACCTTTCCAAGGTGAATGTTCTCTCGACAGCCCTACAAATACACCAGTGACCGGTGGGTCCGTGTTATTCAAACAATACGGTGACACGGGCAACGATCAGCCACTCACTATTCGGAGAATGTTAGCCAAAGCTTGCACGGGTCTTTGCTGTGGTTTTGTCACCGTTCCAAAGTTGGTGGTGTCGCTGGTGGTGTTGGCGGCCGTCCTGGAGCGCTCGGCAGGTCGGATTGGAAAGCTCAACCGACAGCTGGCCAGAAATTCCGTATCGTTGCTAAGAGAGGTAAGCCACACATAGATTAAAAGAGTTGAAGCAGGCACCGGCTTTTGAGTTTTTGTAGACTTACTGAAACAGTTTAGCGTGTATCATCCCGGCCTATTTCAATTGTAGCAGCCTTCTAGGCCCATGTCTCAATGGGATACTAAATATAGAGCCATGCTTAGCGACGTCTTTCTCGTAAAAGCCATTGCAAATGCATTTAATATCTGCATTATGCTCCAAGAAACACTCGCTAACATGTAAATGCATCCTAATGCCAATGTATGGCGTCTTTCTTTTCCTTTGAGTCAATTGCGTATTATTAATGTCTCTTTCATTGGGTGGGGGGAGGGCAGCCTAACGAATGGTACAAATCACTCGTTTCGGTATGAGCCTATCCAAATAGATTGATGTCCTAGCTTCCGTGGATAGCTGTAAGTGGACCTGGAGACTTGTGCTACGCTATGCGGCCTCTATAAGCAGTCTGCCAGCGCGAAGCTCTCATTTACACCGCTTGCCCTTCCTCATATGGGCCTTGTTTCTAAAACTGTGTCGGCTGTAACACTAGAGTTAGGGGTTTCGCCGGACGCGTTGTTTGGTTAGATTGCTGCGGGAGACCGCTGGAGGAATCCCGAACGCAAATGTGTAGCGTGCCGGTGGCGTGGTCAGCGGCATTGCTTCCATAAACGTTGGTATCTGTAACAGAAGATACATGATGAAGACACCACGTGTTCCGGGCTACTGGATGGAAGCTGGCTGTTTTATCATCTGAGGATTATCTTGAAAGAGCCGTTCCATATACACAAAGCTTCTACATCTAACACCCCCCAGACGTGATGGCATAGACACGTGCATTCTGTACACAGTCATAATTGAATACAGTATGAAAGATCTCCAAGCTCTTCAACAAACTATCCTATGGTATGTCTATTGTCTATGTACAGTTTTCCACGCTCGACGTTTTGGATAATATTTTTTGACTGTTTGAAATTTTGCAAACTGATATCTTTGAAATTTTGCAAACTGATATCTTCAACGACTTCTACTCAGTCATGGCCCATTGGCATTGTTCTTCATTTCTGAGAATAGCTGATTGCCTTTTGATTAGATTGAGTGGAATTAAATTGCATATTAAAGCAATACTACTTCAATTGCTGCACATGTATATGCATTAGGGACCCGGCATTACTGATATTATATTGGGAAGAAGATGCACCCAAAGCGATTTCAGGGCAGAAAAACTGGATTTTCAAAGTCAATTTTTTTGTCATTTTTTAATGCAGTAAGTTGAATCAACTCTATCCCATAGCATACTGATATCTTTGAGGCAAAAATGCGATGTCGCTGACGGAAAACGGTTGCTTGTTTCGTATCGTAGGCTGGTTCTAGCTATTTAATGGTGGCATAAAGGGACTCCTCACATACCTTGTTTCTGGGCTATTTCAAATGCTTCAAGTATGAAATGATGACGAAGATGTAGTAGTAGTAAGAAATGTCAATATCAGACAGATTTCCTCATCCAGAATACTTTTTGTTTTGCCGCCCTGAAATTACATTGGATGCCTTTAAAGTCGTCACCTCAAGATCAATGCGTTCTGAACAATCTGCCCGGAATAATTTGCAAGCGATGTTTGAGATGCTATAAATATACCAATATTATACTCCCCTCGTGTTGGACTTTCCGGCACTTGACCGACATTGAACAAACCGCCGGGGATTAACGTGTGACCGCACAGAGATCAAGATATCGCCGCAAAAATCTCCCTTTTCCTTCTGAGATGTTTGACATGCTATAAATATACCAATGTTATACTCCCCTCGTGTTAAACTTCCCGACACTTGACCGACATTGAATAAACCGTCGGGGATTAACGTGTGACCGCACAGAGATCAAGATATCGCCGCAAAAATCTCCCTTTTCCTTCTGAGCCGCCGCTCGGCCGATCGTCTGCGGGAGGCTAATTGGGAACACTCCGTCTCATTAGGCGATGTGGTCCGTCTGCTTCACCCTGCAGGACACGGCAGGGATACACGTGCTCTTTCCGCCGGCAAATTCTTCGTGGTGTTCGCTGCTTTTTTGTCGTCCTCAACTGAGGTGAATTATGTAGCATGGATGCCAGACTGTTCTCAGGGCCTGAGTACACAGGCCAGCCCCCCGTTAGATCCTCAGGGTCTTACTGAGGAGCGCCATGGTAAAATTTCCCTGGAGCCGAGGAGCTAGGCCTGTGCACTGGCCCTGGCAACAGTCTGGCATCAAGGCTCTGAAGCATGATGCTTTTTAGAGCAATGGCTCGCGTACTTAGCCAAGCACAGCGGCTCACGTGCACCCCTACTCTTTCCGACAAGTGTGTTGGGTTCTTTCACGATCTAAAATTTTAAAAGTTTACGTATACGCACTTGAACAAAGCAGAACCAATAAAAATGTATTTAGGACACTAGTTTTATGATAAGATCTATCCTAGATTTTTCACACGGGAAAATGTACCATTCAACAGTCGATTGCAATTAGTGGGTGCCAGATTGTTGCTAGGGCCCGTATACAGGCTATCTCTCGGCTCCAGGGCCAACATGTCCCCATGGAAATTTCACCACAGACCCCCTCAGTTAGACCCTGAGCAAGTTATTTGGCTAACAAGAGACTGTGTTCCATTGGGCAAAGCCACGGTATGAAACACCACATTCACCAAATATCATCGAAGAAATATGAAAATATCTGTGATATGAGATTACTTTCTTCTGCCATTGGGACAGTCACAGGTGATTATACTATCACATCAGAGGTAAACCTTAGCTTATGTCGTGATTATATATAGATATGATCTTAAGCAGTACCTGCAAAGATTCAATCTATGCTTTTATCCTGGCTGGCTGAAGATCTGATCGGGTAGGATTTGGTCTTCATCGCAGGCAATTCAAATTTCTGTCAGTCATACCGTATGAATGGCAGACATTTGAATTGTATGCGAAGGCTTTGGGGGTCATTCCCTGCTACCGGTAACGTAAATGTACTAGTATGCTGCACACTCCCTATCCTTGTCCAGCAGTCCTTGAAACCATCTAAATCATGGACGTAAACCTTGGTATTTGTTCTATAGGTTAATCTTTCCGTCAGAAGTGTTTCTATAATTGGATCCGATATAAATGTGGTATCTGGAAACTTTCCAATTAAGTAGTAAAAGTGGCTTACGCTTCAATAAAAAAACGAGCACAAGAGCTATGTACCATCCAAAATTCGTGAGAATGTCCAGATCCCAAGATATCAAAACCGGAAGTTCTGCTGCAGTACCAAGGAAAGCCGCCAAGGGGCCCAAAATCTAATCATTTCTAGGTCTCATCAAGACCTACCCACTTACAAAGTTTCATAACAATCCATCTATTTAAAAGCTTCTTGAGTTATCGTGCTAAATACATACATACATACATACATTCTTGATCTTGATCTTGTACTGCACAACGCCCCTCAGTTGGGGCCAAACGTGCAGGGGGAGTGCGCTGCGCTATTGCTGTCTTAGATGTTGAAGAACAGCCTCCTTGAACTTCTTGGGTTCTGCTGTATCTGTGATTGCTTGTGGTAGACTGTTCCAGTCTCTCACAGTTTGTGGAAAGTATGAATATTTGTAACAATCCTTGTTGAATGTTAATGGCTTGTATGCGTTGGAATTAAGGTGACGCGATTGGCGCGGGAGGGGCGATAGCAGAGTTTCGACCGGTAGTGATGTTTCGAAGTGTCGTGCTTTTTGTAAAAGTGTAAGTCTATTTGCTGTTCGTCTGTTCTTTAATGTATCCCACCCTAGATCTGTAACCAATTTGGTAGTGCTAGTGTATGTGTCATAAGTATTTGTGACGAATCTGGCCGCTCTTTTCTGTACAGATTCGAGTTTCGAGATGTGTTCTTTGTAGTGAGGGTCCCAAGCGGCACTAGCATATTCTAAGTGGGGTCTGACTAGGCTTATATAAGCATTCTGCTTAACTGGTTTGGGACAGTTGTAAAGATTACGTTTGATAAAGCCTAGTGACTTATATGCTTTAGAAGTGGTGTAGTTTATGTGCTGTGACCAAGAGAGTTGATTGTCTAAAGTAACTCCAAGGTATTTGTGGTAATTCATACATAACACAAACACTATGGAAAATATAATCTTCTTGGCGAAGGTAATAGTATTTTTAGAGGGGAGGGGCGAAGAAAATGTTTCTTATTGATTATGCAAAAAATACTCATTTTGCATATATTGTATCAGTTGCAATTGATCATGTTCTCCACCCATGCCAGTGGTTGTCAGTCTCAACAAAAAGGCTATTCTAGCATTGGATTATACAATTAGGGTTTTCCCGAAACCCCAATTTTCCCGAAACCCCAAATAGGGTTTTCCCGAAACCCCAATTAGGGTTTTCCGAAACCCCAATTAGGGTTTTCCCGAAACCCCAATTAGGGTTTTCCCGAAACCCCAATTAGGGTTTTCCCGAAACCCCAATTAGGGTTTTCCGATACTCCAATTAGGATTTTCCCGAAACCCAAATTAGGATTTTCCCGAAACCCCAATTAGGGTTTTCCCGAAACCGAAACCCGAAATAGGGTTTCACCGAAACCCCAATGTTCACCTTCACTGAACTTCCAAATATGGCAAGTATTAAATTCCCAGCAATTACCACTATAAAGTTTTTGCAATTTCCCAATTATTATGCAAATTAGGTCTTCATTTACATAATAAATATCTGCCAATGTTCCTGTCATTCTAAATTACATATGCCACAAGTGTTTCATAACCCTATTATCGAACACAGCAGATTTATAGAATTATCCTCATTAATTATGCAAATTAGATAGTGATTTGCATAATTGTAATTTAATTATGTCAAGCATCACCGTTAATCGGTTCTCGAAGATTTTTAAACAAACCGCCCTGCAGTTCCCAAACAAGCTGCTAGGGAGCTTAAACTCACGTGACTTCTTCCCTAGCACACCATTCAAAATTCACCATTCACCTACCATTCAAAATTCATGACCCTAGCATGTCCAGATCTCGAGATATCAAAACCGGAAGTTCTGCTGCAATGCCAACAAAAGCCGCCAGGGGGCCCAAAATCTAATCATTTGTAGGTCTCATCAAGATCTACGCACCGACCGAGTTACATAACAATCCATCTAAAGCTTCTTGAGTTATCGTGCTAAACCACATACAAACACACACACACACATACACACACATACAAACGCTATGGAAAACATAACCTTCTCAGCGAAGGTAATAATGTTCATCGTAAATCACAACAGACTGAAACAAGCTCCTCATGCCATGTGGTTGCGAGGGGGAGAATCCTGGGTGACCTTTCGTGACCTTGTGTGCCTTATGTTAGTAATTCGGAATCGTACTATGCGTTATGTTGTAGATTCAGGCGACCTTGCCGCTTGTAAGGTCGAATTCTGGGCCGCTTTTGCTACACGTATTGATAAATTCCATTGTAACTTTATTATTTTGACAGGGATCGCTTTCAATAGAATCTGATGAATAGTTATCTATCTTTAATTCCTTTCCAACCTTCCCCAGAAAAATCCACTCTTCGCATTATATACAGTGAATGTGGAATGTTGTTCCTATGACCTTTCCGAAGGTATTATGTTTTAGAAGAGCACATACATATTATAATCTGACCTCTGGACGGTAAATTGACGGCATTGAGTGTGTAAATGTCATAACTTTTTTGTCCAAAATCTAGGTTTAGGTGAGATAAACGTAGAAATGTGGTACACCATATGTGGCGTTATGGTATGTAAAAGGAGTCCCTGTAATGTCTGCAAAGGTCAGGTGGTCAACACGCGACATGACACGGAGAATCTGGATCAGGACCTCGGGGGCAAAGGTCACGTCTTCTGTGTGTGGGAGGGGAAGTTAGCGTCTACTCCCGGGCAGTCCCACCGAGAAGCGTTTAAACAACAGAAGGTGTCAATCTCCCATGTCCGCTATCAATTATTGGGCAGCTGTCGGTCATTGGCTGAAATGTGTGTCAAGGTCAGGTCAAAGGTTATGGTAACGACGACCTCGGGTCGCCATAAAGGCCGCCATGACACCTGTTATTAGCACATACTAGTATTCTAGCCGCGCGTACTGATGTAGGATACTCTCTGTCAAGTCCCATATCATAATGAAAAAAAAATGGTTGTCATACCTTTTTTTGCGTTATAATACCTACGTTCTCCCTATACTTTCTGTTTATAATTATGAGCTAACTCATACTCCATGCGCATCTTGCCCTTGGTCGGCCTTGGTCGTTTCCTTGACTTCAACTTCAACTTCTTTGATCCCTGACTTTGATTTACCGCAGCTACAAGAGCCACTGTATCCGACGGCTCAAACTACAAGTGACAGTTAATGCCTTTCTAATTTTAAGTTCAAGGTCGGGGAGGGGGGTCGTCCGGATTCATGCCGGCCTCTACTTATCTCACTACGACCCTCTCCTTTTCATCAAAATAACCCCTCTGCTATATGAATAGAGTGACCCATACGCGGAACTACCGATCATTAGCAGCGTCTGGTTCCAATGTCATGTTTCAGTCGTCACCGATAAATCCTTAGCCGTGACCCATACCAAGGTCTCGACCAAGACCAGCTCCAAGTTTGATAAGTTCAAGATGCCGCGGAAGTGGTCGTTAGACTTGCATGACTTAGTCTGATGATAAGCACAACGGGAAGCAACTCTCGTTATGACAATTTTAAATTATATAAAGAAGCCATAAAAAAACGAAGTGATCCATATCCCATCCTTCCTTATACCTTTGAAAAATCTACCTTTCTAATGATTTGAACTAAATTCTTACATTTGTTTCTTATTGAAAAAAAAAACAGAGTGTGCAAACGAAAAACCAGAATCTGAATCCAAATTCAGTGTGATATCTTCCTTTGCCCCTGTGACAGATAACGGCATGTTTTTACTTGTTATCAACATTCCACATCCTCAAACCTTTCTATCATCTTTCTCTGACATGTGGTCTTCACCTGTTCATGACATACTTCATCTGTGTTCCCAAAGCCTGAAGTAATTATCGCATAGAGTTCGGCATGTATATAAAACAGCTGTACAAGCATTTTTCCAATCTGGTCTGTAAAGGGTAGGTGACAAGGTTCGGCTGGTGTTATACCTGTGGTCACTATCATTGAAAGGCATTTCACCAGGCGCTTATAACATTGTAAGTATACCTAGAACTGGGTTATCACAATGACCTGTACTTAGCTTGCAAGAGCATAAACATACAATAACGGTCTTTCATTCATTCACTCATTCATTCACTCATTCATTAACTCATTCATTAACTAATAGCTGTACGAAACTATTTTGTGCTGTTCAATGATAGTGTGTCAGGGAAAAGGTACTTACTTCAAAAGTTTCGACTTTTATGTAACTTACAGGAGTCAAAGTAAGAAAATGATTATGTATATTGTGCTAACATGATATGATATGATAAGCTGTGATATAATATCACAGGTTTAAATGTTTAGAGAAGAAAAATATCAAGCACCTAACATGATAACGTAGTAAATGACAACATATCATTTGCACGCAATACGAATATCATAAGTAGGGGTCTACTGCATATCATGACTTGGACAGTTCGTACTAAGTCTTGTAACATAGCCATCCTCCACATGTGACCACGTTTCGTAATCTGAAATCCCATCCATCGATGGAAACGTGACCCGTATCGTAACCATATAGCCAGGAAGGCTTTGCCTGCATTTCTTCACGCTTAAAATAGACTTCATCCCACATCAAGTTCACGACCAGCCACAGGACACGTCAGCCGGCAGGCCAGGCCATCCGAAACACATGTTGGCTCACCGACAGTCGCCCGGACTCCAGTAGGGCGTGGGAAAGTCCGTACTACTCTTATTGTGGATATCTCCGGGCGACTTGCCTAAATCCTGCTCTAAGACCTGCGCCCACTGTACTGACATGCCATGCCCGACAGAAGCCAAGCTGCAGGCCTAATCAAATACATGCGGAGGATAGCCGGACGTACCAACATTGCGGCCCAACAGCCACATGTTGTTTTCTATTATGTTTACATATTGTTTTTGCTCTGTTTCTTCATCTTCCTCTTCTTCTCCAAACAAATAAAGTCAATGACCTGGACCAGACGGTTGTCACCATGGTAACTGGTGCTGTAGCAGACACCTTGTGGTGTTGGGTTACATTTTGTAGCAGGACAACTGGATTGGCTTCTTTCTTATCTGCTTCTCACCATATATTATATTATATACTATATTATCTGAACGTGTTTGAGTAACAATAAACAGAGCAGTAGTTTGTTAGGATAGGACATGTGACGGTAAACATTGCTTTGCAAATGTTCCAATTACATTTATAAAATAGCATTTAAGAGTTATGAACAGGTATAGACTTAGTCCTTCAGCCACATGACTGTATGGTCATGGAGTAGAAAGAGTAGAATGCTGCAATTACTCTAATCATTGGACTGGGGTAGTGCTAATTTATGCGTCCTCAGCTTGTTGAACGTTTTCATTCACTCTGTCAGTTTTGCCGTTACATTTTGTTTCTTTTTTATAAAAAAACAGTTCTTTGCTACTTGCAGGGTCAGAGTTGTTCTTACCATTAGTTCAGGTCTAGAATACAAGATTGCCACAGATTGCATCGAAGTAGAAGCCAAAGGTGAACTTCCTTCCTTCCTTCATGGCAACGGCGGAACATACCGTACCTCCCCCTCCTCACGTTCCGGTCAACTGGTGTGAATCCCGCGTGCAAATTGATTCGGAAACGTGTGTTTAAGTGTAATCAATAACCGGGACATAAACGGGTGAAGTGTATGAATGAAGCCTGGTATCCAAACCTATTTTAGCTGCCGAGTCTCCTTCGTCCTCTTCGCAAATCGACCAGGGTCAGACCTATTTGCGAAGAGGACGAAAGAAACTCGGCAACTATTAGTAAATTTAAATAGGTTTGGATACCACAGCACCAAAGAACGGCAGTTAAGCCACACTGTCTTAATTTTATGGATGGCATCCTCTGAAGACCCCTAAACTAGTGCGCGCGGGCGAATAAAAAATTTCACCCCCCCCCCCCCCAAAAAATGCTGCTGAACCACAGGAATACAAAGCTGGTATTGTGATTTTGCGGTTACCGTAGTACATAGCGACTTTTACAACAAGCCGGCACATGCTGGCCTTATGCGGCATTTATGAGTCGCCTACTCTACTGAGTTCTGGAGTTCCGTGGAGCCTCGGTAGCCTGGGCGCCCTGTCGCTAGCTACCATGGACTACGGAGAATGGCACCCAGGCCAGAGCCTAGGAGGAGGTGATTTTTTTTTAGTACAGGCGAAAATCAATGCGCGCGTGCATATCATCCATAAAATTAAATCAGTGTGGCCTAATGGGTGAAGGGCCGTTTACAGGGCTGACTGAAGCCCCTGACCGTCTGACGTGATAGCCGGCCCCCATGCGGCACGTCCCAGATACACAATTGTCACGGACAGGTGGAGAGTCGGGGCGGACCGTACAGTTTAACCTCGCACCACGGCTCCGTGGTTTATTGTAGTCCCTTGTCACCACAGGACTTGGCCATGACCGATACAAAACCTCCGGGTTGAACCGTTCAGTGTTCTTTCTTAATTTTCTTCTACTGAAATAAGAGAGACAAAATCCTTCCAACAGCAAGCTTCAAGGCAACGACTTTCAACCACCTGCCATCACTGCATGTGTGTGCATGTGCCCGCGCACACGGGCATATGCACACACGGGCACAGTGCATGAGTGCCATTTAAAACTCGTTTGGTACTTCCCACTTCTATATGCATGTTTTCTACCGTAAAACCCCAACATCACAACTCAGATACTAGTATTAAGAGATGAACGGAGCACAGTAGATGGTTGTTCTATCAATGCTGTAATAGAAAAGTGCATGTAGAGGTTTCTCATTGTTTTTCTAACGTGCCACGGATATATCGAGTTCATCCAGTGGGTCAGTCGTTTTCTCTTTACATTACGATTGTACTTATGTTTAATTGGTGTGACTAACGACAGCAAGTAATTCAGAACGATATAGTCTACCACATAATCTAGGGAATATCAAGTAGTATTGTGTAGCTGCCCTTCGACCGTTACTGATACTTCGTGCTGATTTGAAACATGTTAAATCTTGGAAGAAATAGGCATCTGTTATCTCACTTGCCCTAAGAGTACGGAATGATTAACTTGGCTATCTGCCCTCTCCTTCCGGCGTAGAGATCGGGGAACATAAAACGAGTTGGCCTCCAGAAAACGTCACCACCGGCAGTTTAAAGTTCCATAGCCGTCAGCCAAACTTCCTGCGTCATTTCCGACAGCCCAGTGAAATATAACGGTGTCATTCGAGAGATCAATAGCTATTTCAAACTCCTCAAATAGCTTAATAAGTAGAAATAGATTCAGTATTGTTTTCATTTCGCTCTTAATTCATTCATACACTAGTAATTCATTCTTCTTTGTTAAGTATACACACGTCGTATAAAGTGTTTTGTTTTGTTTTGTTTTGTTTTGTTTTCTTTGCAATTAGCATTCAGGCATGGTTTTTAAATAAAGCTAATAGAAAACAAATGACGTGCTTTTTGCTTTCTTGCCAGTCTGAGACCAAAGTAGTTTTCTTAATTACGTTAACGATTACGGGGCTTCTGGCCAAGGCAGGTTTATCAGATATCCGAAGTGGAGATTTTCAATCACTACAATCCACTATGTGTCCGTTACCAAGCTCAACACGGGCCATTAAACAAGCATGTCTTCATGTTGCAAGTTCAAGATTATAGACTTCCGCTCAGAGATCATTAATCCACCCAAGTGATGACCTCAGCAGTTCCAGCCGGTCTACGTTAGGCCATGTTGATTTGATGATATGGATGACATCCTCTGGGAACCCCAAACTGATGCGAGCGTGCGAGTTAAAAACTGGTTTGGCCAAACAAAAAGTTATCTTCATTATGAAACCTAAGTGGTCAAGAAGGTGGAACAAATGACTCAACACACAGAGTATGGTGTACCGAACAATAGATTTTTCATTTTTGTTGTTTCACATCTTCTTTTTGAGACTTTCGAATTGACTTTGGCGTCCTACGACATTAGTATCCGTTTCCGATTTTGGAGGGCAATTTACGGCACATATTTGTTCATTTTGCAGCTGATTTGTATGATTTGCAGTAT
The DNA here is from genome assembly GCA_013266295.2 of Branchiostoma floridae x Branchiostoma japonicum. Lineage (NCBI taxonomy): Eukaryota > Metazoa > Chordata > Leptocardii > Amphioxiformes > Branchiostomatidae > Branchiostoma > Branchiostoma floridae x Branchiostoma japonicum. The sequence continues at coordinate 7,281,114 of CM023824.1, forward strand.
GGTTGAAAACTTTTTGGAAACGAACGAAAATTGATGCGCGCGTGGATGTCATCCATATAATCAAATCAACACGGCCTTATGGCACCGTTTGGCTAAAATGTCTGTTGTACGTGTGACCCCTACTGACTCTGCACAAGCTGCGAATTACTGGGGACGGTGTCTAGGTTTCACTGTGACAAAATACATTTTTTTACCCGTATGTAACAAAGAACATGTGTCATTGGAAGTTTCATACAGAACGGTGTCTGTAAGATCAATAAAATGAAGTACGTTTTGTTTAGTTTGTCCTTTAGCCAAACGTGATTTCCTAAAACGACAGTTAAAGAAAAAGTAGGAAAAGCTGGAAGTAATCAATCACGAGTTCCAGCTGCAGGAACTCGCGTTACCAGAAATGAAAGAAGGGCGCTGAGTAAAATAAGAAACTTTTGAAACAAGAAACAGAAAAATTGCTTGTTGAAAGTTGTACACGATCTCGACTATCAAAAAAACAACAACTATGTACTGGTGCTGGAGTAAGGGTGTTTCATAGGTGCTTTCTGTGGAGTTCTTGCCTGGGCCTTGTTATCTTCTGTACAACATTGATTGTCAACTGATGTTTCCAGTTACCCAAAACCTGCTTGGCTGCTGCCTGGAATCAGATGCCCTTTGGCTGGTTCCTGTCAAACAAATGATCTACTCCCTTCTATCCGTGTTTGCCAACATCAGCCTAGAGCTTTAGATGTGGCAGTGGCGATTTGGCCGCTCAACTATCATTCAACTCTTCGTAATTTATGGGATTACTCTGAGAGCTTGCTTAAGCAGCATTTGTTGAGTGAAGGGGATCTTGTAAAGCATACAGCTTTGCTGGCAAATGGAATCAAATGTTCAAACAACAATATCTCGCCAAAATCACCACTCGGGGGTGATACATGTAACAATCCCTATAGGTCGGGTGCAAACCACGAACTGTTGTAGGGGAGGATCTAGCTTCGTTTCTCTTTTTGTGTTGGCTTACTTCTCTCGTGTCAATACTTCCCGGGCAGAAGTATTGTTTTGGGCGGCGCTTGTTTAGAGGGAGAGTTCGGATGTATCTTGTCCTGAGCAGTGAAGATTGAAAGTGAGTGGACGGAGATTGGGTTTCAGTTGATTGACAGGGTTGTAACCCAGTATGTCCTGGGTGGTAGGATGTGGTATGAGGTCGCCAGAAATTTGTACTGTGCTGCAATCATGGTATGAAATATAAACCAGGGTGTAATACGGGGGTGAGTTACTTGTACGTCATACAATCGTAAGAGAAATACAACTGTCACCTATACCATGATGTAATTCAATCGGGTATTCCCGTGATCATACAATACAGTTCCAAAACATTCACGGATCCCCAAAAAACACTTCCCAGAAGCCTGAAATCTCGATTTCTTGTTTGGTAACTTTTTTCATCGCTGTGTTTTTACAGGGCTATCCACTGGGTCACTACCAGGAGGCGCTGAGAACGCATGACGATTGGACGACGCAGGGTGCTGCCGTGGTGGTTGTCGGGAAACGCGTGACACAGGCAGATCGCACACTTTCCTCTCGTAAATTTCAACTTCAGCTGCCGTAGTCCGTCTCGCGAGATTTCGCGAGATGTCAGGACAGGATATGGCGTTAAAATACACTTTGGCAATGTAACCTCTATCGAAAAAAACACCTCTATTTTTCGAGAGCTTACAAAAGGATACTACTTTTATTCGTTGCAAAAGGTATTTGCTATAATATGAGCAAGAAAAATTCTAAGAGAAGAGAAAGAAACATATCCACGATGTCTCCCGGACTACTTGTTGAGTCTTTAGTTTGGCAGCTCAACCTCAGTGAGAACGGCACACTCTGTTCAGTCATCATCGATCATCTATTAATCATTGTCAAAATCTATTTTTTTTTCCCCAATATCTCCACTTGGCTGTTATAAAAATCATGATTGCTCACCGTTCCAAATGTGGTCCATTTTTATTTAAAAAACAGGAAGATTTTCTTGGTTTTACGAAAAAAGTCAAACTTGATTACTCACCGTCCCAAATTTGGTCCATTTATATATATATATTTCTTTTGGTTTTACGAAAAAGTCCAAATTTGTACCATGCCGTTCTCATAGTATTCAGCTGAGTTGCTTATTTTTGAGTCGCTATATGTTTTATTACTTTCCATATAGTGCCTGCTACTGTATTTACTGCATGCAATGCATCTTCTGAAAGTCGTCTGTTATGGCATGGGCCACATACAGTAACCAACATGTGATTATCCTTGCCACACAGGAGGACAACACGATACACGACAATGCAATTCACCATCGGCGGAAAAGAAAAGCCATCCGGAGCCCGCACATGCGGTGGCCACATGGCATCATTCCATACACTTTTGATGGCACATTCAGTGAGTATTCACTCGGTGGCTTGTCTGTTTGTAATGTGTAAATGTTCATTTCGTGTACATCTATCCGGCATACTTCATGAAAGGCACCGGTTGAAGTTATCGGTCGAGTTACGAAGAAAGTTTTGCTGAGAAAGTAAGTTCTAAGATTAATAATAGTCAAAATATTGGGAAGTAAAGAAATATCAGAAAAATGAAGATCAAAACTAATAAGAAATATCATTCAATACATGTCGCCAGCAATGTTCATGTATATGTATATGTATTGTACAGGAACTACATGTATATCATGGCAACCGGTGACTCTCCATGTCCTGTATGTGACGTAACCACCCATGTGCATGACGTATGTATTTCCTGTTGTAGGCGGCTATGACCAGGGTATAGTGACCAAAGCCATGAGACACTGGGAGGAACACACGTGTCTAAGATTCGTGGCCCTGGGCAGCCCACAGGCCAGAAATCTGCCCACAGACAACTACATCAAGTTTATCAAGGGTACAGGGTACGTGCGATAGATATAAGGTTGTATGAATAAAAAAATGTACGCTTGAAATAAAGGATTACTTACGACTAAAAGTTCAGCTTTGAGAACATTTCAAATGCCATCCGCCATCTTTCTTCAGCTCTGAAAAGGTCGTGATCTGGAAGTTAAGGTCATACGGGTCACGTGACTGGACGGTGTACCTCTAAGTAAAAAAGGGACATTTCCTTACGTATCCTTATGTCAGGAAGTGATGCAGATATATTTTTTTAGGTCTGCCAATTGACTCGTGTGTCAAGCGAATTTTCACATGTACTAGTATCTGGAACATGCACAATTAACATGATTTCTTACGTTTCTTGGGACGGAATTTAACTGTAATGACTTCTGTTGCAGCTGTTGGAGTAAGGTGGGCATGTTCTGGTGGACCGCTGAACAGAAGCTTTCCCTGGGCAACGAGTGTTTACAGAGCAAATACGCGGTAAGAGTAACTGGCTGTAAGTCAGGTATTCTCGTAACGTTTTCATTGTTATTCAACGGTTGCATTGTGACATTGTTCAAAACATGTGTATATGTTTCAGGAAACCAATCTGTTTGTCTCTTGTCTGGATATCTAGGTCGCCATTGCTGTTCACGAAATGGGACACGCCATTGGGTTTTTCCATGAGCATGCGCGACCGGACAGAAACAATTACGTCACGATACAGTGGGACAATATACGCTGGGGAAGGTAAGATCTCGCCTTAAAACATTTAATTAATCAATAAGTTCGTATTGTTGTGATTTTTCTATCAACCTGTATCCCATCCTTTCATGTTGTTTATTTGAATGACCAGCACGATCGATTGTCTTTTTTCACTTTTTGAAAGAACTTTAGAGCCATGCATAGAAAGCACGTTTCGTGTATTTTTGAATCTTCCATCCCCAGGTATCGCCACTTCTTCCGTTTCGGTTACAACATGATTGAGACATTCGATGTCCCTTACGACTACCTGTCCATCATGCACTACGCAGATAATGTAAGTTCAACTCTTGATTTACGTTTTTATGTCATATGCTCCATAATATTGTTTTATTTTCTCGATGATAAGATTACGTTTTTTTATTGTGGAACCTGGTGTCATGTTCATTCTACAGTTTTGAGTATCGTTATGTCGGGAAAGTTGCAAAGTAAAGCATAGACACCATAGTTTTTTTTTAAGCGTCCCCCTTATGTATCATCAGGAATTTTCCTGGAACGCGCACACCCTGCGCACCATAGAGACACGTGACCCCGCCTACCAGAACATCATCGGACAGAGGATCTCCCTGTCGTTCCTGGACATCAAGATGACCAATCAGATGTACAAATGTGCAGGTGGGTTTAGACATGTTCGCCGGTTTATTCGTGTCGATCTATGAGCTTTTTCATATGAATTTATGTAAAATGTAGGCCCAATATTCTCTAATGAAAATTCCAGAGCCACACATATTCTTGCAAAACTTTCCATATTTAGTTGTCAATATCTATAATTTAAAAGTAAATTTAGGCGAACGCTGATTGTAACAATTTTATTGTATAATCTTTCAGCACAGACGTATGTTTAATATCACTGCTAGGTATCATTTTGGTTTTCTGCTTAAGGAATGTCTGTCACTCTGCACAAAATCTGTAAGACTTTCTTTCCTCCGTCCTACAGCGCGCTGCCCCTTGTACGTGAGGTGTAACAAGCCGAACAGTTTCGTGGGGCCGACGTGCCGGTGTATGTGTCCCGGGTACCACGGGCTGGGCACCACGGAGTGTCCGCAAGAGTCCACACACATCGTGCACGGGTACGGCCCGCACAGGCACAGACTAGGTACGTACGTTTCTCATTACATTGTGTTTGAAATAAATCCTTATTTACAGCTTTTCAATTCAATTCAAATCAACACAATCATTATCACTCACCAAATTTTCGACCGTATATGTATTCTTAGAATAGACTAGTATTATAGTCTTGATTGCTTGATTGCAGGCTGTGATCTAAGACAGCCTTTTTGGTAATACGACAGCTGTGTTCTACACATGCACGACTATCCCACAAAAATGCCATCAGCTTGCGATCGTACGACGATCGTACGACAAATGTGACAGGACCGCAAGTCTGAACTGAAAATATTTTCCTCTTCTCCGCTTCCAGATTGTTACCAACACATGAACGACTATCCTAAGAATGTCCTCCGTTTGCGATCGTACGACGATCGTACGATAAATGTACGATCTAAACTGGATTTTTTCCCTCCTCTCCGTCTACAGACTGTTACCAAGGTAACGGGAACAGGTACAGAGGTAGCCGCAGCTGGACCCGGAGCGGTCACCCCTGTCTGAACTGGTCCAACACGCTGGATCGTGACGTGTCCACCCTGTCCTACCCGCACGGCTCGGCAGGGATAGGGAACCACAACTACTGCCGGAACCCCTACCCGGGCAGCCCCCAGCCGTGGTGCTACGTGGGGGACATACGGATCTTCTGGGAGTACTGTGACGTACCTCGATGTGATTATTAATGACCAATGTTAGTCCCCCCATTCCACTAGACAGCGATCGCTGAGCGACCGTACGGTGACCAAAATTGGATTTGTGTGGTTAATAGAATATTCTTCAATCAGTGACTTTTGAAAAGGTAACAAAACACGTACCTCCGAATTTTCGACGTCCACTGTACGTCTTGATCACGGAGCTCGAGTGACCTAGTATCGCGAGAGCAAGAGACTATGTCGAGACTTGTGTAGATCTGGATTTGTATGACTATTGATTTTATATTTAGAATATGATGCAAGACGTAAAAGTATGGTTTTTAAGAAAGAAAAAACACGCAAAACGTTTTGAGCGATCTGTCAAATCTTTGGTCTTTCAGCGGTCGCTTAGCGGTTGCAGCCAGTGAAAAGGGGTGTTACTAGAGCCATAGGTTTGACTGGTGTGACCTGAATGTTCACTTTCTAGCCAATACCGTACTTTGATATCTGTTTGGTCTTCACTCTTGCCAAGTTCCTGTCCGTAGTTACCACAAAGCATTGATTGATCATATACCGTGTGTGTATATATACATTGTACTGTGTATGTGTGCCGATAAAAATACATGTACGTAAGCACGTCAGTAAAATGTAAATGAGTGATACTGTAAGAACCTATTACCAAGTAAGCTGAACCAAATGACGTTTCTATGTGCGTCTAGTTAGTTTTGTGTGCATTGTTTAAACGTGTAAAAATGTGCTCGTTGGCTGTAACAGAAAAACATTCAGCTATAGGAAAGCGTCCATAAAGACCGACGATTTCTGATTGACTATCGTTGGTGAACCAAAAAGGTACGCTACCTCAGTAACTAGTTCACAAACCAGGACAGGGGATAGTATTACCTTCCAGGCCATGCAAGAACGTCGGCAGAACGAAGTGCGCCTGCGCAAAACCACGGGTCCTATTGGATGTTTGGTCAACGTTGCATCAGAATTTTGTCCGTTGCATATTAATATCTTTTCCGACACAACATTTGAATACTACAGACGGGATATCATCCTTAAATACGTGAACACGACCTTAAACGATACGTTCTGTAGAAGCGCTATGCACATTACGTTTCGCGCAGGCGCAGTGCGTTCTTCCAGTGCTTCCTGGAGTTCATCGGGTCACGTGTCCGAAGAAGTGGGTCACTAGTCCTGATGAAGTAAGCCATCAGGAGAAATGTTTGAAATTTCAGTTTATTTGCCACATATCAACACATATAAACCTTGTTGAAAGATAAAACGTTTGATCCAACATAAAGAAATTTTCTCACCTACAGCTTTCGACCAGTCACTCTGGTCTTCTTCAATAGACTGACCCAGTGAGACTTGTCACGTGGGTTCTCTGAAGTGTGACGTCAACACTGGGTCAAAGGTATCTGGTAAACGATGTCGGCTCCCGTCGCGGTTGAGTGATGGGCCCTGATGTAAATAGCCTCTTTCACCCCTCGCAGGAAGTAGTCTTGTTCAGTGTTCAGTATTCTTACAGTGTCCAGTGTAAGAATACTGGACACTGAATAAGACTACTAAGTTTTAACTTTCAACATGTAACTACCAACACAGATGAACTTTCATGACATAAACTTTCATGTTGGGTTAGAAAGACGTTGGTATGACAGAAAGGAAAATTAGAAACTGTAAAAACTGTAAAACTAATCTCCAGATTGCCTGAAAATAACTTCAGGGGTAAAAATACTCATATTGTGAGGGCTAGTGTAGTGTTTTCTTCAGGGTTTATGGATGTGAGGATTACGATGCCTTTCGCAGGCGAAAGAAACAAGCTACGTGTACACGTTGACAAAAAACTCTGCCTTGTGCATTGCACATTGTTATTATGAGGCATCCTATTACCTCAAATATGAATTCAATACGTTTCTATATACTATGTATATTGTTGCACCAATATGAGTTATACTGTATTTACATCGAGACCTATGATATATGTTATCAAGTGTTTTTATATGCATCGCTTTCGCTATTATATATGATTCATGGGGAAGGAATAGACAAACCTCCTTACGAAGGCCCACAACGACACTGCGCGACCCCTCTTCCAAAGCCCGACGAGAGAGCCTGTGGAAGAGGTGTCGCGCAGGTATAGCCCTTCGCAGCCGTCTCTCACCGGGCTTTGGAAGAGGTGTCGCGCAGGTATAGCCCTTCGCAGCGCTCTCTTGCCGGCCTTTGGAATAGGTGTGTCGTTGTAGGCCTTCGTACTTCCTAGTAATGTTCGAGGCGTTTTTAGCTGAATATGTAGTGTCCGAAGTGGTACCAAAGGGCTAAAGATCAACAATGCTTGTAGCAGAGTCAACAATACAGTGATGGTATGTGTTAAGTAACTAAGTGTACTTGATGATATTTTCACAATGATCAGTTTTTGTATTCATCACCGAAATCATGGTCGTAATATATTACAATAACAGTGCTTTGTACATGTGTTGTCTTCTTCCTAACTAATTAATTAAAAATGTTGCTTGGAACCTGATACCATAATGATAAACTTTATTGCACAACAGTTGTACTGAGTACAACGTATGACATCTACTGATATATATATATAACCACAAATATACCATGAGTTACAAAAATTAGAAGACTACATGACTATGAGATGAGCATCTGAACGTGCTTTTACAATCAATGGTACTTTTACCGCAGTATTCTAAAATAAAAAGTGATAAACTTGTCAGATCGTACAAAAATATGGGAAATGTGCAAATAGAAGATTAATTATAAAAATAACAGATCATCAGTTGGAAAAAGAATGAATATGGGTGAGCAGTACTAGTAACAGTAATCAAGTATTCACACAAGAATGTTTTCGTCATGATTTAATGCACAATTCCTCCACCTTACCATTCTTATGATGAGGTTAGTTAAGTACAAGAGTACAGCGATATATACAAAACAATAGAAGAAAAATGAGAAACGTAGTCATTACTGTTGACACAAACCCCTTATGAATATTGATGCCTTTTTCTACCCTTCAAATGAATAGAGAATAGTACATGAGATCCCTTTGTGATTTTATGATTATTTTGCTGATATCGTTTAGAGACAACTCTTAGCTGTGTTTTTAGGAATTGGTACAGATGGTATAAAACTCATTGCGACTTTAATATACATTATATAAATATTTATATATATCAATGAAGCTAAGTAAAAAGCACCAGATGGGGAATCATTTCAAATAGATAACATCCTCATAAACGTTATAGGAGGAGCTAGCGCTGTACGTTGTAGATACAACCTAAACTACAACCTACCAGCATGACGTTTTCTAACCTAAAGTTTAACATGTTTTGCAGCTAGTATAGACATTAGAATAAATCTTAACGTATAAAACTTAGAACATCTGTAGAGAACAAAGCTGCCACCAAAGAATTCCAGTAGTCTGAATAGGACAAATTAAATGTTCTAATCCACCTCTACTAGAAATTGATCAAAACTCTACCCTGTCCTTCTCTACCCCATGCGCTTTCGGTCATGAAAAATCCCAAGACTATATGGTATTATTAAATCATCCTAGCGAAGGTAAAAACTTCAAACTTTTGGGACAAAACATTGGCGTCGACGTCGTAACAGATTTCTGTATTTTAGCATATCATAAAGAATAGGACAGTCAAAACAATTAGTGTTTCTACACATGATGGTTCCTTCACGGCCGCGTTGTCTTCCGCCCGCAAAAGAAGTCTTCTTAGCACCATATTCTTTTCAGAATGTCTGTATTCAGTTTCAGCTTCTATAGCGGGAAGGACACGTCGACAAATTACAATTCCGAACCATATGAAGAAGACAAAGTCTGATGTTTGTTATTGATATGAGGTACAGGACTTGCTCAGCGCCGTGCGCATGCGTGGTGACCTCTCATTGACACCTGGGGATGTCACAGTACTCCCAGAAGACCCGGATGTCCGACACGTAGCACCACGGCTGGGGGCTGCCCGCGTACGGGTTCCGGCAGTAGTTGTGGTTCCCTATCCCGCCGGCAGAGTTCGGGTAGGTGAGGACGGACACGTCACGGTCTAGTGTGTAGGCCCAGTTCATGCAGGCGTGCCCGCTGCGGGTCCAACTCCGGGTGCCTCGGTACGTGGTTCCCGTGCCCTCGTAGCAGTCTGGAAGGTACGAATGACGAGATTCAAGTAAGAGCTACATCAAGGAACTGAATAGAGCTAGTTTACAGTTTATATACTGCGCAAGGCTAGATTCAAATCACTCATGATCAACTCCTACAAAATTTTGATGAATAAACATTTTTCATTGCCTTTCAAAAATGCGCAATATCGTTTGTTGTCCATTGATCATGCATTTATCATAAAAGCATTTGACCTTGATGATAAGCCCAGAACTTTACTATAGCAAAAGCTTTAGTCTTAAGAAAAGGCTATTTGTTTTCATTTGTATTGTTCTTTACAAAAATTGACATATCACTAACTTCTGAGACAACAAACGCTTACCTAAGTAATGGCCGCCGTAACCATGCACCACCTGAATAGCGTTGTTCATTGGACATTCCTTGGCCCCTAACCCGTGATAGTTGGGACACAGACAGCGGCAGGTCGGTCCGAGGAAACTGTTCGGGTACGTACATCTCTGGTAATACGGGCAGCGGGCTGCAAGCGAAACCCAAAAAAAAAACGTGAAAGTTTTGTTTCAGAATTTCGGATAATGATGGTATTAAGGAATGTGGTAACCAAAATTACAGAAGACTAGTTATTTGTTTCAATTATAACCATTAGGAAGGGAATGAGCATATTTCACAAGATCTTGGTACACCATCTTTACATTTTGAGATCTACGATGAGTTTAATGGATCAACGTTGTAGTAGGTTCTCAGGATCCATCCAGAGATCTAGAAGGCGAAGGTACGATTCTGGATAGTCCATGTGTATCCAGAACCGTGCCGGGGGCAAATCAAGTATACTGTCTTAGGGAGACTATCCAGAACCGTGCCTGATCCTAAAACTGACCCATGCAGGCATAGAAATAGATAGGCACAGATGTGGATACAATAATAACCGTTGAAATGATCATGACCGCTAGAAATTTAATGATAACATTTCTGAACATTCTGGCACAGTTTGCCAAAGGCATGTTAATGACAATTCTCTTCTTCGCAAGCTCCGAAGAGAACTGTGTTTCCCGTCTATTTCACAGACAAACACACACAAATGGGGTAGTGAGCTCACCGTCACGAATGACAATTCATCAATCTCCAAGCAGATTCTTGGGGGCAAGGGGAGTCTATAGTGGCCGCCTGTAACCATTTGCCGCCTGTAACCAACTAGGGTGGACAATTTGAATGTCCCCTGCCCCCGAAGGAATCTGCTTGAAGATTAAGAATTCATGTCTCACAGTTTACCTGCGCAGCTGTACATGTCGTTGGTCATTTTGATGTCGTAGTACGACAGGGAGATCCTCTGGCCGATGATGTTCTGGAAGGACGGGTCACGTGTCTGGATGGTGCGCCGGGTCTTAGAGTCCCACGAGAACTCCTATTGGGATGAGCAATCAACAAAAATCTAACTTTAATCATCAGGATGCTGTTAATTATCAAGATTGTAAGACCGGTAGATCACGTGCGTCTAGTTCTGTTCGGAACTATTTGAAATCTTTGTCAATGGTGTTACCACTTTACTGCAGTAACATAGTACCAGAATGTCGTGCCTTGTCCCAAATCCTACCACCACTAACGAAAGGCAACAAACAAGCTATAAAGAATCCGCAAAACTTGTGACATGTTTTTGCGGTAACATGTTTATCCTAGCCCGCTAAAAATTGCTTACGTTGTCCGAGTAGTGCATGATGGACAGGTAGTCGTACGGGATGTCAAACGTCTCGATCATGTTCCAGTAGAACTTTGAAAAATGGCGGTATCTGCAAAACAATGTAAGAAAACACTTGATATTTTTGGATGTACATCGCAAACGACTCTACCAAATACCATGATGAAGTTTGCAAGTAGGCCGTGGACAAGGTGCAGAACAGAACCTGAATAGGTTGCTGGTCACCTCTTTCAATATTGAGCATCGTCATTACCTTCCATACACGTGATTATCATAAATTGCACTTCTACAAACAAATATCGCAGTTTCCGACAGGCGGCCATGTTGAAACCCACCTGCCCCATCGGATGTTGTCCCACTCTATGGTGACGTAGTCATCTCTGTCCGGTCGCGCATGCTCGTGGAAGAACCCGATAGCATGTCCGATCTCATGCATGGCGATAGCGACCTGCATGCAACAGATGCAGGGAAGAAGAAATGGATCGTGAAAATAGATCATTACCATTAAGATTTAAGAGTCATTGCATGAGAAAACCAGGCAATTTCGGGGAAATGTCGGAAGATGGGGGTCGGCCAAATCCGCTCATATTTTGTATGTAGGATAGGTATGGGGAACTATCAACAGCCATATGATTAAAACCCTCCAGCTATTTTTTGTTATGGAGTTCTGGAACCCCCCATGGAGACCCTCAATAATTGGGGAATTTTTGCCTGGAAATTTCCAAAATTCGGATCGCTCTCTCCATAGTTCTACAAAAGATATTGGTATATGCTTTTAATTTTTAGATTTCTTTACATTTCTAGTCTCGGCAGACGAAATTTCAGACTCTGGCGTTGAACTTCAAAGGGTATGCTTGGGGGTTATCAAAACCATTGAAAGTAGTTTTTGAACTTCTTTGAATAGTAGGCATTTTCAAATGGCCATTTGTCACACAATCTGCATTTGTTTGGATTGGTTTTGATTTTTCTGAATAGAGGAACATCTAGTCATTAAGAAACAATCGTCGTTTATATGGGCTATAAATATTGTAAGTCGTGGGAAGGGGCTAATTATGTTTTTTTTTCGTTTCTGAAAAACACTGAATCAAGGAATTATGCCACCTTAATGCAAAAAGCATTGACTAGATCATTGTCTTTTTGAATCAGAATTATGTAGGGACATGGTAACTACTAAAGTAAATGCAAAAAAAAGTGATATGGGCTCTGTATGGGGTTTTTGAGAATACTTGAAATTGAATTAACTGACTGCGTGTGAAAGATGCTAATTGCCCCACTTTACATCAGCGGATTTGTTAATAACTTGCAGTTTGTGTATAGACAAAATAGTTAACAATAATCTGGGCTCTGCATGGGGGTTACTAGGACACTTTCACATTTTTTTGTTTCCTTTATAAGTGTGTAATTACATTATACATACATAATAACAGAAAAATCGCGACAAGTAGCACACCATGACAAGTTGCCAAAGCCATCTACAGCCATTGAAATAAATGTTCTCCCTTCTGAATGTTCTACACGGAGGTTAATAGGACTTTACATGTGCCATATTAAAGATATTAAAGATATCAGTGGATATTAAAGACCCTGCGGAAACAGAAGTACTATGAACTTTAAGGCAATAATAGCTAGATATTTAGTTTTCTATTTATACATTTATCATGCAATCTTCTACATTAAAATATTGGGGTCATCAGGACTTCATGTAATACCATTCACAGGCTACATGTACATGGATGCAGAGTTATATCATACATATTATTTTAACAATCATCTAGAAACAAGACCATAACAAAGGTCAAGACCAAAGGGCAATTCTGGGATAATTGTGCACATTGTACTTTTCTTGATTCAGCACAGCACTGCCAAACTGCGGTGTACAAACTGCAGTGACCATACAATTATCATTATGAGGATAAACCAAAAACAAGCTCTATCAAGAAACCATTACACATTATAAGAGCCACATCAGTCATAGTATAATACAACCTGCAAAATATACCAACACACGAGAATTTGATCTAAACCCAAGAAGGTTTAAACCTTCTTGCTAAAACTGTTGAAATGCCGATAATGATAAAAAGAACAAGTTCAGTTTTGTTGGACTGGTGATACAATAAGTAGAACCTAAGTAAGTGTCATGATAAGTAATTCTAGTCATGCATACAGCTTGACAAGTTGGGTAAAAAACTGACTTGTGATATTTTTATACTTCGTTACACATTACGCTACAAAACTCCTATCAAATACAAAAATCAATTTACACATGGGCATGTGCCTAGTATGGTCTCCAATGCCTGTATGAAAGTGACTTTTCTTGTCATGGAGCCTGCAATGCGCAGATGGAAATGGTCTGCTATACACTTTAGTTCCTTCAGCTTTAATGATTTGAGGCCTTTGGTTTTTGCCAGTTCGCACAAGTTTATGTCTTCAAACATAACCGGGTGACTGTAGTCAATGCTAGAGTACACTGTCTTTCGCAGGGCCTGCCACTCGCCTTCCTCTTCTATCGCCTCCATGTCAGTGGCCACAGATTCTGTGCTAGCGCTTTCCTGCTGTCTTTGTGCTGCTGACAGTCTAAAAAAAGTAGCTTGTAATCTGTTTGGCTGTACGCCACTCGCTGGGCTGGAACAACAGCTTCCCGTCAGCTCCCCTCACGTGCTGCATCTCCTGGGCCACTTGTACAGCATCGGCTTTCTGGCCAGACCTAGCACCCTGGTCAAAAATGTCAGTCAGATAAGTCTTCACTTTGTCTGACATCCGTTGGGCACCTTTGACTGTCCGGATTGCCCAGCCTTCACTAACAACCCGGGAGGATCCCACGACGTCAACTCCGGATTCTTCCCCAAGTGACAGTAGGGCAAAGTCAGGGCCATGAGCTATACCAGTCACAGCTTGAGCCCACTTCTTGCGTATTTTGTCGTATGTGGACTCGCGCTCCAGTTCCTTAAGGTGTTGTCCAACATCCATGTGGTCTTCTAGCTTGTTGGCTGAGCTGAAAGCTGCCACACATCCTGGCTCGGGGCAGTAGAACAACGTTGACGCTGTTCCAGCTGCTGGTGCTGTGATGTGACTTGTGTGTGACTGTGGTGGAGGACCAAACGGTGCCGTGATTGTCAGGGTTGGAAGGTCATGGGTCTGTGGTATTGTGGCAAAGGTCACCACTTCACCGACCCCAACATCAAAGGCCCTCCAGACTCTTATGTCTTCATCAGTTTCAAACAAGAAATTGTTCCACGACTTCACACCTTCCCATTTTTGTCTTGGAAGTTCTTTGTTTGTTTCGTCTGTTTGCGCCACGGCTATTCTACAGCCCTTGATACCACCGTGGGACTCCAACGCTTCTTTCATGTTTTCGGCCGTTAAGACGTCATGTTTTTCATTCACATACCGCCGTATGTGAGTTTTCATTGATGCTATCTTGCGGTCGCAAATGTCCTTGCCTGCCTGAGGGTCTGAAAAGTCAAAGCGCAGCACTGAGATACCAGTTTTCTGACTGATCGCTGGGAGAGACAAAATCAGTGGAGCACAGTGATAACATCCTGCATTGTCCGACCTCAAAAACACTTTTGACAGTGCAGGATTCTCCTTCTTGATGGTTTGAAGCACACTTTGAATAATTGCACAAACAGCTGACCAGTCCTGTCGGCAGTTGTTGAAAATGTGCACAAAACTCTTTTCATGGGTTCTAAATGAGCAGCTCATTTCATTTGGACTGCAAGAACAACACCAAACATCTGTTAAAATATAGAAAGCCCAGCTACATATGTATATTCAGCAATCCCCATGCAACAACAATAGCATTGAGGAGGATGCTTCTCAAGAATTCTGATCCAATATTACCGTATGCAACAGTTGATAAAACGTTTGCCATATTTTCAAGAATGCTTAGTGGGTTTAATTTTTTGTTTGAGAAGTCTGCTGTAAAATGGAACTTACCTCTGTATACAGCACAGCTGAAACGCCACACATCTCTGTATCAGCACTGAGTCTCATTTGGAGGATCCATTGTGGTATTTGTAAACAGGAGTGAAAAGTGCAGGAATCCACATTTCCTTGAGTTGGTACCATATTCCAACAAGCGCAACACCCAAAATGTATCGGTCACAGCAAATGACCACAATATGCAAGAATCGCACATCTTGCTGGTAAATGTACTCGGGGGGGGGGGGGGGGGAAGAATCAAAAGATTGTACTACTGAATCCCCCTCCATATCCTTCATACCCTATCATAGACCAGCCAAGTGGGAGAATTGATCCTTATCTTTAAGGCGACAAGGAGCGTCTGGGTCAGAGGAAAGAATAACATTGAAGACCCAGTCCCAGACAGGGAAAATGGGGGAGGGCTTATGTTTCACTATGGCCTATTCTTGTTATTTCTCCAACTTTCATACCTTGGCACATATCATATCAGCACATTTCAGATATATATAAATTGATATTCCTTGTTTCATATCCTAGGTCAGCTTTACTAGGAACTATTGACATTATAATCTATGTTTAATATGGTTTCGGTGTTTCGAAAATGTTTCACTATCTAATTCTACACCCATTCATATACTTATCATGTCTGTACTAATCCCCATGCAGAGCCCAAAGGCATTATGACCACTTTGTCTACTCACAGACTTCAAGTCAAGAATGCTTGTGTATAGAGCATTACTATCAGCTAATAGAAGGCGTGCAAATTAGTATCATTCGCTCGCAAAGTCAGTTAATTCAATTTCAAGCATTCTCAGAACCCCCATGTAGAGCCCATATCACTTTTTTTGCATTTACTTTAGTAGTCACCATGTCCCTACATAATTCTGATTCAAAAAGACAATGATCTAGTCAATACTTTTTGCATTAAGGTGGCATAATTGCTTGATTCAGTGTTTTTCAGAAACGAAAAAAACCCATAATTAGCCCCCTCCCACGACTTACAATATTTATAGCCCATATAAACGACGATTGTTTCTTAATGACTAGATGTTCCTCTATTCAGAAAAATCAAAACCAATCCAAACAAATGCAGATTGTGTGACAAATGGCCCTTTGAAAATGCCTAATATTCAAAGAAATTCAAATTCTACTTTCAATGGTTCTGATAACCCCCAAGCATACCCTTTGAAGTTCAGTACCAGATATTGAAATTTCGTCTGCTGAGACTAGAGATGTAAAGAAATCTAAAAATTAAAAGCATATACCAATATCTTTTGTAGAACTATGGAGAGAGCGATCCGAATTTTGGAAATTTCCAGGCAAAAATTCCCCAATTATTGAGGGTCTCCATGGGGGTCTCCAGAACTCCATAACAAAAAATAGCTGGAGGGTTTTAATCATATGGCTGTTGATAGTTCCCCATACCTATCCTACATACAAAATATGAGCGGATTTGGCCGACCCCCATCTTCCGGCCACTGCCTGGTTTTCTCGTGCAATGACTCTTAAAAGAATTGACAGATTCTAACACAAAGCAGGTCATCATAGAATCACCAAAAACAATTTAAAATGTACCTACCCCATTTTTGTTTTGTAAACACTCGTTATCCAATGAAAGCTTCTGCTCAGGAGTCCACCAGAACATCCCCACCTTACTCCAACAGCTGTGGGCATAGAGCAGTGGTTAGTGTTGGTTTATCATTGGTTCTTAGTCGTATCGTATTAGCAAGTTGTCATCAGTTTTTCATCAATTCAGAGGTGGTTTTCTTCACCTTCCAAGTATTAGAAAACCTTAGCAGAGTAGTTTCTTGACAGTTTTGGCCAGTTGTGTCATGATCCTTTCATTGTGGGGTATGTGCAAGAGGTTACTAAGCAGTGGATACTAGTATACTCTGCATTTTGTCACTTGATCGATGACATTGCAAATTTATTCAAAATTGTTCATTGATTACTTCACCTATCGACAATACTGACCCGCCACTCTTGACAAAGTGGATGTAGTTGTTTGTTGCTAGTATGTTTTCTTGAGGGTTGTCTCTGGCTACAAACTTCAGACACGTGTGTTCCTCCCAACGCCGCATGGCCTGGTGAACAATGTCCTTATCGGAGTCACCTGCAGGTGGAAAAGTTCAACAGGTGCAAACAGACGCAACAAAGAACGTTTACCAAAGCTGTTTTCTTGAAGATTTTAGTCATAGTTTATCACAATAATAATGATACCGATGATGACCACGGTGATGATCATGGCAATCAACATATCAACAACTTGCATGATATATAGTTATGGATTTATCATTTTTAATGTTTATTCAAAGTAATATAGCATATTATCACTACAAAGCAAGATTGTGGCAAGCTATGTCATAGATACTACATGCAGTGTTCATAAATATGGGTTTATTATAATGGTAGTTATGACTAGTGCCATTCGGCACCCATATGTACATGTAAATATAATACTTTGCATATCCACAGTTGACCATTGATAGCAGTTGGACTAAGTCAGTAAGTGCTAAGGTTTATTTGCTAGAGATAACTTTGGAAATCGTTTAAACCAAAACGTCTGACATAGGGAATGGTGCTCTCGTATTCTTTCGTGCACTCTTGGTGCTCTCGTAGTAGCAGGACTTGGCAAGCCATTCTTAATCTTTAATATGATGCCAGGCGTATGATGAGGGGGTTTGACTCACTGAAAGCCTGGTCGAATGTGTATGGAATGGTGGCGTAGGGCCAGCGCATGTGCTGACTTCTGATGGCCTTCCTCTTAGTGCGGCGGCGGACGACATTCTCTGGAACTGCACTTCCGGTCTGCAGGGAAGCAAGCGTACAATTTGTTTGTTTCTTCATGTATTAGGATCCACATTAGTGTTACATAAATTTCACACTATTCTTCCTGGAGTCCGTGGAAGTAACAATGAAGATACAAAGGAGGACGATGAATTAATGAACTACTCTACTAATCGGCTCCGACAGCAGAAGTAGGTTGAAATTGGCTTTAGGCTGGTGCTTTTCTAAAAAAACAACATGACGTTCATGTTCACAAACAAGGCTCGTCCACAGGCCAGCCTAGAATCCAGCCATTCGGGCACACGCACCGGTCTTCTCCACGGAGCCGGTATACCGTTCACGACTGAATTCGAGGATATTCACAGGCATTGCACTGCATGAGAAGGTGAATTTACCAATGGTAGTAAATGCCAGCAAAGTTGGGTAATGCATACTTTGTAAACAGTACCGGACTTGACAATGGTAGTAAATAAAAGTCTGATAATTTCATTTACAACCATTGTTAAGTCCGAAAATACTGGACTTTACTTTTATTTTCTACCATTGGAAAGTCTGGTACTACTCGACTTTACTGGCATTTACTACCATTGGTAAATTTAACTTTTAGTGCAGTGTTGGTAGGTTGATAACGGCTGGATAACGCCAACGGCAGCGGCAACACCCCTGATTCCCGACCACGCTAACAAGATCAGCCTGTGAAGGATGAAGGTTAGGCGTAGGGCCAGCGACCCAACCCTGTAAAACGTTTCGATGGAAGCAATCTGCTACCGAAACTCCAAGTAGTATACCAAACAGATCTGGCAACAAGAAGGATGCCACCCAGAGGGGTAGAATGACGGCTGGGGGCCAAAGTCGAAAGAACGCTCCCAACCTGAATGCTGAACT
The DNA here is from genome assembly GCA_013266295.2 of Branchiostoma floridae x Branchiostoma japonicum. Classification (NCBI taxonomy): domain Eukaryota; kingdom Metazoa; phylum Chordata; class Leptocardii; order Amphioxiformes; family Branchiostomatidae; genus Branchiostoma; species Branchiostoma floridae x Branchiostoma japonicum. The sequence goes on from CM023824.1 coordinate 7,299,879, forward strand.
CTTGTCACCAAAACACCACATCCGAGTGGGATGTTGGAATGTGAGAACACTCTTCCAAACCGGTAAGATAGCACAGACAGTAAATGAGATGAACGAATTCAACTTGTCACTGCTCGGAATTACAGAGGCTCGATGGTCTAAAACCGGGAAACAAAGACTCAACACAGGAGAGGTTATTATATGGTCAGGCAGAGCAGATGGTATGCACCAAGAAGGTGTTGCACTTATTATAAACAAGAAGCACAATAACTCAATTATCCAATGGAAACCGATCAACGAACGACTTTTATATGTTAGGCTAAACTCCAAATACACCAAGTTGTCGGTGGTAGTCGCATACGCCCCGATTAATGACGCGGATGGAGAAGAAAAGGACCAGTTTTACAGTGCATTACAAGGGGTTCTGCAGGACATACCTGGGCATGACATGCTAATTCTGATGGGCGATTTTAACGCCAGAGTTGGGAGTGACAACACTAATAGAGAGAAACACATGGGTAGACATGGTATGGGCGTCGTCACAGACAATGGCGAACGCCTGATCGACATCTGCGAAGAGTTTGACCTGGCCATTGGAGGTACTTTGTTTGAGCACAAAAATATCCACAAACTTACCTGGACCTCTCCTGATGGAAAAACTGAAAGCCAAGTTGACCATGTCATAATTAACAACAAATGGAAGCGTTCTCTACAGGATGTGCGAGTTATGAGAAGTGCGGATGTAGGCAGCGACCACAAACTGGTTGTGGCAAAACTTGGTCTCAAACTAAGGAAAACCAAATTTGGCAATAGCAGGGAAAGGCGCTTCGATGTGGATAAACTTCAGGATCCTAAAATTAGGAAAAACTTCAATGTGGCACTGAAAAACCGTTTCTCTGTTCTCCAAGACGATGAAGCAATGACTATTCACAACTTTAATGAAACCATGTCGCAAGCGGCTAAAGAGACTATAGGATACAGGAAACATGCCAAGTCCCATTGGCTATCCGCAAACACATGGCAACTAACAGAAGAAAGAAAGCAAATCAAAAAGAAACTTTTGAGCTCTAAATCCCCAAGACTCCAAGAGAAATTTAAAAACCAGTATAAAGAAAAAGACAAGGAAGTAAAGAAGGCAGCTAGAAAGGATAAAAGAAACTACACAGAAAAGCTTGCCAGAGAGGCTGAAACAGCTGCACAGAGGAAAGACATGAAAACCATTTACAAGATAACACGAAAGCTCTGCGGAGTCAACACCACAAGCCATGACCTCCCAGTACAGACCCCAGATGGAACTACCATCACTGAAGAGCAGGCAAAGCTTGAGAGATGGAGAGATCATTTTAAAGAGATCCTGAATAGACCACAACCACAGACACTCCCTGACATCACAGAGGCAGAAGTTGACCTTAATATCAACCTGAATAACATTACCGTCTGGGAAGTGAAGGAAGCTATCAAAAAGCTTAAGAACGGCAAAGCTCCAGGAGATGACGGGATATGCCCAGAAATGTTAAAAGTAGATGAGCATGTCACCCCAAAAATTCTCAGAGACATCTTTCAAGACATATGGAATAGAGAAACTATACCTGAAGAATGGAAAACGGGTCTGATAGTGAAAATCCCCAAAAAAGGAAATCTGCAAAACTGTAATAACTGGAGAGGCATTACTCTGTTATCACTCACATGCAAGGTGTTCAGTCGTATCATCCTCCGACGCATTTCAGCAGCTGTGGACGCAGTCCTGAGAATAGAACAGGCAGGTTTTAGGAAAGGCCGCTCGTGCACTGACCACATATTCGTGTTAAGACAGATCCTAGAACAGACGCAGGAGTGGAACAGTGCCCTATATGTGGTTTTCGTGGATTTCGAGAAAGCCTTTGATAGTTTACACCGCGACTCACTTTGGAAGATCCTCAGACATTATGGCATCCCCGCCAAAGTGGTAAACATCATCATATCCTTGTATACAAACCCAGTCTGCAAAGTCATACATAATAACACATTGACTGATCCTTTTGACGTAAAGACCGGGGTCAAACAAGGTTGTATTCTGTCCCCACTACTCTTCTCACTAGCAATCGACTGGTTAATGAAGAACGTTACTAAAGACAAAAGAAGAGGCCTACAATGGACCATTAGTACAGTTCTAGAGGATCTTGATTATGCAGATGATTTAGGTTTACTCTCCAGCAGACATGGCGATGCACAAGAGAAATCAGGAAAACTCAGTATGTTGTCGAATACCATCGGCCTTAAGGTGAACGAGGATAAAACCAAAGTGTTAAGGAAAAACACCACAAACTGTGATCCCATCATGATAAACGGAAAACCACTAGAAGAGGTTAACGAGTTCACCTATTTAGGCAGCAAGATGACTGTAGATGGAGACTGTACGAAGGAAGTAGATATTAGGATCAGCAAGGCTAACCAGGCTTTCGCAATTCTTAAACCGGTATGGAGGAATACCAACATACATACCAAAACCAAAATCAACATCTTTCAAAGCAACGTTCTGAGCGTCCTGCTGTATGGTGCAGAGTGTTGGAAGGAGACGGCTGCTATACAGCATAAACTGAACGTATTCCAGAACAAATGTCTGCGAAGGATTCTTAAAATCTTTTGGCCTAACACCATATCGAACAAAAACCTACTCCTTAAGACAGGCCTTAAACCGGTGAGCGAGACGCTGTGTGAGCGCAGATGGAGATGGCTTGGCCACGTTTGTCGCAAACCAACAACTGATTTGACAAGGGTGGCACTGAGGTGGACGCCGCAGGGCAGAAGAACAAGAGGTCGTCCCAAAGAAACATGGAGAAGGACCGTGGAGAGAGAAGTGAGGAGACGCGGCTTCTCGATGGATGAGGCGGTGAGGGTGGCTGCTGATCGTCCCAGATGGAGGAAGCTACTGGAGCCCCATGCGCCACTAGGCTCGGAGGGGACTGAGTGAGTGAGTGGTAGGTTGATCCTTAAATTGATATGATATGGTTTGACTAAAAATGCTTACCGATCGTGTCGAAAGAAACATTTGCGCTCTACCTGTTTTACTCTTCTCCCAGCAACCACCAGGGCCTCTCCGTGCGTCGTCATCCACCGGTCATGCAGCCGCAAAGCCTGCTGGTAGTAGCCAAGCGGGTAGCCCTGTACAGACAACAGTACAACTACCAGTTCGTACATAAATAAATATGGGAGTGAAATGAATAAGAAACGGATTTTGATATCTGGTAAATAGCAACGGTATTTTTTTTTTCATTTGAAAAGAAAACAGAAGCAAACATTAACAAATTGCAATTGTGTGTAGTCACGATAATTATGTATTGTTTGCTTCTCGAAAGAACGTTAACTATAGTAGTTACGAGCCGCGGTGCCAGGTTCTGAATAGGCCGTCATGCTCACCGTGACATCATTGCCGGACTCTAATTGGATTAACTGGCGGCAGAAATCAAGAACTGGAAGAATGATTTGCAAGACTCAATGTCCCCAAACATCAGAAGACTGTAGTTTTGGTCAAAACGTCTCTTGTTCATTGAATAATACCTATCACGTTTGACTATTTTCAGGAACTGTTGTATTTTAGTGTTATTGGTATCATGTGGTCTTTAAATGCATAGTACATTCAACGTAGTACAAACAGACGCTTGCCCTAGCCTTCCTACCATCATATGCCACGGCGCCAATTAAGGTCATACCAGTAGGCAAAGATCAAGGAGTCAGCACCAGATTGATCGGGGGGATTACACACTTCTGCCATCAATTAGCGTGAGCACGCCCGGCCAGTTGGTCTGATGCATATATCATTCTTACAGGGTAGAAACACGAAACACTGGCGTCTGGTAGAAAATCCTCCTCAAGATGTCTAAGTAAAACGTTGCATTAAACTTTGACATTGATATAAGTAGGCTTTGGCAGATATAGATTCTTCTAGAATCGTTAGAACGTGAACTTGGAATCCTGGGATAGAAATGTCAGCACAAATTGAGACAAGGTCACGGGCAAATTGTTACTCGTGTCATACTATCCACAAATGGTGCTTCTACTGCAATGAGTATCAGGATCATTAATGTGAAGGTAACACACTTCAGGTTGAGGTATTACATTGACTGTTAACATCTATGGAAACAATACCTCGGTACCCGGAGGTAAAATTATGTCACTACAACTAACTCGAGGTGCCAGGATCTAGGCCAGGAAAAAATCCATTCCACTGCGATAATTGATAACGTCGGTAGAGCAGTTGTATTGTAAGATATACTCCAGACGACCTGTACTCCACCTGACATAAATTTGTTCCACGGAAACAGGTGCGGTTTTAATGAGCACTCCCGGTCGTATGCGACACCACACAAACCTTTAAGACTTGTATAGATATGTTGGGTCAGACAAATAAATGTTTTGAAGCAAACGATACTTCGCCACAAAAAGGTTTCAAAGTAACCCCTACACATGTTTCGTTGTAAGAAGAAGGGCAAACGGGTTCCAGGATAGGTTGGCATTGATCTGATGGCTTGCTGGCACGCTGTATTCGCTTGAGCTTAATTTGAGTCACGGTCTTTGGAAAAGTCTTGGGCTTGGCGAAGCCTACCTACCTTTTGTGAGAGAGTTGTTTCAGAAAGATCAAGTCAATAATCCATTTGCAGTCGATTCAAGTGGGTCTAGATGGGTGTCAGATGTAGCGTGCCTCTTTGTGAAAGTCTCAGTCGGTTAAAAAATGAGCGAGCTTCTAAAATACTCTGGTCTTCGGAAGTGAAGAGTCTTGTCGTAGACTTTGAACTTCTTTTTAAAGGTTAACCGGATTCAGTCGTGACTCTGTTTCACTGTTTCTGGGGTCTCGAATGATGCTTGCCTGATTACACGCTGTCGTCTTTACTGTTAAACTCCCAATCAGAGGTTGATGCAAGTCATTTGTGACTATTTTGTAGGCCTGACACCGACACAAACCAGGGTGACGTCTGCGGTTTGATTTAAACAAGAAGCGGATGTGGTCAGGGCCTACTGTCCTCATTGACACTGGTATAGCCCCTGTCACATATTCAGAACCATCTCCTGAACACCAGCATACCAAGGTTGGCTGAAGTTCGGGAGCATTGTGACCAGATTTAGGCCACGCCTACTTTTCGATACGAATCGAATCGAATGTGAGTTAAATATGAGTCAAATTTGACTGCCAAACACGCCCCGAGCTTCTCCCGAATACCAGCCGACCATGGCCGAAACTCCCGTCCACACTCGAATAGTTTAAACATTTGAAACATTCGGCTGGCACAGCCGAACAGTAGCCAACCTGGCCGAACACCAGCCGACCTCGCTTCTGACCTACTCCTAACCATGGTTTGGAGGGGTTCGGCAGTGTTCGGGAGGCTACATGTATGTGTGACAAGGGCTTATCATAAAATCATGCTAACATTGTGCTATTCTTGGGACCCCCCCCCCCCCCAACTACTCTAAAGCTAGCCGATGAAACGTTGTTACTCAAACGCTAGCCAAGGTTGCTGTTGCAACGTGACCTTGGACAAAATAATGACGATAAATCACAATTTTTGTAACTACAGTTTTGGCTCCCTGCACATACACCACACCTGCTTCGCGATTCCCAATCAACAACTCCCACGTCTGGACCGAGTTTTAGTAAAAAAAAATTACTCTCTTCGCGTCACGGCTTCATGTCTGTCTTATGTAAGAAATCAGACAAGATTTAACAACTCTGTGACGTTTACATTATTGGATTGTTACAATACAATATAATATGAAATTATCACTTATCATATTATATCATAGAAATATTATTGCAATAGCTATTATGATGGGCTGTTAATAACTGTTACGAGACTTAGAAGCCGTTCTCTCAAAGAGCAAATGTTAGATACAAAAGACTCAAACATCCCTGTCCCTCCACAGTGCCTTGGAAACACCTCAAAGGCAAAACCCTTCTCTCCAGACTACTCAAAGTCAGACCACACAGAGGTCATTTGTTGGCGGTTAGCGGTCCTTCCAAGCGTCGAAAGGTCCTTGAAGAAAAAGTGAAACCAGACGCACATTTGTGTAACATTACGTTCAACTGATGTGGTCAGCTCTCCCCACCAGTGCGTGTACCTGATGTTAACCAGTAGGCCCCAACAAGCCATCATTAGAAGATAGTGCATGGGAAACCGGACGTTGGTACTCAAACTAAAAACAGACTTAATGTTTATCTGCCTTTAGAGTGCTACAAAGACTTCTCTGAGCAAACAAATGGCTATGATTGAGCAATCCTTTATTTTCCATTATTTTAGGTACAGCGTGCGTAGTCCAGTGGTAAGCGACCCTGCCTCTGGACCAAGAGGTTGGGAGTTCGAATCCCGGCTGTTGTCTCTCACCCGACATGCACGCTACTGTAAAGGGGGCAATCCTTATATTAGGACGGGACGTTAAGCCGTGGTCCACTGTTCACTGTGCTTGTCGAAAAGAGCTAGAAGAATATCGCCGGTACAATGAAACTATATATACTGTACATAGCGTCTGTCTTCTCTGTCACGACCAGTGAAAGAGTAGCTAGCTCCTCAGTGAGCTAAAACTGGATCGAGAACACTTTCTTTTACCATGGAAGCAAATATGGATCACAGTATTTTTAGAACGATATTTTGAAGCTCATTTTTATAATAATTTAATACGTTTAAATGTGTTTTTCAGTGTAATTCTAAAGACTTCCCAGGTCTTATACAAAGTGTTCAAAAAATCCTTATAATTCCACCATATTCGAGATTTCTTCGATAACCTGTGGTGAAATTAGCGGAGCCTCTTAGCGTAGAATGCTCACTTCAAGTAGGGCAGCAGTTCAAGACGCGGGAGAGCAAGACTAAGCCTGGTTCGTCCTCCTTTAAGACAGACCGCCCAGACCTTAGCCCGGTCCTTAAAACCGCCGGAGGCGCCGGAAACACAAAAGGGTTTAAAATCAGTCCCGTTCTGCCCGTTGACATCTCCCCCACCACGTTTGCCTACAATTACTACCAACATTTGTTCAGTATTTGTTCACTCTAATGCGGAACAAAAACGGTGATTTTCTCCGTTTGAATTTTCGCCCATAGCGCATCAAGTCTATATACAAACGACCTCATTCGTAACCTGTTCATGTATATAGGTTAGGAGGACACATGTGAGTTGGATCGACAAGTTTGCCATCCAATTTACGAAGTGGTTTGCAGTATCGAGGTCGGTAATTGGATGACTTCCCCTACTGTGTAGAGCAGGGGGCGAATCCAGCCCGGCGTGACAAGGTTACCTACGGCTTACAACGTTCATATCATGAGTTCACATGGTTAGGAACTACGCTTGTTAGACCATAGGGGTTTAACCTGGATGCTAGACTATTCCAAATACACAGCCAAGTCCCCAGTTAAACTGAGGGGGTCTGTGGTAAAATTTCCTTGGGGACAGGTTGGCCCTGAAGCCGAGGAGCTAGCCTGTATACTGGCCCTGGCAACAGTCTGGCACCCAGCCTATTAAATAGGGGTTAAACACAACCGTTTACAATTAAAATACGCGGTAGGAATGTAAAAGTATTTGGTCACACTATTCTGCATTACTCTATTAAGGTAAAGATACTATTCAAAGTAGTTATTACCTTCGCCAAGAAGGTTATGTTTTCGTGGCTGTGTATGTGTCTGTGTATGTGTCAACAGCATAACTTGAGAATGCTAAGATAGATTATCTTTATACTTGGTAGGTGGGTAGGTCTTGATGAGACCTCAAAATGATAAGATTTTGGGCCCCCTGGCGGCTTGTTATGGTACTGCAGCGGAACTTCCGGCTTTGATATCTCGTGATCTGGACATGCTAGGGTAACGATTTTTGGATTGTAGATAGCTCTCGTGCTCGGGAAGAAGTTTGGACCCCCTAGCGGCTTGCTCTGGAAATGCAGGAGCATTTGTATGAAAATGTTTAAAGTAGGATAACTCAATAACTATACAGGTATTCCTTCTCACCTGGCCCAACACCTTCTTCAGAAAGGTGAACACTTAATGGCACAAGAAGGCGCACCACAACTGTAACTCCCCCGTCCGAGCGACATAAATCAGCTAACCCCCACTCCCACCTCCCCCACCTCCAACCCAAGGTGTGTTTTTCATTACCAGCCGACGATCTACCACCATGACGGGAGCCACAAATCTCTCTATAGATCTAGGTGAGCGGTCGGCTGGGGCAACGTGGCCTCAGCCAATTAAGAGCTACAAGAAGGATGTATGTTCTTCCCACACAAGATGGGAAAACGGCGGACCTGGAGCAATCTGTGACACCGGGAAGCAAGAGGCAAGTACGTGAAGGAATTTTTGGTGGAGAAATGACGTCAATTGAGCTAGAGAATTGTAAACTCGGGTTTACAGTCAGTATAATATATCGCTGTGTGTAATGCCCATAGACACAACATAGATTTACAAGCTTCAGACGATATTTATTGGGAGGGAATCGGGAGAAGTTGGCCCAACCTGCTTTATTTTACTGGCTTGGTATATAAAAAGAAATATACCTTGTTTTTTATGGAAAAAAACATTTAAAAAATGATCACCGAGTCCCGTGTGTCATCTGCATAACGTGACGTCACAGAAGCGGTGGATTGTTCATTCCTTGACACATAGACTGTCGAAAATTTGGGTAAGTCCAATTTCTTGTGTTGGAAATTACAGTTCAAACTTGCTACATAAAAATATGCAAGTTGGGTTTCATGTCATTACAGACAGACCCCACAGACCAAGCTAAAACCGATAGAAACATAGCAACCTCTCCAAAAACAAATGTCCTTCCTGTGCACCTACTAGGTCAATTAGTTCTAATCAACCTCCCACACAACTGCCCCCCAAGACAATCCCCGAAGACCGCTGCTGTCCTACTATCACCGTGATTTGACAACAGTGCCTCTAATGAACACTACTCTGTACCTAATTGCTGTTTGCTCTGCTTAAATGCTTTCCTATCTAATCTAACAGCTTGCCAACTTTCAAAAAGACCGTCAACATTCATATTGTCATTTCTAATCACCCCTGACGTCCTATTTTGATAATTTAGTTTCGCCCAGCTTCGTATCTTTGATGTCTTACATGTTGTACTACCCGTGAGACTTAATAGCTCTGTTTCTATCCCCATACCGGAAAGTACTTAGAGCTAGAGTAGAAACGCCACTTCCTTCAACAACTATGTCCTAAAAGCCGAATATCACGACAAATCTGTTCAAGTAAAGCTATTAAGGCATCCCGGTCGTCATACGTACCCTATCTGAAAGACTAGCTATTCAATTACGTCGCTTGGGTATCTGCTGTTGGTAGACTCAATTAATCCAATTTGCCACCCTCCCATCTCTTTCCTAGTAACCGCAAAGTTGGAATCATAGCGACTAAGAACAAGCTTTTATATGATGTGATTTTGCAAATCCTTTGAAAGCAGTTCCTCGTCACCAAAGTGGTGGTTAACCTTTGTGAAATCCGCAGAAAAGGCCGGGTTAAACTGCCGACAAGCTCACACGGTGTCTAGTGTTGTTGTGGAAAGAAGCCAAAATAGTTTACGTAACCATGGCAGTGTACTCTCCAAGCAGAGGTTCAGGCGTCGACTTATTTTTGACGTGTTTTTAGGCGTTTTTGTACTGGTATCTTCTTTTACGTCAACCAAACCGCTGGCGTATTAGGTACTGCCTGGCCATTTTGATACTGTCTTGCCAATTTGTTATACTGTATTGCAGCCCCCAAAAGATCTGCTTGGAGATTATGCCAGTGGTCCAATAGGTCCTGCTGCAATTGAAAACTGGGATGCCTTCGCATCGCAGTCGCAAGGTATACCAGCAAAATTAAAATGTTTAGTGTTACTGCGAAAATAAGATTTGATTTACAACCTATATGAAAATGGACTAATGAATACAAGCTTGAACCTAAAACATTGAGGCAAAAAAAGCACGATAGCATATATATGCTGCTAGGGTAAGTTGTCGGTGGCGTAGCTTAAATGTTGGCTGATCCAAAACAGAAATCTGTGCGCACTTGGATACTGTATGGGTCAATTCATTGAACCGTTGGATACTACGTTAAAACATGTGTCCTTCTTTATATATAAGCATATCGAGCGAGACAGTCTGTGTTCTTTTACCGTAGCCATCTACTGCTGATTTCATCAATATAATCAATGTCCCCTTTCTGATAAAGAGAAGAAAACGATTTCTCCCTCGCGCGATCCATAGCAAACCCCCACCGCGCAGGGCAAGAGTTCTTGGCGGCACTCGGAGGGGGGTTCTCCCGACGAGCCCCGGCGGAGTTAACGTGCCTTGACCGAGCCGACACGTGCTGCAGAATTCCCGCACGTGGCAGCCGACACGTCCCGGTGACCTAGAGAGAGAACTGACCGCTGAACTTCCCTCCGCATGCACGGGCTGCTACCGTGAAGTAACGGTCGATCTTCTGATTCGTTTCGTTAAATTTGAAAAGTTGCGGTAGCTTACTCAAGTGGCTGAGGACAAGCATGACCTTGACTTCACCAGACAGAGATCAATGCCCATAAAAATCCATATATAGCTACTGTTTCAATGCTTATATGATATATATCATAAGCTTACCTCACTCCTGTAGATGTTTGGAAACATGGGGTATATCCTAGCAGAAACGTTCCCACAGTAAAGGAAGGTGAACAGAAGTACACAGACAGCACCCATTGTCATGGTGACGGCCGGTTATAGGAACTGGACCTTGAAATCGCAGACTGTCCCAATGTAAGGACAGGGCCAACCGTTTTGACACACTGGGGTAGTCGGTAGAGGTAGACAGGCGTGTAGACTTGGAAGAGTCGGGGAACGAGATTATGCTAATTAGATGACGTCAGAGTGAAAATTAGTGACTTTAGCGAATCAGATGCCCAGATTTGCTAAGGTACCGTTTTGTGCTAAGTAGTTAAGGTAAGATTAACTACAGAGGGTGGAAGGGTCATAAACGATTCATTCTGCACAAAGAGCTAAAGTCTGAAACACATGGTACATATTTAAAAAGGAGCTGCACGGCCTTTTTATAGATGTCTGAGGAAGTCATTTACAAGGCAAGAAAGTTGTAAAAAAATAAAGAACGAAACCGTTTTGAAAATGGGCAAAATGTTGGTCAAAAATGGGGAGGGGGGACCTACATGTAGCATTTTCACAAAAAAAGCACCACCCACAAAGTTATATATATATAAAAAAAGAAACCTTTTTGAAAATGGGCAAGATGTTGGCAAAAATGGGGGGTCACTCTAGTATTTTCACAAAAAAAGCACCACCCACCTATAAGTGTTACAAAACCGATATATTACTTCTCCGTACCATCAGTAAAATGAAAATGAGATTGCTCCCTTGTCTGACCCTGGGTCTGTGGGTGGTTATAAAACCCGGTGTCAATGTACAGGAGAAGACACAAGACTCCACTCTGCGTTTGACGAGATTCCAGGTTCGCTACAGGAGGTGGGAATGTACTCGTCAATCTGTCGTGAGCTACTCTGGTACATTAGAGGGGCTTTGTTAAACACCATTACAGCTTGTCTGATCACTTTAAAATAGCCAGGAGCTGAGTCAGGGCCACGCACGGAAATGGCATTAGGAAAATGTCAGGTCAAGTTTTGTATAGTAATCTAAAAGCAGATCTTTCGGTGAAGCCTACATCATCCTCTGCATGGAGAGTATCGTATAGACGGTTTATGTGATATCTGATAAAACCTTTATTGTTTCTTGTCGCATACGAGGTGTTTATAGGCCAGACGTAAAGTATGAAAATGGAAGATGGGTGTAAAGCTTGAAAAGCGTTAACCCTCTGTCACAGTCAGAACCCCCCCCCCCCCCGAACACCAGCTATAAACCCAGGTTAGCTGAAGTTCGGGAGCAGTCTTCGTGACCAGATTTAGGACACGTCCACCTTTCTATTTAGGTCACGCCTAAGTTTCGATACGACTACAATCAAATTTGAGTTAAATTTGAGTCAAATTTGACTGCTAACCACGCCCCAAACACTGCTGACCTACTCCCTAACACCAGCCAACAACCAGCCAACCATGGCCGAACCTCCCGTCCACACCCGAATGGTATAAACATTTAAAAAACATTTGGCTGACGCAGCAGAACAGTAGCCGACCTCGCCGAACACCAGCCAACCACAGAGGGGAGTTCGTCAGTGTTCGGGAGGCCATATTGGGCTATGTGTGACAGGGGCTTTACATGTATGTACAGCTGAAAAGTGGTACAATAATGATCCAAATGTTGAACTGAAACACAAACAGTGACCGGCGTACATTAGATCATGAAACATCAGCATATGCCTCTGCTAGCAGTTGACTTAAAAAATATCGTAATATCAGATCAACTATACTATTGCAAAAAATGTGATTGAAAAAAGATAGCCAAAAATGTGATTGAAAAAAGATAGCTAAAATGTGATTGAAAAAAGATATACTTTGTTGAAGATACGACATCGCTTTGTCACTCGGGCCCATACTTGGGCCCGGAGATGGTATGACAGATTCTTCCAAAGTGGTAAGCTGACTTATATACGGTCACGTTGGGACATACACACACATATTGAGATCGTTACAGACATATCTTTACATCTACAACTGGGGAACATTAGCCGGCCCTGCGACCCTCTGGCCGACACCTGGCCAAGGCGTTCACTCAACGGACCTTTAAGCATTACCTCTAACCCCCAAATCCCCGGTGATGCTTTCACCAGTTGCGACGAGAGATTCACCCCCTTGTTGTATCCAGAACCATGATTTATCCAGAACCATTCTCAGGTACGGTTCTGGAGGGTTCAGGTGTATCCAGAACCGTGCCTGGGGCAAATATACGTTCTTGGATACGCGGAGCTCGTATCCAGAAGTTCGAGAACCGTGCCTGAGCCAAACCCTAACCCAGGCACAGAACTAGATAGGCACGTTTCTGGATACGATACCCCTCCCTCCTCCAACAAAACACAACCCATCACAACGGACTGCAATGGACAGGAGAAATCCCTTCCAATTGTGACAGACGCACAGCAGGTAAGACTAAGACGCACATCATTATTAGTTGTTAAGAATATATAAAAATTAAAGCCAGAATCTGCACGAGAAACTTGACAAATCTGTTCAAAAGGAAGCCAAGAAAAAAATGTTTAGACTGTTGCCCTGCACAACGAAAATCGCTGGAATATTTTTAGCAGAAACCTCGCAGAATCTGTCCAGCGGGTTCTTTCCTAATTATGAAAGATCGCCTGTGACTTCTTGTCCCTCCAGGGAGATTCCAGCCCAACATCTGTCCGACATCTTCTTGTCAACTCCCCTTACTCACGGAGGGCAGAAGGCGAGATGTTTTATGGCTCAAGTTCGCCGAGTCGAGTCCACGGTCTTGGGAAACCATGAACGGATTAGGGTGTCAGGCATTCCACCAGAAAACCCTGCCCTGTGTTTAGGCCGTCCACAACTTGAAGCAAAATTAAAGGTATAACAGACAAGTTGAACGTCATATGGGGCCTCCTATTGTCTCATAAACTATAGCATACAAAGACTATGTACTTGTCTGCATTGCTTTGCATCATAGTCAATTGCCCTGGCAAGTCTAGACCATACAGTCGTGATTTACTACATAACGGTATCTGCAGATCTCACATCATTGTCATCTATAAAAGTAGACAAGCTTCTTAGAACTGTAAGAACTGTTACTTCTTTTAAACTGTTAGTACTGAGAGATAAATTTTAGCAATAACAACTATATATGTATATCTCGCCATACGTTGTAATTGTCGTGCAATAAAAGTTCTTCTTCTTTATCTGATGCTGGTTTACATGTAAAAAGAACAAATACCAAAGCCTGATGAGACTATTGACGGGATGATCCTGTCAATGTTGCAAAATTGTCTGTTGTTTGCCCTATCAATAGTGCAAAATGTTCTGTTATTGACAGCGCGATCCTGTCAATAGCCATTCCCAATACCAAATATGGTTCTTTAGTGGCCTTTAGTGACCCACGCATTTAGTCCTATGTCACTTACGACATTTTGTCTCATTTGCTGCAGTTAAATGACGTGAATGTTCACGATTTGCGACAGCTTGCTTCAGACTGGGGAAAATGCATTTTCAGGGATCTCTGCCAACATGTCGACGAAAGAACTTTTGTGGGAATCGGGCCAAAAATGCTCACCTACACTCCTGGCTTTACACGCAATGCGTATCTACTGTCTACATTGTAGTACATGTATATGCTGTTTTGTGTAGAAGAGCCGACATGCGACAACTTATATCAATGCATACAGAGATAAGTTTAACCTGAGGCATAGACTAATATAAACGATTGTTACACTATATCAAAGATAATCCTGTGCTGGCCCTTGTTGTTTGAGTAATTAGGATCTATTGAGTTTTATTCTATATTAGATTTTTTTTATTCTATACTTTTTTTACTTTGTCTAATAGTTGGTGTTATACATTGTACCATGTACAATTGTCGTGCAATAAAGTTCTATTCTATAAAACCGCTACACGACGATTAGGGGGGTTATGTGTGGGAGGGCATCTACGGGCACGCTCTATTGAGGGTATAGTGAACCATTATGTTCTATTACGTGTACATTCAGTACAAAGTGGCTAGTGATCTAACTTTAAGTACTAAACCACACATTGCGTACGTGCGTATAGTCCTCAGAATACCGTAATTACATGCTTATACATAGGCATACAATAGCCACTAAAATACAATGACGTTTGAAGCATGTTATATCCCGCCGGATTTGACCGCAGGATTTGACGCACAAATCTTGTCACTCCAAAATTAGAGCTCAGACAATACAGAGAATATTGCCTGTCGATCCACGCCCCTTGCGATGTTCAGTTCGTCAGACGTATAGAAATAAAAGGGTTGAATAGCTCAGACACAGACTCAACCGTACTTTGTACCATCATTTTACACAATAAATGTTAGATTTTGAGGATCCCGTGGATCTTTCGTACCGCGTTACAAGCTTATCACATAGTGGTTATGATATAAAGGCACAATTATGGTTTTAAAGCCATTTCCAACTGGAATATCCGACTCAATCTAAACGGAAATCCTGGAAGTGAAACCTTTTCATCTTTAAATGTTAGATTCACATGCAAAATCGGTAATATATGGGTCGTATATCTACACAGTAAAGATGATAGCACAGCGGCTTTGGAGCTAAGCTCACCATGCAGGCGTATGGGGTCATTTCTAGGGGCGGGGGGAGGGAAGAAACGAAATTAAAGTATAAGGAATGAGAAAGAAAAACAAATAAGTGACAAACGATAGTCTCTACCAGGCTTCAGAGGCGACTGGAAAGAATAGAAATTGGCGAAATAGACAGATCTCAGGGCGACAAACTGCACTCCTTTACCAGACCAACTCCCCTGACCAATTTCCGAAGTTCTTTCCATGATCCAGCAACCTCTGAAGCCTGGTGGAGACTAACTAAACGAAAGAAATAAATGATGGTTTAAAGATCAGCTGAAATGAATATTCCTCTATCATTCACATAAAAATTTGGTCACATGAAACCCAAATACAGCAACGAAAGCATACAGACTCGTAAATGAAATCGATAGGAAAGCCCCAAGACGCTAATTTCGGTGCTACATGTACACTGTTTAGTGCGCCGGCACCCTGAGGCTAAGACCATATGTCAGCCGTAATGATAACGAACAAGAACAAAGAAGACACTTGTTCTCGGATTGGTAATTACAAATCAGCTGAGCGATGAGACGTCAGTTCTTGTACACGAAAGCAACTACATGTAGGCTGCCCGTTGTTTTACACCAGAAATGACGGTCTAGCGCTTCCCAGACTTGTAATTACTGTTCGGATCGATCCCATTTCCGCCCCGCGCGTTCACCTGTGCCGACATCAGCAGACAGGTCCTGTAGGCTACGATCTTATCTGAGTCCTTCTGCCCGGAGACAATGGCAGGAACGTCACGTATGATTAGTACCGAGGAATAGAGGTCAGGAGGCAACTTTAAACAACCATGACTAAAGTTACCTGGAAGGTATTCTAGTTATAACAGCAGGTAAACAAAAATATTTAAATAGGATATGCCTCAAAGCAGGAGGTACATGTACTCTAGTTATAACAGAAAGTAAACAATATTGGGATAGGATATGCATTAAAACAGGAGGTATTCTAGTTATAACAGGAGGTAAACAAAATCAAAAGAAGTGAGTGGCCGTTTTGTACGCATGAGAACTTTTGTATGCACGAGAACTAAGTTCTGTACAGTTCTCTGTGATGGCGGCCTCTATCAAGGCATATCCCTCAGGGCACGGTACAGGGCACAGCCCAGCTGTAAATTATGCGTATGATATACAAGTGAATGTGTGGGACTGGGAGACGCCATACATGTAGCTACCCACGCCCCCAAAAGTCTGTTTGATACGATACGACCACACTATACTTATACAACATGTGATTTTTTTTAACTCTCAGTGATACGTTTTCAACAGCCAGCCGTTCAGTATAATACACAACAAGTCAATGTATGGGACTGTGAGACGCCATGGCTACCCACGCCCCTAAAAAAGTTTGTGTGCTACACGACCGGGCCACACTATCCTTAAAACATGTGAGTTTTTTTTTTAATAAATAAAGCGCTCGGCTCTCAGTGACACGTTTTCAACACCGTTCAGTATAATATACATGTACGAGAACAACAATTACAAGTGAATGTGTGGGACTGTGAGACGCCATAGCTACCCACGCCCCTAAAAAAGTTTGTGTGCTACGCTACGACCACACTATCCTTAAAACATGTGAGTTTTTCAAAAGCGTTCACTCTCAGTAACATATTTTCCACAGGCAACCCCTGTACCATGTCTACGTTGCTTTGATTAATTCTAACCATGAATCAGTTCAAAGACAATGCAGGTAGCTAGACTTCGGTACTCTTTATCATACGAAGGTACGTTGGCTGTAATAGCTGCAATAGTTTCTTCTCACCTTTGCCTTTGTCTTCATTCTCCCATGTCGAAGTAACACAGGTGAGGCCACACAACTTGCTGCCAGAAAGATGAACGTCAACTTCGAGACAGCCATGTGGAAGCCTTTTTTCTTCCTTCTTAATTCCACCCAAGCGATGGTGATAAAAAATTTACAGTCTCCCCTTCGTCAAACGTCCGAACCTCCTCTGTCCAGCCCGCCAAAGTTTTTACCTCAACTGACCAGGGACAAACCGGTATAAATAGGTTCTGTGAAGTCGCTGCTTTTGTTCACTAGTTGTGGCAAACAGCGCCGATTGTCATCCTTCATACGGGTAAACCTCTCCTTCTGACCTTGCCAGTGAATCGAACCCAACTTATATGAGAAGGTCTTTATAACGACTTGTCAACAGACGACCTGGCGGGTCAGCCAAGGACCCATAACGTCCCCACCTGTTCACCTAATTACCGCTGATGAAAAGTGGTGATGCGGGAGCCGGACTTTTCGGATAAACGCTGTGCCAATTGTTTGGATTACGTAGAATTTCCGGAACTTTGCACCCATAAGGTCTGTTTTCATTGGTGATTTGTTCGAAAAGTTTTGTCACCAAACAAGTACGGGGCCTCAGGGCGAAGATCCAGACTTCCTGTGGACTATTCTATTGGAAATGATGGAGGGTGGTATTATTTTGGGGGGAGGGGGGTGGGCGTCATAACGATGTAGCCTACCAGGCAAATGTGAAGTTTGCCAAGCAGTATCTCTGTATGTAACAGCTGTTTTCTGAGGATTACTTCAAAATATAACCTACGAAAGCAAAAGAGGAATGAACCAACCCTAATCTCCAACACCATAAAGGTGATAGCAATGGCAGACATTTCCCTGGGGGATTCAGAAGTGCACTTAACCATTCATGTCGAAAATTACACAATACATCACGTCATGTACCCTTTCTGTAATGCACGGTAGATTGGTTGGAAAATTACCGGCGGCAGACCGATTTCAAGGCCGCGTTTTTCGGCTGGTTGATATTTCAATCAACCACCACGGTAAATCAGGTCAGAGGGTTTCACAGACAGACCGTGGGACAAGTCTTTTTATCGCAGGTACAAGCAAGCCTGTATTAAAGCCTACTTTATGAAAACATCAGTCAAATTCAACATCACACCTTCCCCTGCCATTTTCTAAATTCTAAGCACACCTTTGCTTTAACCAGAACTCTCAACTGTTCGCCCTTTGTACTTGACACCAGCCATAAGAGACTTTAGCTACTTGGATATTTAAGATTTACATTCAAGACGTGCTCCTTTTTCAAATCCGTGGGATCTTAAAGACACCCAAGGCGATTTCAGGGCAATAAAACTGTATCTCCATAGTCAATTTTCCAGTCATTTTTTAATGTAGTAAGTTGAATAAATCCTATCCCATAACATACTTATATCTGTGAGGCAAAAATGCGATGTCGCTGACGGAAAACAGTTGCTTGTTTGGTATCCTAGGCTGGTTCTAACTATTTATTGGTGGTACCAAAAAATAAAGGTACTCCTCATGTAGCTTGGTTTGGGGCTATTTCAAATGCTTCAAGTATGAAATGATGGCGAAAATATGCTAACTAAAGGCAATGGCAGTATATATATATATATCAGACAGATTTCCTCATCCAGAATATTTTTTGTATTGCCGCCCTGAAATTGTGTTGGATGCATATAAGGTCATGTTGATTTGATTATATGGATGACATCCTCTGGGAACCCCAAAACTGATGCGAGCGTGTGAATAAAAAAAGTTTGGCAAAAAAAGTTGCCTTCATTATAAACTTTACGTGGTCATGGAGGTGGAACAAGTGACTAAACACACAGAGTATGGTATAGCGAATAATAGACTCTTCATTTTTATTTCTTCACATTTTCTTCTTTTCCTTTGGAATTGATGTTGTCATTCTACGACATTAGTATCGTTTTCCAATATTTTTTTGCAATTTAGGGCATATATTTGCTCATTTTGCAGCTGCTTTGTACGATTTAGAGTATGGTCGAATCTTCTTTTTTTTTTAAAACGGACGAAAATTCATGCGCGCGTGGATGTGATCCATATAATCAATTGAAATCAACATAGCCTAAAGAGCCTGCGTATGCATCTCTCAGTGTCGGATAACAATAGCTAATGATGTGCACCAGAGGGGGTCACGTTGAAATCCGTTTCCACGGGTGACATCGTTCGTCAACTGATAATGAACCGTTTGATGTTATCGAATCGCGTCGTTTGAAAGGTGGGGAGTCTTCCGGTAAATCTAGCTTGCCCTACAAGATGAGGGTGACAGCGTCGGACTGAGGTACATTCTTATCACACGATCGATGATCCAGTAGAAAAGCAGGTTATAGAGGACGAATGCCATTTTGTAATAGAATGTAGATTGTATAGCAGGGCTCGACATACTTTTTTCTGCATATCTGCACTAGTGCAGCTAACATTGAACATTACATTGTACCTGGACCAGACAAGTTTTACCTGCACCGCTCAGACTTCGAGAAGTATGGATCATACTAAAAACTGTTCAGAAACCATTGCCATAACTATTTCTTTTGTACTTCATAGGTGGTTACAGTCAATGCAGCAAGTAAAAATCAATATATACTTCGCAATAATGATGAAACAGATCGATCCGCCAAACGAGGTTTCTAACAAATAATCATCAGTCATCTTCCATGCCGTCCTGTGGTGTACTTGAACTTACACCAGCACCAAAGGCTGGATATTGATTTTGGGGGCCCTAAAACGGGGTAGAGTACATGTTTGTTGGACAGTTGCCCCTGTCACACATAGCCGAATATGGCCCCCCGAACCAGAAGGTCCTGGTTAGAAGTAGGTCGGGAGGAAGGTCGGCTGTGGTTAATAGCTGGTGTTCGGCCAGGTCGGCTACTGTTCAGCCAGCCGAATGTTTCAAAATGTTTGAAACATTCGGGTGTTGACGGGAGGTTCGGCCATAGTTGGCTGGTGGTTGGCTGGTGTTCGGGAGTAGGTCAGCAGTGTTTGGGGCGTGTTCGGGGGTCAAGTTTGACTCAAATTTAACTCAAATTCGATTCGATTCGTATAGAAAGATGGCGTGGTCTAAACATGGTCAGACTGCTCCCGAACTTCAGCCAGCCTTGGTTAGTTGGTGGTTCTGAATGTGTGACAGGGGCTTTACAGCTGGAGCCTACTTCAGTTCTACCACCTAGATATTGGCTGTAATTGGAGAATGATTATTCCGTGTTCTACCATGTGCATAATCTCCAAGCAGATGTTGGGATAGAAAATCGTAACCTTTTATCGGGCTGCCCCATTTTCTGACAAGCTATGGTTTGAGATCCAGGGCTCGCCACGGTCAGTTAAGGGTTACTTCGCCTTTTCGGGTGGGGACGTAAAGCCGGCGGTCCCGTAATTCGTACAGAACCTCAGAGTAGCACACATATCGAGTAGAGTAGGGGTTACCTGGTGTGGTTGGCTAGAAACCTAAGCCACAGCTAATCTCCAAGCAGATCCTACGGTGGCAAGGCAGTATCCAACCGGCCACGAGTACCCATTAGCCACCTGCTTGGCCCATTGGATACTGCCTTGCCACCGTAGGATCTGCTTGGAGATTATACCAGCTACTTGAAAAAAGCGTCATGCTTCACCTTAAATGAGGATGACTGCTATGCTCTTTTACCACCTGGCCATGGGTGTAAAACAAACAAACAAACAAGCAAACAAAAACAACGATTTTCTATCCCTACATCTGCTTGGTGTTAATAGATAATGGCATGTCCCTGAGAACGGGTGTTGTGTTGGTCCCGTGCGTGACTGGCCTGACCTTCATACCGTCGGCTGACTTACAACTGGTTACGCAGGTTCAGGGGACGAACCATTTTGTGGTGTGTCAGGTTGAATGAACCCAGTAAACCTAAAGCGAAGGGGTGGGGGTGTTATAATTGTTCTGTCGTTACAAATTTGCGGCAAAATTGTGTATTCATTCATTCATTTTGCTAATTTTGTATGTTATAAATTGCCGCGTGCTTGCAGGGAAGTCGCCGCTGCAATGCTGCGAATACATAAATACTTTACCATAAATGTTTAAAATATCCCCCACACCCCTCAATATTGGATAATGGTTCAGTCCTATTCGCTCCAAGTCACAACACTGGGCGTACCCGTATATTCCGAGAGGCAGGCCATGCACCACACTGGTACCGGGGAGTTTTACTACAACATGGTATAAACAACTACAACACGACTCGCGTTACGTCTGTTTTTGGCACTCCAGAAAAAGGTGAGAGAATTTTCGTAGTCTGTATATATGACATGTTGAATCTGGTAGATATCTATATACAGATTGATTGGTTTGACGTAGGCTTAGACAACGTATAAGAACGTTTAAACGTCCTTGGTTGGAATATAATTTGTAGGAGGTGCCGTTTTCTCGTGCACGTAGGCAAAAACAAAGCCAGTGAAGATTACAGAGCTCACAAGGGTGTACAAGGACGTCTGAAATAGTGAATTTACCACGTAAGTTCGTATGGAGTGAACCACGTATCATAAGTGTATCCTCGCCAGCTTTTGGACGTATGTTGGCAAAGGTTTAATCTCCAAGCAGACCTTTTGGTGGCTGCAAAGACAGTATCAAATTGACCAGGCAGTATCGATTCTCCAGACAGTATCCAATACCAGTACAAGAAACAAAGCTCGATTAAAAACGCCTAAAATACGTCAAAAATAAGCCGAAGCCTGAACCTCTGCTTGGAGAGTAGCAAATGTTTTGAGCCAATATATTTCACGTGGATCAATAATGCATTACAGTACATTCTATGTCCTGATAATAGGCGTATGTCGCGTATAATAATAGGCAGGCCATTTCATTCTAAAAGGCATTTCTACCGGACATGTGCAAATAATGTTTCATATTAGGGACTTAATAGCAATTTAGCGTGGGTAAAGTATGGTTATTAAGTCGTTCGGCCGCCTGGCGAAAGCGATATTATACGTGTGAAGCGTATGTTTAAAGAAGACCAAATAAGTCACGAATTAATATCGTAAAGGCTATCCCAACTCTACACCATAATTTCGTTCTGTTGGTATATTTTATTTATTTACTGGTACCGGTATAGCCTGGGCTGCTCAACCAGCTAGGAGAGCTATTGTAAAGAGCTAGCTTGGGAAAAATACATCCAAATGGTTAAACAAACAGTGTGCAGTCATTAAATACTATGTACATAGGGTCAAACATTGAGGCCTCCCTATACAATGTCTGCATATTCTAGAACTGTTGGTATATCAAGTCCTTTAAAATCATAAAAAGCAATATTGGCTGTCGCGTGCGAAGGAATAGAAAAATGTCGATGATATGTTACGTCGGGCCTAAAAGCCTATAATTAATATTAATAAGGATAATTAAACAACTCCTGACAGATGTTATACACCAGAGGTAGTGATTTTATTCAGCACTCCAGGATATGTGATTAATATCTGTTTTTATTGGCACCTTTCCTAGAAATTCCTAACTTCCTGTGGATTTATAAAGGCAATAAGCGGAATTGGTTATGCAAATAGCTTTTGTCTACATGTAGCAATAACTGTGGACTGTTCCACTTAAAATGGGGGACAGGGACAGTTCCACTTAAAATGGGGAGCAGGGACAGTTCCACTTAAAATGGGGGCAGGGTTTTTCACATTAGCGGATTATATTGTGATTGTCCGCTATACCAAAAATACCAATGGAGACCAACAATACAATACTTAATAGTGTGATACAAATGGAAGGAATACAACTTTTCAAGCAGTGTAAAAAACATTCCACCCCCTAAGATTTGTCCCAATGAAATCGTCCAACTTCTGTGTATGGCCAATGTCCCAGCTGACACCATGTAGCTGCAGGTATGGACTGTACCACTTAAAATGATTCAACTTTCAAAATTCTTAATTGCTGATTAACGGACTGCTAAATTGTAATTATCTTCATCATACGAGAGACCAATAATAATATACAATGCAATACTAATACTAATACTGAAATGGAAGGATAATACAAACCTAAAGAACCCCTCAAGATTTGTCCGGAATGAAATCGTCCAACTCCTGTATATGGCCAATGTCCCAGCTGACCCCGTGACCTTTTCCCCGTGCCCCGCGCCACTCCAACCGCTACAATAGCAATTACTTTCCGGTAATCACGTTCGTGGTAACTATACGTAACGCGTTCGATTTCCCTTCCAGGAAACTAACAGGCTCGCCGATATCTGATTACAAACGAAATTGGTTCATTGTACAGGGTACCGAGGGGAAACTAAAATGTTTTGTAGACAATGGAGCGTGTTAATAAAATGATCCGCTTCGTGCAGATTAGAACTACGCCACAAATCCCTAAGTAATCGGAAAATTTCTGCGAGTAATCTACTAGTAGTTGAAAGATTATGAAGTAAATTTGAACTGTAATTTCCAACACGAGAAATTGGACTTACTCAATTTTCGACTGTACAACGCTTTTGAGACGTCACGTTATGCAGATGACACACGTGACTCGGTGAGCAGTGGATCATGGGTTGCAGAAAGTTTGTGGCGCCCCCCGTCTCTGTTGAGGGATGATTGAAATGCCCTGATGTAGATGGCCTATTTAAAATCCGGTGCAAAAAAAAGGTGAAAGATGTTAAGGAATGAAGTGTCGGTGTGAATTTTTGTTCTCCAGTCGATATGTTGATTGCGCAACTAATTTTCCAAAATACATCGATGGAGGTTAGACATCCAGGAAGTGAGATACACAAGGAAATTGTTACTCAAGCAACTGGATTGACTGGAATCAAACTCTATCCAGTTGCTTGAGTAACAATTTCCTTGTGAATTTCCCAAAATGTAATTATACCCATAGCTCATTTTCCAACTCGACTTGGCCATTTGTTTTATTACTAGCCTGGGTGCCATTCGTTTTGTAACGGGGCTCCTTGCACTCGTCGACCCGCAAAAAAAGTCAGTGAGTGCAAGTTACAAAATGGATGGCACCCAGGCTATTTTATTACCACCGCACTGTACCCTTTCTCATCACACACCCAAAATAGCCTGGGTGGCATCCGTTTTGTAACAGGACTCTTGCACTCACTGACCCTAAAAACGTAATCGAGTGCAATCGAGTATGGATCAAACTGTCACCCGTTACACCCATGGTACCCAGGCTATTTTATTACCACCGCACTGTCCATTTTCTCATCACACACCCATCTTTCCGGTCTGCTGGTTCATGCTGTTGGTAAATCCTCTCATAATCCTCCTTCCTCTGAACTAGCTCTATTGTTGCTGAAGAGGCAGTACCGCTTCCCTATAGGGATTTCAATTAAGCTACCGCCATAACTGGCGAGGCGTAACACATCACGATTCCTAAGCCCCTGTCACACATTCAGAACCTTCCGCCGACCACCAACCATCCAAAGTTGGCGGTAGGTTGGGAGCAGTCTGACCAGATTTAGGCCACGCCTACCTTTCGATACGAATCGAATTTGAGTTAAATTTGAGTTAAATTTGACTGGCAACCACGCCCCGAAACTACTGACCTACTCCCAACCATGGCCAAACCTCCCGTCCACTCCCGAATGTTTTAAACGTTTTGAAACATTCGGCTGGCGCAGCCAAACAGTAGACAACCTCGCCGAATACCAGCCGACCATAGCCGACCTTGCTCCCGACCTCAGACTCCCAAACAAGGTTAGGGGAGTTCGGGAGTGTTCGGGAGGCCATATTCATCTGTGTGTGACAGTTATAATCACTAAGGCCAAACACATCACAAGTCCCTATCTCATGGGAGGTTTCAAACCGCCCGTCTCACTTCCGTTCCACCACGTTCATGTCCTTTCTACTCGGCTCTCTAAACAGACTCGATGTTATGGACAGATTTATATATACATTCAAATGCAACAACGTTTACAATGCAAAAATAGGTAAATACATAAAAGACTGTTTTGCTACAATGTATTTCTAGGGGAAAAAAAGCCAAAACTCATGATTAGCCCTACTGAATACTGTATTAGCCCTTGTTATTTAGTGGTTAAGATATAAATTTCCTTTCTTTATTTCTGAACATTGTTCTATGTACAACTGTCGTGCAACAAAGTTCTTATCATATCGTTGAGGGAAAACACATTTTATCGGATGTACTTTGCATTCCCTGTGGCATGTAACGATATACAGATAGCTGGAATCAAGGAGCTGGAATGAAACCAACTTTGATAAGAGAAATCGGATTTGCACAATGAAACGATGTGAGTCATTTATTATAATGGTTTCTCCAAAACAGAAATTGCTTTAATTAAAGATAAGTCACTATAATTTGAAAACGACATGAAATATCTTTGGTTGTAAAGTCCGTTTATCATGCGATAGGAAAATAACGGGTTCCACCACCACAACATCATCAATGCACTATTATGTTGACGTTATGGGCCCATAGAGCGACCAAAATTGGATCGGTGTGACCCTTGGTTTTATAATTGGAGTATGATACACGATATAATTTAAAAACAGCAAAACACACATTTTCTTAAAATCGTTGTTTGCGGACTCGGTCGTTCATTCGTTGGTTATAGCAGCCGACCATGAATTATGACGCCGTATACACCTCAGGGCCGGGCATTAACCCTACATTGTCCAGTTACCAGGGCTAGCCCTTTAAGATACCCTCCGGCTAGTTGGGCAGTCCTGGTAGTATATCGATTTTTACAGCCTAATAAATCAAATCAAATCAAATATGCCAAATTTTCGGTCGCTCAGCGGTCGTAGCCCCTAGTGGAAAGGTGGTGTTGTAAGTTTGAACAACTGAAGTGATACGCATTTTGATTTCGGCAGGGAGTGTAGTAAAATAGCTCCTATTCATTTCAATATCTACCCAAGGATCTTGCCCCTTTCCCCTGCGTTTGATGGTCCAATCCTTAGTGAATACATGGAACAAAACAAACCCATCGACAAACATCGTCAATGACTCTTCATCTATAACCCATCAAGCCTCCGCCCTCTACATAATACATGAACTTCGTGAAGTATAAAGAATTGGTTTCTTCCCAAAAGTCATCATTACGATGTATTGTGTATGATAAAAGAACCGGCACTCTATGGATCAAACTGTCACCTTCAACCCCGAAGTCCAGATCAAGGTCATACCTCGTAATGGCAGCAGCTAATAACAAAGCACTCTATATACATGGGGCGGACTAATCTTCCAGCTAACCGACCTCTTTCGACCATGAACTTGGCGGCCCTGGCTGTCGTACTGAGGCTAACGCACTATTGTTTATCGACAGCGAGTAAGGCCATGTTGATTTAATTATATGGATGATATACTCTGGAAACCCAAAAACTGATGCGAGCGTGCGAATAAAGAAAAACGTTTGGCAACAACAAAAGCTGCCTTCATTATGAAATCTACGTAGTCATGAAGGTTGAACAAATGACTAAATTCACAGAGTATGGTGTGGCAAATAATAGACTCTTCATTTTCATTTCTTCACATTTTCTTCTTTTCCTTTGGAATTGATTTTGGCATTCTACGACATTAGTATCGTTTTCCAATATAATTCTTTTGCAATTTACGACATATATTTGCTCATTTTGCAGCTAAGTATACTTTATACTATTTACAGTATGGTCGAAAACCTTTTTTTTTTTTGGAAACGGACGAAAATTCATGCGCGCGTGGATGTCATCCATATAATCAAATTAAAATGACCGAAACGGATTGCATAGCTAGTTGTATACGACCGCAGGAAGAACGCATCAACGTCGGAACCGGGTGTATTAATACGCCTGCCGTGATCACTCAGCCAACGATTTATACATGCATTCAAGCGAGGAATGATTCTCCAATTCCGCAGCCTATTCATTATAGACATTGCTGTCAGCACCTAGGCCTCCGGAGGCTAGAGTAGATCTATTTTCGTTAACATTAATTTTCTACTTCACAAACGCTGCCAAAAATTAAACAAAGTTTTCACCTGTACCACTGTATATCAATTGTTTCGGGAGAAATAGAGGCTTCGGTGAATAGCTCTTTATCGTATAAGTGCGGAAATTATCTCTCGACAGTATATCTTTGAAAGCTGCATTCTTCTTGCTGTCAGCACCTAGGCCACTGGAGTCGAGTGTAGATCTATTTTCGTTAACATTAATTTTCTACTTCGCAAACGCAGCCAAAAATTAAACACTGTTTTCACCTGTACCACTGTATATATAGGCTCTGTGAATATAATTCTTCATCATATACGTGCGGAAATTATCTCTTGACATTATATTTTTGAATGCTGCGTAGTCCTCTTGCTATAAGAAGATAAAGTTTCATTAAGATACCAGAAGGGTGAAGGGAATAAAGAAAAACGATATAGAGAGGCAAGGAAATGGAAGTTGGTTGAAAAGCAAAGAAAGAAACATGATAAATGGTATAAAAGTGGGGGAGGCGGAAGATGGAGTGGGGGAGGGAGGAAGAGTTGAGGAGGAGGAAAGCAAAGGGAGAAACATGCATAAATGGCTTACATAGAAAGAAGATTAGGAAGACAAAAAAGGAGACCAATGGAATGACAAAAGCACGCACGAAACATTTTGAGATGTTACGAAACGTGGATATAAAACAATAGTGATAGAACTTATTAGAGGGACAGATAGATGGATGGAAAGCGAAAGAATGAAACAGTGGAAGCAACAGTGGTAGGTCGGTTATCGATTAAAATAAACTACTCTCGAAGCAGAGGTTTAGGCTTCGGTTTATTTTTGACGTGTGTTTTTAGGCGTTTTTATCTGGCTTTGTTTTTTGTACATGGTATCTTTTTTTACGCGTATTGGATACTGTATGGCAAATGGATACTGCCTGTCCAATTTGATACTGTCTTTGCAGCCACAAAAAGATCTGCTTGGAGATTATAAAAAACTTTTTCGGCTGCAAACTTTAACTAAGCCTATAATGGCATCCATTACCTGAAATCAGCAACCATGACAGACTGCAGTCCTTATGTATCTGAACAGCCCTCCAACAATCATCACACATCGTATTCATCATGAGTGTGTGTGGCATAAGGTAGCCTGCAAGCCGTGCGGAATTTACGGGCTCAAGCCGGATTGTCTGCTAGTCACGCCGGGCAGGCAGCACTAATCAGCCAGGCGATGAGATTGTGGCGCCAAACTAATCATTTTTTTTGTCTGTTGGTATAGTGGTGTCCAGCAATACAATGACTGAAGACCTTTATTGTACGTTTTTTGCTCCACTGGTCAGATATTGACAAGCATACATGAAATATACATGTAGACAGCTAATATACTCTGGTACTTTCGGCTTCCTCTCGCTTCTTGGTAATACAAGAAGCACAAAAAAAGAACACAGGTTGCGACAAAAAATTTTTAAGAATCCGTCGCTTTTTTTACTCCCGCATCTATAAATTTTTGTGTGGTGGCTTTATATGTAGCACGTCGGCAGGACGTACTGCACCTGCGCGACACGCGCTTCGGCAGAACGTCTCGTTTAAGGTTGTATTCTTGTATTTAAGGATGACATCCCGTCTATAGTTTCAAATGGAAAAGATATCGTATGCCACAGGCAAAATGATAATGCAACGTTGACCAAACATCCATCAAAAACCGTGAAAAATCCGGGTTTCACGCAGGCACAGTACGTTCTACCGACATGCTGCTTCATATATGGCTTGCATCGACGATTCTTTTTGTTTATGATCTGCATCATGTCATTTCTTTAGGGTTATCACAATGTTTAAGAGATGCATCCAGGTAAGACACCTGCTTCTTCGCGCTACGTATGTGCACAACAAGTACCTTAGCACCACTGCAAGGGGGAGAGCCCGGACATTGTTTAGACCATCTTTGCTTCTTGGAGGGGCTGCCGCGGTAGCTGGAACAGCTTTTTTTAGTTGGAGAAGGTAGGAACTGTTCACTGTTCGTCGTTGAAATTCCGATTAAAGGCACCCAAATAAAAACGATTTCAGGGCAGTAAAACTGTATTTCAACAAAGTCAATTTTCTCGTCATTTTTGAATGTAGTAAGTTGAATCAACCCTACCCCATAGCATATGTGTAAGGCAAAAATGTGATGTCACTGACGGAATTTATCGGTGGTGTTTGGGGGCTATTTCAAACGATTCAAGTATGAAATGATGACGAAATCGTTCTACAAAATGGCAGTATATGTCAATATCAGACAGATTTCCTCATCCAGAATATATTTGTTTTGTTTTGCCGCTGTGAAACTACATTTGATGCCTTTAATATATAGCAAATTCACAATACGATGGTCACACAATTTAGGAAACAGCGGTAAGGAATAAAGGCCTGACCATGAAATAAATGATATATGGGTGTTAAAGCCGTTGATTTGTGGTGTACTTTCCCTTTTCTTAGAAAGCTGCAAGCGGTGGAGGAAGATCGAAAGACCGGGTCAGAAGCCAAGACAGCTTCAGAAGAAGATGACGAACTTCAGGGGAAGAAGAAGAGACCGACCTTCAAAGATAGGAAGGTTCGATAAAAACGTTATTACCGACGATACATAAATAAACCATGTCCAGCTTTGAAGAATGTCTTAACCTTTCACAAATAGGTGGCCCGGGGCTGTCTGGCTTTTTCCGGTGTAACGGAAATTATCTGTCAATATCCGGAACAAAAACAATCCGTTTTATGACCTTTTGTGACATTTTATAAGAAATCTCAAGCGCACTGACGTAATTATATTGCAATTGGTTATAGCAAAAAACAGTTACTCGAGCAACTGGATATGATTTTGGAAACGGTCAGACGTTTCAGGTAGCATCCACTACCTTTCGTCAGTGACACTCGAGACAAATCCAATTCAGCAGGTTTATAAGCGCGAGCTATTGATTGATATGCAGATAGGTTGATATGAAATTGGTTATGCCAATTTCAGCATGTTCCTTGTATCTCTGTGAGAAGGGTAGAGTGTATTTTTCTGATATCTAAGCACGTATGTCCCATTTTCACCCCTGGACAAATGACAAGCGCCCAAAAATAATTGGTCATTGATTGAAAGAGCTTTAAGGTCATTGATCTCAACCCTATTAACCTAAAAATATTCACTCATAAAAGAAAAAGTGGGACACTGCTTCCAAAAAGAAGTCAAAACCAAAAAGCTTGGATTGTATTCTGTAACAGTTCTTAGAGTAGTCAATGATATCTCGATGATATCTCAATGATATCTCAATGATATCTCAATGATATCTCAATGATGTCTCGATGATATCTCAATGACATTCCGACAATGACATTTCAAAGACAAGTGCTTTTAGGTCGCTCAGCGGTTTTCATTCTGGGAAAATGGGGGCTTATACATGTAAGAAACGAACAAAGTGTACACAATATATAAATATACGAAATGGAGTAAATACCAACTCTCGTCAACGACAGGTGATCGAATATGAGAACAGAATCCGGTCGTTCTCCAATCCGGACAAGATCTTCCGGTACTTCGCGACGCTGAGTGTGATCTCGGACGGCCACTCGGAGATCTACATGACGCCACAGGACTTCCTCAGGTCTATCACACCGGGGGACATGCAGCCAGAAGGTCAGGGGGATGTCGTTTTAGTCTCCTAGCAGATCTTCGGTGGCAAAGTCGTAACCAACCGGCAAGACACTATCAGACACCACGATGGCCAATTGGATACTGTCTGGCCAACCTGATAGTCTTTTGCCATTGGATATGACTTTTCCAACTTAAGATCTGCAAGGAGATGTATGTGGTATTGTTTGCTCAAAAGTTTGTGGGTGGTTCAATACACTCGTGTGTTTATCATAACATTCTTCTACTATAAGTTCTGGTTTTACCAACCTCTATGATTTAACGTTATATGTCAAAGTTAGCTGTTGATATACTATTTACATGAGAAAGTCAACTACCAACAGTTTAAATAGACCATTTTAAATAGACCAATTATTGTAAATCAAAATCATAAATTTCTTTTTTAGGTGTATCCAGCTTAGTAATATACCATATTCAGAAAATGATTCGTTGTTTACTAAATGAAGTATTCTAGAATCGTATAATGTTTTCTGTTTCCATTGTTCTGTAGGTCTGGGTCTGGATCAGTTCATGCATATCAGAAAGGAGGTACGTAAATGTATCGGGTACACTATACCATGAGATAAACTGTCCGAAAATGACTTCATTGTAGCAAAATTATCTGACTTATTTGGATTTATCAATTAGCATCCACCTTAGCAGGCTTTCAAACGCTATAGTAATGTTATTTATTAGTAGTTCGTACTCATCAAAGTACTAGTTTGATGACTATGACATTAAAAGCAATGAAGTTAAAGATGGTTTGATGTCTGACTTTTGAGACTGAGATATCCGGGAAAGACGTACATGTATTCACCCAAACAATTTTACTAGACTTACCTGACACACCCCCCCCTCCCCATAACCTTGGTATGACCTTCTTCTTGTAGGATGTTGCTGAGGTCGTGAGTGTGAAGTGTTCCTATCCTGACATCTTCTCCAAACTCGGCAACAACGGGCTCATCAACTTCACGGACTACATCTTTCTGCTCACCGTCCTTACCAGTAAAAATTCTATGTTTTTAGAATATGATGGTTCCCTTAGATAAGTCTCCATTCCCATATGATTACCGAGAGCTAAATGTGTGTGGGCCCGATAGAGCCGTTGCTATCAGCTACTTACCATTATAAGAGGATGTTCTCGTCATCCAGTTTGCTTAACCTTCTCCCTGCTACCCAACCCTGTAGCCTATAGAGAATTGGTAGCCAAACGGCTAGTTTAGTGTGCTAAAGGTTAAATAGAATGAGACTTACTTTTTCGGAATATCAACAATGCTGTTTAGATGGTTGTGTTGAACTGGTTGTGTCTTTCTCTTTACGTCCAGCTCCCAGGAGGAACTTTGAGGTGACGTTCCGAGTTTACGACATGGACGGAGACGGTCACCTGTCTCATGACGAGTTCCTTAAGGTAAGCGCGATCTTAAGGCTGTCATAATCCCTCAGGACATGCATGCATCAAATATAAGATGGCATTTCGGTTAAACGTAATTTTTTAATGATGTACAATGATTTTTAACGGAGCAGTATATCTTAGTCATTGGTAACATTCCTTTCATGACTATATAATATTCTTATTTCAGTATCGCTTCAAATTCTCGACCTTTTGGCTAAGATTAAGTGTGTAAGTGTGTAGTATTAGTGTGTCAAACAGCTTTCCGATGAAAAACTCTCATTCCCATCAGGTAGAGAATTTCGCATTCCGGAATACCACCACAGGGATGAAGCACACAGAGCGCAGGTCAGTGTTATATCATGCTGTAGGTTCATGTAATCACGTAAACAAGATATATCACCTTTCAATACGTTCAACAAGTTTCACGAAACATTCCAATGAGCATTCTAACGCGGTACTCTCAGCTGATAAAGGTGTTTGCAGAAGGTTATGTTTCCGTCACTAGTGCTCTTGAATGATGGAAAATTAACGGTTGATTACAGCATATGCGCATGGGATCCCAGTAATCAAGTTGCAATCAATAAAAAGAACGTTTATCTTATCACTCGGCAGTGCTGTTGACAAAGACGGAATGGGCAGCTCCCTGGCTATGTATTTCTTCGGTCCGAATCTCAACCAACGACTCACGCTGCAGAAGTTCTTGGACTTTCAAGAGAAGGTGCAGGATGCTGTGTTAAAGCTGGAGGTGAGATTCATACCTCCATCCTTCCAGTAAATCGTGTAAATGCAATCGTAAAACAGAATGTTAACCATTTATCTGATAGTGCTACTGTATATTTGTTACTTAAAGGTTCACTTCTACTGTTATCTGAAGTCAACACTCAAATACTTGCTATTACACAGCTGCCTATCGGAAACTAAGCGATTTCACAACTGATTCTTACTGTGCATTATCTTGTTTAATTCTGTTCTTGTACATCGGACGTTTCTCATTTGGTATCTTTGTCTCGTGTTGTAATTATTTTTTATGTCCAGTGGTGACGTGAATATAAGCTATGTCGTTTGAGTGTGTCACCACTATGTATTATTTTGTTTGAATGTTGAAATTTAAAAAAAAAACACTGTCCTATCATTTCATCGTAGCCTGCTGTTGATGCGTAAAATCATACGACTTAGACATCGTGTCTGTGCACATAAAATGTGCATTAGGGTTCTGTGAGTGTGTGAGTAGCAACGGTCAAAGATTATGTACTTTGTGGTGGCAATTAGTGTTGTTGCTACCACAGACGTGAGCTTCAATGTTACCGCTAAGTACCATGTGTATGACAGGAATAGCTTTAGTCTTACCGCTAATCAGCCTCTGCATGGCAGGAACCGCTTCCGATTTGCTGATAATTATCTCGTATTTGACAGGAATGGTAATTACTTTGTGAATAACGTTCTTCCGCTTCAGTTCGACCGCTGCGAGCCGGATCACTCAAGCGGATTGATTTCCATCCGGGAATTTTGTTACTCGCTGTTGATGTACTCGGGTCTGTCAGATAACAAGAAAAAGAAGATGGTGGCCAGGGTCAAGAAACACATCGAAGACATACCAAACGTGAGTTTGTGTAACCGAAATGTGTAAGACCGCTCAAAGACGTATTGACAATATTAAATGTCAGAAACGAAAGTACAGACTACAACATAAGATGAATTACTAGTATCTTAGACAGTCATTGATGGGCATCGACGGTACCAATTTCCTCAGACTGGCCT
This sequence comes from Branchiostoma floridae x Branchiostoma japonicum, assembly GCA_013266295.2. Taxonomy (NCBI): domain Eukaryota; kingdom Metazoa; phylum Chordata; class Leptocardii; order Amphioxiformes; family Branchiostomatidae; genus Branchiostoma; species Branchiostoma floridae x Branchiostoma japonicum. The sequence continues at coordinate 7,333,490 of CM023824.1, forward strand.
CTATATCTAGCAGTACATTCGCGTTTGACGCTTCATTTGAAACACCTACCACAATTGCATATATATATAAATATATATAGAAACATCAGATAGATCTATAGGCTAGACATTTTTTCCTCATTACATCATCACCATTTTGTACCTCCTTACATATGTAATACTCTGTGTTATCCTTGCAATTAGTCTTCGGGCATGAGTTTGTCAATAGAATGTTGGTTGTATACTATCAGCCACACATTTTGCTCTTATATTCCTGTATTCATCAGGCCCCAGCAGGCGTGTCGTACGATGACTTCCGGAACCTGTACCTGGCGCTGCAGCACCTCCATGATATCGACATCGCCCTGACATTTTTCCATACAGCAGGAGCGCCGCTGGACCCAAGTAAGTGTCTCAGTCTGGTCAACTCTACCGTATCATACGTACGATCGCAAACTCTGAGGGTATTCTTGGGTGTCATGCATGTGTCCTGCAAAATTCAGCTGACTTCTTACGGAAAATGCTACCTTAAAGATCCTTGTCAGTCGTTTGTTTGAAAGTTCTCACTCGGTCAGCTTTGCATGCTCAGACAACTTTGCATGCTCAGCGAAGGAAGCGTGGCTCTTGAATTTTTTCGGCATCAAAAACGTACGACGACCTATGACAAATAAATGTGACAGTACAATCAAGGTAACCATCATCAGCATCGTCAAGGGAAGAATTTTCCCACTCAAAAGAAAGACGCATTATTATAAGGCCCAAACTAAATACTTTAGGCCCAAACTAGATACTTTAACTTAGAGCAACCTAAGTAGTAACACATTCACACGCCTGGTAACAGAATATGCCCAGTATGCGTAACGCTATATGCTGACTGCACAACATTTCTCTTTTCCAGCTACCCTAACACACGTCGCTAAAACCGTAGCGGATGTCGAGCTGGCTGATCATATCATGCAAATATGTTTCAAACTATTCGACGAAAACGGTCAGTAGAAAAAAAAGTTCCTATTCTGTCAGATTCCTTTTACCAAGGACATTGGTTTTACTATGTAGTTCCCAATACGTTTCCCATGGGTCCCCCCAACGTGTGAGTCCACGCTAATGCAGGAATTTGACAGATCAGTCATGCAGTATATTCTAGTGTAATTGGTCCACCAGATAGAATTAGGTCGTCGTGACCATCAACAGTATCGTTATTGATGTAACCATAAAAGGCCATGATTGAAATTGACACCATTTCAGAATCTATAGGCCTAGGGGTGCATTTAAGGACTTTTCGGGTCTATATATCAAGTAACAAAAGAACGATGGTCCTCTGGAGATACAGATAATACATTCGAGACGGCAGCGTGCTCGATGCTATTAAGTTTTATTGATTTTTTGTGTGATTCGCCCTTCACAGATGACGGGGTGTTGGACGACAGGGAGTTTGTCTCCTTGTTGAAACAGCGCGCCACGCGGGGACTCACCCGTCACCATGACACCGGAGTGTCCCGGATGTTGTCCGCCATTATCCGGTGCACCAAGCAAGTCTACAGGGAGACATACAGCGACTAGACACACTACTGTTATTGATATCTTGTTTGGGGGAAATGTTGCTGTTTTTATGGGGTTGAGGATCTTAGACATATATATCTCATGACGTATTCCTTTAAATATTTCACGCTATGTACATAGTACCTTCCTATAAGAGTCCCGGATGTTGTCCGCCATTATCCGGTGCACCAAGCAAGTCTACAGGGAGACATACAGCGACTAGACACACTACTGTTATTGATATCTTTTGGGGGAAATGTTGCTGTTTTTATGGGGTTGAGGATCGATCTTAGGCATCTCAATATGTATTCCTTTCATTGTTATGTACATAGTACCTTCCTATAAAACACAGTAGTTTCCGAGCAATACAGCAGATTTCTAGAAATTCGGTAGATAGAAATTGATTTGGCATTCTTTTAAGAATCAAATAGATGCCCCATGATATACGAACGGTTTTGATAGACCAAGATGCTATTTGTGTGCCCTGGAACAACTTGAGTTTAGGTAGGTTAGATTTTAAAGAAATTATAATATGTATAAGAGATTTGTGGCTACTCTGATCTTTACATGGATTTGTATCAAAATCGACAGTTAGAAATTCATACGACAACAGAATATATATGACTACAATCATACGATCACAATCAAGCTTTCAACATTCCGGAAGACAAAACTTCGTTTTTCAGTCGGTAAGAATTCATAGACTTGTAATATTATAAAGTAATGTAGACGAATACGATTTATACAGACTATAAGCTTTAAATGTCTTACCGGTTTGTGTTTGTTTGAGCCTTTGTTTATGTGAGGACGGGAAGAGAATATAACCTACCAACTCAAGGTTATCTGTTGATAGAATAAGTCCAGGGAACGGACACACCTGCATGTATTTGCACGGAGCAGCATGTACCATAAGCGGGGGTGGGTTGAGTGAGGCTCGCAAGGGGTCGGCGACTATGCCCAATCAATGCAACTTTGTGGCATTTCATGATATGTAGATTTAGTAGTTTTAGAATGAATCACATATTGGAAAATATTGGAAAAGAAGTGAGTTATTTCATTCCTAGTTATCAAGATGTTTAAGTCGATATTTCTGCGTTTGAATATTCGTGGTTATAATAGTTGAATGTTGTTACCTATTTAATAGTATTCATCGTGCTCCGTCTTATTTCTATCGGCTTCTATTTTTATCAGTCCATTTCATAGTATCTACTTGTTAAATCATGTCACATTTTGTATATGTCGTTACAATTCATTCTTTGGTTATCTATCATTGTTGTACAATTGTATCTTTGAAATACACGTACAAAGCATTTTTATGCATTGGTTTTAAGCTGTGAAAAGCTGACTGATTATAACGGAATAAAGATTATGCAACAATCAACAAAGTTCCAGATGCCTCGTTTTTCCAAGACATTGACACTGTTAAATATTATCTAAAACTGCCTATTTCATGTCGAAGAGTGGATATAATGAATCATGTGGCAATGAGAAAAGTTCGCTTTACTCAACCGTGTGTAAACATATCAGTGAACCCAGTATATTGTTTAACCCCATACTGACCCACATACCTTACACTTCCGTCCACTGTGCTCATATTTACCGCATAGGGTCTGACCTTATATAATCCCTCCGTTACGTTAACATACAACATTTTGAGTTGTGGAACGTAAGCTGAAATGAAATGGCAGTCCTAACAACGTTTGTTTTCGGAGTGGCCATTCTGTGCACGGGAGTAACATCTGACTCAGGTAAGAAAAACCTCTGGACAGAGAGTTTTAAAAAGTAAGAAGTAGAAAAATTGTGAAGTTTTGAATAGCATGTAAATATGAATACATATGGTGTTAATGAAATTGTTACGTGTAAAAATATACTGAATAGTCAATTTCATTAAAAAACATCTTTGACATGTGTTATCCAGTATGTGGTGGTGATCATTCCGGTACCCCGTCCGGTACCATAGTAGCCACCGCCGGCCAGGGTACCTGTCAGTGGTACATAGAGGTACCCCGGGGATCCTCGGTACGACTCACATTCGAGACGTTCCACCTTCATGATGGGGAAGTCACCGTGTACGAACACTGCAGCGTTGGGAACCAACTAGGTCAGTTATCTCCAACAAATAAACTTCAAGGTTTATTTACTGTTTGTTAACACAAGTCTTTTCACTGTTGTTTTTGAGACCTCGGGTGAATTTTAATTAACTGTCAGTAATGTTATATCCCTGATATAAGATTCAGTGACTGGTTTTAATGTTAGTCATACCTCAATTCAGCCTTACTGCGGCTGCTACGGTATTAAATGTTAATCTTATTGAAATAAAAGAATAGACCGACCATCCATGGTAACTGGCGCTGTAGCAGACACCCTGTGGTGTTGGATTACGTTATGTTGCAAGTGGCAGGACAGAGTTGGAGGCACTGGTGTTACTATATATGAATGTGTAAAAATAAACAGTTAAGCAGTAGTTTGTTGGGCTAGACCATGTGAAGGTAAACATTATGCATTTGCTTTGCAAATGTTACCTTTCTAGTTTATTATAAAACTAAATTTATATAATTTCATTGTATCTCACAGGTTACCAACGTCGATAGCTCTTAAGTCTTAAAAAAGGTAATTTTCTGTAATCGGCAGGAATATTCAAAGGTCCCGACGTTCCTCATCCGGTTACTTCTTACAGCAGTAAGATGGTGGTAACAATGACGTCATCTGGAGTCGGAACCGGTATGGGATTCCGTGCTCATTATGAAGGTGACTATTTTCTTTTCTTTCCTTTTTTTCATTCAGGTGAGACAAAACAAATACACACATAGTTGGTGGCGTACTCATGTTAACAAACTTACATTCACACCATTACTAACGTAAACAGCAAAGGGATGAGTTGACAGAGAATAGACTTATATGAATCATAACATTCTAAGGTGACTGTTTTCGCGTATGTCTTCAATTTGTAAGACTCATTAACGAGGTTTAAACCTCATTGGACTCATTCATCCTACTTCGTTGTTTAATATGTAAACATATTTCTAATTTTGTCGAACCGGTTCACGTTGTATGGAGTGGGAGGGCAGAAACTGTTGGAGTGATTTTAAATGTCAACTGCCCGTCGACATTTTAGCTTGTTATTTTTCGTCTTTGCCATATTAACTTTCGTTCACATGATGCTAGAATTCCTACCTACCGACTCGCTGGACCGATGCTAGCAAGGTTATAACCTTTAGATATTTTCATTCCAACACATATGAAAAATATCAGTCCGTATGTTGACATTTAGAATGAATCAATACTTTTTCAGCTGTTCCCGTTCCCAGAGTCGCCAGGGGAAAATTGTCCAGTTCTCGTGATGACCCTTCACCCCTTGACATTCAATATGGCTGTCTAACTCACACGGTTGGTGCCTATATTGTATTGTATCCAGAACTGTGCTTATCTAGTTCTATGCCTGAATTGGTTACACTGTAATATATATATACATATGTATAAGAAAAGTTGGATTTACCAATAGTAGTAAATGTCAGTAAAGTCGGGTACTGTTTACTTAGTTTGTAAACAGTGCCGGACTTAACAATGGTAGTAAATAAAAGTCAAGTCCGGTAATTTCGGATTTAACAATCATTATGGTAGTAAATGTAATTACCGGGCTTGTCTTTTATTTACTACCATTGTAAACTTCGGTACTGTTTACAAAGTAAACATTACCCGACTTTACAGGTATTTACTACCATTGGTAAATCGAACTTTTCGTGCAGTGTTAAGGTTAGGATGAGGCACGGTTCTGGATAGTCTTTTCGTATCCAAGAACGTAGGTTTGCCCCAGACACGGTTCTGGATAGTGTGAACTATCCAGAACCGTGCCTAAGCATGGTTGTAGATAATATTATGGTTCTGGATAAAACACTCAACAGTACCTACGTACATTAGGGGCTTCTCTTTTGCCTCTGGCAGGATCTTTGGTATTCTGGTCACGTACTGGGCAGCACAACGTTATTAAGTTCACTGCCAATTGATTTAACACGATATTATCGGACGCGACATGAATATACATGAAACATGAGGGCTAACACATCATCTCTAACTCATCTCGCAAAGCCAGCAATAATGGTACTTAACGCGTTAAGTGACTAGAGGCCTGCTGACCTTGGTCGTCCTTCAACGTCTAATATCCCTATAGAAGTGTTGCTTTCACCACAGTTTGCATTATTTATTACTAATCAATAATGATAGGCTTCTACATCATACATTATCCCGAACCAAACGATATGTATGCAGATATTAAATACATTTAAGATTTTGATATCATCTACTTAACATTTTAACGACATCACCTTAAGTTATTTTAGATTCACCAAAAAACAGTTACTCAAGCAACTGAATATGGTTTGGGAAATCAATCAATAGTTCGTGCTTATAAACCTGCTTTTTTGAGAATTCTCCAGTGTCACTGACGAAAGATTGTGGATGCTACCTGAAACGTCTGACCGTTTCGAAAATCATATCCAGTTGCTTGAGTAACTGTTTTTGACGTATCTTATTACCTGGATGTCTAACATTCACCGACGTATTTTAGATTCAGCTAAGATTACTCCACTCCATTATCAATATTTATGACGAAGTTAGTTGGGTGTTAAATCGGCAGAAATGATGGAGTAAAATGACTGTCTTGAAAATACTGACCCAGGTTGGTGAACGCTGGGGTACAGAAGATGAGAAGGGCTTGCTGAACTGTGTGTGTGGTGGGGACTACCGTGTGTGTTACACTGTGCGCTGTCTGACAGGCACCTCTGCTGTCATGGGCAAAGACGGGCACTGGGCTTGCCGCAGCCACCAGGTAAATCTCTTGCGTTTCAGAAACAAAAACGATCGAATTTTCTAATAATTTTTTGGCGGTTTCATAAGCCACAACCAATGGTCATGACAAAGCTGGTGAGTTCTTTGTGCTACATGCATTCTGTAGTATCCCTGTCCTTAAACCTACTTTATTAAACCCACTTTAATCTTATGTACATCGATAACAGTAGAAGAAAACTTATTTGCAACATGCAATTGATGAAAAAGTTCTGACATTGTTAAACTGATTATTTTCGCCTAAAACCTTATTTCTCAGTATCCAAAATGAACTGCAATTTTAGTCCCCTACTCTACAGACACGTATTTCAACAAAATGGTACCTCGTATTCTGCACCCACATTCTGCTCGCAAGTAGCGATGTTACAAATGCTTTGATGTCGCTGTTGTCAGAAAACAACGGGTTCAAACATCCCCGGGCAAACGAAATTTGTGCCGGTACCTCTCATCGTGCACGCTGTCGTGGGATTGGTCAACTGGTCGCTAGGCAACGCCTTTGAGGAGCCCGACCCCCAGGAGCAGATTCTGGCCGATCTGCAGGCGCTGGACAACAGGTTGGACGATCTGCACGGACAACTGGACTCACTGCAGACCGGTGAGTTATATGTCCTAGATCCTGGCCACATACGTTGCAATGTGCAATCTTCGTAGAATCGCAAACTGAGGGCATTCTTGGGATAATCATGCATGTGCCTGCCAAATTCAGCTGTCCTGTTACGGAAAAAGGGTGTCTTAGGTCCTTGTCGGTAGTTGGTTCTGTTACAGCCTACCTGAAAATTTTACAGCATCAAACTCGTACGACGACCTACGACAAAAGTGACCGGGGAGTTATGCAGGTGGATTGATGGCAATGCCATTGGGCCAATCAACCATTTTGTCATCTAATGTCTTCATTTCTTCTTCTTCATTATTTGGCACCTTGGTGCTTAATTGGTCTTCATCTCTTGTCTCTTGTCTCTTGTCTCTTGTGACATTCATATCTGAACGTTTTTGCTCCTCGTTGATATAGCCTATAATGTTGCCCAGTGTTTCCACAATGACGCCGTGACAATAAAACCTTCGCACGTTTGCGCATTTGCTCCAATAGGTCAAGCCTGGGCCGTTGACGCCACCCTTTACGCACACGCCGAGCAGAGGCTGCGGGACACACTGGACTACCTCACCAACGTCCTGTACGTGGACCCGGCGGGACAGATGCAGCCGAGCGCCGCCGCGCAGCAGTGGGCAGACACGGTCCTGTCAACGGGACAGGACGGGCTGTTCTCGGTAAGGACTAGCCTGGTTACCAGCCTCTCTCACGGGCTGAAAGATTTCCTTGGGCTCCATGATACGGTTCTACAGCAGCCTGTCAACATACATTATACCACTTCGGTAGCAAACCGGCCGTTTGCAGCTTCGAGGGAGGCTGATGACCAGGTTATAAGCAAGGCGAGACACAGAGAAACTTGGCTATGCTTTTCACAGTTGTTGCTAATCCTCTGACTGGAAGATGAGAATGCATAGGATCTTCACTTCGGCAGCATCTTTATGATCTAGCAGTCTTCTTTACGTCCATAACAGTTAAAGTTGCTACCCTGTTTGTAAACGGTTCTTTTGTCTATAGGTGCTGAACAGGTTCCATGAGATGGTGGTCGGCTCCTCGGGTCTGTTCGGCTCCAAGTCCCTCCTGCTGACGTACGACGCCATGTTGGCATCCACCACTCCCAGGGACTCCGAGGCATACTGGAACAAGGTAAGATCATGAAGGAACAAGGTAAGATCAAGAACAAACCTCCTCGAATAGAACCTCCTTGGTAATAGTATAGGGCATTCCTACATATGATAATCAATAGAGAAGAATTTGAAAAGCAAGACTACTGAAAACTGAACGAAAAACAAGATATAGGAGGAAGAAGACAATGTACATCTTTTATACGGCGCGGTCACATTCGTCGCAGGTCGTCGTACGATTTTGATGCCGTAGAATTTTCAGGCAGGCTGTGACAGAACCAACCACCGACAAGGATCTAATAAGGCAACCTTTGCGATAGTAAGACAGCTACGTTTGACAGGACACATACCCTAGCCTCTACACGGCTGCGGGAAGCGGCTGGAAAAGGTAGAAATTGGCCAAATAGACAGATATACACGCCAGAGGAGTTGGTCCGCGAGAGAGTACAGTTTGCCGCGTCCGAACGACAAACTGCTTCCCGAATCCTGGTAGAGGCTACACATACCCGACTGTCCCAAGAATGCCATCAGTTTATAATCTCCAAACAGATCATACGGTGGCAAGGCTAATGGAGACTGCTCTGGCCAATGGATACTGCCTTGCCACCGAGACTACTTAGTTTACCGATCGTACGACGATCGCAGCGATCGCACGACGATCGCACGACGTATGTAACCAGGTGCTTAAATTTCATTTTCATTGTACATCCAACATATCGCGCTTACGTGTTCCTTTTTTTTCAACTACCCCAGCTGCTGTGGTTCTATGAGTATACGTACTCCCTCCAGGTGGCCGGGTACTCCGCCTGGTCTACAGCGCTGAACCTGAAGGGGAGGCAGGCCGAGACGGCAGCCGTCATGGCGAGGGGGAGGGGCAAACTCAGCGAACAAGCCTGCTTTCTGCAGATGTACCTCAGGGGTAAGGGGGAAACCAAATTACTGATTACTACAGATTAGTTAGGTCAGAGACAGAACAATAAAGTAGTTTCAATTGTCTCTCTAACTACTGTTATGAAGTAAAGTCTCTGCAGGTAATTCCAATTACCGAGAAACAATACAAGCTGAGTACGGGGCTCGAAATACCACCTACAAATGCAGATTGGTGTAGGTAAAATTGGAGCTGTGCGGGTATTTCTCACATGATATCTACCCAAACCTAACCTGCACTGCTCCATGCACTGGGTTATACATGTAGGTGTAGGTGTATGTGGATTTTTATTTACCTACTGTTAGCACATATGAAGTTTAAAAGAAAATAAATGGCAATAGTTTCCGAACAGTTTTTAGTATGATCCATACTTTCTAAATTCCGAGTGGTACAGGTAAAATTTGTCTGGTGCAGCTAATTTTCTATGCTAGTCCTGCACCAGTGCATGTATGTAGAAAAAAAAACGTATTTTGAGCCCTGTGAGTAGTTAGTATCGACTATGACATAGCTCGTATTGTTTCTCTTAGTATGTTGAGTAATGATAGTCGAGATTGGATACTTATAATTATACGTATATATCATATGTATTCATATAAAACGTTCTTTACTGGGTTGATCTAGTGAGGTAATACGGTACACTTTTCAAAACAAGAAAACGTTTTCTCCTTCCTTCCGTTAGAATGGCCGGCCGGTACATACGGGCTGCCCATGACCAACACCGGGTGCCCCGTGGCAGCGAACGTTACCTGGGAGACGGGATCTCGTTTCCAGGACACTTTGGGATACAACGAGTGGTCGGACGGCCTCCACTTCCCAGCGGACAGCTTTGAGAGTAGCGCCATGCGGCAGCAATTCTGTATGAAGGTATTACTGGACGTCATACTCGTGATTTGCTATGGCATTGACTCATACTCTGGCACAGATTTAGTTGATTTACTGATTTATTTTGTTTTGTCAAGCCTAGTCACCAAATCTATTTTAGCTGCCGAATCTCTTTCGTCCTCTCCGCAAATATAGATAGAGGACGAAAGAGACGCGGCAGCTAAAATAGGTTTGGTAACCAGGCTAGCTATGTTTTTCTCCTCTGGTTAATATATGTGGATAAATGGGAGATTGAGGACAATACTTTCGCTGGTAAAATCCTTAAACAAAGGAAGAACTTGTGTTTTATTACACCTTAATACAGGTGTGGAATGCTCCAGTCTGTTAGATGACAGGTCTTTAGGAAGCGTAGGTAATATACAAAATAATAACCACATATCAAACTTTCATAAATGTCATATCTGTTGTCAGACGTCCAGTGACGGCGGGAGCGGGGAGTGGCCGGCAGGGAGCTACTGTATCTTCAAGAGGGGAGCCTGTCCTGACGGTGAGCATGGAAGATCATTCTATTTCAAGAGCCTTCTTATTTATTTAGCTCACACTTAAATGAACATTGTTTGAACATACTGTCTTATTGTTATTTAAAAGTGCATTTCCAGACATTGTTTTACATGTGTTGACATAACATACATACACTCCACCAATACCTGACAAGCTATATCATATGTCTTTGATCTAACAGTGTCCACTTGGCCAGAAAATTGGGTCCATAGACATAGGGCTTCCATGGTCCCCGACCCCCAAGCATGAGGATGAGACTAGGTACAGGTACAGGCAGAATAGCTAGGCATCTCTGTCACATAGATCCACAATTTAGACACAGTCATATAAACACATGTACAATATTTTTTTGCTATTTGACTCTCCATCTTTCCAACACATGCAGATTTCCACGAGGGCCACATCATATGGGACGATCAGGACGTGTTCAATGATAACGAGATCTCGGGCGCACTGCCTGATGGGGTATATGACGACAACACAGAGATCCACTACTGCTGTCGTGACGACGGCAACTACAGGTGACGTCACCAACATCAGCTTCCGTTTTTTATGACATCTATACGTCTAACGTTGTTTACGTGCGTTATAACCCAAAATGATGAAAACATTCACGTACATAGTCGATTGGGCCTGATATGCACAGATATGGCCAAAGGTTTGCCGTATTTGCTGTATGTTATTTCAAATGTGGAAGCATCCTGTGTCTCGTACATACGAAACTTTTAGATTGTCGAATGTTGTATGTACATCAAGCATGGACCTAAAACGATTTGTGTTTTTCTTCATAGAACACCGATACGTCTTCCAATCTTGGCTCCCTTCTACCTGTTCCGCCATCAGCATGAGTGCCAGATGGTAAGCGGAAATATTGTTTCGTTCGGGGCCTGGGGGGTTGTTTAAAAGCGGTCTAACCAAGCACTAATGCTCGCAAGCACCAAGGACAGGTCTGTCCGCCTATGTGTGAATGTGAGTCAGCACCAAGGACAGACCTATCCGCCTATGTGTGAATGTGAGTCAGCACCAAGGACAGGCCTATCCGCCTATGTGTGAATGTGAGTCAGCACCAAGGACAGGCCTGTCCGCCTATGTGTGAATGTAAGTCAGCACCAAGGACAGGCCTATCCGCCTATGTGTGAATGTGAGTCAGCACCAATAACAGGTCTGTCCGCCTATGTGTGAATGTGAGTCAGCACCAAGGACAGGTCTGTCCGCCTGTGTGAATGTAAGTCAGCACCAAGGACAAGTGTTTAATACAGAAAAATTTCATGGCCAAATTCTAACATCTTTCTTCCTTTAGGTGGAAGGCATAAGCAGTCCTGTGGACGAATGGTTCTGGTTTGACGACGATGATTGGTTCAACCATAATGAGCTGGGCGGGGCCCATCCCTATGACGACGGCGATTCCGACAATCACAAAGTCCACTACTGCTTCTACCAACGGGATGACTAGGCCACATAACTGTCTAACAGTAGAATTTTGTGGGGCCGATCATTGGTGGTCTGTTAAAGCCAACATCAACAGAGAAATTAAAAAAATATATAAAATGCAATTTTTGAGGCGGTTTGTTATTCTATTAGAAGTTTTTTATAAGCATTTTAATGAATTTTTATATATTTCTGGGGTATAAAATCTATTTTGGGGATTGTCAAATTGTAACTATTGGACACAACACACAAACAAAATAGAACGTATACATACACACTCTTCACACCACTTTAATGGCAGAGATACATCATTACAACAAAATATCAGATAATTCATTTAAATTAGATTAATGTAATCCATTGTTAGACATTTTAGTTCATTAGATGCAACATTTTGCTGGAATTTCCATACATTCAATTGAGCAAACAATATAAATACAGCAAGAACACAACTATACAAATATGCAAAATGTAGACATATAAAGTATTACGTTAAAAACAAAATAATAGATAAGTATATGTTTTGTGCCTAGCAATAACACAGTTTTATGTATGCAGAGGAAAAAATATGCATACTGTCCTGACAGGAATAATGACAAAGCCTTACAGAAAATATGCATGTTGGTGTACAGAATTTTAAGTATTTGAAAAAAACACCCAGAAATGTCCAGTATTGGGCACTTGAATGTGTATTGTTACTCTCCTGAAATTTTCATCAGTGAATAATCTGTTCACAATTCATTTTGGTAATGTTGTAGCTTTTGGTAGGGAACCAATGGCCACCAGTCTGTCACCAATCAAAATAAATACCAGGCAAAACTATGTATTTTCTAGCTTAACAACATACTTTAGTAAAGTTACACAAACATTCACATACACACCTACAAAAACACACACACTTCAACCAAGTCATCATAGAGACTCATACTATAATCATAATGATGTTGGACATCAGGAATAACATAGGCTTTCAAAACTATTTTCCATGTTAGACTTTTTAATTCTTATTACATTTTGATTCCTTCAAAATTTATTCAACCATTCTGTAGGAGTATCATAACATCAGATTATTAACTTATAATTTTGGCAATGATTGCAACATAACAAAGATTTTGATTTGATTTATTCTAATAAGATTACATACACCTTGTACCTTAAGAGAATTGCAGGAAATTTGCATAGCTCATTATTTAAGAGAGTTGTGCCCTGGTACAATATGTGGCAACAGGTATAATGACAATAGACCTAAACGTATTTTGGCAGTCTCCAAAGAAAAGACTGTACACGGTATCTATCATTCAGGAAACATATCATCCTGTATTTTGTGTTTTAACCTTCTGCCTGCTGTCTACACAGTATGGAAACAAATATTCAAGCCGACTTTAAGAACTACGTTAAGAGATATTAAAGGCAGTGAAATATTTCGGCAGTCTTAACGATGTCGGAAAGGCAACTGAAAGACAAATCTGACCTTTCTGTAACCTTTACAAATTTGTAAATGTCACGTAATGATACCGTGTTTCTTTCCGTGAACTTTACAAGCACTTGAATATAATAATGTATAGAAAACCACTAACCCCAAATCCAATGCAAATTTGGTACCAAATGACTCCCTTTGCAGGTAGAAGGCTAAGCAGTAGATTCTGTCTTGTCATGACTGCCGTTGTCATATCCATGCAAATGAACCTTATGTTGTACACCCTTAAACCTGTTCCTAGTCTTCTCAACCATATCAAAGTGAGCAGACTTGGCATTTCTTAAAGACAGTGGATCATCTTTGACATATTCTTCAAGATGTTCTAGTGACTTTGCATGTCTGATGCCATACATGTATGTTTGCCCTGGCCCAATATTCTTGAGTGACATACTTTGTCCCTCTGAGAACTGAGACCCCCCTTTGCTCATGCAGTTGGGATCATCCAAGCCACTGTTAGTAGAGATGTTATCATGTAAGTTGGGGGAGGACTGTACCATTTCCAGCATTGAGGTAGGAGGGGAGAGGTTAGTTTGCTGCATCCCCAAGCAGGGTAGGGAGGAGACTACAGGCTCCACATCACCAGCTTCAGATTCCACCACTACAGCTGAACTGTTAGACTCTACAGAACGTCTACTTCTGCTGTACCCACTCAGAGAAGTACTTGCAGCGGAAGTTTTCTCGGTGGAGTGAGAGGAGCTTGGCAGCTCGTTCGAGCACAGGGCGTCAGAGGGAGGGTTAGTAGAGTCCTGGGTAAGGCTGGCTTGGTCAGGTGATACAAACTCCTAAGGGAAAACATGGGGTGTATGAAGATAAAGTTAGTTAAGAATATTTGCATTGATACATAAAACATACATTTGTTTTTTTCTCCTTTGAGTCAAGGTATTACAACAAAATTGAGCAAACTCTTGTAATTAAAACTTATAATTAGTACAGGACACTTTTCAAGTATAGTGTAACATCTACTCTCATGATACCACCATGTTTATGGCAACTTCTCAAGTGATAAAATTAGCAAAAGAGCAACCGAAAATATTATACCAGTCCAAGGATGTTATAGATCAACTTTGTCACGTATGCTGTAAGTTCTTATATGACTATTAAAGTCCTGCTTATTGCAATTCTCAAAAATTGAGAATGGGTGTGCTCAAAAGAGGGTTTTATAAAGCCACCAGGAAGATACTCGTCTTGCCACTATACCTTTATACAACAGCTGCTGTTCTTTTCTTAGCTGGTAGCGAGTGCCCAAAAAACAAAGATGTCTGAGGATACAAAAAATCACTGGAAACGGATGTATGCTGATGAGTCATTTATTTGCGGCCAATGTTGGCGTGCTCTTCCCAAAGGCTCTCACTTCCACTGACAAGGGATCGTAAACTTTTGTCCTCATCCTCCTATAGAGAATGCATGGTTATCAAGGCCTTCTCAACAACTGGATAATTGCACATGCCTTGGAAATCACTGATGCTGCATCAAATTCATTTTTTTTTTTCAAATTTGCCGCTATTGTGGTTTATGTGGCAGGCTGGCAGTATTATGAGAGTAGACATTTTGTCCAGAAGAATCAATTTGAAAAGAAGTCTGTGATCTTCAAAATTAATGAAAATATTTCAACAAGAAGTTAAAGTCATCCTACCTTGTTATAAGGAACCGCTTTGTCTATTATATCCATTGGAGATGATTGGTAAAGGCAAAGAAGGGAAATCACTTAATGGCATACAAAATAGTCCGGGTATCAGACTTGCTCAGCTTCTCAGGTCTGCTCTAAAGTGACTGGTTGCAACTCAAAGAGCAGCTTTGCCAAACAGACTGATACTCAGACTAATGATGCTATTATTAGTGCCAGGGCTGTTCCAGGTAATACATTCCCTCCCCTTGGGTGAGGGACCAGGATACAACCCGGCCTGCTGATTGCGCTTAAGGAGCAAAATCACAAGAAAATTAATGTTGATTAATTGCAGCAGAAAATAATGAGCAGCAAATGCAAAATATTTCCACACCAAGTTTCCTTCACATAGCTGTTAATCTAGAAAAATTTGTCACCTTATGTTTTAGCTGCTATATCACTGTTGATAACAAATGGCTCAGATTCTTAATTTATGACATCCTATAGATAAACATTATTATATAACAAGCAACACTCTCCTCTTTTGCCATCCTCAATTGAGGTGAAGCAACATGATTAAGTAAACATGTATAACATGTATAATATGGATTAGTTCAACACTCAATGCTCAACACTGATAAAAATTAAGTCTTTGTTACACAATTAGCTTTCAAAATGTACCATATACATGTAGAACTTAAACTTTTATGTTTGAAAAAAAAACTTGATTAGTTAATCTGAACCTAGCAGCTTACTTTGGCATACGTACCCTGTTAATGTTATTAGGGAATAATATAGAATTTTGTCAGTTCCAAATATTGCACTTAAATGAAATCTTTTTAAACAATAGTTGTTACATTTTCATCTTCTTCTGGGCTTACCGAAGCTAGATAATGCAAGGAAATTCACTTTAAAAGCATTGAGTTCTTCTTTTCCTATGAGCATTGGAAACTTTACAGTCTTTACAGTGTTGACTCTTTTGCTTCTAAGAGAAAGATCTCTCCACTGCTTTCATCATAGGTGACTTGCTCCCCAAACTTCTCCTTCAAGAGAGAAAGTACCTTGCTCAGCGATGGTCTCCTCCCAGTCCCAGCAAGCCCCTCCTGGATGAGTACATCATCTTCAGGGTGATTGCCACCCAAACAAGGGAACAGGACTCTTCTGATGGAAGCCTGGTCATGTGTGCCTTCTTGTTTGTCTTTGTCTGTTGTGCAGCACTGGTTTGGACCACAAGTTGTGTTGCAGTCCAGGAGACATTGGCAACTGCCACCAACACCCTGAAACAAAAGAAATGACAGGAAGGTAATCTAATATCTAAACTAAAAATGTAACATTTGCAAAGCAAATACATTATGTTGACCTCTGCATGGTCTTGCCCAACAAACTACCACTTTGTTTATTCTTACTAAAATATACTGTATTCCTACATGGTGGCCAGCCCCTCAAACTTGCTATATAATGTAATCCAACACCACAGGGTATCTGCTACAGCACCAGTTACCATGTTGACAGGCCTCTGGTCCAGGTCTGTCAACTTTATGTGTTTGAAGAAGAAACTGAGCAAAAACAATATGTTTTCTTCTGAAAAGGTAAACATAATAAACATAAAATGGCATTTCGAAAATTGACTGCCAACTATTTTGTTTCTATCTTTTCAAGCTCACAACTACACCTTCAGAGCTTAGAATTTTAATCCAAGGAAATCGAAGACCGTGAGCCCTCTGTACCAACCTGTGAAAACTCTGGCTGTATGGTTGTGGAGTGAATTCCTTCGTTGTGGAACAGGTCATTGATCTCGTGGCAGATCTCCATGTAGTTCAGTGGGGACAGGAACACAATATGAAGCGTGGCGACGATCTTCTCACCCGTCAGAGGCCACACGTGGAACTCATGGATGCTCACAATACCAGGGATCTGGACAGTAAAAATACACAACATGGTTACAATTCAAGCCATTTAAAAAGGTATTTAGGAGTCAAAGATCTAATTACTTGATTCATTTATTGAACTACTTTATTAATTAATTCACCTACTTGATTACATTAATGGTATCTGGACAGTCAAAAGTCAAAGTCATAAAGTCAAAGTCAAGAAAAGATAGCATACAACAGTGATCCTCAGAGGCAGTTAGTGTTTTAGACGGCATGATAGCTTGTAATACGTTTCTTTCCTGCTAGGTGGCGCTGCTGTGCATAACAACCATCGACCAGCCTCACCTTCTGCAGCTGAGACCTGAGTGTCTTCATTCTGACAGTGGCTGGCACAGACTGCAGGAGGATGGACGCTGACTGTCTTACTACAAAATGCAAAATGTATGACATCAGATTTAACAAGACTTATATGTTTGGTCATTATGATATTATATCATATTTTATCAAGTCATATCCAAAGAATGTAATGCTGTTCCTATTGTGAAGGACAATGATAAACCAATATGAAGTTTCAAGATTTACTAGTCCTAACTTGTCCTAAAATGGCACACTTATCAATCAGATGTTGAAGCTCTCCTTGGTACTGAAACAGCATTCACATCCAGACACATGCAACTTTTAGCAATACCATAGTCTTACAAAGACAGTCTCTCTCAAGCCTTCCTTTATTCCTGCATCCACCAGATTCTAATTTTGTATACAGATTTGATGTATGTGAGCTAGAAAAGGGAAATCTACATTTGTATTGAAAGTCAAGAGAGGCACATTTAATGTAACAGTTAAGAGTAGATATTATGAACTATTGGTCTTGAATCTTTTCATTATCATGTAAATAAGAAGAATTATTGACATCATAATATGAATATCAAAATAACTTACACAGAGGCACAGTTGTGGCAATGATGATGACCACCATTAGGATGCTGCAAAAACAGAAGACATTTAGGAATACAAAATGTGCTACATGTATAAAGTCTACCATCATGGGTAAGTTTTGAATTAATTCTAATAAAGTTACATTTGTACAGGAAACTCTGCTTCATGTGCTAGTTTTGTTTCAAAACAATTTTCATAAAATTATCTTTTAACAAGAAATTCGAGACTTCAGACTTCCGGGAAGTGTTTTAGGTTATCGTGAATTGTATGATGTAATCTAATCAGGTATTACAACAGTTCCTAAATTCTTGCCCATACCCACTGACATCCTCCCACACAGCACATGCTGGGTCACCTTCAACCATTACCTACATGTATCTATTAATCAACTGTCAAAACCACCACCCACCCTCCAATTGTAACCATTGCCACTCAGACAGGAAACATACAAACTTGCCAGTCAACCACCCAAAACAATACTTCAATACCCAGGAGTAAAAGTCTTTATCTGTTTCTGTATACCCAGTATAACAGCCCTTCAGTGTAACGCACCAGCTTACATGATATATCAACTAGACATATTCAAAGGAAAAATATGGCCTACGAGTAAAAGTTGCCCTTCTATACATGTACCTGAGTACAGGGTCACAGTACTTGGTCCAGTCTCCCTGCACGTACATGATGATGAGTGCGTTGATGACGATGATGAGAGACGACAGGGCATCGCCCAACACATGCAGGAACACCCCCCGCAGGTTCATCTCTGTGGCATCTGCTACAGCTGCAGAATGTCAACACACAGCTGTTAAATCAGAATCACCCGTCACACACAATGTTGAAAACTATTGGTAATATTTATGGTTCATCAGTGAATGCAATACAGCTGTTTCAAACTTAAACGTTTCTGGTAAAATTAACTAAAAAGTAGTTACTGTACGGTGCATATAATATATAGTTGCATTACAGTCCTGACAGTTGCACTGATTTACTGATATATGCTACTGAAATGAGACTGTCAGTACTGGTGGTTTGCTAAGGGTTATGTTAGGAATACAACCTTATTTGCAACCCAATAAAGTTGTGTACCTAAAAAAACTATTATATATGTTGAATTGATGTACCAACTTGATGAAACTATTTATGGAAAAGGTATTCTCTAACTTGTGTACCTAAAAAAACTATTATATATGTTGAATTGATGTACCAACTTGATTAAACTATTTATGGAAAAGGTATTCTCAAAGACTTTACTATAGTTATCTACTGCCCAACCCCATAAAAAATAGAGTATTGGTAGCCAAATGGCTACTTCAGAGTACATGGTCAAGACTACAGTGTAATTAGAAGCTGCACCAGTGTTTTGAGGCCTGCAGACAGAGGTGTCCATGTCAGAGTCAATACTGGAGTGGGACTCCCGCCTGGTCAGCTGGTGGTCACTGTCTCTCCTGTGGACATTAGTTCAAAGAAACAATCCATTATCAAGACACTCCACTTCTGTAGTAGCATTAGAAATCTCAGGAAAGATCATTAAAAATTGGATAGTTGAATTTCTAAGCTGAACTTCTATGTTCATCAACAAAATATGCTGCAACAAGGTAACGAGGTACAGTCAAACCTGTACATTCAAGTAACCGCTTCTACATAAGGACCACCTGCCCATTGTGACCTGACTTTTTGTTGGTTCCTTGCTACCGGGGTAATACAAAATGTACATGTAGATAATTTTTCCCATTGACACAAGTGGTAAGAATCCTGCCTATAGTGACCACCTGTCCACATAGACCAGATTTTCTTGGAACACTGATTGGTCTTCTTAAGCTAAGGTTTGACTGTAGAGTCAAGTTCGACCCTGTCAGACTTGACTGACAGACATTTACCAGTCGGCAGCCCTTATATGCTGCAAGGGTATAGCCATTCAGGGCCGCGACTCTTTGCGGGTGTTTGACAAATGACTCTTCATTGAATCATTATGGAGGTCAAGACAACCACGGCTTCATTATAGTACAGTAGATATATATAGTTGAGCAAGTGTGCTGTGACATAGAAATACTATCAATGGATGTTCGACGATGAGAATCACTAGCGTCACTGTACTGGGAGTCAGAAACACTCGAGGCTGCGGCAGAGAAAGAGGATCTCACCTCTGTTCTTTTTCTTTTTTGCAGTGCAAGACTAGAAAAAAATATTATAAACTCCTTGTCTCTCTCCTTATTTTAATCAAAATGTCACATCGGTGAATTAGATTAATCCTATTTGTTGTCTAGTTACTATTAGTATGTAGAATAGTTCATGACCAATATGCAGAATTCTAGAGATAAAGGCATTGGAACTGGAGCAACCTGAAATACTAGTGGCCAACCTATATGTTACCTTTGGCTCAGGTTGCCCAGTGGACAACCTGAGGAAAAAGTATTTCTAACATCTTCTCCCTTAACTTATGAGAAGGCTTATGTATCATAATAATGTAATCAAGTTGTACCTGATATCAGGGTCCACAGTTTGGTCCACATCATACCCAGAGTCTGTATCTGACACCAGTTCCCTGGAGGGGATGTTGTCTTTACTGGTCTGAGAAGCCTGGTCAGGTTCCTGTTCTGTTGGGATGTTCTTAGCAAGGAGATGACCATGTCTGCCCACAATAAGGCCTGAAACATTATGTACAAATTCAAAACATGCATTTTAAGTCTTACTGACTGCCTTAACCTACACTTCGTGTTTGGAACAAACAATTTGCAACATTACACAGATATGATATTCTTTCCTCACTGAAGATGTTATACTACAATTTATGTCATACCTGGGCGCGATAACATTCAATACGGGTGTTCTTGCCTGTGTGATAACTAGTGGTACAGTCCGGGATTCTATTTGGTAATCACATGGGCTTTCAAGTGTTCCATAGAATAATTTGAATATGTTTCACTGCGTGCACCGCTTTTGAAAATTGGAATACTGGATTTAGACGTTGGAATCGATGTTGTTGCATTCTTTTGTTTAGGGGCACCAAATTTAAATTTTTGCATTGAAAGGCATGTTTTCTAGGGTGGGTATGACATAAATAAAATACAACACGGTGCATTCTGCATCACCCTCGGTCCCGGCCCTCCCGCGGGTTGGGCTGGTACCTCGAGTGATGGGTAACCCTAACCCCTACTCTTTTCGATAAGTGTGGTGGGTTCTTAAACATGCTCGAGGTGTGGCTCTCCAGCTAATTGCATTCCACCCTAGAGGACGTCCCTAACTGGCCTAACTAAGCTAAGGCACTCATTTTCACCTGTGTTGAGAATAAGTAAAGCATGTCCAACTCACCCCTGAGAAGCCCCATCCCAAAGATGTAGAAGGCCAGTGAGACTCCCCCGATGATGACCATGAGAAGTGGAGTCTCCACGACCTCAGGGATGATCAGACGTTTGAAGGACTCCACCAGGATGGAGAAACACAAGGCCAGCAGGAAGATACTGTTCACCAGTCCTCCCAGAACCTCCGCACGCACCCAGCCAAACGTGTTCAGGTGAACAACTCGCTTCTTGGAGAACTGGAAAAATTAAAGATTAACATTCAACTTGAAGTTCATTAATGATTGAGACTTTCATATTATTTCTACTATGACAAACTCAGGTACGATTAATATTTTCCATGGACTGAGTTATCATAACCAACTGTGACAGTTTTCAAAATCTATCCAGACCTTGCTTGAGTAACTTTTTTCTTGTGTATCTCGTTACTCTCAACTGCCGAATAAACATACCCCCCGGAATAAATGTACCCCCCGGACAAATCTTCAAAATCTAATAAACATACCCCCCGGAATAAACGTACCCCCTGGAAAATTGCAAAAATTGACGGGTAACCTGTGTCTCTTATACTAAAATGTTCCCTTACTGATATATGCGCATATCTTTAACTGTTATTTGCAAATAGGAATTTAAATGGACAACAAAGATAGCATGTCTAGTACAAATGTACACATGTTGTTGGGAAATACTGCCCCCCGGAAAATTTAAATATTGACATGTAAGCAACGTCTATGCTCCAAAATATGTTCTCATGGTGTATGTGTGTGTCTATATGACCCTGTCACTTGCTTTACAGGTCCGAAATAAACATACCCCCTTGAATATAATACTCCCAACAAACTTCAAAATATAATAAATATACTACCCGGGCGGTAGTCCCAGAATAAACGTACGCCCTGGAAAATTAACAGCCTGTATTCTTACAGGTTATCATGAAGTTGAACAGAAATTTACAATATGCTACACATAATAATTGCCCCATACAAATTGTAATACTAGTAATGTAAAAGCCATTGTCAAAAGAATTGAAAATTATCTACAAATGTAATCATTTCTTTTTAAATTTATCTTTCCCAAATTTCCATTTATGCATTGCATATTTCCCTTTATACACTTGCATTCAATGCTACATCATACTGTAGTTCAAATTGCAACATTGCATGCAACAGAGCATTTCACAACCTCAGTCAAGGGTCTTGTGTTACATTTGATAGCTTTGAAGTCTAGTCTTTGCTGAGGTATGCAAATGAGTAGGGGCGGGGCTTCAAGTTTGGAAGGAAGTTCTGGGAAAACTGGGGCATTCCTTGCAGGGGGAAACATTTTCTTCCAATATTTCTTTGTGATAGTTGATACGTTAGACTGCAATTATACTCCTGTTTGTGGTCTTTTACATAATAATTAGCTTTGTTAAAATGCAACATGCGTATGTATATTTTTGACAAAAGAGTTTTATCTATAATTGTAAAAAATTGTTTCCCCCCCCCTACTCGAAGTGGGCTCTGCCGACCGTGAGAACGCTATTCTGCTTGTTTCAGAATGGACTTTTTCCTGAGCTAAATTTTCCTGTCTGTGGTAGGATTTTCGACCTTTTGAGAGTATTACAGTTTGTAATTGCTATAATACATTGTTTTGTGGAATTATTTGAACATATGCACTAGAAAAAAATCATTTTGAGTGAGATGTGCGTCCGAGATGCGTGAAAAATGTTGCTAGTTCCGCCGATTGTTTTTTTCTATGTAACGTTATAACGCCTGTTATAGCTCATATTTCTGACACAATACGTGTTTCTAAATATAATTTACATCTAATATGCTGTTACAAATGTCCTGATTTTGAAAAATTAGTAAGCATGCTATCCAATAGAACGTACCGGGTGGATGTTAGGGGCAAATTTACGTTTATTTAGGACCCGAGAGGCCATCCCGGTCATTGGCCACAATGCTTAATTATGTGGCCGGCGGCGAAAACAGACCCAAAAATGGCAAGTTTCCCGCTACAATACGCATTTATAAACGTCTTCACGTCGAAGATTTGTCGATTTTTTTCATGCGTACTTGAAAAAAATTTACTAATTTTCCAAAAATTAATAAACGTACCGTGCAAAATAAGAACGTACCGGGTGGACGTTCGGGCCCAAAAAATAAACGTACCGGTACGTTTATTCGGCAGTTGAGAGTACCTGGATGTCTAACCTTCATCAATGCATATCCAACTGTATTTGCAGACATAGCTAGGTCACTTTCTTTGTACTTGATTCCAAATATGAGACCATATCATCCACACATGACAATAATGTAACTGTATATCTATAAATATAATATTTTGTAGTTCTATTTAATACAGGATAGATTAGCTGTGTACAAATAGTATTGTTGTTTAATAGTTGTTGCCATACACTGCACCAATAGTACCACTGTACCCACATAGTCAGTCTTAATAATTATTATAACCTTTAGGATGATTTTTATGTAGGAATTACACATGACGTACCTAGCTGGAGTTGTCTGATATTCTATGCCAGGTTTCATTAATTCTATCTTTTTTGAAAGTAATGCATCCTTCATTCTACTGTCCAGTACCAACAAGATATAGTCATTGAAAGATTTATAACTTTAAAGTGTCATCAACTTAAACAGAGTAACAAAAGACAGTGCCTTAGAAAACTCAAACTAGAGGTTATAGGTCACCAGACTGCCCTTTTGGCTTCAGATAAAACAACAACAAACTTTGACATGGGAAAATGTTGTGAAAACACCTCTTTGTGGTGAAATATGTAAACAAAGAAAAGGTGAACAAACCATAAGACAAACTACGGTAGAATTATAAGACTGTGTGTGATGTTAAAAATCATTCAGGGAAGATCTGGAAATATCTGACAGGTGTTTGTTTTTGTCAGTTTGAGCCTTTGTTTTAATTTACGAAATAGTCAAATCCGCCTGCTGGCCACTTTTCAATGAGGTCATGAGGGTAGAGCTAATGTTCAGACATAACAAAGATACTGGTTACATGATTGAAGTCCTACCAAATCCTTTTGTACCCTTAGCAAACCAGTACTGATATGTGACTGTCAGCAACTGATCAGTCTCATTTCAGTCACGATTCAGTAAAGCAGCTTAACTGTCACGACTGTAATGCAACTGACAAGTACTACTGTTGCTTCCCATGAATTATTCCAACTGATCTCTTACTGATGGTTACTGTCTTGACAGTACTGACATGCTACTGGTATTAAGTCTTAAAACATACATTATATATATGGGAACTTTGTAATAACTCACCCTCATGGCAGACAGACCTACAATCAGCGACACCATGTCAGACAGACAGTGGAAAGAGTCGGCCACCAGCGCCATGGAGTTGGTCACGTAACCAACCGTTATCTCCAC
Source organism: Branchiostoma floridae x Branchiostoma japonicum (assembly GCA_013266295.2). Lineage (NCBI taxonomy): Eukaryota > Metazoa > Chordata > Leptocardii > Amphioxiformes > Branchiostomatidae > Branchiostoma > Branchiostoma floridae x Branchiostoma japonicum. The sequence continues at coordinate 7,357,868 of CM023824.1, forward strand.
GACAAAGAAGAGTCCGGTAAGCACGATTAGCGTCATAAGACGGCAGGTTTTCCCTCCGTAGCGCCCCATCTTGCCTAGTTATGTACCGCAGGTATGGTAGTCAGGTAAGGCTGGTGGTGTGCCCTGTAACATGGATAAATACAACTGTTATGGCATCAACATGTTGCCATAGTAATTGTCAATCACAGCTTTCAGGATGGGTGAATTCTGGACTTGAACAAACAGCTCATGAAAAAGGGATAGTGAAAGTCAGAAATAAAGTTTACATCTCATTAAGAATTTCTAATTTTATCTGACTGCATTTCTCGAAATTCTACATTCTTACCTTACACATATCTTCTACAATCTTTAAGTACCTTCTGTTAGCTCTACCACCCACTTATTGCCTGAACACAACATCTTAAAACGTATGTTACCTTAAACCAAAAGGAAAACGCCAAACCTTTTTCCTTGTAGCACTGACACTATAGGTGCAACGTTACCTTTGATCTACCATTACTGGTGTGTTTACCAACCCCACAGGGTATACGCAAATAAACTACCTGTTAATTCTTAACTACTATACTCAGAAATTGTCAGCCATAAATTATGTTAGCTTTGGACTTTTTTGTTGAAATTTCGAATGGTTTAGGAGAGTATTTCATATATTGGTACCAAAACACAGCCATTGATTGTTATGTAATGTCAGGTGGTTGCAACAGGTATTATCAGATTACAAAACAAGGGTATAATTGCATAATATGTCACCTACTGGTACAACACCATCTGGCATTGGATTTTCGGCTTGAGTCCGTCTGGTGCCACATTTTAGGGTCCTATGTTGATCCCTAGTCTGTCATAAATTGTGTACTCTAACTTAACGTCAAGTGATCTGCCCAAACTATCATTTATAGCATGTTCTGGTCCAGTGGTTACCAGTCCCACAATTGACATCCAGCGTCCCCACCCATTCTGAACCCTGCAGGGCACGCCGCTGACACACATCTAGTAAAGTTTGCAGGTATGCAGACATGTCTGGGCGTGGGATTCTGATGTCCAGGGTGCATGTAGCCAGGTCACAGTACACCATTTAACCACACAACACAAGTCTTGTATTTAAATTAGAGTCCAGGCACAAACACGACCAAAACAGACTACTGTTTGTTGTTTGGTACATGTATAACTATAGATAAGATGCATTTGCAACGTATTAAAGTAGAAACTGTTTTGAGCAATTACTTGAACAAATCGTGAACTGCACCAACTACACCGGTACACACTACAGCCGGAGGCCAGCCATGGCGACTGTTGAAGGACTACTACAGCTTGCAGTATTTTTTACAGGTAGCTAGCTAGCCTCTTCCCCCTCCCCCTTCCCCCTTGAGTACCGTCTTTCCCCTCCGCCTCTTCCTCCCTTCCGTAAAATTCCAGGCCCCAACATACCCGTGTTGGCAGTGAGCAGGTCAGCACATCTCAGCGGGAGACTACAACAGGTCACGGCCACAATTTGGGCCAACGTCCTCCAGGATGTACGGGCAGCGAACCGCGTCCACCGAGTATTGCGCAAAACCAGAAGCTTTAGGTTACCCTTTTTGGCGACGCCTCAGGAGCATTTTGTTTGCCCAGCTGGTCGGTAGCTGAAGAAGTTGCGTTTCTTGTTCCGGTCTGGGTCGCAGTTGGAGTTTCATGAGGTGTTTTCCGGCTAGGCACGACGGGTTTTCGCTATCTTTGACAGGCACAGCATTAAAGATGGCGTTACTTTGGAACAGCTGCGGATTTAACTGTGGATTGCTTTCAATTCGGACGCAAGTTGACGGGTTGAGTCCAGGAATCATAGGGCATTCGTCAGTCTGTTTCTTTTTTAATCCTCTGGACCTGCGTTGTTCACACCCCCGACTAGGATGGCTGTGTCAGGACGACAAACCCGCAGTGCTAACCAGATAGACACTCCGTACTGTCGCACGTCACGGTATAAGAACTCTCCCATTCCCTATTTGTGTAACTTGATCAATGAAAATGGACAAAAATTCACCTCAGCTTTTACTATGTTCTGTACATATGTAAATATATCTCCTCGAGCTCCCTGACTGTATTACTTTGACCGTTCATTTAGCTTATATGGCATATGGTAACAATTTAAGGACTACTAGTAATACCGTGCAATAATATATCGATTTGTAATGGTTTTAATGTGTATTTGTAATGGTTTTAATGTGTAATTTTCAATGTAGATGTGCTAGTTGTAAACAATTGTAAATTGTCTGCAATTCAGTGCTTGTGTCAGCACTGCGAATGTGCAATAAATACATCTCATCATCTCATCATCTCATCATCTCATCATCTCATCATCATCATGTAACGATAACGTCACCGATGCCCATTCTTATATACACAACCGTTGACTAACGTTATGGCACAAGTAACGTTAACAGTATATCATAACAATACAAACCAATGTCAACTTTAACTCGAGTTTATTTTCAACAATGAACAAAAACATACCACGGTGATGTTGATTTTAGCAATATAACGTTACACCACCTTTTAGCGATATGTTACTTTAACAATATAACGTTATTTATATATTTACGGCAGGCGACGTCGCATGTGGTTCATTCTTGCATACAGTGCGCTACGCATTTGATATTTGTTTCTGTGTAGAAATTCTTCATAAACTCATGAGCGTCAACAATGTTGAGCTATGTCATTGACAGCTGTTCAGTTCACAATCAGTTCCACTCCTATTCATGTATTCGGCCAACGTAACGTTCCTTTCGAACTTCGAAGACCCTTCATATGGCATTCGCTACCACGTAGTTTGGCTCTTCCACCGCTGCATTGGAGACGTTTTTCACGATACAAACTGCCATGTTTCGTCCAGACAGAAGTCGTGTCTCCTTCCTGCCTTTTCTTGGGATGACCGCTCCTTCGTCAAGTGGGCCTGACGGGCTAGACCACAGTCTCCCTCAAGTCCTGTAGTCATGTTGTGGTCGTATTCAGTCGTCTGTTGTCAACTTACTCCCAGTCCATGGAGGTTTCTTCTTCCCACTGATTGTGAAATGACCAGACGACGATCTCTCTATAGACACTTGGCTGCCAGTCCATCGGCTCAAACTCCGGCTCAGCGGCAAAGGAAGGGACCACGACAGGCGGCGGCACGACTGGGCCCGGAAAAGGGTTGTGATACATCGGCGGGGTGACAGGCCGCGTCGGAAGGAACGGATCCGGGTAGTGAGGTGGGTGGAGCCTCGGATCCAGGCACTGGGAGATGTGCCTCCTAGGCGGGGCATTGCTTCCTTGGCAACGCCTCTTCTTTGCGGCAGATTCTCTCAGTCCTACCTGTATAAACACAATGATAACAAGGCCTATAAAGCAACGCAAAGACCGAGCGCGGACATGTCCAGCTTACATCACTCACTATGTTCGACTACTGAGTTGTCATCAAGTTAAAGTAGAGTCATAAAATCGTGCGGTCAAAAGTTTACCAGGAAGGAAGTATTGTCAAAACATAATAACGTTATGTCCTAGTCAACAGGTCCCCAGTGGTGGTCACGCGTTTAAATCTGTACAAAAATGTCTTCCAAAATGATCTTTATGTATTGTTCGAACACTACGGTGATGTGCGATGTAACCACTTTGAAATTTTAACACATTTACTTACCATGAAGTGAACGTTGTCCGTCTGGACTTCATTGCTTCGAGCTCGTTTGTTTGCCATCGTTGTACGAGACTTTAGCGATATTTCACTCGGAGATTTCACGGATGAAGTAAATAAGTTCTGCTGGTACAGCCAGTTTCTGACTTCACACGCTGGTTTGTTATCTCAGGTGTGGGGTTATGTCAGTGATGCTGCACCATGGCAACCGGGAGGGCATGATAACGCACTTGCGTTCTATTGCGGATTGACTAGTTTGATGTAAAATAAAACCACCAAATTTTTATTACAATCAGGAGCAGTTCTGAAGCATGATTTGGTATCATTTTTATGCGTAGTTCCTATCTAAAAATCTCAAGACATTGCGTCATGACATAGTTACATTCTCCTGCAGTTGCTGGTAACAGAACAATCGTGGTTAGGGAGGGGCGCAGTAAAATTGTTCTGGAACAACACAAGTTGGAAATAATTTACCACCAGTTTACAAGCGGGATTTTTGGTGGAAAGAAACTATATTTTGCGCTTGTTGGTAAACAGCTACGATATTAACCACATGTATTTGTCAAATTAGCATTGGGTACTTGCCATAAAATATCATTTCAAGTGCATTAGACAATACTATAGCCAGTGCTCCCGTGCTGTGGAATCTTTAACATTGAAAGTGGTTCTCCATTGCATTGGTTATCCTCACCTGATCACCATTCACGCACATGCAGAAAACCATCCCGTTCCTGTTGCTTATAAACAATGAACACCCGTTGGGCTGCGCGTGGTGTGGAAACAAAATATCCACACTAAAACAGGCCTCTCCTTGGTGCTGATCTCCATTCACAACCGTTTGTATCATTACACTGCAGGCTTTCTGGGCAGGACTCCAGGCGTAAAATGCCGGTTTCGATCCGCGCACACTACGCAATACATGTATTTTGTGTGCAATAATGATAACATAGACAAATCCATCCTTAGTTAACTTTATAAGGTATCATCGACTGTAGGTTTGTTGGATTAATAAAAAGAGGAGTCTAGTGCGAAAGCATATTGCTATCGACGTCGCTATGGACCATAATCATGTAATCAATCTATTCAAGTTAATATTAATTAAAGCTACTGTTTTCATGTACTTGTACCGATGGCCACTCTTTTATACACAACTGTAATAACGTAAAATCATAAATATCGTTATATCATAACAATACAAAGCAGGGTCTGGCTTTTACTGGACTTTATTTTCAACAATGAAAAGCATCATGAGACAAATTGTGCCTCGTAACAAGTGCAAAGCAAGACACATTATTTCAACGAGTCGAACATGTTACGTAGGTAAATATATAGCACCAACATTTTGCGATGTATCACTTTAAAACGTTTTACAATATATTTAACTTAAGTGACATCCGTTGAACAGGCCGCATGGCTTTTTTTCACCAGACAAGTGCGCTACGCATTTGTTGCTACATATGTAGAAAATTGATAAACATACTGATCGTTGACCATAAACAACATTGATACATGTATTTCTTTTCCAAAAGAAGCAGGTTCTACTTCGACCAACGTTGTGTTCTGTTCGAACGAATTGTTTGTGTGAGTACATTTGTCAAAACATTGGTTATAACACATAGAGTAACAGGGTGCGCAAGCAGACTGTACATCATACATGTCTGTATATGAATGTCTCCCATCGGAAGATTACAGCGTCCGGGAAAACATCACCTCGCCCAGGCAGATCCTTCTCATCATGCGCCATGCAACGAGGCTCGCCATCGTTCGTTGAACTGGCGGCTGTTCCCGTTCACTTTACGACGGCCTTGGAGACGTTTGACGCGCCTGACTGCCATATTACGTCCAGGCAGTAGGGTGCGACACTTGTCTCCTTCCTGCATTTTCTTGGGATGCCAGCTCCCTCGTCAAGCAGGTTGAGGGTCGGACCACATTCTCTCATGTAGTCATCTTGTGGCCGTCTTCAGTCGCCTGTTATCAACGGCTTATTCCCAGTCCATGGGGGTTTCTTCTTCCCACTGATTGTGAAATGACCAGATGACGTTCTCTCTATAGACACTTGGCTGCCAGTCCATCGGCTCAAACTCCGGCTCAGCGGCAAAGGAAGGGAAAACGACAGGTGGCGGCACGACTGGGAAGGGGTTGTGGTACACCGGCGGGGTGACAGGCCGCATCGGGAGGAACGGATCCGGGTAGTGAGGTGGGTGGAGCCTCGGATCCAGGCACTGGGAGATGTGCCTCCTAGGCGGGGCATTGCTTACTTGGCAACGCCTCTTCTTTGCGGTAGATTCTCTCAGTCCTACCTGTATAATGATAATGATAACAAGGCCTATAAAGCAATGCAAAGACCGAGCACGGACATCTCCAGCTTACATCACTCACTATGTTCGACTATTGAGTTGTCATCAAGTTAAAGTAGAGTCATGAAATCGTGCGGTCAAAAGTTTATCAGGAAGGAAGTATTACCAAAACATAATAATGTTATGTCCTAGTCAACTGGTCCCCAGTGGTGGTCACGCGTTTAAATCTGTACAAAAAATGTCTTCCAAAATGATCTTCATGTATTGTTCGAACACTACGGTGATGTACGACGTAACCACTTTGAAGTTTTAACACATTTACTTACCATGAAGTGAACGTTGTCAGTCTGGACCTCATTGCTTCGAGCTCGTTTGTTTGCCATCGTTGTACGAGACTTTAGCGATATTTCACTCGGAGATTTCACGGATGAAGTAAGTTCTGCTGGTACAGCAAGATTCTGACTCCAGTCGCTGGTTTGTTATCTCAGGTGTGGGGTTATGCCAGTGATGTTGCACCATGGCAACCGGGAGGGCATGATAACGCACATGCGTTCTATTGCGGATTGACTAGTTTGATGTAAAATAAAACCACCAAATTTGTATTACAGTTAGAGTTGAACATTCAGAAGCAGTTCAGAAGTATGATTTTCAAAACATTTATGCGTAGTTTGCGTCTGATAAGCGAAAGAAACTGTATCATCACATCGTTACATTCTCCTGCTGTTGCTGGTAACAGAACAAAGCGTGGCTAGGGACGGGCGCAGTAAAATTGTTCTGGAACAACACAAGTTAGAAATAATTTACCATCGGTTTACAAGCGGGATTTTTGGTGGAAACTATATTTTGCACTTGTTGGTGAACCCACTCCGATATTTACCACATGTATTTGTCAAATTAGCATTGGTTACTCAACTTTAAAAACCATTTCAAGTGCATTATACAATACTATTGCCAGTGCTCCTGTCCTGTAAAAGCCATGCCGTCTCTTTAACATTTTAAGTAGTTCTCCATTAACACTTGACCTGACCCTGGTCAACATCCACGCACAGGAAACCATATGCATTCCGTTTCTTTCGATTATAAACCATGCACATCCGTTGGCCTGCGCCTGGTGTTGAAACAAAATATCCACACTAAAACAGACCTGTCCTTGGTGCTGATCTCCGTTCACAATCGTTTGTACCACTTTACTGCAGGCTTTCTGGACCCGCACACATTAAGCAATACATGTATTTTGTGTACAATAATGGTAACATAGAAAAATCCACCCTTAGTTAATTTTATAAGGTATCATCGACTGTAGTTTTGTTGGATTATTGAAAAGAGGAGTCTAGTGCAGAAATTATAGGGCTGCCGACGTCGCCAGGAACCATATTCATGAAATCAATTTGTATTGAAACCTTATGAGAAATTTTAACTATTTTTAAAACCGTTTTAAGCCATTGTTCCCATGTGCCGATCCCCACCCTTATATCATGAATCAGATATCAAATTCAAAGCAGCGTCTTTGGCTCAGATTTTACAGAATTTGACATTGAGATACCCGAATCTAGTGAAGTGCGTGTATGTATGTATGCGCGTCTATTTATTGTTAAGCGTTGCCAGCCTTCCTAATTTTTCCGTCAAGCGTTGCTAGGATGCACCCCCCACACACACACACACACCTCTACCCATACTCTCTTTGCTTTGCAAGAGCCATGATTATTCAGAGCACGTATTGCGGAATGCTCCACCTTTCTGTGGGGGCGTGAAAGCGTCGTCAATGGTGAATATAATGAAGAATGCACTGCGGAACGTCTTGCCGTATGTTAACGTAAGTGTGCATCTATTAGATCTTCCTATATACTTGCATTTGGTTTTTAAGTCTGGATAAAATCAATAGTTTTTCTGCTCCTATCCCATGTGACAGCAGGTTAGCGCGAAACGAAGTGAATTATGGGCTGTGTAATTGTGAAACAGGAAGTGACTTGCGTGACACGTACACAAGGCTTGGACAAGATACTACTTACAGTTTTCATGTTAGCGTGGTGAAAATGAGCACATGCATGGGATCAGAGACAACTGTACGTATTTCATTTTGTGTAAGAATTTTTGCAAGTTTATGCCAGAAAACAAGGAGAAAACCCCCTTGGTCTAATGACCACTTAAGCTTCAAACAGTCGCAAACTAATTGGTGTTGGTTTGGTGTGTGTTTGGTTTGGTGCAGGGAGGGGGAGGGGGTTTGAACCGTTGTACGTGACCTTCCATTCATATCGTGTAGCAGCTATAGCTAACACGACTTGGTTACAGGATAATCCTACTGTACAGGTACAGACGACCGTTGGCATTCCTTTTACATGTAAAATCAGTAGGCAGTCACCAATTGCAGTCTACATGTGACTGATACGCGTACGCAGCCACCACTGCTATGTAGGCAAAAGAATGCCAGGTTAAAGTTGTTTTATATAGGAAGGTAGCGGAACAAAAGACGGGGAGAAGGGGAGCTGTAGCTGCCAATGCAGCTGCCAGATAAGTCATGGCGTGCTTTGTTCAATTGAAATCCTATAAATACATACGTGTGTCGTCACTGGAATTTTTCTGAGGCATTCACTGTTAAAGTGGCCTTTTTACTAATGTACTTAGGAGTTGTACGTCGTTACACAACATATTATCTCTGCTCTGGGAAAATCAGTGTATAAGAATGTTGTTTCTATATACTAACAATTACTAATCTTGCCACTTATATCTACACAGATATCTGGAAGGAAAGGCAAGATCTAAACTGAAGACAAAGGGATTTTACCCTGTACATTTACTGGCTCAGTTCGTCTTCAAATTTAGCATAACATTTTGCAAAAATGGAGAACGCATCAGGGTCCGCAATCACTGAAGCTGACCGGCGCCACTGGAACTTCATAAAGACGCTTTTATGCATCTCTAAGGAGCTGAGTAAAGAAGAAACGGCCGATTTAAAGTTGTACTGTTCTCATGTTATTCCCGGAGGCAAACTGGAAAAGATGGAACGCGCTGTTGACGTCTTTATCGCATTACAAAAATGTGACAAAATAGGTCCTGAAAATATTGAATTCGTCGAAGAGATCCTAAAATTAGTTGGGCGAAGTGACATCATAACCAACCATCTTCACATGCATCAGCCACCTGACCGAGTGATTCCCGAGGATCCACACCTTCAGCCTGGGACCAGTAGTGGACGCAGAGACGGTAGGAAAATGTTTTGATCCTTTGTTTCTTTTTTGGTGGTGGTGGTGTGAGTTCTTTAAGGTCAGGTCAGATTTCCTTTGACAATATTTTGGATGTTTTGATGATGTTTGTGAACCACCTGAAATACAGTATATAACACAAAGCTTAATCCTCTACCTCCTTAGAAGGTGAAGAGTCACTATGGCTGAGAGTCCGCGGGCATACACGGATGGAACAGGAAACGGTCGACAGACACAGGAACAACCTCGCCATCATTTGCAGAACATGTAAACGAAGGATCAAGTACAGGGCACACAAAAAAGATAAAAGCATCCTGGTGCACTTCGACGTACCCAAAGAGACGACAGCGTTACTGCAGCTGTTGGCACGCAATGCCGACCCTCGCCTGATGTTCATGGGTGTGTACTCGCTCCAGATAGGTACGGGGACACCTATTGATGTGTCGACGGAAGAGCTGACATGTGAGTAGATTTCCAGATTACGGAATGTGTTCCAATGTAGGTATGTATCATGGTGTATCAAGATGTCAATGTCCAAATCCATATACTAGTACATGCACTTTGTAAACATCCGTGATACATGTATATAAACACTTTCTTTTCTTTTCAGATCTAGATGCCGAGACAGAAATTGCGGCAAGAGGTCTCCAGTCCATTGATGACAGTCAACTTGTCTGCAAGTCTGCCACACGGCAACAAGTGTCGAGTCGATGCTGGTCTTCTCTCGCAGCGCTCAACCTGTTCTCTGATACCCTGCCTCTGCTTCTACAGGCTGTCGAGAGCCTGGAGTATCAGGGCTTCTCTTACAGTCTGATACGGTCACTTGCAGAGAGAAATCAAATGAGGGAACAACAGATGAGGCAGATCGTTAAAAGGAGAGAAGCTGATGAACATACATTCATGACCATGCGATCCAGGCTAGTGCTGTCGGAAAACAGGGCCAGAGAGTTGGAGGAGTACATTCCAATCCTGGAGAGACAGATTCAACAGGCTCAAGAAGACAAGGAACATGTTGAAAAAATTGCTGCTGCACGTCTGTTGGAATACACAGGCGAAAAACCCGGATTCCGACAGGAACAAATAGCGGGCATCGAAACTCCACCTGCACAAGCAACAGTTGGAATGGAGAAAGAAACAGGATTCGGGGACATTACAACGATAAGTTACAAAGAATTTGCACAGCATGCAGAGGCTTCCAGTGACACGAAAGATACAGACCACTCCGCTGTAAAGGGAACATCTGGAAAGGAGCAACCTGAAGCAAAGGGAGGGGAAGATTCTGGAAAAGAGAAGGCAGGACTGTCATCATCTGAAGCAGACTCGTTGATACCTGGTTTAATTGTGTTCGGTGGAAAGGGTTCGGAAGCGGGCAAATTTGACCCACCGTGCGGTGTTGTTGTGTCATCTAGCAACGAGATCTTTGTGACTGATTACTACAACAGACGTGTTCAAGTACACAACATACAAGGGGTTCACCTTCGTCAGTTTCCCACAACCGTACCTGGAACAGAAGGATCAGCAGCGATCATGCCGAATGACATTTCGTTTGACAGGAACGGACAACTGCTGGTAATTGGGACGTATCACTCCGATAATTTCGTAGTACGATACGACGAAAACGGTAAACCGCAGGCAAGCTTCAAGCTCAAGTACACAGGATGGTACCGGGGGATTGCAACAAGCGCCTTGAGTGACCACATCATTGTGACAGAACGCGAGGGTGACTACGGTGACGTGCAGGTGTTGCAGCAAGATGGCACACTGGTAAGGAGATTTGGTCGTCAGCAGGAACTGGTGTACCCGGTGTATGTTGCAGCGGACAAAGATGGAAAGTACCTAGTGTTAGACTGGGTCACTCACTCTGTCTACGTGTATGACGGAACCGGACATTTTCTATTCAAGTTTGGAGGACTCGGAAGTGGCGATGGTCAGTTAAAGGGTCCCCGTAGTCTCTGTATTGATGACACCGGTAACATTATCGTAGCTGATGGAGAAAATGGGCGGGTGGAGATGTACACAAACCGCGGAAAGTACGTCCGGCACATTGTGAAGGATATGGGGAAGCCACTGGGTACTGCCGTGGGACCACAAGGTCATCTAGTGGTGACCGATAGGCATGACAGTACCGTGACTATCCTCTCCAGTTATTGATGATAGTACAGCGATTACATCACCTAAGGAGAATTTGAATTTGGTGCATAAAAGGACGTCTTTAATCTTAAGATTATAATGATAGATGACCTTTATTGTACATCCATGCCCTATAAGGATAAATACAGGCATACAAATACAAATTAGTAAAGTACATCATATACTGCCAGGACTATTACATTTTAAAAGTATCGGCAACCATCCCGTCAATATCGCTTATAAACCATGCACACCCGTTTAGCTGTGCAGCCTGGTACTGTAATAAATATCCACACTATACTAAAACAGACCTGTCCTTGGTGCTGATCTTCGTTTACATTCACGTGTACCATAATACTGCATGCTTTCTGGGCAGGACTCCAGACGCAATACGCAATGCATGTATTTTTTTTTGTGTGTAGTAATGATAACATAGAAAAATCCATCCTTAGTTAACTTCATAAGCTAGCATCGACTGTAGCTTTATTGGATTATTAAAAAGGGGAGTCTAGTGCAGAAATTATAGGACTGCCGACGTCGCCAGGAATAATAATCATGTAACGTTATATAATTTGTTTTGAAACCTTATGACAAATTCTAATTTCACATATACCGATCCCCACTCTTATATCATGAATGACGTCATTCAAAGCAATATCTTTGGCTCGAGTTTATTTTCAGGAATGAACAATGAACAAATTGTGCCTCGTAACAAGGCAAGACACATTATTTTAACCAGTCGAGCTATTCTAGCAAAACATAGTAAATAGCAAAAACATTTGCGATGTGTCACGTAATATATCTAAGTGGCGTCCGTAGAACATGCCACATGCCCCCCTTTTACTAGGAGAGTGCGCCACGCATTTGTCTCTACACATATAGAAAATGCTCGTAAATATACTGACTGTTCACCGTAAACGATATTGTAATATTCTTTGGCGAAATGCCTCATGTGAAAGTTCTAATTCGACCAACGTTGCGTTCTGTTCGAACTTCCGAATTGTTGTAAGTACCTTTGTCGAGCTAGTGGTTGTTACAACATATAAACTGGACGGTGTGTAAGTAGACCGTACATGTCTAGGTATGTCTTTTCCATTTTCACTGGTCTCCCATCGGAAGAATACAGCGCACGAGGTAAACATCACCAAGTCCAGGTGTATCCTGTTATGTGCTCCCTCGTCGTTTGTTGCGATGGCGGATGTTCCATCTCTTTCACTCTACGACGGCGCGGCCTTGGAGACGTACGTTTCTGGCAATAACTTTCCTGTTTCGTACAGGCAGAAGGGCACGAAACTTGTCTCCTTCTTGCATTTTCTTGGGATGACAACTCCCTCGTCAAGCAGGCTGACGGGTCGGACCACATTCTCTCTCGTAGTCACGCTGCAGTGGCCGTCTTCAGTCACCTGTTGTCAACGGCTTATTCCCAGTCCATGGGGGTTTCTTTTAACCACTGATGGTGAAATGGCCAGACGACGATCTCTCTATAGACACTTGGTTGCCAGTCCATCGGCTCAAACTCTGGCGCAGCGGCAAAGGAAGGGACCACGACAGGCGGCGGCACGACTGGGCCCGGGAAAGGGTTGTGGTACATCGGCGGGGTGACAGGCCGCGTCGGGCGGAACGGATCCGGGTAGTGAGGTGGGTGGAGCCTCGGATCCAGGCACTGGGAGATGTGCCTCCTAGGCGGGGCATTGCTTACTTGGCAACGCCTCTTCTTTGCGGCAGATTCTCTCAGTCCTACCTGTATAAACACAATGATAATAAGGCATATAAAGCAACGCAAAGACCGAGCACGGACATTTCCAGCTTACATCACTCACTATGTTCGACTACTGAGTTGTCATCAAGTTAAAGTAGAGTCATGAAATCGTGCGGTCAAAAGTTTACCAGGAAGGAAGTATTGTCAAAACATAATAACGTTATGTCCTAGTCAACAGGTCCCCAGTGGTGGTCACGCGTTTAAATCTGTACAAAAAATGTCTTCCAAAATGATCTTCATGTATTGTTCGAACACTACGATGATGTGCGACGTAACCACTTTAAAATTTTAACACATTTACTTACCATGAAGTGAACGTTGTCAGTCTGGACTTCATTGGTTCGAGCTCGTTTGTTTGCCATCGTTGTACGAGACTTTAGCGATATTTCACTCGGAGATTTCACGGATGAAGTAAGTTCTGCTGGTACAGCAAGATTCTGACTCCAGTCGCTGGTTTGTTATCTCAGGTGTGGGGTTATGCCAGTGATGATGCACCATGGCAACGGGGAGGGCATGATAACGCACATGCGTTCTATTGCGGATTGACTAGTTTGATGTAAAATAAACCATCAAATTTCTATTACACTTTTATCATTCAGGGACAGTTCAGAAGTATCATTTTATAATAGATATGTGTATTTTGAGTGCAATAAGCAGACGAAATTGGATAACAACACCGTTGCGTTCTCCTGCTGTTGCTTGTAATAGAACAAGTCGTGGTTAGAGAGGGGCGTAGTAAAAGTGTTCTGGAACAACACAAGTTATACTCGTAGAACCCAATCGTTAGATTTCGGTTTACAAGGATTTTTAGGTGAAGGAGATCGAGGGCTATGTTTTGCACTTGATGGCGATCAGGTAGGATATTAACCATATTTGTCAAATTAGCATTGGTTACCAATTGAAACTCCGAAAAGCTTTTCATGCGCGCTATGAAATACTGTTACAGTAGCGCTTCCATATCCTGTCATGCCGTTTCTTTAACAGTTCTCCCTTCGCACTTGACCTGAACTGGTCACCATCCACACACAGGTAACTATCCCGTCACTGTCGCTTATAAATCGTGTACACCTGTTTGACTGTGCCAGGTGCTGAAAAATATCCACACGAAAACAGTACACTAGTCCTGTCCTTGGTGCTGATCTCCGTTCACATCAGTTTGTACCATTATACTGCAGGCTTTCTGGGCAGGCTTCCACTGGTGAAAATGCCGGCTTTGACTGGTGCACGCTAAGCAATACATGTACATAATGTATTTTGTGTGCACTAATGGTAACATAGAAAGATCCATCTTTAGTTATAAGTTATGAAGGCCTTATATTGAACTTAGTTTGAGTTGTCATTGGTTTTATATATCATAGCAAAATCTTTTCAAAGTCTTGTAAAATGTGGGTGGGCTGTTCTCTCAACTTTTTTCCATATGTACAAAGACAAGTTTGTATCTGGATGCCAGGTTTCCAATTCTCCATCACCTGGTAGTAGTCTTAGGCATTCTTAAAGGTTAACCATTTGCACACCAAAATAATTTACCACTACAAGTGCTGCTACAATGTATATACACTGGGACTTTTTACTGATTTTAGAGCCACAACACTTTGCATCACTTCTTTCATTCCATTACTTATTTATGCTCATGAATCATGATTTAACTAGAAGCTGAAGTGAACTGTGCACTTGTATAGGGAATGCACTCAAACGCTTCATGGCATGAAACAATGCAATCTTTTGTAAAGTGTATTTATTTAACTAAATATTAGTATTGTATTTACAAAGAATGACTAAAGCTCTCTAGGCACTACCATTGCCATGGAGACCATAGTGTACATTTAAGTAGCAAATCTATACGTAGAATATTCAAAAGTTGGCATCATCCCTATGGCGCAACGTCCAGTATGGTCTGCTACAATGCGTTTTCACCGTTTCATAAAAATACAAGTGAACTTCTTGAAAATAGACATAAGGACTTAATGATGTTTGTACAGGCAGATGGAGAAAAGGAGAATACATGTATGTGCATTTTTATGCCAAAGACTGGTGGAAACAACTGGGTTTCTTGTGTCCTCTTCTTCCATACAAAACCAACAGACAAGCACAAATACTGTTAGATGTTCTAGCAATAGCATCTGTTGGAGAGCTGCCTTATCAAGACTATATCTATCAGTCTAAACATTTCACATGTACAATAGCATGATCAATCAACATTTGTCTTGAAATGTGAAGCATTCCTTATGCTTTCTCCAGTGGTGCGTAGTTGAGTAATTTCTCGATGAGGTCCACATGTGACAGTAACATCCTTCTACAGCAGTATCTCTTCAGTCCAAGAGCGTCCAGGGCATCACTGCAATAAAATGAAATAAAAATTCATTGGTCATTACAACCAATCTTTTTTCTATAGGCTTTAATTAACACGTAGGATTAATACCAAGCAAGCCTCTTCATTGGTCAGTGGCAGTCCTACTAGCAATGCTGTTGGGAGGTTAGATTTTCTTGCTTTAAGTCATGGTCAATGGGTTATTTCTCTCCAACTTATCTGAAGCCCTTAGGAAGAGTGTAGTGCACTTCCTTATTTGAACACTTTATTTTCTTAATCTATTTTCTGACATATGCATGTGTCGAACTCACCCTTCTGTGTAGTCGGCCTGTAGAAGTCCCAGGTACCACTCCCACTTGTTCCCTATCACCTTCCCACATGTGAAGCACCGGATTGGAATGATCATCTTGGACTTGGTGTACTGCCTCAAACTGTGAAAGTACAAAGATTTTTTGTCATACAGCAAATCCAGTAATACCTGCAAAATAAGGACCTCAAAAATTATGCATATTCTTTTTCATGCATAATTTATGTGTAAAAAGTATTGGTGATAAAACAAGTCTGTAGTTACAACTGTGTTTTTGTCATATGGGACAGGGATGTCAACCACTATCAACGGGTACACAGAAAGACAGTTATAGCTCACAGATATAAACTTCTATCTGTGCAAGCATGCACTGTTTGGCACCCAAAGCAAAGCCCCCCTCCCCATTTTGCAATAAAATAACAAAGAGAAACGTCACTAACTGACAGTCACTGTGGTATTACTTCTCGAAAAATAAATCCTAAACGAACTCTTAAATGTTAGGAGTTGGTTTCCATACCTCAAGCGTCTGTTTTTTGGGGGGAAAATGAAGGCAATTTTTGACAAAAACGGCTTCCACGCGAGACCCACACGCACACCCTGAAATTGTCCCGAAATGTATGCTGGGAAAATTTGGGCCAGTCGATTGTGCAATCGGTCATATCCCATCTTCACAAGGGTGGTATAGATCTTTCTTAATTTGTTTATTGAAGACTTCTAACAAATAAAAGAAAAAACATTCATATCTTTAAAATATACAAATACCAATTCTCCCTTTTTTGTTCAATTAAACGAAAATTTAGGCATTTGGGGATTGGTAAATTCCAGATCAGATCAGTAAAAATTCAGTCCGTAAATATGGACTATTCCAAGGTTACTGACTCTACAATGATGAGAATGGCGAATCAGGAAGCCGGTGTTTTCTGCTGTATTTTGTCTCCAAAACTGTTCTAAAACTACATTTAGCTTGATCCTCACAGGCACGGATCTTTCAGCTTTCTTTGTATGCTGCCTTGTGTGTCTCACGTGACGTGAAATGGAGTTCTTGTGGAGAAAACGCCGCGAGTTTAGGACGTTCGCTGCGATTCCGTAACGCTAAAGTTCGTCGTGTGCAAAGCCTTTTGCACAAATCACTCAGAAAAGGGACGAGTGCAAATCGTCCTTTTCATAGTTCACCGAGGAAAATTCCAGACCATTTTCAGGAACACTCCCTCAAAAACAGCAAAATCCAGCTCTTTTCTCGGCAACGAAGGAAAATTTTGCCACTTTTTGGTAAGTACAGCCGTTCAAATTTATTTGTTTTGGGTGTTGGCGAGAGGAGGGGTGGGGGGTGACTTTAAAGCCGCTGTTTTTCTCAGAAGCGGTTTGTCGTCGTCACTGTCATGACTCAACCGCCCTACCCCATACGAAAAATGTTCATAAAACGATACAAAACTGTACACTGAAAGCTTTAAAAGTCCAAGAATCTTAGGAAATCGTTACATAAGCGTGCGGATCCTACCCATTTGCCGTAAGTGAACCCACAACATCCTGGACTGGTTGTGGAAATATGCACCTGTCATTGCAAATTCAAAGGGGCACGTATGCCTTAAGGGGAGATGGGGGCAAGGGGGTTGCTGACCATAAAATGTATAAATATTGGCACTGTAATTTTGTTTGTAACTGTAATTTTAAGAAAACCAATCTTATAAACGTCAAACCTTCATTCTAAAGCTGATGCAATTGGCATGAGGTTAAACATTATCGCCTTGACAAAAATCAATATTTACATATTTTATTTTAATGTACTAAGTACTAATGGACTCTTCTTGAATCAATAATTCATCTAAAAGTTAAGTGAAAAGATTGACTCTTAGAAGATTAAGAAAAGGCCAATTTTGTAAGAAAACTGCTCTACATAAGGAACCAAATCTGTGGAACTGAATCTATACTAATTTTGTAATCACCCAGCATAATTAGCAGCTTGAGATCCAGTCTGCATTTTATGTTTCATCAAATATCATATCAGCAAGCTCCAAATACATTTGTGCACATTAACAAAAACTGACAGAAAGGAAACACAAAATGTAGGTTGTGGCAGATTTTTTTTTTGCTTCGTCACAGCTTGCACTCCTTTCAAAGTTTCATGTGACTTTCTGCACACTGCACCTCTATGTAAACACACGCCACTTGTTTTCAGCTCCTCAGCTTTTGTTCTATTCAGATGTGTTTGAAAGGGATCACTGAATGTGTCCTGGTCTTCAATGTATTTTCAGTTCTCTGCACGTAGCAGCCAAGTTCCCTTTTTATTACCTGAAATGTTTTTGTGGTGTGTGGAAAGTTTTCTAAATGGGTTAGGACTCGGTACTGCTTTGTTACAGAACCTTGCGTGGAGAGCTAAATTATATGTAGAAGAATTGCACCTTATATAAGGTTATGTAATACATAATCCCATATATAATCGCACCTTAATCACCCTTGAAGCCAGCACAGACTGTTTTCCTTAGGGGACAAGCAAAGTTTCCTTGGGGCCAAGGGACACCCCAAGAGCTTGCCTGTGCACCTTAGCTTAAATTTAAGGTTAAATCCGGGCTACGAGGGTACATGTATAAATGCTAGGAATTTTGTCGGGTTTTCAAATCTAATTTTATATACTTTTGCTGACATGTCTAATTTGTAAAGAATGTTTTAGAACATTTTTGGCAAAGACTCCATGGTTGTGTAATCCCTGCGGTAGAAGAAGCCATATCTACTGTACTATAAGTATTTACCTACCCTGAATTACTGTATGTATAGACAACAATGTAAGACAGGTGTCAATGTGTCATAGGTCAATTTTTCAATTTCAATCCTTTTCCTACTAACTTTTGTAACATTATAACTAACACAAGCTGGGGAGGAGACTTGGGATGTTTTTTGTAAAATCAATTGGATTTAAATCAACATCAATATACGTAGCCTTATTGTTCTGTCGTATACGTAACTTACCTGTATTACACGTTTGTACACAATTTGTAAGTGAACCTTGGGCAGTACCTTTGGATAAAGAACTTATTATCAAAGACTTTGACCTCCTTGCATCAGCTACCTTTTGTGACACCCGTGGATGATTGATAGAGTAGTTCTTCTTGCATGATCAGTTTCAGATAACGTTAATGGTGGGTAGCACAAGTTTTGCTGCCTCAAAGTTTGTTCGTGCACTTTTCCATCATGATTTTTATTTACACACTGTACGTATCATTAGCAACCAATTAAGGGACTATTTGATTTGCAGTCATGACATAGGACAGTTCTATTTGCATTGTTTTCCTCCAAAGGCAAGGGGCACATTTTGGGGATTCTGGTTTAAAGGGCGGATGAAAATATCAGAGCTGAATTCTGATCTCTTGCGTGGAATTTCATGCATGTGCCTAGCCGTCATGAGGTTTTTGACTAATTCCATGTCAGATATCAGATAGAACGTACTGGTATGCTTAAAAGACCTATAAAAAGTATAAGAGGATATGACATACTATATACAGTACGTACAACAGGACAATACTTCTAAAGATGTCTTCAATGGGACGAACTGTGTCTACTTGTGTTTGGAAAAGGTTTTAGTTGTACACTTTTAACTATATCAGGATTGAGCAAACTGCACTAAATAAAACCTAAAAAATGAAATGATAATCATTGCTACAACTACATATTTATGGTAACCAGACAAGGCACTTGCTTATAAAGAAATGATGTTGTAACAATTAACTAATAAGGGAATGCTTACAGGTGTTTTTGCTTCAGACTTCTGAAAAGTTATTTGCGTGAGGTCACATGGCATGCATGTGATCACAACATGGGGGAGGCACAATAGCTCATGCTGGTGAAACCAAAGCTGTAGTACCGGTATTGTCCGTTCTTATTCTTTGGGAACTGTAGCCTCTGACCTTGAACGGCTTGCAGGGCTGTTGTCATCGCTTGGATGGTTCTTTTGTTAATTATTGGGAAGGGCATGTTATTATTAGAAGTGTAGTCAGTCACTGAGGCACACAACAGCAACTGTGCTATACCTACCCTTAAACTTTCAACAGGCATTTCCAACAGAATCACATCATGTAAGTCTTGTATGGTAAACATTCCTATCCAATGCATATGTAATCTTCCACTTTCTGCTTTCCATGTACATTTATGAGCCTGATAAGTACTAGAATTGTAAACACCTTTTACATGTAATCAGTTAACTCCCCAATTTGAAAGAAGGCGGGCCTGCAGGGTACAAACAGAAATTTACGTGCTATGGCAATGTACATTGACAATGTACTAGTACATTGTACATGTACGGTATACATCTGTACATGTGTATTGATAGTTTGAAACTATCAATACACATGTACAGATGTATACCGTACTTAACGAATTGCAACCTATGTACATACTTTTTTTATACAGCCAAATCTACATACTACTGAACCTAATACCTAAATATCTTGGGCTTTTTTTGGGGGGGTGTCTTAATTATTTTTCCCAATGATCCAAGCATTCATCCTATGTATTAGTGGCCACCTGTCTACTGTCTACTTTCTTGAAAGTCTAAGTCCCTCGAGTGAACACTATAGACAGGACTTCTAACTGTATTCCCATGTTTGTTCTTACCACAGTGAATACAGAACCACGCCACCATGGGACGCTACACGGGAAAGACCTGCCGCCTGATCTGCATGCTGACCCTGACCTTCAGTTTCTTCCTGGTGGAGATCGTCGTTGGTTACGTGACCAACTCCATGGCACTGGTGGCCGACTCCTTCCACATGCTGTCGGACGTGGTGTCGTTGGTGGTTGGGTTAGGTGCTGTCAGGGTAAGTGTTGTGGGTGTGTAGATTTGTAACTTGTGTGTAATGAGTCTCCGTCATTTCATTTGACAGATCATATAGTTAAGTCTCTACCAAAATGTCATAAGTTTGGCATATTTCAGGCATAATTGTAAGATTTCTTACAAGACACACTGGAACTTCAAGCAAGTGCTACTAAAGTACATAATAATAGAGCCTCTAAAACGTGAAGCACATACATTTGTACGATGATACACATTTCTTTATTTCTTTCTTTATTTGGTTTTTCCATTGGGACACAATGGAGGGGGGGAGACAAAACAGGCGATTGTTTGCCTCTACCTATACTCGTTTTTCCCCGTCTTGTTATTTTGAAATAATTGTATGTAATATAATTTTATGTTAGCTGTACATCGATGTTGATTCCTATGTCTTTTATGTACTTGTGCCCTCTCCTGGAAGACTAGCTGTCACTTACATGTAGTCATAGGTAGACAGCTAAAGGAGAGGTTGAACTCCAATTTCGTGGTCTCACTCTGGAGTTTTGACCAGACAAGCAATAATTGATAATATGATAAATAGCTACTTGTAATGATACATAAAATCAGAATTTTTGTGTCAGGTGAATGTTAGGCATGATGCAGAAGTTTTGATTTTAAGTTTAATACTGGTAGCTATCTGAAGAAACATAATGGCAAGTCTTGTAATGCCTTTAGTTAGTAATGATTATAAGATGAATCTTTTTCTTGCCACAGATATCAAGGGTAAAGACGTCCAAGAACACATTTGGCTGGGCGCGAGCAGAAGTCCTGGGTGCCTTGGTTAACGCCGTGTTCCTGGCAGCTCTGTGTTTCTCCATCCTGGTCGAGTCCATACAGAGACTTATTGGTGAGCTGTTACTTTAGATCATCGTATAGCAAGAAGAAAGATATCCTTGCAAAAGTTAGGAACTAGTTATTTTCCTTATCTTAATCTACCTGCACCTCATAGAAGTCAAGACCTGGCAAAAAACTGATATGTTACCTTGAAGACTGGCACACGATCTGCATGTACGTTCTTGATGTATGTCAAAGCAGGCCAATTTACACGCAGGAAAAATTCAATGTGTGCAGTTTTCGCATGCTCATGTGTGTACAACAATGTATGCAGTTTTGGTATCGTCAGGTTTTTGCCCATGTGTAAATCAGGTCTAAGTCTTGGTCACTGTAGTGGTGTCACATTAAACCAATGTGCCAGTGATTGTTTATTTGTTTGTTTACAGAAATTGAGGAGATCACCAACCCAACACTGATCCTGATCGTGGGTGGGGCAGGACTGTTCATCAACCTCATCGGCCTCTTCCTCTTCCATGGTAAGACAGATGGACTAATAGTAATACTGTAAAATGTTGACAGTACATTTGTAGGTCTTGTTGAGATGACAAAAAGAGTGAGGAAGATGTACAGTGTAGTTTAAGGTAAAATTGTGTAGCCACTTTTATAGAAGTGTTTGATTCCTAAACAAAATAAAAACAAACAAGATTAGTAATGGTGAAAGTTTAAGGGACCAGATACTTATAATTGCTGGCTTTCTGTGTGCCTATGTTGTTTTCTTGACACTTACTTTTCAGGTAGTTCTTTTATAGAGTTTTTAACAAAGTTGGAGGAACTGTTTCAGTAACTTGTGTGTTATGTGGCTAATTTCTAATAGGACATGGCCACGGCCATAGTCACGGTGGCGACGGCCACGGTCACAGCCATGGCGGGCATGAAGAGGAGAGTAGTGACGGGGAGGAGGAAGAAGACCTGATGGTGACAGTTAAAGACGGCAACAGCGCCGTGGCAAATGGAGACGTGGACTCCAAGGATGGCAAGAAGGAAAAGACAAAAGAAATTTGTAAGGATGTTCACAAATTCTTTTAAGTTCAGCCTTTCTACAATCATGTTAGCATTTGTCAATGAAGGTTAGACATCCAGGTAATGAGATACAGTTACTCAAGCAACTGGATAGATTTTGAAAACTGTCAAATGTTTCAAGTAGCATCCACTACTTTTCGTCAGTGACTAACAGAATCTGTAGTTGAACAGGTACTGTATTTATAAAAAAGCTACAAATATGTGAATGACGTGAAGAGTTAGCGTTCATTGTAACATCATATTTTGTAAAAATTTCCTTGATATTGCAACAAGACAAATTAGAAAAATTATGTCAGTGAAATAGACTTCATGTAAATGCATTGATACTTTCTCTTACTGATTGTGTTCCTTATACTAGTCAACCTCTTAATTTTTGACAAACTAATGATACTCAAGCATGAAATAATTAAAATCTACATGACATTTATTTAGAGATGTTTGAAAAAAATAATCAAAATCCAAATGAACTCTTGTTTTCCAGCGTCCAGTGCCCAGTTGAACATGCGCGGTGTGTTTCTCCACGTGCTGGGCGACGCCCTGGGCTCTGTGGTGGTCATGATCAGCGCTACCATCATCTGGCAGGCGAAGGGAGACTGGAAGTACTACGTCGACCCCGCCATGAGGTAATAATTATGCTTCATTTGTAATCACACTTCAGGGCTGGAAATACCACCTGCATATGCAGGTTAGTGCAGGTAGAATTGGAGCTGTGCAGGTGTTTCTCATGTCTACCTGCACCGGTCCATGTATTGGGTTTATATACAAATGTAGATGTATGTGGATTTTTAATTGCTGAATTGACTGTTACCACCTATATGAAGTACAAAAGAAATAATGGCAATGGTTTCTAAACAGTTTTTAGTAGTTTTTAGTATACTTCCTAAATTCTAAGTGGTGCAGGTAAAATTTGTCTGGTGCAGGTAATTTACAATGTTACCTGCACCAGTACAGGTTTGCAGAAAAAAGGATTTCGAGCCCTGCACTTCCACAAGCCTCTTTTCCATCTGATAATTTTCCAGTCTCTAGGCAACTGGAAGCCTGTTTGGGAATGGCACAGATTTCTAGCTATCAACAAGCTTTGTCAGTAGCAGTTTTAACTCCCTTGCATTTCAGCAAAACAAATTTGATCCTTTTCTTGATGTCAAAATGTGCTGACATAATTTGTTATTTTTCCATTACAGTATTGGAATGGTGATCATCATTATGTCAACAACCTTCCCACTGTGTAAGTACCTGTAAACCTAAATGTTCTGAGATACTGTATCCTTCACATAAAAAAATCTTATTTGTACATTATTGCCAAGACTATACTTCTCCAACTACATGACATGTGTGTGTTTTCTTGTAGTGAAGGAATCAGGACTCATCCTCCTACAAACAGTCCCCCCTCACCTCAAGATGGATGCACTCAAGAAGAAACTGATAGAGCAGGTAATATATTTGTAAAATCAACATGATAATGTGTGATTTTAGTCTTGTTCCTGTCTTCTATTTATCCAAAGATAAGGCCACACCAATTTAATCAATTGGTTCTCGAATTTCTGTTTTGTTTTGCAAATCAGACTGAAAAAATTAATAATCAATTTTTTCAGTCTGATTTGCAAAACAAAACAGAAAAATGATTTGGGTCCTGAATCAATTCCAAAATGCTCATATTTTGGCCACAACGGTTGAAGAAAGTCCTTTACTAGTTTTACTAGTTGTTAAAGTTTTTCCATCTGTGGTGGTTTTATTAAAAGTCCAAAATTCATTGAATTATATCCCAGCCTAAGTATGTTGACTTTATGGCTCCTGTCGTAACATTTCAGGCTATCATGGGGTGCCTTGGCCTGTTTTTTTTTTTTTGCCCTGTCGCTACATATTTTTTATGAAAAAATCCGACGACCAACAAATTAAATTGGTGTAGCCTAACTGGATGTTAAGATTTTAAGCTTCCTGCTGGCTTCTTACTGGCCCCATGTGATATTTACTATGGAAGGCAAAATTACTGGGTTTCTGTGTAAAAAAACAACAACAACTCTGAACTAAACATCATGTTTCTTCCCACCAGGTGGATGGAGTGTTGGCGGTCCATGAGTTCCACATCTGGCAGCTGGCGGGAAACCGTATCATCGCCTCCGCCCACATCAAGGTGCGCAACCTGGCCGACTACATGCTCATCGCCGAGAAGATCAAGGAGTTCTTCCACAACGAGGGCATTCATTCCACCACCATACAGCCCGAGTTTGTGGAGGTATGGAACACCCAATAGTACACAGTACAATGTATTTTGTACTGTAACTTTCTATTATAAGACATTTGGGGAACATGTAAATATGTTAAGAAGATTGTTGATTGTCAAAATACTGTAGATTCATTTATTTTTGCGAGACTTACTTTGGTAGTAAAAGGGGACAGATTTTTATCATTCATTAAGTACATTGGTAATACAAATTGGAAGTGCTTATTTACAATATTATGAATTTACAATGGAGAGGTCACTGTGAAAACTTCGAAAATAAAGCCACCGCAAACATTTAAAGATTTACAGAATTTACAATAGAGCACTGCTGTTTTTGTTGCCACAATTGTTAGAAGGATTTTACAGTTTCTGTATATAACTGTACTGTCAAGCAGACACAGATTTTGTTTGCTACTTGTTGACTTCGTCCTACAATTTCTTTCTCCTTCTGTCTGCAGCGATATGATGAGATGTTCCTGAATGCCAACCTGTCCCAGTCTGATGCCTGTTTCCTGGCCTGTGCACCCGAGAAGAACTGCTTCACCAAGACTTGCTGTGGGAAACCCGGCGTGGAGAACATAGACGTCAGACAGAGGAACGGCAGAGGGGTAGAAAACGACGTCGTCCAAGACCCCGTGATTGTTAGCGTCGTCAGGTCGGACGGACAGACGGTCAGGCCGAGCGACGTTAGACTAGCGGAAGGACAGGAGGCGGGGGGGAGTGACAGTCACTGCAGTATCGTTTCAGTAGAGAGCTCTCTTTAGAAGCAGTGGAGAAGTACGACTATAGATCCGTCAACCAGGGTTAGCAAGCTCACAAGTGACATGATCTCATTTTACGTGTCCTACAAAATATCTTCTGGGTCTGTAGGTTGAAGTGGTACTGCAAATAAATTGCAGTTAATATTCTGTGTTTACTAAATTTGCTAGAAAAGCCTTGTGTTTTCAAGCGACTTTTGTACAACATTGTTTCAGGCCGTTGAAGTTTGAAGAGTGCTCTTGTTCCTAATCTCACTTCCTACATGTACAATGTACATTCATATGCAGTTCTTGTGAAAACGGATGTTGTAATGCAATTATTTTCTGGAAGTGTCATTGGATTGAGTTCAGGTAGTGACTTTTCACTGCCACATAATTTTACAAGCAACATTACAGGTACTTACAGAGAACATAGGCACTAGGTATAGTCCTTAACCCTCTCGCTGCTGAAACAGCCTTTTGGCACCAAAGTTGTATTTGTTACAGGATTAGGCAGCAGGGAGAAGGTTAAGATATGATGCAATAATCTTGATGGTTTTGCTGTGTTCAAGCAGTATGATTCTGACTACATGTATTTGTAGAGGGCCAAGCTGAAATAGAGGACAGGTGGACCAACGGTAAAAATTATGTGTCAATTATGATGACAAGCGGCAGTACTTTATGGTAATTCTTTCTGGACCAGTCCATTTCAGAAACAGGGAGTGCAAAATGTAAGATCAGACAGAACAGTAGGTCTTGATCTGTTACTGCCAACTACAGTTAGAAATGGAATAGCCCTGAACTAAAAGCAAACAGATCTGTCAAGTTAGACAAACTTTTTCATCCAAAGATCGTTTTATGGTGCCAAGAGTATTATTACCTTGTAGACAAACACTAGAAGTGATGAGAAAATATATATTTTCCTGTGACGTAACAAAATCAACTCAGTATTTGATTAGAAGTCAATGATATTTCACAATGCTACAATCTACTGTTATAGTAGTACTATTTTTGACGTAAGTCAAAAGTTACCTTGTTAAATCTACTACAATTGTGTATATTAACCTAATTGTAAGAGAATAAAAGGGCTTTGTAAAAATAATCTGTCAAAGCAGATGACGTAGGAGCATCTTGGTACATGTATTGCAGTATACTTGTACCTCTGTATACATTTAGATGACTTCATAATATATATTCAACATAATCTGTGAATGACTTTGCAAGTATTGTCAGAATTTTGATGAAGGATATCACTTTATTTCTGGGGTATACCTGTACCAGACATGTCATGTCATACCCTTTGATTTTCTTGGAAAAGTGTGTTAAAGGCATTGCTTACAAGAACAGTAAACTCCCCAAAACTTACAAAAAACAGTCCCAAATTGATTCAGCTCAGTGTAAATTGGTACTTAATATGGTCCATCCGTTTACACCCATATACATGTACACTACTCAAGAAACTCAGTAGAAAATGTAAACAAAAGTAGCAGTAAACATATATGTGGGTATTCTGTCCCATCTCAGGTGTACATTAATGGTTAAAAAGATGAAATCAGAAACAAGTCTAAAACTTTGAAAAGTACGAATTCGTAACCATGACAAAAGATTAAAAGAGATGTGTATTTCTGTGCCAATGTTATGTCTTGCTAATAAGATGTTTTAAAATAGATTGTCTAAACTTTTCACACAATACTGTCTTCAAATGTAAAGATGTCAAATGTAAAAAATTAATGTTAATTATTTGATTGTCATTTTAAAAGATTTCAATTTGGAATCAACATAGGGCAATACAACTTCTTCTACAGTTGTAATTCTGTGTGGAAATTAGACCTAAAAAAATATTAATGTAAAAATGTGATTATGTTTATTTACTGTTATGACTTCTTGTTCTGTTTTGAGAATATATACCACTGCATGTGAACAACTTGTGTGAAATTGTTGATTGAATTAATTTCTTGATGAATATATTGCTTTATAGAATGTCTATATATTGAAGAAATGAAATTTGATATTAAATCTTTAAAATATCTTCCTGGCTGTATAGCCTCTCCTTGGTACTGAACAGCATTTACATCCAGGAACATGCAGCTTTTAGTTTTAGCAACAGCATAGCCATTTAAAGACAATATACATATATGTACATTTATCAATAATATTATAGAGGTGTGACTCTCCTATAAACAAGGGACTGTGATAAAGGTATGGCCTAGGAAAAAAAATGTTGTGTTTCCTGTTTCAGTCACGAAAAAATTAGGGTCGGTAGGTAGGGATTATCTTTTTTTTTCTCTTTTTTCTTTTTTAGACTTTGGTGATCTCTAGTGATCCAACTTATACAATACAGTATTTCAACAAAGTAAAAATTGCAGGAGGACACTTATATTTTCAATGTCAATGTTGGGAAACCGATTGTACAACGTTTCATCACTCAGGTGTCAGATCATGGAGCTAGAAAAGGTTGATCAGCTCGAAAAATTTATGTCCCTTGTAGCGGTCCCCCTACCCCCAAAAGGCTAGGGTCGGTCGGGAAACAGGAAACACATTTTTTTCCTTGGCCTATCCTCTCTGAAGGACTACAGCACTTGTGGTGTGGCATGCATGTCTGTCTTCAGAACTCTCCAAGTCTGATCTCATGATCCAGAAGTGACATTGCTTATCACTCAACAACTGCTTGGCATAATGTCAGTTCTAGGTCGAAGTCCATCCACAGTTACGTCATCTCCAGCTTTCTTGCTTCAGAAAAACTGTAAAGATGTTTAAGATGATAAAAGGTCATTATATTACGTGTACTGGTACAATCAAGGTACACATACAAGTGTACACACACAAAAAAGTTAATAAATCATAAATTATCACAGACCAAATACTACAATCTTGGACATGTTCTTACCTTCCATCTGTTGCCACAATCCATACAGAAGACAAATGGTGATGCAATGGGGCCATCTGCTGAGAACCCTCGGTACTGCAAGCAAATTTAAATAGCACAAATTAAAGCAAATTATGTCACTGTTCAATGTTCATAACCTGATTCTCATTTCTGCTTTAACACTTTTGCATTCTTTTATCCATTGGAATTTTTTTTATATTTGTGCGGTCTTTCAGTCTATGGTAAATACTACCCATTGTTTACTATTTTGCTTTTGTTTACGATGACTACCTGGTTGTAGCAGCAGTTTTCTCGCCCACAGTTCTCACACTTGAACATGTCTGTCATGATTCCATCAGCATGTGGAACCTGTCGTCTTTGGATGGACTCCTCCGACACCTGCCTACGAAACTTCTTCACTTCTTCTGAGGCCATCTCCTGTGGAAGAAAAGGATGGATTTTTTTTAACCAAATGCTGTAGGTACCTTTCTTCAAGGTCTATATATATCAAGATAGCTTCAAATTGTATTCTCACTTCTAACTATACATCAAAGAAGATATCATCATATTTTGGCTTATAGTGTTCAATATTTTGACCATTATCACTAGTATTTGGCCTTGGTAAAGGTATAATTGGAGGCACATTGTATTTGTATCAGTTGATTACCCTTTAGCGGTGTCGAATGGCTGAGTAGCTAGGCTAGGCTAGCCTTCCAATTCCTTGCCCTCACACAGTAGATTAACAACCCACTGCCCCTACAGCCTGAAAAGGCTATGGGACTGCCTTTACCTTTTTACCCTTTGTTAAGTTCTCTACGCCTAATGGTTTACCCTTCAGTTCTTACCTGAGCTGACATTGTAGCCATCTGTTGCGGGGTGATCTCCCCCTGTATCAGCCTCCTCCTGAGCTCAGGGTTCCGAGGGTCCTTCAGGTTAGCAACTCTGCTCCGTACTCTGTTCTTGTACTTCGTGCCTGTGTTCTTGAACTCACAGTAGATATGTGAGGCTGTTGTTAAGGTCTGAGAATAGTTTCAGCAATATCACACAACACATGTACTTGTCATTTTGTTTTAACCCCTTTAATACCCTAGCTGGTCTCTGAAGACAAATCTTTGATCAAGTACATGTAAGTATTTAGTAAGTAATTATAAGTGTCAAGAAAAAATGAATGAAATACTAGTACCTATACCCAACATGCACTCTACTGTAAAGGGTTGCAGTCCTTAGGATGGGACATTAAGCCATGGTCCACTGTTTATTGTGCTTGTCGAAAAGAGCTAGGGAAATTTCCCCGGTACAATGAACCTGTAAAATATACATAGCATCTCTCTTCTGTGTTATGACCAGTGGGAGATTAGCTCTTCAGTGAGCTAAAACTGGATCGAGATCGAGAGTTAATGTCAGGAAATGTAAATTCCTTTTCTTCTGCAACAATGTAATAACATTGATTTGACCCACACAAAGGATATGATCCTCAATACTGGTGGCCAGTTCTCTCACCAGCTGTATGTTATGTGTCTCTGTTTGGAAGGCCTGTACCAACAGCTGCCTGCATCTCTCCCTGACTGCATCCAACCTTGGTACCTCATTACTCGAACCTTCTGTACAGTTGTCCCCAATCCTTGGTTTTACATGAGTCAATATTTCAGGGCAACCTGGCCTGGCCACGTCCGACCTTGGAAGCTCATTTCCTGTACCTTTTGTACAGTTGTCCCCAGTCCTTGGTTTTACATGAGTCACTGTTTCAGGGCAACTTGGCCTGGCCACGTCCGACCTTGGCAGCTCATTTCCTGAAGCTTCTGTACATTTGTTCTCAGTCCTTGGTTTTTCATGAGTCAATATTTCAGGGCAACTTGGACTGACCAACTCCAACCTTGGCGGCTCATTACTTAAACTTTCTACACAGTTGTCCCCAGGACTTGGTTTTTCATGAGTCACTGTTTCAGGACAACTTGGCCTGACCAACTCCAACCTTGGCGGCTCATTTCCTGAACCCTCTGTACAGTTGTCCCCAGCACCAAGTTTTTCATGTGTCACTGTTTCAGGGCAACTTGGCCTGACTGTGTCCAACCTTGATGGTTCATTTCCTGAACCTTTAGTACATTTGTACCCTGTCCTTGGTGTTTCATGTGTCAAAGTCTCAGGGCAACTTGGCCTGACATTCCTACATTCCGAGGACAACTTCAAGGACACCTTTAAATCCGCCTCTTTTGCCAAGGATGACTTTTCATCAGGCGGCAAAGTAACTTCACTTATTTCCGGATCACACCTGTGCTGCAGATCTCCTTCCTTGGCACGAGAAGGGCGCTTCTGACAGTCCACTGTTGTCCTGGTGTTAGCTGAGTCACTTATTTTCTCACACAGCAGGTCATTTTGAAAACTGGAATGACTTTCAACATAAGGTTTATCAACTGTGCCTGATGCACAGTTTTTAAGTACAGTCTGTTGTTTGGGCACTGCAATTGTGTCACCCTTCTCATAAGTACAAGTGGCATCATCCCTCTCATCTTCATCAATGTGCACTTCCCATGAGGCCCTGCTCCTCTTCAGCTTGACTTTGACATGAGGACGACTAGCAGAAGGTTGATTTTCAACTAAATCTTCAGGAGTTTCAGCCATAACTAAGTTGTAGATGTTTGTATACTTTTCCCTCTCAAGATCAACTAACACTAAAACAACAAGGGTGTTGAAATTTATGCAGTGACCAAAAATCATTCACTCATGATCAGTCAGGTTTCTCTCAACATTGAGAATCACAAAAATGATGATTTTTTTCAGACTTTGAAAACCTATGTTTTCCATCGTGTCCTAGGCATAGTTGTAGAAAACACCTCCAGCACCTGTCCGAGAAAACATTCACCTACTAGGCTACAGCAAGCAGCTGCTACAGCAAGACCCTGCAGTGTTGTTAGATAAGATATGTTATGTTTGGAGGGAGGGGTGAGGGGTAACACGTTACACAGTCGAAAAACTGAAATTCAAGTCCAAATCCAAGCAGTAATGTTACGAACCTACACTTTTCACGGCATGTTTTTGTAGTATCATCAACACCAGGGCTTGCATCAGCTGTGTAGGCGCCACTATCAAAGTAAACACTCTCCACCCACAACCTTCTCAAATTTCTCCTGGTCCGTCCAAACTATTATTTCGTTCGCGCCAGGGTCATAGAGGTTAACAGACGAGTGCAAGAAGTAAAATGGGGGTATATATTGAAGATAAATATATATTACTAAAGTAAACCCTTTAAAGCACACAATAAAACTAATAGGTAAGTATATATAATATTTTAAATTTTCTATTGATTGTCAGAAATGTATATATTTCACCAGTTTATGCTATCTTTTATCGTATATATTTTACAAAAACCCCTATAAGATTTGGAATGGTCTGACATCTGCAGAACAATCATGGCGGCGGAACGGTGCAAGACGGTCGGTCAGCAGGTTTGTTCACTTTTTCATGTCTTTTAGGAAACTTTGTGCAGCAACTTTCCTCAGAAAAGATTCGGTAAGATTTATAGATTCGTGTGGATGCCTTTGGGGTTTGGCCTTTGGCGGCTGACTCTTGCGAAAACAGCGGTTTTGTGCGAAGTGAACTTGCCAAAGTTATCGACTACTAGTAACTTGCCTAACGTTGACCCTATCGACCAGCTGAGGGCATGAGACTCAGGTCAAGTTTCTTTATCTACATCGACAGATTCGATATGTACAGGTTATCAGACTTCAAGATAATAGTTGAGAAGTTTAAGCATCCGTTCCTGAATTGTGTAGACAGTGACATCGTTTCAAGCGTTTGTTGTCAGTCTTTAAAAACTTAATAAAAGGGTGGTGGGCGGGGCAAATTTTGACAGGACAGTTGCAACTGATATATGCATGCTTCGTCATTCATGCCACATTTTGTTTTTCTTTTATTAGGATCATTTTTTGGCAACATTATAGCTTTGCCCATGTAACCATGTTAAATGTTATGTTTCAATCATTTTCAGAACTAACTTTGTAGTTTGGTTGCTATTGACTACAAAAGCTATCAGGTTTGTTTGTGACCTATTTTATTTGTTATTCTTTGGACAGGTGATAGTGTCCGCTGAAAAGACCCATCCAAAAATGACCTCACCGAGCCACTGACACAGATATATCTCTAGATGTAGTTCGGTAAAGGAGAAAGATGACCGCACTAAGAAGAAGAAGGGAACTCCTTCCTTTGCTAGGGAGGCCAGTAACTGCGCCGGATACATTTACCGAAACAACAACGTTCCTAGTGGAGGGAAACTTTCTCTTATCCTTCCCCTCCCTTCTGCATGCCCCAAAAGTACAGGAAGTGACGCTGCCACCATCGAGTCTTCCAGAAATCATTCCTATAGAAGCCTTAGATGAGAGCACGGCAGGGGAAGGCGAAAACACACCCAGAAAATCGTTTCCCCAGCCGTCAGAAACATTCCGCCGTGTGCAGGCATCCCTGCCCACAATCTACCCTACAACAGTGAACGTAACACAGGGAGAACAAAACAGCAACACAAACAGTAACAGTGAAAATGACACAAGTGATGAGTGCGAAGAACAGTCAGGCTGTGCAGATCAAGAAACTCCCGACTTTGAAGATGAAACCCAGAAACAAGACAGCCCCACACCGTTGCTTCCTTGGTTATACAGTGAAAGTGAGGATACTTTTGAACCAGATGTGGGGAGAAAAGTTGTCTCTGCCGGTAGCTTGATCCGCAGAAGCACTGAGTCCGACATCCAATCCCAGCTTCCCCTTCTCTTGAGAAGACGTAAGAGCTACGACCAGTTACGACCAAAGTCCTGCCTACACAAAAGATGGCGGATGCTCGGCGACGGCCACAAAAAGAGAACTCATGGAAAGGTTACAGTGAACTCTTTGCTTACCAAACTACCAGATGTTGAAATCCACGTTGACGAGCACATCTTCCTGTCGTGTAGAAAAGTCCTCTCGGCACACAGTGACTTTTTCAAGGCCATGTTTTCGTCAGGAATGCGGGAGTGCCTCGAAGGCAAGGTTACCCTCCACGGTCCCCTAGCTTCCATGTTCAAGGTGTTGTATGATTACATGCATGGCGAGGGACTTCAGTTGACAGGAGACAACGCCCAGAAAGTGTTTGAAACAGCTGATTTTCTGCAGATGACTGAAGCAGTGGAATTGTGTATAGATTACATCCAGGACAACTTGGACACGAAGAACTGTCTGGATGCCCTACAGCTGGGGGAGATCTACTCTGCCACTAGGATCAAGGGCGTGGTCTACTCCTTCATAGACGATGAGTTTGTGGAAAAGTTTATGAGGATAACGCCATTTGAGTTTGACGGGTGATTGGAGTGGACATTAGTCAGAAACTTTCTCAAAAGTACAATGTATTGCTTTTGCAACTTCAGATAATGAACTATAGAAGCAAGGTTGTAGATTTTCACAGTGTATTTGTGCTCAGGAACATCTGTAACATTCTTCAATTTTATTCTTAGGTACTAGATTCCTTGTAGCCTTCTTAGGTTTTCAAAACATTTCTTCATTCCAGTGTAAAAGCACAATTTTCTTTTCTTTCAAGCTGCAAACTGTGTACTGGGACATCCATGACATAATTAACAATTCCTTGACTTACAATGCTTTTAAGGAAATGGACGAATTACATCAAGTTATTTTGACCCCAAAATCAAAACTTATCTTAATATTTTTTTTTTTTTACTGTCCAATCATCCTTCCATGCTATCCCCATACATATATCAATGTGTTGTGATGTCGTGGAGTTGTTATTGTTGCTTTGCTAGCTGATACAAGTTATGATGTGGAAAAAAATTATTGCTGTGAATCTGTGCCAAATGTATATTGTTCAGTGTCTGCTGTTTTTATGTAATATAGAGAATTGTATTTTTATACAATATTTTATTAATAGTGTTTGTTACTGTGACAACAGCACATGTCATGACAGTCCTATGGTAAAAGAAGTCAGAAATAATGTACATGTATATATATGCCTTAATGAAAAGGACATATATGTATTTAGAAAAAAATCTATATAGCTCAATCAATCAATCCGTTTGCTGTACCAATTGTATAAATTACTGAAACAAGTCATTGTATTATTATTCCTTAAACAATGTGCGATTGTTTGGGGCACAATGTCATCTATTCTTAGAATGGAATATTTTTGTCTACTTTTGGTCTGGTCATTTGTTAACTCCATAATATTCCAGGGTGATAATGATAATATTCAAAGCCTGTTACGTTTTTCTTGTGTTAAATGTTTGTTGCCAAAATAAATTTATCGGAACGAAAAACGATAAGGTTAGGCCATAAAGTTCAACAACTCCGATTCTTGTTCAAATCAGGATGTGCCAAGGAGGTTCTATGGACAACACCCTTTGTGTCAAAGGCTTTTGGAATGGTACATTGTATGTCTCTACCATAGTAATACTATACTGCTGTACATTGCTAAATCCCATGCATATGCTGTACATGTGTTACGAGATTGGTTCAGAACCATAATAAATGTGCCACTTTGGCTTTGCCTATTATCAGCATTAGACTTACTCATTCAAGGTAACAAATGACAAAATCATATCACTTCCTTGAATGTGATTGTTTATTCTAGAAATACCAGCATCTTGTGCGAAAATCATGATTTTTATAATCTGATACTTTCTAAAACAAAATTTCTGCACTCGTACACATTCGTTACTATTGCTATTATATACAGGATTTCATTTGTGAATGTTGTTAAGTACCAGGTACTAAACATACATCATAGAATTAAAAAAGAAAAGAGTTAAATCAGCCTGATAGGGATAAATGCACTATAGAACTTATTCAAATTACACTGCACATAACCCAAAACATTGCAAAAATGATTCTTTATGGCCAGTTAGCAATGATGTAAAATCATGACCAAATTTTTAAAACACACTTCAAGAATTGTGTTCAAACAAAAATAAATACACATGTAAGACAAACACAAAATATATACTAAAATGGACGAACAGGGAACTTAAAACACACTTTAGAAAGACTACAACGATTGGGGGAAACGAAACATAAAGCACTATTTCTACTGTTACCCACAAGCCTTTGCAACTGCAGGTTTGTCTGATATGTACTTCACACTTTTAGTAAAAATCTGCCAATCATACATATCATAAGTACAGTATTGTTGTAAGGCCTAAGAAAAAATTTGTTTCTGTTTTCCCGACCGACCCAAGCAAAAACCTGCCAACCCTTCCCTTTTTTAGATTTAGGACATACAAATTTCAATCTGACATCTGAATTTCTAACCCTCTGAAACGTTACTTCGCACACATTTTCAGAAACAAATTTTTAGTGAGTAAATCAGGTGAAATATTGTCCCTTCCCCACAAGCAACAGAGGGACAGGTCCTGGTCCTGATCATTTCAGTTTACATTGTTAAACTGTATTTTTTGGTTACTGCAGATAAAATCTTTAAAAAAAGAAGAAAAAAAAGAGAGAAATCCCTATCTACCAACCCTATTTTTTTTCAGGATGGAAACCAGAAACACAACATTTTGTCCTAGGCCTATTTCAAATTTATAAGTACATGTACCTGGAAATGGACAAGCAAGGA
This sequence comes from Branchiostoma floridae x Branchiostoma japonicum, assembly GCA_013266295.2. NCBI lineage: Eukaryota > Metazoa > Chordata > Leptocardii > Amphioxiformes > Branchiostomatidae > Branchiostoma > Branchiostoma floridae x Branchiostoma japonicum. The sequence goes on from CM023824.1 coordinate 7,393,588, forward strand.
TGGGGGGGAGATAAAAATAGGAACTGAAAAGTTACACCAAAAGGTCTTCTATACTACATGAGTATAAATTTGCACAAGAATTTAATTTAAAAGCTACAGATTGACAAAGAGCAACAGTATTACATTAATCATTGAGTTGAATGAGAAAAAAAAACGCACCCTCAAACTTTCCTGGTCTGTACGTACATAAACTATAACTTCTTTGGCCCCAGCGTCACACAATTAACAGGACTTAGCAAACATTAGCACATAGGAATATTGTCATACTATTCCTGATACAAATTCACTATTCCCTTCTCCTTTTTGCAGAGATATGCTTTGATTTTATCCCTAACTAGATTTGGCCACTCAGTATTGCAAAATATTTGGTTCATTGAAATAATGCAGACAGTCCCCACATAAGCATGACATTTCAAAACATTGTAAGCGTCCTCTCTTCATCCACATTAGAATCAAACAAGATATACAGAAAAGTCTTGCATACATGTATTTATAACAGCTTTTTGCCTCATAGATTACTGTCAGATTCTCATATTTAAGTCCCTGATACAAAATATTTTTTTCCATTTTCAACACACACTAAAATCATTCTGATTCTGATAGATATTAGACAGAACAAGACGGAATAACAATACATCTACCTGTACAACACAGAGTGCTCACAACTATATAGAATATTCATCAATCAGTGAAGATTTTTAAAAGGTAAAGACACATAACTCAAAATTTTCGACGTCTACTGTACATCTTGATCACGGAGTACACAATGTACATGTACGGTACAGTAGACCTTGAAAATTTGGAGGTATGTGTCTTTTTTAACCTTTTAAAAATCGTCACTGATTGATGAATATTCTACTAACTGAGATATATACGTGACGGATAAATCTCTTCAACTATATCATATCTAAACCCCAAAATAACGATGTTCTAGATCTTTATTTTGTCCTCGAACACGGCGATGAGTAACATGATTCCAATGCCCACCAGAAGTCCGAAGGACTGCACCAGGACAGGATTGACCGGCTCCTGTTTCTTCTTCTTCCCGTGGTTGTTGTCGTGAGAGAAGTCGTTGTGGCTGTGGCCGTGACCGTGCTCGCCGTGGTCATGGTCCGCAATGACCTGTGGCTGATTGGGATGTACCATGTCCGGCAACTGGATGGGGGGGTGATAATGTAAGATTTCAACCACTTTATGATTTTCATTTCATTTTAACAGAAAAGCAATGATGAACATTTTCTCTAGAACAATCTGATCACCACAGTTTAATCCACTCGACACAAAACCAAGTCACCACAACGTAATCAAAGACAAAAAGGCTAGATGCATCCATTAGAAGAAGAAGAAGTTGATGAAGGTTAGACATCCAGGCAAAACATTGTGTAATACAAATAAAGAAACAAATTGCAAGCAACTGGATAAAATTCTCTGAAGTGTCACATGTTTCAGATACATGGTTTATGTAGCATCCACTATCTTCCATCAGGGATATTCTCAGTCACTGATGAAAGATATATTTTAAAAATGTAATTACATTCTATTAGAACTTCAACCTTACCATGTCCACAAGACCAACATACAGGAACATCCCAGCGGTGACGGCGAACACAAACTGGATGACGTTGCCCGACAGTTTGCCGATGCCCAGTCCGATGAGCAGCCCGATGTAGCAGATACAGGCAGACATGAGGTTGTAGAAGATGGCCTGTTTCACTGACATGCCTGCCCTGATCAGGAGAGCAAAGTCACCTGTGGGGAAAAGTACCACATAAGGGGATTACAAGGGCCAAAAATAAGGACAACTAAAGACAAGCTTTGTTGTCTAACCATACAGTTCTGATTCATAGCAGTATTTTTTGGAAAACATCAGGATTTATGCATTTCTAAGGACTGTTAGCAGGTACATATACTAGGTGTAATGACTGTAAATTCATTTACTTTCAGAGTGGTTTTATTTTGCCTTAGGAAGGAAAGAAGGTTTTTGCAGTGTTTTAGATTTGCGGTTAAAACAATTCCGTAGAACAGTGGTAATACATTGGACAGGCATACTTGCAATGTCGTGAATTTGTGGCAAAGAGGTCACTGCAAAAACCACACAAAAAGGAAACCACTGCAAAAATTCAAGCTTTACAGTAATACTTTTCTCCTACACAAGAGTCTCTTTCGGAAAGTCTATCAGAGTCTGTAGGCTAGCAACAAGTTTTTCCCTCCTTGTACTACATTGTATATTCTTGATCAAGCATCTTGATCCCACACTACCACAAAATCATAATGTATACACACAGTAAAGAATACTGATAATGTCTCTTACCAAGTTCATGTGGCAGCTCATGGCAGAAGACTGCAATAGATGTGCTGACGCCTCCCGGGATCCCACTGGCAAAAGCAGCCCCTGTGCATACAGATTACCACTCAGATTTCACAAATTGGTACAACCCAGCAGTTTTCTTTTAATCCTAAGTTAAAATAAAGTAAATTTATACCACACAATTCTTTTTTATTGTTTTTCTGCATTACTTAAGCAAATGGCAGCTTGCACGCACTATTTATACAATTCCCCCAAATGAAAGACTTAATTCTCTCTACTTTAACCCCTTTGTTCTTAGATGATCCATAAAAATGTTTGCAAAATTCATAAGGGAGACAGCTAGCATTCCTTACCTATGGCCAGGCCATCACTGAAGTTGTGCAGTCCATCCCCCATGATCACCATCCAGGCCATGGTGGCTATCCCAGCATCCTTCAGCTTCTCGTTGTCATGGTGATGGTGGTGATGATGGTGGTGGCAGTGGTCATCCTCTATGGGTGAGTCTGTCGACACCTTCAGCTCATAGGACTCCGCGGGGTGGGCCAGCTCTTTCTGTTTTCGGAGTTTCTTTGCTTTCTGTCATAAAGACAAGTGGGAGATATTATGATAAAAAAACAGTGTACATTGCTGCTTGCTGACACTGTCTACTGAAAGGGTTCTGATGAGAATCATACCATTACACATTACCAGCACATTACCAAGCACCTAAAGGCTAGCAAAAGCTAATTATAAGCTAGAAAGGTAATATTTGCAAAGCAAATGCATAACATTGACCTTCACATGCTCTAGCCCTACAAACTACTGCTCTGTTTATTCTTACTCAAACACATTCATATATATGGTGACCAGCCCCTCCAATACTGTCCTGCTACATACATGTTATGTAACCAAACAAAACAGGGTGTCTGCTACAGCAGCAGTTACCATGGTGACAGATGTCTGGTCCAGGTCATTGACCTTATGTGTTTGGAGAAGAAGAGGAAGAAACTGAGGAAAAACAATATGTTTTCCTCCTGCAAAGGTAAATATAATTAGAGTTTTGAAAAGGGGAGATCATGCAAACTTCCTCCTGTCCAGCCCTTCCTAAGATTTCCCATAGAATGTCCCCAGTATGAAAATAAGCAAGACCCACCCTCTTGGCCCTCCTCTTGGTCATCACCCCCATGAGTTTCTCCATGATGAACAGGAAGTAGATGCCAAACAGCACAGTCAGGCCCTTCAGCACTGGGTCAAGATGGCTGCCCTTCTCATCGTGACCTTCATCATGACCTTCATGGCCCTCATGACCGCCCTCGTCATGAGCATGGAGGCCAAGAGCCTGGAAATGGACAGATACCATATTATAAACATTTGCCCTGCTGGTCATACTGGTGCTATAGAACAGTAGATTATAGTAGGCAACTGAAGAATCCCTGAATGTGCTCTGCAAAACCTTCCCTCTACTGTGGGCTACTTTACTTACAGGGCTCGAAATACTTTTTTTGCCTGCACTGGTGCAGGTAACACTAAAAATTATCTGTACCAGATCAATTTTACCTGCACCACTCAGAATTTAGAAAGTATGAGTCCAAAAACTCTTCAGAAACCATTTCCATTATTTCTTTTGAACTCCATACTATTATTAGGTAGTAACACTCAGTCAATACAGCTAAGAAAAATCCACATACATCTACATTTTGTATATAAACCCAGTACATGGGCCAGTGCAGGTCAGGTGCAGGTAGACATCAGAAATATCTGCACAGCTCCAATTTTACCAGCACTAACCTGCATATGCAGGTGGTATTTCGAGCCCTTACCAAAATACTAATGTTAGCAGAGGCAAGGATTCTCCATATACAACGTACAAGTAAAGGCACTCACGTGTGGTAAGAGATGGAGGACCGCATCTCCTGTCAGTGTTCCCACTGCCAGGGCCACCAGGAAGCACAGCAGGAACTGGTACACTCTCTGCTCCATGAAGGGGAGCAGCACGATTCCCAGAACAGCCAGGATGCTGATGATAGTCACAGCCAGAATGCCATACCCCCACACTGCAGGAACAGATGTAAACAAAACTGAGTCTATAGAAAATGTACCAAACAAGAAGTTAACTTCATTACCAAAGATTTGAGTATGTACAGGGTTGTCTATATAATGCATGCAGCTTTCTATTAGAGCCTTAAGTATATGCATATGTCAGAGTAGAGACTCCGATCTGATGGAATCAGCAATTCTACTGGTAGGTAGGTCCTGATCGGAGTCTCTCAGTCAACAGAAACTCTGATTAGAGTCCCTGCCGGTAGAGATCCCGATCGGTGTCTGTAAATTTAAAGACATTTGCTTAAAAGACAGTCATAATTTTTTTAACTTCGATTCACACTAACAGCATCTGTTGACAAAGATTCTGAACAGGATTTCTACCGGTAGAATTGGCGATTCTGCCAGATCATAATCTCTACCCTGACACATACATGGAGAAAATTTAGCACATTATTTAGTTGTTCCACACATTCTGGCAAACATCTCCACCAGTTAGAAGACTGCACAGTCACCAAGATGATATCCCTCATGTAGGCTGATAGATTGAACCATTTAAAAGTCTATAAAGTCAACACAAAGTTTTACCACATTTCGTTGTGAGGAGACACTACTGTTACCTGCTGCTGGCATCTCTGTTCCCTTGTGCTCCCCATGTTCACCATGGTCATGACCGTCCTCCTCATGCCTCATACAGGCCTGCTCATCGATCTGTGTGATGAGCAGTGGACAGATGTTCATGAAGTCTGGCATCGTCATGACGGACATGCCTGGTGGGATGTTGTATTCGACCAGGATCTCTGCTGCAGAGAGGCACTGGAGAAAGAAAGAAAGAAAAATATCAAAAATTTATCTTAACTTACTTGTGGTGTCTTATCCATAAAGGTGACAGGGCTTCATTTTCAGAATATACCTGTTACTCATAATGATAAAGTTATAATGTTTGAAGCACTTGTATAATTTTGCAAACAACTGAGAGTGAAAGAAGGTTGGCTTACATGGGCACCTGGCTCATGATCATGATGATGATGGTCTCCATGGTTGTGGTCATGTCCATGGTCATCATGGTCTCCATGATCATGGTCTTCATGGTTGTGATCTCCATGATCATGATCTTCGTGATCTCCATGATCATGATCTTCATGGTCGTGATCTCCATGATCATGATCTTCATGGTTGTGATCTCCATGATCATGATCTTCATGGTTGTGATCTCCATGATCATGGTCATCATGGCCGTGATCTTCATGATCATGATCTTCGTGATCTCCATGATCATGGTCTTCATGGTTCTTATCTCCATGATCATGGTCATCATGGTCGTGATCTCCATGATCATGGTCATCATGGTCGTGATCTTCATGTTCATGGTCTTCATGTTCATGATCATCTTTGTGTTCATGGTCATGATCTTCATGCTCATGTTCATGTTTATCCTCTTCATGGTCATCATGATCATGACCATCATGATGTTCCTCCTCTTCTCTGCCTGTCTGACTGCCTACATGCCTGCGGTCCCTTCTGAGCGGCTCTGTTGTAATCTCTAAGAGGTCTGAACTACTGGTTGTTGGCACTACCTTGGACTTCCTCCCCCTCTGTCTCTGCCGTCTCTTCCCTTTCCTCCTCTGCCTCCTACTGCTGCTGTGCCTCCCCGGTCTGGGAGAGGGCGCTTCCTGCACGGCAGCAGGCACTGGAGCTGGTGTTGTGGTTGGACTCTGTGGAACCTGCCTTATTGTCTCTGTTGGCTCCTCATGGTCATGATCATGGTCATGATCACTGTGCGCTTCCCCGGACATTGCACTTTCGTGGGAGTCCTGATCATGCAAGTGACCTGAATGGTCGGAGTCCTGATGACCGTTACCGCTTTCCTCATGATGGTCTTCTCCATCATGATCAGAATGATCGCCGTCTTCATGTGAATCACTGTTGTGTGGATAATGCACATGATCAGTGTCTCCGAATGTGTCCACAACGGTTACAGTGTCAGTACTCCCATTCCCGCCTTCTTTGTGATCCACGACCATCGCCTCGTGGTGCACGATCCTCACCTCGCCAAGTCCCAACCTCTCCAGGAGCTCCTGGAAACCGTCAAACGTCATCTTTCCGTCCTTGCCGTACTTATTAAATAGCTTCTGTAAGACTTCATCTTTCTTCAAGGCCTCGAGATACGGGTTTTTGGCTGTGACGGAGACCGGGTCGAAGCCACCGTGGGCTGCCGCCTCCGCCTGATGGAAGAGTCCGAACGTCAGCAAGCAGAGGAAACAGACACAGTGGAGGGGGGCCCTGTTCATGGCTACAATCACACTGAAAACAAAAGGAGAAATTCGTTAGAATCAGGACACGTAACACTTTTTTGAAAAACTAAGACTAGTAGACACTGGGTTGGTTATCAAAATACTAAAATCTGACATCAGCTGCAAGAAAACTGCAGTTACAAACCAGGTAATGGAATGAAAAAAACAAGCAAAAGATGCAGATTTCTTACTAACTTATATCTTCCCGCACCCTCAGACTTAGCGGTATGAATGAAGAAAAATACTATCCCAGATCTAAGACATGTATAAAATGTCACATACAATTCAAGAATGTCTCTGACAAACTCAGGCATCAGGCCCTCCTATCATGCACATGAAGTTGTATGAGGAGCAGGCAACTGTACATGTAGCTTGGCATTGTACTTTACATCATTATATTAGTTTCACCCCTATAACTAAAGTATAAGTGCAACTGCTGAAGGATAGGGATGACAGCAAAGAACAGCAAATGCATAGAACAAGTTTACATGCACGTTTTAACATGTTAACAGTCAGTGTTTGGTACACCGATTTTCCGGTATTTCAGACCTGTAACAAAAACCATGTTACTTGTAAGTAAACGGTACACGGCGCGTGTGGTATCATTGAATGGAATTTGTGGTAACTATATGCTTAGTGACAGCCCAATGGCCAACAATCTTTTGAACATTTCTGACCTGAAACTGAAAAGGTGGCAGTGTTACTAGATTAAGGCTACTGGGAGGTAAAGAAGTGTGAGCAGGTGCTGTCAAAACAAACATACTGGTAAAACGGTTTTAAACCCCTCTGAAACCTGAATAGAAAGAAAAAGGGTGTTGGATTTGCTTTGTTTTGTTCTATTTTGTTTTGGAACATGGTTCCCTACGGATACATATATAAGGTATTTCTGACATTGAGTGACTAATTATTTGGATCCACAATTACTAGTACATGTAGTTTGACATTTCTTTTAGCTACACATGTACTTTCCTGTGGTTCTTAGCATGAAATATATCAATACAACATAATACTGCCACACAATAACACAGGGTAACCGCAGAGTCTATACTTAAAGTACATGGTATTAACAAAATACAGATTCTGAAATAAGCACATACTGTTACATGTATAAGGTACCTCCCTTTAGGCAGCCACAATTAGCATTATTCCACATGACTGGAGTATTACGAAGTCAATTATCACCAATAAATGTTGTAAGGTTACCAAAATCTTTAATAGCTCCGTACATTTTTCATTTTGTTGGAAGAATTCTTTGATGTTTATTTACTTTTATGTGAGTGTCAGACTCAGCCATAATAACTCGGGCTTGCAACAGAAATCAAGTTACATCGTACACAAAATGAGATATTCTAGTTAACTTGGAATTTCATACTGGTTCATGAGCCATATTCTGAGATCATACCCTATCTAGGATCCAGCCACCGGTGCAATGGACAAGTGGGTAGAATGTTCGCCTTGCATTCGGTAGGTCGTGAGTTCGATCCCCGGCCGAGTCATACCAAAGACTTTAAAAATGGTACATACTGCTTTCTCTCCTTAGCACTCAGCACCTGGGAAAGAGTATGGGAGTTAAACACACATCACTACCAGTGGACTAGCCGCCTACTGTGGTGATTGCACAACTGTGTGGCCCAAGGGCTACAGAAATGGAGATGGGTGCCGCCCTATGCACCATATATTATAGGTGCGGGAAGGAACTTTGATCCAGCTTTTATAGCTTTCGTCTGCTTCTACTGACCACTACCCAGCCAACACCAGTCGCTACCTTGGCCCACAGTGGAAAAGCTAACAAGGCTGGCATCCAAACTAGCCTTACGAGAGTTTAAGAGGCCCTGCCACTCATAAGTCACCTAGTGTACACATGAAATTTAGGGCCCAATAAAGCCCTGAATAGCAAGTGTTTGTTGACTCTATTTGTAGTTCCGCAAGAAACCGGGTCTTATTTATATTACCTGGGCCCCTTTTTCTATTAACCAGGACCTTTCGCTAATTACAAATCCCTCTAACTTAAATATTTTGTAAGTCTCTGCAGGAAAAAAATAAGAACACCTGTACGTACTGGAGGTTTTGTCCAGGCAACAAATTTGTTTCCTTTCCTTTATTGTCATGTTGACAAAAGGTGTTAGCCAATTTCTCATGACTTAGTGTAAATTTGTGAGATCTGAACTCATTTCCTGAAGGCTTCCTTGATATTGTCAAGTTAGCCAGGTGTGCCCAGCTTAGCCTGGATGCCAGGCTGTTTCCAGAGCCTGTTAGTCTGGATGCCAGTTTATTTCTAGGGCCTACACAGGAAGGTAAACTCAGGGTAATGTAGCCTTGGTGCCAGACTGTTGCCAGGAACAGTATACAGGCTAGCTCCTCGGCTCCAGGGCCAACATTTCCCCAATTAAACTTTAACACAGACCACCTCAGTTAGACTCTGACTTGGGACTGGCATGTGTATTGGCCATGAGAACAACCTGGAATCCAGGCTACAGTCAGGCGGCTCAGGCCAGTTCTTTGGCTTCAGGGCCACCATGCCCCCAAGGAAACTTTACCAGAGCCCTGTACTGTAGACTGTGCTATATAGTAAAATTTTATAGACCTGGAGCCGAGAAGCTGGCCCGTGTGGCCCTGTAGAAAAGTCCGGCACCCAGGCTAAGTACAGCTTTGGTGCCGATTCCCTGTCGTATTCTCCCATGACTTTTAAAGATTGCTAGCCGGTGGTCTATCGATGGTCCGCAGGGTTCAGCGTGAAACGAATAGAGGCGAGTAGAACAGGAAAAACCCCTGGCTCCCAGGTGCCGGGATTCGAACCCGCGCCAAACCCGGGCAGCCAGTCCGCGGGTCATCGTCATAACCGCTAGGCCAAAAGGTCCAGGACCAGTTGGGCTTGTCAGTTGGTGGCGTATGAACCCCACTGTTACACTACTCCCCCTTTGCGCAAGGCCGGCCGGATGTCGCCATGGCTGACACGCTAGGCGTGAAACTATACACAGCACATTTCGACGAGCATCTTGTACAGGAAAATGCAGCATCGCACGCTATAAAACATCGACTTTCTTCCACATCCATACCCGATATTAAAGTGCCATCTTCTCGTGTAATTCACACCTCATTTGGTCCGTAACCTTTCGAGCGAAAACGCCTACGTACACTCTACAATCAAGGTAACTCAGTTGGGAATATCCCGCTCTGCAAGTTTGATGCAAATAAAGGCTCGGCTTCACTACAATGGCTGTTAGAGCACCGCGGCATTTTACCACCGTTTTTGCTTTTAAAGGTAAAACTGTCCGCGATTTGGGGACCCAAAGATGTCAAAAACTAACTCACCACTTTCAAGCCCGACTTTGTGCATTTTTAGGCTGTCCCCGGCCTTTAAACCTCCCTCCCGGGTAAGAGACGTGTGCAATTTTCCACACGGCACGTCCACTCTTTCTCTTCCAACATGGCGGAAATGACTCAGCTGAACATTCATCGACATTCGCTACATGATTCGCATCGAAAAAATACCCCTTAAAATCACCTAAATATCCGCATAAATATATGTTTAAGAACATAAAAAGATTCATCGTTTATACCATTGGTATATATGGGCTTACGTACCTTGATATGGGTAAGGATGCTGGTAGATTGCGGGGAGCGAACAAAAGGCTATGCTTACAGGCTATGCCGCGGGTATGCAAATAAACAACCTTATTTGGCAGACGTCAAAATGACGTCAAACTGGTGTCACGTTGGTATCCCGGGACTGGGCAGGATGTTTCGGTCATCGAGATCGAGATTCTAGACATCAAACTATGTGGATTGAAATGGGAAACGAAAAAAAGAATATTTTCTCGGCAATGAATGATTGCTACATTTCATTTCCGTTGGAGACGCCTTCTTTGCCCTTCTATTAAAGAAATCAACAAGGTTAGAAAAGGAAGTTCAGGTTAATGACCTCAAGAGACGGAAACACGTAAATATTATTCATGATTTTGGGGTTGGGCAGGTGTCATCTCACACGGATTTATAAACAAAGGTGTGCGCAATTTGTAACTGGTTACGGCAAGTTACTGACGGTATGCGATGCAGTTTTTACCATATTTGGTTCGGTGGCACAGTGCCCGCTTTTGTTTTGTTTTATGGCTACGTACTTACAATCCAATATGCGGGAAAAACAACAATCATGTTAGCCAAACAAACTCCAACCCGCCCATAAAATCACACGTACTAGTAGCCTCTACCAGGCTTCAGAGGCGGCAGGAAAGAGTGGAAATTGGCCAGATATACAGATAACATGCCAGGGGAGTTAGTCCGCTAAAGGATCTAGGAGTACAGTTGCCACTCTGAAGCCTGCAGAGGCTAACATGTATACTGGGGTGTGCGAGACAGAGCTGAGAAATAATATTTGGGGGCTTACTTTCAACTTTCTATGACCATTTCAAAAGCGTAGACCGATAGATCTAGAAATAAAAATTTTATGTAACAATTTCAAGACAATACCATTTCAAAGACATCCATATACTAGTACTGCAGAGCTATAGGGTTGGTTTAGCTTACGACGTAAAGAAATGACAGGGAAATCTACTTTTGAACTACGTTGTAATGTTACATATTAAGAAGTGGGATGGGCCCGTTGTTTCCTTGTGTAAGTAACTATAAGTATCCCCTGCTGTGTCACGGTATTAAGCACACAAGAATTGCTCCAAATAATGTATTAGTAGAACTAGGTCGCTCAAGGCTCCCACGTGGGTTGAATGTGCACCTAACCATTCATATGCATAATGTGCGAGATTGGGATTTCAATAGAGCGGTGCAGGTTGTCATACATAATCGCACGCTGTCAGGGTACTGCGGCCTTCTACAGTGCAGGCACTACGACTGGGGCTTTTCTGGGGAAGTGGGCTTGGGGCTTTTTCTGGGGGAAGGACTTTTATAAAGGGCTTTTTTTACGGGTATGTTGCTTCTATTGGTACGGGGTTCTTGTGCTCGAAATATAGCAAGCTCTATGCTGGGACTGGGACAAGAAAACCGTACCAATATAGTGATATACCATTCAAAAAAGCCCATCTTAAAAGCCCCCTCCCCCTTTTTGGGCATGCTCTTAGATCGGCAGGTAGATATATGGGAGTGGCAAGGTAGAATTGGGTTAAAGTTTTGAACTGTATCTGCTTATTGAAAATCTTAGCCGCTACAACAACAAATAAAAGTTAAACGAGCCGGAATGTTCACGCCTTTAGTCTGACAATGAACGTCAAGTTATAATAGACCTATTTTGGGCATCAGGTAGGGTGGCAGGGTCGAATTGGGTTAAAGTTTTGAACTGTATCTGTGATGTTTTTGTTTTTCTCCAAAAAGTCTTGCCACGGTTTTCAAAGGCAAACCCATGGCCCGAAAGGGGGTGTGTAGAGTGCGATTTAAATATTTAGCAAACTCAATAGACCGTGGCGGCGATATTGACCAACGTTTCTAGCTTTTGAAATTCTTTATGTTCGAACAATCATTGAATCAACTCGCTTGTAGATTGAGTGTATACAGTAAATGTTTTGATGTAACACAGAGAGAGTGGAAAATTAATGATGCGTCAGTCATGTTGTGAGACATGTTATCGGTGAGTTCACTGTTGTACATTTTAGCTTCTATTAGCTCACGTTAGGGCACGGGGTTACCTTGTCTACAAATAGAACTCGGACGATTCGGTAGGCGCCACGAAACAAAGATTTTTTAAGCGGAAAACGCCGGTAAATACCGTCATCGCGGTCTACATAGTGACGGCATGGGATTTCAAATTCCTCCAGGTCTGTCGACCCCGGAGACAGAAGAAAAAGAGCGGCTAAAAAGACGTCATCTCCTTTGTTGACGTCAAGAGAAAGAAAGCCTCTGTTCAACATGTTTTCCTTGCATTGAGAGTGAAGGGAGCAAATTTAAAGAACGCTTACGATGCTGGGCCCTGTGAATTTGAAGGCACCCTGTATGTAGTAGTCTCTTAGTAATTGTACCTTTCTCCCTTCGCCAAGAAGGTTATGTTTTGGGTGGCGTTCGTGTGTGTGTGTGTGTGTGTGTGTGTGTGTGTGTGTGTGTGTGTGTGTGTGTGTGTGTGTGTGCGTGCGTGCGTGCGTGTGTGCGTGCGTGCGTGTGTGTGTGTGTAAGTCTGTTTGTCTGTCTGTCTGTCTGTCTGTCTGTCTGTCTGTCTGTCTGTCTGTCTGTCTGTAAACACGATAACTCGAAATGGTTAGATTTTGGGCCCCCTACCGGCTTGTTTCAGGGTTTTTTTCCCAATGTACAGTATGTCCTTCTGTTGAGTCTGGTCAACTAACCACATAAACCACATACAGAATGAAACGCGAGCACCATACACTACAAAGTCTTATAAACCGGTACACAAAAACAAGGAAGATGGAAACCACATTTGTTTGGAGATCAATTTTGTGTGAGACAGTGTGTCGCTCTGTGAAAGCCCGGTATGATGTCTCCTACAGGAAGACGGATGACTCTTCATGGCTTGTAAACAGTATATATTTGTCCCACCCAAACATCACAATTGTCGATGTCTCAGAGTTTTGATAGTCGGGCCTGACACCTGTACATTCCAGGCGCCGCCTTCATCTGATCGGCACACATCGCCGAGACACGCGTACGTGATCGGGTAGACAGGTTCACACTGCACTTGTCTGGTGACTTCCTATAGCACACTCAGCAAGTTCAATACATTGTCAGAAATATAATGACGGTAATGGCTGTCATGTACGGTAGATGGCATTTATATATGCCAGACTATATATTCAAGAATTAGCAACTTAAGTAAAGCTCTATGACCCGACTTACAGCCGGGCAAAGATCTGTCGGTAGGAAAACTACGTACGCAATTAAGCGAGCGTACGAAAACTTCGTACGTCGAATTTTTCCGTGCGTGTAAATACATGTAGTCCAGGAGGAGATTCTCAGAAGAGGCCTGCGTTTATGACGACTATAGCTAGTGGAGATATCTTCAGGTGAACTAAGCGGTGCACACAAGCAACGTGGCTCCATGAAACTAGTAAGCAATTCGTTACTTTTTCCGCCCGTAAAATCCTTTTTTTTTCTGCGAAGATCGTTCCGTATGTCGTAGGTTTGAGAAGAAAGAAGCGGGTTTGGACCGGTTTGGACCGGTTTCTTCTCATCTAGGGCGTACGCACGATGTAACTTTATGAAGAAGAACTTTATTGCGCGACAATTGTACATGTGACCGGGGCTTTAGCCCTTGTTGAGCTGAAGTGTCTATTATATCTGTCATATCCGACATGCCATCCAAAAACCACGCGAATTTTGACGGACAGTACATCTACAGTAGGCCTAGGAGTGGCATGGACGCTCCTACCACGGTATGCGTCCTACCACGCCCACACTTTACATTGAGTTCAGTGGGCACTTTCTAAGGCCCGTCACACAACATCCTCAGTTTGTATGACGCTGCGAGCAAAGGTCTCAATTTAAAGCTGATATGTTACAGTGCTTTCGTTCGGCATTGGGGTTCTTCCAATCAATTCAGAATCATTCCGACAGGGAGGAACAAGGTCATGTACAAATATTGAACGCGTTACGCCAAAAAATCTGGCTCCGAAGTCCGCCCTACGCCCCTAATGCAAACTGTCCGCAAGGCCACCTAGCCTTGTGAGATGTTGTCGGTACAGGTGCATGGTATTGAGCGACATGTAACATAATACACATGTATTACAGTAAAGGTTTGCCACACATTTCGCAGGTTACTACACACTGGAGTACCGAAAAACATTGTACAACCAACTAACCTTCAAGTCAAAGAACAGTCGGTCAAACACGGCCAACAACAACAACAAACTCCATCAAATTAACAAAACCAATAAAAATGCTGAAAAGAAACACTTCCTCTGTCGCGTGTCTCATCAATGGAATACTATGCTACACGACAGGACAGTTATCGATCAACTTGGATTTCTTTCCTTCCTGTAATTCTGATTATGCTGTGTATCATATGTATGAGTGTTGTTCAGTTGTGGTCACGGGAAGAATAGCTAAAGTGTCAGGCTCCAAAATAATAAAATCATAGTCAAAGTAAAACTGAAAGTAGTTTAGTAATGTTACACCAAGCCTTGAAATCATTAACTCATTACCACATGAATGACGAAACCACACCAACTGTTTAAGCTAAATTTAACATTAGTCAACGTTAACGTACTTGTATTTTTTTCTTCCTGAGGTCCTATATTAAACCGATGAATATCGTAGCCTACCTCCTACTATACCTTAGCTATAAAGCTTTTATCCTGCACAACCATACAGAGTCTGGAACTAGCCGCGGCGATTCTGAAAAATCTGCACCGGCTACTAGCACTTAATCTCCAAGCAGATTTTTCGGTGGCTGCAAAGACAGTATCCATTTGCCAGACAGTTACCATTTACCTTCGTTGGCAAGTGGTAACTATATGGCAAATGGATACTGTCTTTGCAGCCACCGAAAGGTCTGCTTGGAGATTAACTAGCATTAGTCTCTACCGATTACGTGGGTTGCTGAAAACATAGTAGAAATTGGCCAGAGGAGTTATAGCCAGCCATAGAGTTACCGGCCAAGCCCCCTATGATAGTACAATTATTAATTAAATGTAAAGAAAATGCTAGCAGTCTCTACCTAGCCCATACGTGTTTCTTTAAATTCCCTCCACTGGATTTAACATGCATGTATAACCCTGAGTTGTATTTGAGTGTGTTTGACTTACCTGTACTTGATTCTGATCATCTTGGCGTTGACAGCAGACAGCAAGTTGAAACTCGAACTACTGCAGAAAAACCTTCGGTTCTCTGTGAGAAGCTTTCCGCTTGCTGGCCAGCCCTGCCCACCACTGAAGCCTGGACAAACGACAGCACAATTGGCTTATATGCACACTATATAGCTAGCGGCCTCGGGGGTGCAGATCAATCTATAGGACTCACTAAAGTTTATCTTAATGAAATCACACAGATGACTAAATCCTGGCTCTGACAAGTTATCAGTATGACGAAAAGTTGGAAGTTGCGACTCGCCTGAAGCGATGACACCTCTTATGTGCCACAAAATTAAACGGCCAATGATGATAGAGTACCTCTGTAACTTTCCAGCTAGTACCAGGCTGGTTCGTTTCTGTTTAGGGAGAGGGTTGTTCATTTCTGAGACCTGGGCTGAAATGGAAATTGTCGGGCAGGGAATCTAAGGAAAAAAGAGGGTTGCTATTTGATTTGTGGCGAAATTGACATGGCTGGGGTATAAACTATTAAGATTCGCATGAAAGGAAAATTAAAACTGGAACAAAATGAGAAGACAAAAACAAGTCTTGGGTTCTGAATTTTATCAGCCTTTCGACCCCTAAACCTGTTAAGTGAAACAGCCCCGACAAAAAGGGAAAGTGTCGTGTGCACTTGTTGCACACGGCATACTTCCAAATTGTTGCATTGTGGTTTTGCGTCACTGTAAACAAGGAGGTTAAATTAACCTCCTTCCTGTCAATAATGACACAGTAACAACCGTAGTGAACCTTGACTACGTATATATAGATCACGCCAACAAAGTCAATCTATCCCACAGAAAAATATGTCACAGCTTTCAGAATTAACAAAGCCAACAATGTTCTGCCTTGCATACTCTTAACAACGCACCTGACGGGACGGCACACAAACGGCTGGGCTCAGCGGTCCTGGGTTCGAGTCCCAATCCTTGACCTTTCTGTTGAGACTATCTTAGTCCTCCCTCTTGGTCACCTACTCAGGGGAGCTATGTCGTCAAACTTTCAAGACACCAACAACAAAAGTCGATACCCCTGATGTGAGTTGAAGGAACGCTTTAAAACGTCTTATTCAGCGTCTTAGCAACCATTGTATTCGAATGGCATCATCATTCTTTAAAACGCCACGCAGACAGCGTGAACAAACGGTGGCTATAGAGATCTATACCGAAGAAGCCATCCACAGGTAGCACCTGATTGACAACGCTATTCGATTCTGCTACGAATATGACGCTTCCGTGAGTCCAAATATAGGTGAGAGAATCTTTAGAGAAGAGAGGGCGTAAAGCTGTAACGGGGAGGGCTGAAAGCTAATGTGGCAGAGTTGTCTCAATATTTTTGGGCACGGTTTCTGGGAAGATCATTTATAATTAGCTGAGAAAATACTAAGTGTCAGACGGGAGATGTTCTGGAACCGAACGCAGCCACAGTTGGCGGGAAAAGTCAGCAAGGTAACTATTTGACGGCAGTGTGTTGGAGGGAATGCCTCTGTATACCTTTACAGCTGAGAGCAAATGTTTTGCATGCTTTCCATGGACTGTTAAAGCAAACACAGAACAATAGTAACTGTTTTCCTTAAGGCTGATCATTATGTACACGGTCTTTTCGTAATAATCCGCGAAACACTTTTGACAGCTAGCAGGATTGGCTCAAGAGCGCATTGCTGAAAGCTTGTTCTATGTGTGTTGGGGGTGGGAGGTGGTACTTCACTTTGGAAGCGGAAACCGTACGCGTGCGACTAGTTTGAATTATCTTGTTAATTGTTGCTGTTGACATGGCTATATAGGCCTTCGAATTCTCAATTAGTTTTCAATTCCATTCTTGACCTTGCATTTTTAGAAAAGGCGATGATTTTACACGCGAAGGTAATTTGTACAATGATGTTACGTTGTTACAATGTACTAACACGAGTGCACTTTTAAACATTTCAAGCTAGAAAGTGATAGGGAGGACGGAAAATGAGCAGAAAAGATTAAGAGGAAAAAGAATAGGCGTATTCTCAAAATCCTTGTCACACTTTCTTCCCGAGTCGAGCCTGTGTAGGGATTGGCTGAATTCACATTTTCAAGATCGATCTAGGCCCGCTATGAGCGACGTCTGGCGGATTATGGAAACAGTGCACATTGTCAGTCCTCATATCTGTAATGAGCAGTGTGTCCGCTAGAGTTCGCTTTCGAACACGAATAAGCCATACTTGATCGCTATCAGAGATGCCGTGTCAGTGAGAGAGAGTGTTGCTACATTTCTGTGCCATTTTGGACGCTTTCCCGCACGAATATCCATCAGGTAAGCCTTTTAGCTGATTGCTATTGAAACGGCGGAGCATTTGCTACCCCAAGGTGACGATTTCTGAGGTAAAAAGCCGTAATTTAGCTAATTTGTCGGCGTTGACAGCGCCAAGCTTGCACCGCTCGGTGATTTTCCAATTCCGCCGTTGACCGCAGAAATTATATAGAAAAGGGCGGAGAAAGTCGGGTACACTCCGCTGTGAGCAGTGAGAAGGCTGCGAAAGAAACCTGCGCACGTCTTTCTAATAATTTCTCTTCCACAGGAGCCGCTGAAAATGTCTGCAAGTTGTTTTTGTTTAGGGTTGGCCTTCACCACTCTTTTGTCATTTCCTGTTTGTATGGGGGGTGGGGGGTGTTTTTATAGTGTGGGTCATGTTTTATACAATTTTGTCACGTGAAATTTATTCTGGGAAGATATTGATATTTTCAACACTGTAACTTTAAGGTAAAATTTATGTCTATATCCTGAACAGGAGTCAGTTCTATCCATATTTTTCTGTTGTATTTTGTTTTGTCCTACATTATACTATAAGTATAACAAATTAACATGTATTATGCCATGGTCACAACATTGAGTGCCATTGGCCAGAAACAGTACTACGTTAGAACTGAGGGGTCATGGGTTCGAACCCCACAAAACCAGGGTCAGTTTGTCTGCCCCTACTTGGCTTGAATTACGACCGGGGTCATGATCATATAACGTTACATATTTTATATAGCATTACACATAGAAGTACAGTGTACATTACTTGACATTTTGCAAAATGTATTATGCTTGTGTCATCTGTCCTTACCAGAAGAAATCAACACTTGCATTGACTGACATTCTCACTCACAAATGCAGAAATGTTTTCTTTGTAATCTGATCATCACCATCTGTGGTTATCAATATCCATAAGCTTTGGTAGAGGTAAACACAGAGAATTCCTTGGGGTTTTTAGTCTCCTCAGTGTTGATATACAATTCACAGAATGTATACACACTTAATGATTAGTTAATTAGGGAATCTGTGGATTTTAGGATTCAATGTTCTGATGATACATTTAATTTTATTATTGATACATTATATTATTAATCTATTTCTTCTTCGTCATCTAATCTTTTGTCATTTCTCAACTGAGGTGAAGCATGATGCTTTTTCAAATAGTTACAACTTACTAGTGCAATGCGGCTTCACTACAGCTTGTGTATTTAGCTTATTATTAGAAGTTACAGACATTTCTTAAATGTATGTGTACATTTTTCGGCTCTTCCACTTCCCAGAGAGCCGAATTACTTTTGTTTTGTTTGTTTGTTTGTGCCTTTATTTAAACTCCAAAAAGATGCTCTATTCAGCCATCATCAGGGTCGCTTTTCATAGAGGTCGAGTTGGGAGGAGTGTCATTCAAGACAAATTCAAGATGGTCAAATTTAAAAAATGTGTGGAATGAATGTTATCAAACCTGGAATACTGAAGAGATTTAAACATCTGATTCGACATTCTTAATCGTGTAGGTTTTGCAAGAACGGTTCCTCCCAAATACTGTAATGTGCACGATGATGCCAGACATTTTAGTGTATGCCGGCGCATGCACGTTAATTTCAGCCGACACACGCTGTGCCAACCATGTAATGATGGCGTAATAACAGATGCCGAAGTACGGATTGATGAGGGAAAGAAGACGCGGCCGTGAAACTCCCCACCCATACCGCTCGTTACCTACCCTCGCCAGCTGCCGACATGTATCAAAATGTCGTTGGCAGTTACGAGTCTGTCCCCGAAAACCGGCCAGTTGCGTCAGGTTACCATGGATAAGGTGATCCAGGGTAGTGACGTAGAAAATGGTGTCGAAATACTGATTTAGAAGTATACTCTTTGGAAGTATGAGAGAAAAATGTTAATCTAAAAGCCATAAATTTCCAGAAATTAACAATAGAAAAAGGCCTATGTAAACAGATATACAAACTTTACGGTACATAAAGATAAAAAATTTGGATAAGCGGAATATTCTATCAAGGGCATGGCTGTTGCCATGGCAATATCAAATAGGATTTGATGTAAAAATGTAATCCTTAAGCTAATACTGTTTAACATTGATGCATTTTCATAATACATGTAATTATATATTTTCAATTTGATGAAGTCATTATGATTTTATATATGCTTTCGTGATAATGTATCTAAATATTTGCCCCAAGTCTGCACTCTATTAGTACATGTAGCCCCTTAGCTGCCCGGAAAATTGAGTTTGTTTTCAGTTAGGAACATCGTCCATTTGCAATTCCAGGCTGGATGATGGGATCAGTTGTAAGTGAGCCGTATGGTCAAAACTCAATCAGCGGCTGAACTTGGCTTTGTGCCTTCTTCCCTGGAGTTCAAGGAAAGTCAAGTCATCCATTATGGATGGAGTCTCTGCAAAGGGAAATATATGAAATACACATGTGTTGTTGACAGATGACTGCTAGAGTAAAGTAATTTTTCTGAACAGGATAATTGTAACGTTATATGTTGTGGTGGATATCTATATATCATTAGCTATCGTATTTTGAAAAATACCATTTCGGATGATCTAGGTGAGTTCAAAATCAAATACCTGTCCGGTAAGGCCACACCAAGTTGATTTGTTGGTTCTTAGATTTAAAAAAAAATGAATGAAGCGACAGAGAAAAAAAAAGCAGGCCTAGGCATCCTATGATAGCCCCAAAAGCTATGATAAGAGCCATGAAGTCAACATACCAGGCTGGTTTATAATTTCAAACAATGCATTTTTGAACTTTTAATCAAGCCAAGTTGCATTGATAGATGGAAACACTGTACGTAACAACTAGGAAGAAGGACTTTCTTCAACTGTAGTGGCCAAAATATGACTTGATTCAGAACCTGAATATTTTTTATTTTTTTGTTTGCAAATCAGAAAAAAAATGAAGCGGATGAATCTGAAATCCAATTGATTAAATTGGTGTGGCCTAACATCGGTTTATTTTGGATGGTCAGAAATCTTTGCACTCATTGATTGGAAAATGTATCTATTTTAAACTATTAAATGCATAAAAATGCCACCTCCATGCAACTAGCCCCAGTTTGAAATATTTCAGCATGATGTCTCAAACACACTCCATTCTCAGGTTTAGAATGACTAATACCTGTACATATTCCGCAGTATGAGCACACCACATAGACTAATTGGAATATAGATCTTTTTTCAGCCTCATCTATATTAATTTTGTGGAATACCAGAGAGGAGACAGCTGTTGTAGGCTCAGCGCATCAGTTTCTCCTCCAGATGCCGTTGATATTCCGTGGCTTAGCGAAACCGTACGTGGATGGAATTTCTGCTAATTGTATGATTATCATATATCATAATGTCTATGATGTGATAATTACACATTCTAGACTCGTAAAGATCAGCATTTGTTAGGGCTTGAAATACTTTTTTTCTGCACAGGTAACAAATTAAAAATTACCTGCGCCAGGCAAATTTTACCTGTACCACTCAGAATTTAGGAAGTATGGATCATACGTATACTAAAACTGTTCAGAAACCAAACGCCATTATGTCTTGGTAACTTTGAATTCATAGGTGCGGTAACAGTCAATGCAGCAAATAAAAATCACATGCACATACATGTATAATATTATTAAATAGATCGGTGCAGGTTCGGTGCAGGTAGACATTAGAAATACCTGCACAGCTCCAATTTACCTGCACTAACTTGCACATGCAGGTGATATTTCGAACCCTGTATATACATGTACATGCATTTATTATGGCACATATGTTGATGATACCTTTTTTTAATAATTAAGATTTCCTACCGTTTACACTCCTATACTTGGATCCATATCATTGGTTTCATAAGATGATCATGTTACTAAAACGAGGGTCATCCAAACTGTTATATTACTGTACATTATGAAGGTGTAAATTAATTTACAGCTATGCGCTTAGCAATGCTGCTATCGTAATCATGAGCTGTATATCCCGGAGCCCCATGGAAATTTACCACCTCACAGCATTGCAGTGTTACATTTCCAGTGGGTTGTTACACTGCTATAAATATGTATATCATACGTGTCTCCCCAGGGTATAATTCATATATGTCAGTCATGGGTGTCGCCTTCGTGGTATTGTCTCCCAGTTATGATTATTGATTATAGTTTACGTAGGGAATTATTAAACAATTTAGGAAGACAAGGTACTGTGCTCACTTGAAATAATGCCACCTAAGAGTAGTAAGACTTCTAGAGAATCCTCCTTGATTTATATAAGATGTTTTAACTATATATCAATATACATGTACGTGCAGACACATGATAGAATGCATATTATGTGCATGGATGTGCCAAGAGAGCTATATCATATGTAGCACATCATGCCCATATATTATATATTACGAGTCTAAATTATGTAGAATACTAGAATATCGTCTTTCTTGATAGTCTGTAGTTATGACTGTATACAAATGTATGTATGTATGTATGTATGAAGAATAGCCTGTACCAGGCCTAATCCTGAAGGGGGGTAGGATGGTAGAATTTGGCAAAAATAGGGTCTGACTCGCCAGGGTCCACCGTATGGTGCCCAAACTCCCCTGACCAACTATTTGGCCGAATTTTCCTGTTTTTGAACTCACACTGTTAGTCTGATAGAGTCACTACATGAAGAAGTCTTAATTCTTATGTAATTTTTTTTCAAAGCCATTTTGAGGAGTAGTTGATAGGATTTCACTAATAAAAATACTGGTACTTTTGCTCAATGAAGGTGTTGAATCTGTATATCCCCAAACAATAGAACCCTGAAGAGAGACTGCAGTGGTCTGTGTCGGTCTGTCTGTCTCCAGTAATGGGAATCGATGTTGAATGTGTTTTTGATTGTACTCCTGGCACCTGTGGTGACTCACCTAGGCCTGACTGTCCTTACACTGCAGCACTTTGGGGACTTCTGTAACCTGCTTCTTGGAATGACATGTAATATTATAAAGCATCAGAGTTTAATTTCCCAGCCTAATTCCTAAGTGTATACGTAGGTGGCAATTCCTACTTGAGTCCAGAATAATGTCATTTGTGAATTTTGGCCGGGGCCCTTAAAACTCTGTATTAAATTTAAAGGCTGCATTGAACAAAAAAGATGTGCAAACCAATATTCTCATCTGCTCAAGATTGCCAAATTTCATGTTATCTGGCCCATAAATGAAATTGTGGTGGCTTTTTCTGTAAGTGATGTATATTGGGTCAAAATGTCAGAAAATTTACTCAACAAAGAACCCAACGCATTTATCGAGAAAGAGTAGGGGTGACCCGATCACGATGTCCTTGGCCAAACTGGGGCCGACGTTACAGGCTCATGTTTAGGATCTTTCCCATCACTCCATTAGCAATGACCTCAGTATCCAAAGAAGAAAACACAAGAAACATCAGATCAGGGCTCTACGTAGCCAGCACCATTTTTTCCGTCAATTGCAGGAACTTTGTGGCATGTGATGGAAATTTTTTAAAACCAATCAGTCAACCTTGACAGAAAAATTGACAAAAATCTTGGGTAGAAATAGAAAACAATTCCAAAAGAGTCCTTTTAAGGACCACCAAAAACCACTCTCAACCCCATGACTTGCCTCTCAAAATGTGGAAAAATGCATTTTTAAAGGCTTAAAAATCCAAAATTTGCCCCCTGACCCCCCTAGATTGTGAGCACTCTTCCTTCAGGTCTGATCATGAACATCGGCTGACGGAGCTGGCTAGAGACCTGCATCAGATACATGTTTTTATTATTATGTAATACCAATACATGTACATAATACAATGTATTTTATAATGCTCCCCCTTACAGCAGCAGGAAATACTGTATCATCCTTTCAGCAAAACTGTCCTGAATGAAATAAATCATATAATGTCCTAACCTAATATCAGGCTTACCAATGTATAATTTACCCCAAGGAAGCATGAATCTGATTGGTGAGGAATTTTCCTGCTGCCCTGTGATTTGTGAGGTGATAAGTGTGTGTGTGATAGATAGGTACTAATCACAGCGGATTGAATCAGTGTGCAGGGGGGGCAATTTAAGGCTCTTACGCCGCTGGAATTGCGGCGGTGACGCAGGTGTGGGGAATGGGCGGGGATCGATACGGGGTCAGGAAGGTCGCCGGGCAGAGGGATCGAATTCTTGCAGTTTCATTTCGAAGTTGTGATTTTAAATGGAAGGTGGGAATTGTAAATGTGTACTTGAGGATGTCCGAGTCCAAGCTTGTTATATTATTAAGTCAATAAAGAAGATGGATGTTGACACTGACAATTGCACCACTAGATTGGGACAAAATACATACCAAACTTTCTCAAAAGCCTGCATTTTAAGCTATTTACTGTTAGGTAGCAGGACTCAAAATACTTTTTACTGCATATACCTGCCCTGGTACAGGTAACATTGAAAATAACCTGCACCAGACAAATTTTACCTGCACCACTCAGAATTTAAGAAGTATGGATGATGCTAAAAACTGTTCAGAAACTATTACATGTACCATTATAGGTGCAGTCAGACAACAGAAATACCTGTGCATGCTCAGCCCCAGTTTTACCTGTACTAAGGTGCATTATGCACCTACTATTTCAAGCCCTGGGTAAGGTAGCCTGCTGGTTTCTTACATTCCTGCAAAAGTGGGTTCACGTTCAAGTAAAATGTTTACATTGGGCAGCTGTCCTGAAGAAAGGTGTGTCGGGCCAGGTTGCTCCAGGGAAATTAGTTGGAAACTTGGTTTGATCCACTTTGATTTCGTTTAGAATCCTCAAAGAAACCAATTTCTCCAGAAAGCTAGCCTAGGGTCCTTAATCCAGTTATCAATCTAAACACGCAATCTAAACACGGTGTAAGTTGGTTATTGGTAAAGACTTGAGTCAATTTGGCTCCGACTTAGCAATACATTTTGCCCTAGTCTCTCTAAGCTTGTTCCACAAGGTAGCATGTAGTACATGATGTATCACTTCTGTTCCTGAGCTATTTCACCATTCCATAATTAGGCCTGTATCCTGCAGCGATGTACATGTTCAACGTTGGCTAAAATTAGAACACGCAAGGCCCCATATGACCCCAGCAGGATACATGTACAGGTACATGTCATGCCTTCATTAGAATTCAGAGGGGTGTTATGGTGCCATGGGACTACTCTGTGTTCACACAGGTGGAAAGCTAATCAAAGAAAATGATAGCTCTTGTACATCTAAACAAATTGTTTTGAATTTTAAGGGGTTGGGAGCTTTTATAGATTAATTTCCATGTAAAATATGTGCTAATGTTGTTTAAAAGACTATATCTGTTCCAATGTTGCTCATGTTTGATACAAGTACAATATATGTATTGAATACACAAGGTAATTATAGTAGAAAATGATAGCTCTTGTACATCTAAACAAATTGTTTAAATTTTGAGGGTTTGGGGGCTTTTATAGATTAATTTCAATGTAAAATATGTGCAAATGATATTTGAATGACTAATATGTTCCAATGTAGATTGATACAAAAACATGTATTGAATACACATAGCTATTTAAAGTGTATTTTTGTCAGTTGTTACTTTTAAGTGAAATGTGTGACAGACATTCCAGCACTAACACTGTCATAAATTATTTATGACTCAGCCTGGTAAGATTCCTTTGCTGACTCACCTGCACTGTCAGGTGATGTCACATGTAAACAACATGCTGACACCTGATAGACTGAACCATTTTATACAGGTGGTTTTTGTTCTTTGTTTAGATTTCATCCTGTCAAATACCTTTTTTGAATAATTCACCCAATAGCACAGAATTGGCATGGTGAATTAGAAGTCAGTTTCAACCGTCACAAAATTTTAGTAGGATTCAAAATAACAATAAGTGTTTATGTAGTCTCCTGAACCAACCTAATTACCAGTGGAATGTTCCATTGTATTGTACAAAAGGGAAAGAGGAAGTAACTTCATACCTGTATCAGAACTACATACCTGAACACCCTGAATAGAATTTCTAACAAGGTAAGATGATCTTGAAGAATTTGTTACTATTTAAAGTGAGAACAATGTGTTTTTAATGTTTTGAATCTGTCCATCAGATTCTAAATATTATTACACAGTACACTGTTGTATGTTTATAATTTGAATAATTCTTGAAATAATGTGAATGCAGTATGAACAAGCTAAGTACTGCAGAAGGCAAATCAGCTTAAGGCAGAAGGCAAATCAGTTAAAGTGCTTCCTTTTTGCAAATTCATTTCTGCAAATTTAAGTACTATAATCTGTATTAATTTTGTTGATTGTACATAATATATTTACATGATCATTCATAGGGTGGAGGTCATTTGTGGTGATTGTGATATTTCCATTGCTACATTTTGCATTACCTACTATCAACAGGATGTAGCAGTCGTCCCTTTTGTTTCTTTCAGATAAAGTTTAAGGTCTAACGTACGATAAGCTTCCTTTTGGTGTGCAGCTTTAATTCCTCAAGCCTGTTGCGCAGTTTCTCAGTCCCGGATGACATTACCTCACACCGTCTGCATTAAGTGTACATGTACGCTCAGCCCTAGCAGCGACCTTGCATCAAGTCAAGTGTAGTCATCTATTATACATGAGGCAGATATAGGGGAACCACCGACAGTTGTACCGCATGGTTTATTGCTATCCATACAGCCATTATTAAAGCTGTACAGAGGTTATTATTCGTGTTATGCTTGCAAATGGAAAAGATCCTATAGCTAGTCCCTCTGTGATAGAGATACTCAATTATGTACAGTGAACTATCTTGACTGAAATGCTGTCTCAGTGTTTTAAGTGTTGAATCTAATAGCCATATCTTTTAGCCAATGCCACATGTACATGTATGTTGTCCAATGTAAATTGGAGTTACAGAACAACATTACTTTGATTATCTATGTACATAATATATCCTCTAGCTTACACGTACATGTACTTGGAATTATTTATGCAACCATGTACTCTTACCGAGATAACAGTATCTTGCAGCATTGCTTGCATTACTGTGCATTATACATGTAGGTGTATATGAATGACTTTATTAGCCTGGAATCCATCCGTGAACGCTGCGTCTCCGCTCCGTTCCTCCACTCCAACTTTTCAACGCTGCGTCCTTGCGTCTTCCTACCTCCCCCACTTTCTGCCGCTCCTACTTTTCCCCGCTTTCCCCTCTTGGATCATCATCAGTACAACAGATAAAAATCCACATACACATAGTACATAATATATAAGCCCAGGACATGTACCAGTGCAGGTTTGGTGCAGGTAGACATCAGAAATACATGCACAGCCCCAACTTTACCAGCACTAAGGTACAAATGCACCCAGTATATTATGAGCCCTGTAGGTAAAAGTTGTATCTTGTAAACAATCTCAAGTGCCTTGATGCTCCAGCACAGCACCGCTGTATTCATTAAATTTTTTTGCCTTACAAAATGGAGTTGTTCTGACTCAAACAGACAGCAACATGGCAGTTACTGCCTCCATAAAACAGATGACATCCCTAGGCCTGCAGGGTGCTGGCAGGGAGAGTTGGAGTTTTGCCACCACCTCTATCATGTCCATTGATTTCTAACAGCCTTCATGTATTACCTCTGACATGTGCCATTAGAATGTCGATACACTTGTAACACACGCTTTAAATATGTATAAAACAACAGCTGGGGCGGCTTCAATAGCTACTGTGTCATCTTTTTTTGAAACCCATTCAAAAAACTATTAATATTCAATTCATGTTCTTAAATGCTGACATCGTACACTTTGTATCAGGTCAACTTCAGTATTAATATTATAAATCAAGAGGTCTGTTTTACAAAACACACACTTTTGATTCCTAGTGTAACAGTTGGTAAATTTTTGCTTTTTGACCTTATGAGAAAGGACCCTACAACTAGTAGTAGTATAGGAGCCAATACAAATTTGATTGGTTGATATATCACCTGACAATAGAGTGCATTTGCTTTAGGATTAATGGAGATAAGTTGAAGGATGCTTAAGGCATATCATGAAGCTGGCCGAGGGTTGGAAGTTTCTTATAATAAATATGTCCAACAGGATTTATTACAGTTGATTACAGTATGTATTTTTCTCTGTCTTCATTAGGCCTAGAAAGTATCCTGTGAAGATTCCAAGATGGTGGAAGGAGGTTGTGGAAAATGTATCCAGTACCTGATGTTCACGTTCAACCTGCTGTTTTGGGTAGGTACATGTATTTTGTGGAATGGTACAGACTCTTAATTGTTACCAACAGGATGTGTCAGTCATTTGTTATGATGATAAACAAAATGTAAAGGGTTAGATTGAATGGTTAGAATGCTTTAAGGTAACACTGATTTATACTTCAATCTGAAAAGACATTTTAAATTTGCACTTGTCGTTTCAAACAAACCAGTGCATTTTGATTTACCTTATACCCAGCTGGCTGGCTGTGGCATCCTGGGAGTGGGGATCTGGCTGAGGGTGACCCAGGGTGACTTTGCCACCTTGGTTCCCAGCATCCCCTTCGTGACGGCGCCGAACCTGTGCATCATCGCTGGCGTCATCGTGATGGTGGTCGGCTTCATCGGATGCTGCGGCGCCCTGAAGGAGAACAAGTGTTTGTTGTTGACAGTAAGTAGACAAACAAAAACAAGGATTCCAAAAATGTGCATTTTTGAAATTCATGTTCATCTTTGTGATATTCATCGATCATACTTACACCTCTGTTTTCCAGCATGCATATTCAAACATACACGTAGCATGCTATTTTCTGTGTTGAAAGTGTGTGTACAGTTGGTACCTGTATCAATGTCTTCCCCCTTTCTTTTCTCAATTTTGAATTAACTTCTTTCTGTCAAAAAGCACTCAATGCTTCACCGAATTCACCATGGTTATCCTCAGTTTTGTTTTGTTTTTCTTTTCTGTCACCCACCCCCACCCCTATGTGTCTGTTACAGCTTGGCACCCCCATTACCCTCGTTGTGTTTATTCCCATCTTTATCCAAATCTTCATCCTCATCCCCAAGGAGTATTGTCTACTGGTTGGCTGTCTTTTCATGCTAATATTGGCGATGGCCATAAACGCTCTCCACATAGGCGACACAAAAACTTACAAGCGTGTCCTGCTCTGTACACCTGTGAGTATCTCCACCCCCGGCCAATCAGAAGCTCAGTTTGTATCATGGGTCTTCTTTGACCAATCATTTCCCTTTGTTCTGTTGTGTTTGTCCAATCACTTGATTGGAAGCATGTGGACCAATCAGAAATATCCTTAAGGTCACCTGATTGGTAGGCTTAGATGGTCTTCTACCTGTATCTCCTTAAAGTTTGTGGTTTGAAACTTGTTCTGAACACTGTTGAATACCTTGTTGTAGTGAAAATGGCCTTGCTGTTAGTTGAATTGCATACTAGAGTGGGTATTCTTGTCTGACTTCTGATTGGCCAGATGGTGCATGGAAGGACCAATCAGCACAGGATGATCATTTTGAAATTTTGATGTGAATGTTTTGTTATCTCTCCTCTCCCCAGTTCTTTGTGATGCTGTTCATCATCTTCTGTCTGGAGATCACAGCCGGTGCCCTGGCTTATGTCTACAGGGACCATGTGAGTACATTACTTGTATGTAACTTAAAGGGAGGAATGGGAGGGTTAACCATTACTCTTTTCATTGCTTTTGCTAAGCTGGTTCATGGAGACATTCATGGCATAATCAAGGATAAGCTAGAAGTTTCATCTTGGTTATACAAAATTATACTGTCATTCTTAAAATCAAATAGGACTGTTTAGCTAAGCAGATGCTGTATGGCTGATTTGATGTGAATTAGGATTTTACCATGGTCTATATTGACCAACGGAGTCCATATACAAAGTAAATCAAGTACTGGTAACTGGATAAATTTTCAGAATGGTCAAACATTTGAGATAGCATCTACTTAATTTTTCATCAGTGACTCAGAGAATAAGTGACGGTTGTAGACATTTCATCTAGGGCTTCATGATTCTTAGTACTTGTGGTATATGTGTGATGTTACATGTTGTGTTCCTGTGTTTGCCCAGTTGGAGCAGTTTGCCCGTGATGACCTGATGCGAGGGATGGACCAGTACGGCATGACGGGCCAGTCCGGCCTGACCCGTGCCTGGGACCTGTTCCAGACTGAGAAGCACTGCTGTGGGGTCAACAACAGCACCGACTGGTGGGTGCACTGGCATGGGAACTGGGTCTTTTGTGTGTTGACAGGATGTTTGGTTTTCTATCTGCTGATGATGACATTGTGTCTGTGAACTTGGGCGTCACACAATGCAGCCAAAGTGATTTCAGGGCAGTAAAACTGGATTTTCATAGTCAATTTTCTGGTTTTTTTTAATGTAGTAAGTTGAATCAATCCTATCCCATAGCATACTGATATCTGTGAGGCAAAAATATGATGTCGCTGACGAAAAACGGTTGCATGTTTCGTATGGTTGGCTGGGTCTCAGTACAAAATGTATTTGTTGGTGGTACCAAAATAAAGGGACTCTCACGTAGCTTGTTACTTGGCTATTTCAAACACTTCCATTATGAAATGATGATGAAAATGTGCTAAGAAATGGCAGTAAATGCCAATATCAGACAGATTTCCTCATCCAGAATATTTTTTGTATTGCTGCCCTGAAATTGCATTGGATGCCTCTGATAAGTCAATATCAAAGTCAATATATGAAATATGTTTGCTTCTACATATTTCTCCATATTCATATTGTTTGTTACACTTACTGTTGTAGAAACATGCTTCTGTAGCATGTTTGTAGATAATGTATACAGTATTTAACAGAACAGATGAACAGCATGTTTCTGAATCCCTGTACAGGTTTAAGCGCCCAGTGTGGCCCAACCAGAGCTGGGTGCCTGACTCCTGCTGCAAGCCTGAGTACCGCCCCAACGAAAACTGTGGACAGTCCGGAATCACTCTACAATTCTTCGAAGATGTATGTAATACAGAATTGTCACTTGACTTATTCATATGTATTGCCAACATGAAACATACTGTATATGCATGTGGACTTTCGAAAGTTACTGCACATGTACAGTAACTTCATTTCTTCATCAGCATACTAAAATTGCTTACATGAAGTAGAACATAGAATAGAGGAAGAAGTTTTTTTGCACGACAATTTATGATTTACGATAACTTGAACATAATGCAAGTTAAACTACAATGTACAAATGTATTTTTACTAATATCTATCAATTTTCAGAGACTAATCTACTTCTATAAATAACAGTGCTAATACTGTAATAAATTAGAAACAATATTGTTCATAAATGTATGTTGCATCAGGAATGTATAACATTGTCTGTCCTTTATGCTGAGGTCACATTTCCAAACCGGAGCCCAGCAGGGCAGTCTTATGGGACAAAAAGTATGATATAAAAGACAACAAAGCACAAAAAAAGGTTGAAAAAATTAATAATGGGAACTATCTTCATATATACTTGATATAAATTGTTGATTTTTCGTTAATCGAAACAGCCCGGTCGGGTCACGGTTTGGAAATGTGACCTCAACATTACATGTGATGGCTTATTGGAATCAAATACCATCACCATACATTTCTTCAAATTCTTGTGGTAATGTTAGATTTTCTGTTTTATCCAGGGCTGCGTCTCTGCTCTGAAGACTGACTTCATGTTCAACCTGGGCCTGATCGGCGCCGTGGGGATTGGGATCGGATTGATCCAGATCCTGGGCATGGTGTTCTCCCTCTGTCTCTTCTACAGGATCAGAAACGAGGGAACGTACGCGTAGAAACGGGAGGAGTCCTGGCTAACACACAGGGAGTGATAAGAAAACTACAACGTGTGATTGTGTAGTTCTCATGTTGTGGATGAAATTGTGGTATAAAAGTGGAGACATGAAATCTATATTCATATCTACAAATCATTTGCTAGAATGTCATATAAATACAGTCAAACCTGTACTAGCGGTCACCTTTGTATAGTGGTCACCTGGCCATAGCGGTCACTTTTTCTTGGTCCCTTGAATTTTTCCCATGTACTTCTTAACAAGCACGTCGGCAGAACGTACAGCACCTGCGCGAAACCCATAATGTATTGTGCAAAAAAAGCACTTTGGCAGAACGTCTCATATAAGGTTGTATTAGAGCATATACATGTAAGATTGACAGCCTGTCTGTAGTTTTCAGATGTTGTCTAGGAAAAGATATCGTCTGCAACTGGCAAAATTTTGATGCA
This sequence comes from Branchiostoma floridae x Branchiostoma japonicum, assembly GCA_013266295.2. Classification (NCBI taxonomy): domain Eukaryota; kingdom Metazoa; phylum Chordata; class Leptocardii; order Amphioxiformes; family Branchiostomatidae; genus Branchiostoma; species Branchiostoma floridae x Branchiostoma japonicum. The sequence goes on from CM023824.1 coordinate 7,425,422, forward strand.
ACGTTGACCAAACATCCAACGAAAAACGTGAAAAGTCAGGGTTTTGCGCAGGTGCAGTATGTTCTGCCGATGTGCTTTCTTAACACCCCCTGATAGCCCTCAGTTATCTTTTGAACATGATAAAACTATGATGTCAAACAAAAAAGCACATTGTATGCTTTAGCAACATTATTACTTCTCAATCAACTATTGTAATTCCCATGAAAGATGAACTTCCGGTAGTATGGATTGTGGTTGATGTTGTCATTATACATACTGTGTTTTGCCATCTTTGCCAAGTTGGATGTTTTGTGAAAAAGAGGACTTTTCCACTGTAAGATCAGCATTACTTTGTTTTCTCATCTCTTGCCTAAATAGGTGTTTTCCTTCTTCAAGTTTTGCCAAATGTATATGTATAGACAGGGTTTGTTAAACAAATGTGCTCAGAAATTGATGTATGTTCTGTAGGAGATTGACATAGTCATGGCACCTGGTTCCAAGTTTGGATACATGTATTTTGATATGTAGATATCTATGAGTGTTAAAGGAAAAGTCATCCATCCAAAGTCCAAAATTGCCATTTGCAAGCTTTACTCTGAGACAAGAATACTACAGTATTTGCAATAAAGATTTTCGGAGATGTAATTGCCCCCATTACAGGTGGAAAGAAAAGTAGTTTTTTTCTGAAAGAAGCTTTTTTTAGTTGTATTTCCCCAACTATTAATGATGTCAACAATGCTCACTCTCAAATCTTGATGCCCTCCTCCCACCCTTCCACTAATTAAGTAAGAGTAAATTCTGTCAGTTCTGCCATACTTACATCAATGAAATGAGCTGACAAACCTCTGTATTGCTCTACAGCATTTCCCCATGTTGTATATTGTGTCTAAGTGTCTACAAAATGTCTGTAAGAGTATATTGGTATTCTTGTAAGATATTTGTAAATTTAGAGTAGTAGAGCGAGAGCTGTCAGTATGATATTTGATGAGCCTGCTGTACAAACATTGCCCAGTAGAAGCCATGGTCCAGAGATACAAACTTCGATCCAAATGAATGTTGTTGAGAGGCTTTAAAATTTTCTCTCATAGGATAAGAGGATTTTTGTGATGTTGCTATGGAGCTGTAAGTGTTTGATACAGAGAAGTCAAGGTACAATCATGCAATCACGTAAATCCCTGGAGTTCAGTGTGCATAAGAAACAATTAGGTATTCCACACCCTTCTAAAAATGCTGATCATTGTAACATTTTAAATTTATGGGAATGCCCCAAATTTTGTTTGTTTCTCTTATAGTTGTAGCTTTGTCAAGATCAGGTGTCTCCATTTCATCTGCATTTGTATGTCCATTTTTATGCCATTTCATCCAAACATATCACAACATGCATTTCTACTTTTAATATTAATACAAACTTTGTACCAGATGTGAAACATTGGTATATCTTTGTAAGGAACAAGAGACAGGTAAATTTCAGTGAGGCTAAATTAAAGAGGTCAATTTGATGCAACTAAATGAAATAGCTTCTTCATCCATTACAACATTTAACTTTGTAAGAAAGTATTCAGATTGTCACAGACGGTTGTTGAATGTTATTCCACTTTTAAAGAAAGTTAAATTGCATCATTATAATGTTATTTTTCTACTTTTACCCTTTATACATCTTGTTACTTTCTTCATGTTCCATAGTCACCCTATATGCCATAGTATGATTTTATTCTCTACATTCACGACAAAAGTTGTATTTCTTTTCTTCTTTCCTCTATGCACTGAAATTTTTATTGTAGTCAGGAACTAGAACTGATTAGAAGGTTGCTATTTATGAATTTAGAATTTATGATTTGTCCTGATATAAAGATTTTTTTATCTATTAGTTATTTATTTGTGTTTCTTTTTGTTTGTTGTTGTGATGTGTGTTTTTAGTGTATCAGTAACAAGAACACCCAAAGCCACACCTGATTGGATAAGCAGTAGCTATCAGAACGAAATGTCCTTGGGTGTACCAACAGGAGGGAGTCTTACATTTCGAGGAAGGAAAGCAGGACTATTAAAGAATTTGCCAAGAATAGGGTCCAAGCATGTTGGAATTGTTTGAATTGAGATTATATGCCAGATCAGCGAATGGCAATGGATATTATGTAGATTACCATCGTTGGCATATATAATGTACGTTTCTAGAATGGGAAAGCAAGTTGGAACTATATGTTGGAAATAGACTCAGCTGAAGATAAGCAATTAAAATTTGCTACGGTTGGAAAAAAAACAACACTTTTTGAACGCTGTACATACAAGCATATACTTACATGTATATCCGATGACCAACGATGTAAAAACTGCGAAACTGTGATAATGGAGGTTTCTGTGCATGGAATTTTGTAAGTTTTTGGACATCACATTTGTGAAGAGCTGGATGGAGTGTAAATAGTATTGGCCATGTCTTATGCAAGTATTGTGCAGTCTCTGTGAAGGTCGTTTAATATAAGTACATGTGCATATAAAAATGCACGTAGCACTTGCAGATTACGTAGTCAATTGTTAGGTGTTTCATTGTCGCTAGGCGGCGCGACTGCATGGTACCGCTGGAAGACAGGCATGTACATGTAGTAACATTGATTTGTCGTTCGTTATACGTTAACATACCAGATTTCGGAAGAAAAAATCATTTTGGTAATTAGTCAATCCTCGCTGCAATACATAGAGGACGTAGCCTATGAAATATTGCCATGTTATAATATCGAAAAGTAGCTCGACATAGAAAATGCAACATATTTCTGCTATCTGGACCCTTGTTTTGTTTACTAGTATCATTTTGTAACCATGTAGCTCGTTCTCTCTTGTCTATAACTGTTGTGTTGTGGTGCCTTTATGTAAGTAAAAGAAATACAAAACTCCACGAAATGTCTGCTCGTGAGTTTAATAGTTATCATAAATTATCATTCTGCATAACGAATCTCTTTCTTCCAGTGCCACGCCTTAACAGAAAAATTATACACTAGTCAAGAACAATAGATTATATTCAGCATATATAGAGTATACTCGGTGACAAGTTAATGTGAAACCTAACGTAAAGCTAGACATGGTGATGCAAATCAGTATCTGTTAATTAACTGTATAGTAGCATGATATATTTCCCTGACTAGGCAAATTCAGATATAATTGCCTTTTTGGCGAAAAGCTTCACAGCCTTTTTTCCGTCAGCACCTGCGTTTTTGTCCGTTGATTGACAGGTCCCGCTGCCGATCGTTTCGAACACCCTTCACCATGACAGCAGGGATACTCCCGACGTTCTTTGCGGTGGGTTTTTCGTAGGAGTTGTTGCCATAGTTACGCTGCGGAGGCTGCACAGATTTGGGGCTGACGGTCATGGAGATGTCCGGGTGGCTGCGGTTGTGGTAGAGAACCGTGCCGTTTGCGTTTCGCTGCGGTGGTTTGGTGCGGAGGCGGAGAACCATAATGGCAGCGATGGTGAGGTTTACTACCTGCAAACAAACGTCATGAATATAAAGTCCTCATAAATGCAGGCTAGAAACGTCGCAAACTATGTAGCAACGTTAATTTACGCATTCTGTGAGCAAAATGTACATGATAGCTGCGAAACTGCGCCATCTAGCGTCATTTGAAATAATTTCAGCACCAAGGACAGATGCTACTAGAACAGTCTGCACTGCGAAAATGGTAATTACCGTCGTAGTAATCAACAAATAAACAGGCGCCATCCACAATACGTAAAGTTAGCATCACAATGACTTGTTTTTAAATATGATCATGGATGTTTAGTGAAAGTTTTGAAAAGTTTGTACCTGAAGGATGGCAATCCCCATGCACAGTCCAGCCAGGGTGTATGTGTGACGCGCCAGGGCCAGTTTCAGCGGTAACAGACAACCCTGAAACGTAGAGACAACAGCAGATATCTAATCAGAAATGAATCTGCCATCAAAGGTGATCTGTAACTTATTTCGGTAGAACGTGTTTTCTTCATTTTGATGTTTTCATACGTTGTTTATCATTAATATTTGGCTTTTAAAACAGTTTTACTACTAGCATACCTCCATAATATTTTGCAATTAGATTTAGTTAGGACAAAATGCATACTATGCCATTGTCTTAACAACGAGTTTTTCTCTTATCTATCTGTTTATCTGATGATCTATGCTAGCACCCTCCCCTCTCTGCAGCGCCCCCTACCCGTTGGTACACCTCCTCTCCTGCTATGATCGCGCATGCGCCGTCCCTGTCAGCGGCCGGTAGGTCACAGAAACAACTGGCGGGAAAATGGCCATAACGGGAGTTGTACCAGTCTTGTGGGGTGTTCACACCGCAACAGAACAGCTGAAAAAGTATCATAACAGAATATAGAATACACCTGATATAAACTGTATGTTGATGTGTTGTATTTTAATGTTTATAGGGTTATAAAAGGTTTATTCTATACTAACAATCGCTGCTTTTGGTTAAATCCTATATATGCAAATAATTTGAAGACGTATGCAAATTATCGGTAGGCAAATCGCCCAACGGTCACCCGTTTTTTGTCTATCATGCGCTGGCCGTGACGTCATGGCGATCGCTCGTATACTATATCAGTTGTTTGATACGCTTGCTATGCAGATTACTCTTGTTGACCCTACCTTGCGCTGTATGAGGTCGATAGTGTCGCTGATTGGCCACTGGTATCCATTGGTTACGATGTCCAATAGATTTCCATCAGTCTCGTGGAGGATCTGAAAAAATGGAGATTCACAACTAGTACTTAACAGAAGCTCGAAGTCGAATTGCAGATAAATTTATTAAATATCAAAACTGCGAATTTTTCTAACCTCATTCCTGTTGACGTACAGCAGCGCTGCGCACGCCACCTCACCCACAAACAGGATAGTCAGCATACCTACAAACTGGAAAGTCAAATATTAAGACTAAGAATAAAAAGGATTTCAACTTTTTCATAATTGCACAGAATTTTTCACAATTGCACAGAAAAATTGTATATACGTACTAAGCTATGAAAGTTTTATGAGTGGGTTAAGGCGGTAACTCACCGTTCCCAGCATGCAAGAGTTTTCCCATGCTGCCCCGCACATCCCAAGAGTACAGACCAGTGCTACAATGAGACCTGTTTAATCATTGGTTGAGAGGAGAATAAACAAGAAATAAGCATTCAACCACGTACATAGAGATTGATATTTCGAAAGATACGAACGATTTTGAAATTATTGTTAGATGCGAATCTATAAAAGTCAAACGTAAAGATCTTATAACAAATCTTAGGCTATATGAACTACGTACCAAAAGCAATCATGGTGTAGAGCAGGTAGGTGAACTTGACACCGGCAAGGTCATCCATCTGGTACATGAACTTCAGCACCATCCCAAGGACGAAGAGGGCCACGCCCATGGCCTTGAACCCAACAGAGAGATGGAAAGTAACGACAGTAATAAAGAGGCATAGATAACTTATATCTCCTTACGAATTCAAATATCACATTATTTCTATACTATCATGAAAGTTCTTCTGTGTTGGTAATTGCATGTCTAAAGTTAAAACGTTTGATCCAACACAAAGAATTATCCCAGTGTTGACATCACACTTCAGAGAAGTCACGTGACAAGTCTCACTGGGTCAGTTTATTGAAGAAGACCAGAGTGTCTAGTCGAAAGCTCTAGGTGAGAACAATTCATTGTGTTGGATCAAAAGTCTTAACTTTAGACATACATCATATTTTCTTACTTACCCATTAAGTCACTAGTTTGTCCATGATGTATTCAATGCACATTAATCGTTTAACAGATTTTGGGGGCTGAAATAAAATTTATAGGGCATCTGAGCTATAGTTTATGAAAGATTAGTTGTGTATGAGCCGGCAAAAACAAGCGTTGCAAGTAGTATGATCACCAGCTTTAGGTTTTAAAAGTGTAGCGTTTGTAACAGTAAAATCACTTACCCAACCGAGAAAGTTTAGCACAATCAGAACTGTCTTGGCAAGACGAACATTCCCGCCTCGATTTCTGACCAGCTTGTCTTGGTAGTAACTTCTTGGATCGCGGCCAAACGCAACTGACATGATCCACTCCCAGCTGTCCTCCAGCCACCACTTTAGTCTCTCCCAGCGAGTCGGCGGGGGACTAGAGTCGTTGGGACAAAAAGATAGAGAGAAAAAGAGAAGTTGACTAAAAAAACTGGTGGATGTACCAAGTACCTAATACCAGCTCAGAAAAGAACAAGTAATTGCAAGTACCAGAGTTATCAACCAAGGATGAGGTGTTCAAAAACTATTTTTTTCGTAGAACTATGGTAGAGTGGAACTCGCTGCCACCAAGTACAGTACTAGTAGGGGCATCGTCACTAGATAGTTTTAAACAATGTTTAGAGTTAGACGTTCAAAGGTTAGGTGTAACAAGTCGTTCGGTGTAATGTAGCCAGCTGCCGCCACGCCGCGTGCCTGCGATGCTGGTGTGTTACGGCGAAGGGCGGTTATACCGGCTATACGAATACAGATACAGATGTAAGCAACGAACAGCTGAATTTGAACAAACATACACGCGCACACACACACACAGGGAGACAGACAGACAGACAGAGCTAGAGAAGGAAATACGCGCACATGCACAGACATGTTGTCATGGTCAATCTTTTCAATTCTTCAATTACTTTCGTCTATTCTTATTACCTGTGAGGAACCAAACGACTAGCTTATATCTATATCTATATAGTAAGTAATGAAAATCTTGGCAGGCAGAGTCAAAAAAGACTCGGCAGAAGACTCGGCAGGTTTGGAAATACCTGCCTATATCCCCCCCCCCATACGCAAGTATTTTGGTGTACCTGGCGAGCTGAATAATGTAGACCAGAGCAAGTAGTGTGCTGAGACCAGACAGTTCGTACACGTAGTAGTGGTAGTGTTCGTCGTCGTATTCGTCGTACAAGTAGGGGTCATACAAGTCCCAGTCCCGGTCCTTACCGCGGTGGCCCTTACCTCGCCGAGTTTTCCTGGTCTTCACAGGACGGCGACGCGCCATGGCGTGGCTAAGGGGGAGAGTCGTTTCACACTTCGGTGGTGCTGAGCTATCACTGAGTCACTATTGCATTTATTGGCAACTCAGTTTTGTTAAGTAAATTGCCATATAAATGAAACAAAAGTGTCGAAAAGATATTATGACAGCTCTTGTCCTGGTTTGACTTCTTTGTAGCAATTTGACACTGGTTGGGGATTTTGCTATCTGTCGAGAGAAAATGTCGTCCAAACAAAAATACTTAAAAAAATAACATTCATGTTGACGATTAGGACACAGTGTAACTTTTACAATGGCTACCTATGATGATGATATTTTCATGGCGTGAAAATTTGGCATTTGGTCACTTTAATCTCGTGTAGCCAGTTAGGAATAGACCTGTACAAATTCAATCATTTTCCCAGTGAATGAAGACGATAAAGAAGGCTTCTTAGATAGAGAAAACTACACGTTGACAACATACGCTTTATTTTTTTTCTCAGTTTTAAACAACTAACTGAAATATGATGACAACATACTCGTCGAAGTTGCAATCTCATTGTATTCAATACTTCCTGGTCACATACTACACACTAATGGTTCTCCCCTTAAACGTTCATCAGCTGCTTGACTATCTACATATGATACATGCTGATTGGTGGAAAACAAAATTAAATTAGTCTACGATACATTATGCTTGAATAAATCAGTCGCATCAATACGCTGAAGAATGCCGCTTGTACAAGTCTTGTATACATATTTCGTCCATATAGTCTTGCTTAAACTTATACATGCAACTATATCAACATGAATAAAGATCTCTGTTTAAAATAAGAATGCATCACATAAGTTGTATTGGATCAGGTGATCATGATAAAATTGCGTAACATTTTCCTTGCTTTCAATTTAATTAATTGACTATTGACTGACTAATCGTAAGGATACATCAGCAAAAATTTGGATTCTACATGTATGACAAATATGTAAAGAACAAAAATGTTTTGTGTCTCTCTTGTGGCCCCATTAGTACAATCTAGACAATGGATAGCTAAATGAACGAAAGGTTAAAACGAAGGATGATGCTATGGAAAAGGTTAATTCACTTATCAAGCAGGGGACTCAATGCCGAGTTAATATTCACAAGAGACCACATGAACTGAAAACATAGCTTCTGACGGCCACATTGAAATATCGATGTATACTGCCTACACCTTGAACACCGCTGTGTCCACGCCGGATCGATCGCTTGACAACTGTAACAGTATCGCGACTGTATCGAACAGTGCTGATCTTTCTTGACTTCAGCTTTATACCCACACTCTTGCAAGTAACTGCTGCTACATTTTATGTACTCATCTATAATGTGTTCAGGAATGTGCTCAACAACAAGACATCCCACGCTACAGTCGTGCACGAAGCCTCTGATAACTCCAATGGGAAACGTTTGGGAGGGGATCCAAATTGAAACGGTGTACGATTCGGATGGATTTTCCTGAAATTTTCTTTGTGCCTCGTCAATAACATCAAGAGTGAGCAAAGCTAACTTTGGATGAGCTTCGAGGAAATCAGACCTTCGTTTCCTAAGAACTGCTTCGAGGAACAGAGTTGGAGATGTCTTCTTCAGCTTCTCACTGAGCTGATGTAGAGCGTAGAACTCCGCGTCTTCGAGAACGGCCTTGCCCACTTCCGGAGGAGGCAGCTTGTCCTGGCGGAGGAACTCAAGGATGTGGCCGAAGTGACTGCCGTCCCGGTCTATGAAGTAACGATCGTCCTGGAATGGAAAAAAAACAACATACCCAACATGCATAGGAAAGAACCGATGTATAATATATAATGTCCAGTAAAGTAGTTAATTCAGAACATGGCCATTTTGCCTTTCTGGGATATAGTTTAGTTTCGCTATTGGCAAAGATACAATCAGATGTTATTTCTTCCAACCGTGAGATTTAAGGATCCTTATAATATAAAATGTCTACCTTGTCCCTGGCGACACGATAACGTCCACTAAACATGGCGGCCAGCATGGAATCCTCGTACTTCAGCAAGGTCGAAAGGGTCGTTTCAAAATGGCGGCCACCGACGTTCAGCGAAATAACCTCCGGAAACTGACTCTGCAAATAGAATATATAAGGTTATGAAATTCAGAGCCAGAAAGTGATAAAGAAAGCAAACTCATGAGAGTGATTACTGTACTAAAAGTTTTGCCAAGTTTCTTACTTTGCCGCCGCTGTAGTTGATGCATTAACTAAATGGGCAAAGTCCAAGTTTCCATTCCTTTTTTTAAACCAGTTACATTCATACTGCAAATACATCAACTCTACCAAGTTTAATTAGACATAAATACATTTTTTATCACGTAACGAATATAGATTTTGGTCTTTAGAATCAAGATCATCAAAGGCGCATGTAGGGGCACTGAAAATTCCTAGGCGGCAGCATAATTTGTCGAAGAAAGGTAACGTTACAAGTCTACAAATACAGTCAGAATGCAAACACGTCTGTCATACTTACTGCCATGGTGTTGTGAGTACACTCAGTTATGACTCAAGCACAGAAATCCGTGTGTCAGACAGAAGGAAAACCCTCAATTAATCCTCAAGTAAATGATCAATTTTCTCCAATCCAGTATAAAATCCTGTTCCTTCGTGTTAGACAATGAATGTGCAAAGGTCATGCATGTGACAAGCCACGTACAGCAGCGGTCGCAAGAGATTACGTGTGGCTTTCAAGTAGAATGTCAACTTTGGCCCCCAATAACGCCATTTGTTTTAATGAATGAATGAAGACCTTTATAGTGCACACATACCCACTGGGTTTAGTACAGGCCATTTTGACATAGTTCATTCTAATGCCCCCCCTCCCTAGTACAGGTCACAACAAAAGAATAAAATACAGATAACGTGACATATATACATTTCTAAGTAACTACAATTAAGTACATTCGGTTTCTTCACGTTTCTTAGTAATGGTAAAAAGGTAAGAACAAATATGTTTCATAATTGAAGGTTTAATAAATAAACTCGTTATATAACTAGTGGCAGGAGGGCACTAATTATGTATAACCCTTAGATTGTCGGTATATAAAACCAATCATACAAATAGCAAGCGCTCATGGGATAAAATTTAACCTTGCGGTCAAACACCTTTCGGACTCAGTTGTCTTGTAGCCCTATATCACAACTAGCCATAACTCTCTTACTTCCCTATTATATTCCAGAGGTAGTTATTGTGCTAGTATACAAATATCTCAACTCTATTGACCAATATATGCTAGATACACGATCATTGATTTCTAATATACCCAGACAAAACCAATAGAGAATGTGCTAATAACGCAATTTCTCTCCATGTGTCAAAATTCAACCTACAGAACTTCTAGTCATATCAGTTTTTTTTCTTGTGTAACACGGTTTCCGTAAATAGAAGGTTAGAAAAGCTGTAACTTTTGGAGAATAAAAATATGAAATAAGGAAATAAAGAATATCGTCCAATATAGTGTCTATGGAGATGCGTGCATTCAGCTGCATTCTGGATTTCCCTTCTACCAAGGCATGAAATGGATGTCAGAATATCTACCAGCTGTCTCTAATAGTAATAACCTAGTGGTCATTTACCTTTGCATGACTCTATGATACTGAATATTATAAATACCTGCACAAAAAAACGCATTTTGAGAGGCAAATCATGGGGTTTAGAGTGGTCGGTGGTGGTCCCTTGAAAGTTTTTATATTTTTACCCAAGATTTTTGTTGATTTTGTCTGTCAAGGTTGACGGATTGGTTTTAAAATTTTTCCGTCTGGCGCCGCAAAGTTCCGGTAATTGACGGAAAAACAGGTGCTGGCTAGAGCCCTGGTGTGAACATGTGCTAACGTCAAGATCCATATCTATCATGATTTCTGTACCTCTCCTGAGCACGTCGGCAGAACGTACTGCACCTGCGCGAAACCCGTAGTTTATTGTGCATCAGCACTTTGGCAGAACGCACATCCCTTAGAGGGGGGTCAGTTTGCGTATTATATTATTCTCTGTTACTAACAACAAGTGCTGCCCTACAGGTCAGTGACATGCCCGATCCGGTCTACCCCTATGTGTCGACCAGATATTATGATTCATAGCTAGCAAAAGCCCTCTCCCTGTAAAAGTCATACAACCATATTGTCTTATAAAATATCGTACTTGTACATGTATATACTACAGACACAGGCTCTGTACATGTACACCCACTGTATGAATGAATTGATACACAAATATTAGTGATATCTGCGATAACAATCTGGCCAGTATGGCTAATTAATGTTAGCTGACTGTCAAAGTGAGTAAACTGTATCTACGTGTCGTGGGGTACTACGGACGCTGTTGCCACTCAACAGACACGCCTGATATAGTCTGGATGTCACCCGAGGACAAAGCCTATGTTTGTACAAGCCCACACCTTATTTCCACGTCATTCTGCCCTATATAAGTCCCAGCCAACCGTGCACTACCGGCCACAATTAGCAGAGACATTGTAGAGGGCACACGCCGTGAGGATTACAGCACAGTTTATATTTAAAGTTCTACATAAATCTCGTCTTCAGGTTTACTCCAAAATGGCGGATGGATGTTGTGCCAACTGCAGCAAGGTTTTGCTGTTCATTTTCAACATCTTGTTCTTTGTAAGTACCTTTGTATATTGTATGCATATGATCATTGATTTCTGTTCATCTCTTTGGTGGAAATATTGAAAGCAGAAGACAGTGTGTTTTACATAAAGATAAAGTCGAAGATAAAGAAAACATGTTCTGCTTTTTCATCAGATGTTTATCATGTCAATACGTTTTGCTGCGCTGTAGCTCTCCCCTGCCCCGGTCTTGTTCATTCCATATTTTAGGTATCGGCGACAGAGTCATAGATCACAAGTAAATAAAGAAATATAGCTTCAATCTCTTTCCTCCTTAGATTAACATAGTTGCACCTTAAAGCGTATAGTGGCACCGAACAGTACGATATACATTTAGATAATTTTTCTCTGGGACATAGTTCCTGCACTGAGCCCTATCCATGGTAACCGCCAAACTGCTTAGTCATTCAATCGGTTCCTAATACTATAAGGAATATTCAAAATTACCTGTAACACAAATGATCTGAAGTACTTTTATTTTTCAAGACGACGTTACGGTAGTTCATATTTCGACATACATATTTTCGACATACAAAATATAACAGATTCTCCCCCTTTCCTCCAGCTTGCAGGTCTGGGTATGTTAGGTGTGGGTGTGTGGGCGCTAGTGGATCCGTCCTTGCGGAACCTGTTCCTACTTGACCTGAGCTTCTACAACTCCGTGGCCATCATGAGTACTGTGGCCGGTGGCCTCATTCTTCTTGTTTCCTTCCTGGGCTGCTGCGGCGCCATCATGGAGAATAAGTGTATGCTGATCACGGTAAGAATATTCGGTAGCTGTTGTTAAAATGACTGAAAACGGTTCAAACATATCTCCTCAAAGCTCGAACTGAAAGATGTTTCATTAGGATATAAAATATCTATGGAACATGCGTATTTCAATATCAGTGTGGGATAGCGATGTCACAATGCTCCTCAAAGTTTATAGGTGATAAATTCAGAAGTGGTGTATACTGTAGTAGGAACTCAACATGGCTTCGTATCCCTCTGTCATATGTTTCTTCAATGACGTGATGTTCTTGTTTTCCAGTTTGCTGTGTGCCAATTCATCATCTTCGGCCTGATGCTCTCTGCCGGAATTGTGGGGCTTGTTTACAAGGACAGGGTAAGTTACCTTGATTTTGAACAATGTAATAGATTGGCTGTTTTTTCATAATAAACACTTCTAAAGACTTCATGTACATATGTTTTCTGCGTATCGTTTGATCTAATGGAGTATTTCTCATTATTTTTTTGTCCTGTTTGCTTCGTGTTTACACAGGCTGTGATTGAGCTGTCGTCTGTGATGTCCACTGTCGTCGACGGTTCCCAAAACTTTGAGGACAGGTCCTCTGACTTCCAGACCTCCATGAAGAACCTGCAGACAATCGTACGTGGTTAAACTTCTGATACATTACAAGATAGCAAGAGATATATTTTGGACTGAAAACCATACACAGGCTCATGCACTTTGGAACTGATCATTGAAATGGTTTTGTGATAAGAATTCTCTAAACGGCTTCTGGTAAAAAGGCCTTTTTCGGTGTAACAGTTGTTAACAGATTGAAGTTGTTGTTAGCTTTTTTGTCATCAATATCACAAAGTATTCAGAATCTTCTTTTGACGCGAGTTGGTGGTTCTTTAACCATTTTTTTCCATCCCAACAGTTCAAATGTTGCGGCTACAGCAGCTACAACAACTGGCAAAACCCAGGAGCTGTGACGTCATGTGACTGTAGCGGCGAGACGGACACAGCCACGTACTGCGACGCTACTACGCCTGCGTACTACAGGGTGGGTTGCGCATGCGCACTTGTCCCGTAAACGACACTAAATGATGATCGATTACACTTTCCTTCTTTTGAGAAAGGACAAAATTCAACACAATTTTCTGGTCTTTCAGTCTAACAGTTTTGCTGCAAGGTCCCCTTGGAAAAGTGATTTATTATAACAGTTACATATTCAAGGACGAACGGTCACCATTTTTACTTACTAAAGTAGTTTTGCTCTCTTGCGACATTGATACAAACTGCAGTTGAAGAAAAAGTTGTGCTTGTTTTCCCCAGTCTTGTCAGAGCCTGTTTACCAGCTACCTGTCCTGGGGCGTGCAGACGGCTTCTATCGTTGTCATGTGTCTCTCCAGCATTCCGGTAAGTGAAGTTATGGTATTCAGTACATCAAAAGGGACGTTCCATACATTTCAGAATTGTACAAACAATGTTTTTGTTTTTAAGTTGATATTGGCAATTATGGAGTAGAAATGAAACAGACCATCCTATACGTCAGTACTAAAACTTGAATCCAAAGACTTTTGTGCATTTTAGCCATTCATCTATTAGTTAGTAAGTAACTAACTTTTAAATTTTTTGACCATCTACAGCTGATCGGATTCTTCATGACCCTATGCCTGGTCAACGGTATCAGTAAAAACGACGTCGGGCCTGTGTAACCATAGCAACGGTTGCCACGGATACATCAAACAACAGTGAAGCGATAACAACTTGATAACCAGAAGATCTGTCATCATTGTCAGGAATTTCGTTTTTAAATGTCTTTCGTTGTTGTTTTGTTCTTATAGATTTTGTTCTTGTTCTTAAATTCAGCGATGCTTCTGTTCTACAATGTTTGAAGTACATGAGTAACGTTTGCGATTGTTGTGACTGAAATTTGCAACGTTTTTAATCTAATCTAATATGTTCATCAGCAATGTGTTATGTTGTACGATAAGAAGTGTTAAGAATACGTTTCCATGATATCTAAAGTGAGATTGTGCCAAATATAGATTCATGTTGCTGTGTATGCAAATGTTTTACCTCACCTTTATTGAGCCCACAATGATTTGTGTAACTTGTAAATAGAAACAGCCAAATCATGACATGGTGTCTTTATTATGTGTCAGTGAAATTTACTTTGTTTGTATTGCGATAGTTTTTGGCAATGCTTTATCAATGCAATGTGTACATGTTAGATGTTATGATGATTGTTGTGGGGTAAATATCTCTTCGCTTTTATGATATGACAAATGAATAAACATCGAGTTGAAATGTATTTTTGTTCTTGTTGATAACATTGTTTATCTGCGTCACTTTCAATGGGAGGAACTAGGAGCATATCTAGCCGCTTGTATAAACCTGGGCTTTAGTTCATAGCGCAGCACTATTTTATCGCTAGCCCCAGAAAAGGAAGTTTTGGAAAATTCGGTAACTCATTAGCAAACTTATCACCTGCCAAATGTTTTCTTGTCTTCTGTTTTCATGGTTCAATCACTACTCTAGGCTAATTATCAGTTGTTTAACTTCAGCGCAGACTGCTGCCATGGCGTCGCTATGACAGGGTGCCATCACAAGAGCATACATTGGTCAATATTACCGGTCACTTGGAGATACACGCCAACACCCCCTCTATCCGGTTCCAAGACGTTCAGACGACCATTAGTGAACCAGACTGCTTGCTAGGCACATGCTTTTAAGAACAACGATTATATATCAGAAATTCGCGATCGGTTGTCCTTATTTTTCTTCAAGATGGCGGATGGATGTTGTGCAAGCTGCAGTAAGGTTCTCTTGTTCATTTTCAACACCTTCTTCTGGGTAAGTGTGCCTAGCTAGCCTCGTCGTACGTATATGCTGAGGTGTTCCTCTTGTTGTGCTAGTATTAGTTTCATCGAGTTACTTCGTAGACCTTCTGTAGTTAATTCCGACCAATTAAAATCACTTTGTACAAGTTGCTCTCGCAAGTTGATGGACGAAAATGCCTTGCTTTTACATGTCTAGTAGAAATCGTTTGCTAATTTCTAAAAAATTAACAGTCAACAGTTATTATTTGTATGTTCGGCTTAAAAAGTGGCGTTTCAATGTCTTGGATACCATTGTAGCCAATGTAGGTAAAATACGCTGTTTTTGGCCATAAAAAAGACATTGATGGGATGTCTATCCAAATCCTTGATGTCAAAAATCGTGAAACAATCGTGAGGTGAGATTACTAAGCCTTTCGCAGGCGAACCTGGCCAAAGGAGTAGCTTGGTTACTCGGATACAAGAGATTCATCAAATAGAATTAAGTATATAGTTGACAGCAATCCTAAACAAACCCGTCAACCAACTAACCAAAGTATATTTCAGTGACTTTAAAAGTCTACTCGTTGGAAGTAGAAACAGAACAGCTGCAAAACAACAGTGCTGTGTACTGTGGTCAGGATGTTTGTTTGCTGTTCCCACAATGATATGTTTGACGAGCGCTAAGATTCCGTTTATGATGTGGTGTCGTTCAGGTGGGACGTGTTTGTGGTGATAAAGGTCAGAAAAGGTCGTCAATCAGTGTGTTAGGAAAGTGACGTCATGAACATAATAGGTTTCCAGTTGCCATGTTGACGGTTTTTTCCCATCATGCAATATTTATTATGACGACGCCATTATTTTGCATGATGACATGTGTTTACTTGTGCCTAACGTGGTAGCCTTTTTGAATCCTGTATTTGGCTGGTTTGTGTAGATAACACGCTTATTAATAGCTCATTAAAGCCTTTTGAATAGCGTTTTTCTGTAATCTTAGGCATTACTTGATGTAAACAATACAGGGTAACATAACGTTAAGAATATACAGAGAATGTTCATCAATTCTCTGAACATCCTCTGTGTATATCCTCTGTAAACATAGATATGTAGAACCGCTAAAGATGAAGTCCCGCCGACAAATATACACAATGCCCCCCATTTCTTTGAAATACAAAGAAAGGTGTGCTTTTTCATTTGAACATGAGACAAAATGAGTTCGCTCAGAAAATCACGAAAAATAGAATAGATGAAAAGTAGGAAAGGCATGAGATGTTTATCAAAAATTGTGACATGGAGGGTGCACATCTCTGAATGTTTTGTCTCTGTCTAGTTGATGGGAGCCGGTCTCCTGGCTGTGGGAATCTGGGCTCTCCTGGATCCTGGCCTGAAGAACCTGACCTTACTCGACCTCTCCTACTTGAACGCGGTGTCGTACATGTGCATCGCGGCAGGGGGCGTTATTATGGTGGTGGGGTTCCTGGGCTGCTGTGGCGCCATCACGGAGAACAAGTGCATGCTGGTGACGGTATGAAACCTGACTATGCAGAAACAATCTATCTACTTTACCGTTGTTGAAATTACGATTGAAAGACAGCACATTTCCTGTCACTTATTTTACAGTATCGCAGATGACAATATAAATAAGCTGCATTTTCATCTGGATTTCTATTTCACGTTGGTACCAGAAGTCTCGAATAATATACGTATTGATAGCGATAGCAACAGAAGAGCAATGGTTATCGTTATCCAAAACTGCATATTGGCTAATCTATTTCAAACCTTCTTCTCTTGAGTTCGCGGTTTGCCAGTTCCTCATCTTTGGCCTGATGCTGGCCGCTGGGATCATAGGGCTGGTGTACAGAGACAGGGTAGGTGACCAGGCATCTACACTTCATTCCTAACGCCCGTTACAGTTTTTATGGTTCTTCTTTTTTAATTGGTATGATAACTGATAACTGTACACGTCAGGCAATAACGCCATATGATCAGTAGTGTAGAAGGCGTCATATGTTGAGTAGAAGGCGTCATATTTTGAGAAGAAGGCGTCATATAAGCAACTGTGCTTTCCGCCTAATACTCATTAAATATATGTGAATAAATAAAAAAGAAATAAATATGACCAGTAATGATTGCAGTATCACGTTGTGCACTCTCGACATTAATTGAGAATCTTAAGCACATTGACGCTGGGACGTACTTGCTTTTAGTAACTTTATACGATATTTTTCTCCACAAAACATTCCTAAAGTCAACTTCATCATATTCAAAATTCTGTTGTCGTGTGTGTCCTTTCTTCCTCTTCAGGTGACCAAAGAGTTGACGTCTGTTGTGAATGACATTGTCGGCAGTTCCACAAAAATCGACCAAAAACCAGCATACTTCATTGACGCTACTGTGGCACTCCAGGAAACTGTAAATATCATATGTTGTTTATTAGAAAACAGATGTTTGTACTTTTTTAACGAAAAGGCTCGATTTTGTTATAACAATGATTCTATCGAGTGTTATTTAAACTTTCTGGAAATATTTTTCCACTCTTATACGTTAAAATCTTATATCTAACGTCAGTATTTGTTATAATCAGCTTCAAAACAAGTTGCTTTCTTTGGAGCCTTGTAACACATTAAATTTGTTTGTGATCACAGTTCAAATGCTGCGGTTACGACAGCTACAACAACTGGCAAACTCCGGCGTCCATGACGTCATGTGACTGTAGCAGGGAAGCGGACAAAACTGAATACTGTAGCAGCAGCGACCTGCGTTTCTACAGGGTATATGGAGCTCATTCATGAAACTGATGTTGATGTTCGTTAATTGGTTAGGGAATCATTGATTTCTTTCGTAAGCGTTCCTCGGTTTTCTTCTCTCCTTTATAGTACCTGTCAACGTAGCAGATTTAGACTAAAGCGTCGTTTTCATGAGATGATTGCCCTCTTTCGGAATGGAGCTGAAATGCAGTCAGAGAATCTTTGTTTTTCAGCCTTGCCAGAGCCTTTTTGCTGATTACCTTTCATGGGGAGTGCAGTTGGCCGCTATCACTGTCATGGTCCTCTCGGTCTTACCAGTACGTTCCAATAACGTTGTTAATATATTTTGTTCACTTAACATACCTGCATGAAGAAATATGTTTAAGGAGAGCCACACCTCGAGTGCGTTAAAGAACCCACCACACTTACCAATATAAGAGTAGGGCCATATACGCAGCTTTCGCTTATTGTATAGAAAGCATGTGTTACTCTTTCAGGTAGTTTACTGGAAATGCTAAACAAAAAGAAAGTATTATAGACATTCATTTATTCACTAGTCACTAACAGTTACTGTAGTACTCATCATCATAATGAAATTAATTTAAACTAATACCTCCAAACGATATTTCCGACTAACTGTTGTTACCCCACAGCTGATTGGACTGTGTATGACCATCTGTCTCATCAAAGGAGTGGACAACGATGTGGGAGTGGTATAACAACGATAAAGACCAACCGACCATTATAAGTAGGACCTTTAAGTTTGTTTGCTCTGTTGTTAACGCTTCATACATTAGCATATTCATTAATATTACTAAGCCAGTTGACGTTGACCAATAAGAAGGCTGCATTTGCCATAACCACCGTTTCTATGCTACTAAATCTGACAAAACACCAAGTACGTGTGACTTAAATGTACTATAGTTTTTTTGGAATAGATTGTTCCTATACGTCCATGAAACTGTGGAAATGAAGCATATGAACGTGCTTTGCATATGGATGCAGTTAAAAGAGGCAGTTATGTGTTATAAAGAATTTGTCACATGTAGTGTATTGTAAGGTCTTTTCGCAAGGTTTCAATGTTTGAATACCAGTAGGATTATCCCAAACACGTGTATCTTTGTTTGTGTCATACATTCGCAGTTTAAACATATCTATGATTCTGTATCTTAACAATGTGCAGCTTAAAGACATTGTGTCACATAGGTTGAGGTATGTGGTAAACAACAAATTCAATTAAACATGGTGTTTAAACTCTAGACTAATGTTTGTGTGAGTTGATACTCCGTGTACCTGGATACCGACCTCTGGTTTCCGCGGAGGCGCAGGTATGTTCCAACGGTCGTGTCTGACCTTTGTCCGGGCATCAAGATAACCACGTCACCACCTTTTATTCCAAAATGGCGTCACTCGACTATTTTAACCTCCTTCGAAGAATTCGTGTTTCATCAAGTATCCTAGGACGTGATGTCCCTTAAACTGAAACATGTTTGTATGATATAGTGATTTTAATGTTAATAACTGAAAATGAGTGCATGAAAATGTAAATTTTAAAATCTGCGGAGCTATATCTTTTAATTTCAACAAAATTCAGACTCACACAAAATGTATGTCTGCCAGTTGAATAATAAACGTTACTTTCATTTATTCATTCATCCCAGGACGTCTGAAAGAAGATATGCTCGTGTATATACTTGTCACTATGCAATAACAATAACAATAACAGCAATAAACGTCAGGATTGTGTTTCAGATACAATATAGATTTTATGTACTTTGTAAACTGGAAGCTGGAAATAACTAAGCAATTCTGTATAACGTTAGTGGTCAGGATTGTTCTTTTTCCAATAAATGTGGAAACCTTTGTACCACTAGATTCAATACTCTTTGTGCGCCACGAACTAACACATACTAGATAATGTATCTGTGCGCAAACTCATTGAGTGGTCGCCATGGCAATCTGTAAACAAATTGACCCGTGACTTAAAATAGAGGTGGTCACCTGATTTTCAGAACGTTTCCTTGAGCCTAGAGAGGAACAGCACTAGCTGTCGGCGATTTTGTACATTGTCTTTGTGAAGATTTGTTTTACACCATGGGCTGCTGTTCGAGTATCATCAGAGTACTGCTCTTCATCTTCAACTTTGTGTTCTGGGTGAGTACGACTAGTTCATGTGGTCCCTTCTACTTCTAGCACAAACGGGTCCTTCAGTCTACGCAGCTGTGTAAGGTTTAAATTCCACCTGGACATTTCGGGTCAATACCACAATAGTTACACGTTATTTGTTCTGTCATACTGATGTCAGTTTTGTGGGCATCGTTATAATACAGTAGCGAAGAGAGTTGTGGAAAGTATGCTTCCAGTTTTTACTTTAGTTCAGGGTAGTTCTCATATCTAAATGGACTGTGTTCCTAATTTTCATGGACGTTAATGGTTGAAAAATATTTCTAATTGTCACGTCAACGTTGTACTTATCGTTTGTAAGGCATGACTTGGTGGAAATGGTGGAAAAGACCAGACGAAAAACGTATAAAATGAGAGTAGATGAGACAATAACCGATCCCGCCAAGGCCCCATGAAGTGGTAGCTACTGTACTGTACTGTTGGGGTGTAACAGTCAACAAAACGTTTTGCGGTATCTGGGCAACCCTGCTATGTTTACCTACCTTGCCCATGGAAAACGTGATTCCGGGTGGTTTTACCAATAAGATTAATCATCATGTAACATTCTCTTCTCATGTCAGCGCGAAATGTTCGTTGAAGTCGTTTAGAATTGAATTGCCGCTGCGGTGGTCACATTAGATCTATTGAAAGCGAAAACAGATGGCGTTGGTTTTGACTGGACGACATCGTCTAACCGTTTGTCATGAAGTATGGTCAAAATCGACAAAACAACGGACACAAACCAACAAACAATGTCAAGGACTCAAAGACGTTCCCAGTGGAAGAATTTGTTTTCAAGTGAAATTTAAAATCGGCAAATAAAAATCAGGAAGGAAATGATCATATTATTTTTCTCGCACCTGTGTATCAAGGTAACCAAAAATGCAAAAAGAAAATGCAAAATTCTACTACCTAATGTTTCTAGTATTTTAAACATAGTTATCATTGTCTGTAGTAATCTAGGTCGTACATACATGTAGATGCCTGTGAACTTGGCAGTGCATGCTTGCAGAGTTACGGAGTAAACAGTTGAATAACAGAAGACTTGAACTTAGTCCTTTGTATCTTCCAGCTGATAGGCCTTGCCCTACTGGGTATCGGGATCTGGCTGCTGGTGGATCCTGTCAGTAAGGCCATCCAAAGCGTGCTGTCGTTCTATGGCATCGCGGTGTACATCATCATAGCGGCGGGAGCCATCACCACGGTGGTCGGCTTCCTGGGCTGCTGTGGGGCCTGCAAGGAGAGCAAGTGTCTACTGATCATGGTTAGTAATGCTTTATCATATCCTTCTACAGAGTAGTAGTTAGTCATCATCCTCTTCGCCGCATGTTAGTATGTAAAACTAACAGTTACGTATTATGTTGAGATGGGCCGTCAGGTAGATATGAATTTATTTAGATATGAATTTATTCACAAATGATTATCACATTTCAATAACGTTATATTCTTGTTCACGTTTGCCATGACAAACTGAAAATGGGCAATATCCACAATTACTTACTATCTTACATCAGACAACTACATGCAGCTACAGCATTCTTATGGTTGTTTTGCTCCGCAGTTCTCAGTATTCCTCGGCATCATCTTCGCCGTGGAGGTCGCTGCTGGCATCGTGGCCATCGTCCAAAGAGGCTCTCTGTCCAACCTCGTAACGGGCAGTTTTGCAGATATCTTGAGTGGAGGACGACTCCTGGACGACCCTGCCTTTCCAACGGGAATCAAAAGTGGAATCGAAGCCATGCAATCTGGGGTAGGCTGTTCTAGTTGCTATCATTGTTATGCTATGATGTAGTTTCTTCATGTAACTTCATGGATATATTCTTTGTGTCAGAAGAAGAGAGAAGATAACAAGATAATGAACTTGTTTGTTGCCAGGTAATTAGATTCATTATATAAACATGGAATAAACGATTGAGGACATACATGTAACATGGACAACACTTAGGAGCTTAAATCTTTCTGACTTCTATTTGTGTTCGTTGGTAACATGTCAGGCGGTGTTAGAGTCAATTTCAAGTCACCGATAGGGTTTTTAAATAATATTTGTAATAATGTTGAATTATTTCGAACAAAAGAGTACTGTAGTCACTATAGGCACTATCATATTCCACATCATCATTAATACTTCAAAAGTTTTGTATAACTTGGGAAATATTTAAAATGTTGAAAAGATGTCGAAAATATTTCCAAACCATATATATATATTATTTCTTAGACAATTACCAAGAATTGAAGGCATTGACAGATAATGACAATAACAAACCTCTTAGAATGGACTCTTCACTAAATAAAGATATAAAAAAATATTCTAAATAACGATATACATCAAGATTCTGTTCTTAATTGGAGGGGACAGTTCTAATTGTGCAACTGTTACTGTTGTTTTAGCTCCAATGCTGTGGACTCACTTCCACGTCGGACTGGAGGAATCCGCTCTTTGCAGAGGGGTGCTCCTGCTCTGGAACGATACGTATGTGTTTTTGTTTGGACACATAATTTTGAAACTATACAGGCTTATTAGGCTTATTTAGAGTACATAAAGTTTACATGTAGCAACCGGATGGAAGGCAAAAAGGGGGTGGGGGTGGTAAAGATAATGTTCATTGAGTGAAAGCATATATGATATCTTGATTTACGGAAATGAAGAATCTTGTTTATTTTCCTAATCAAGGATTTCGAACCAATTGCAAATATACACGTTTTCCAATATTTTTCACAAAGCATTTCTAAAATTTCCCGTGTCACAAAACATATCCATTGTTACTTTTACCGTGTGTGAACCGAAAGAAGTGAAGTATTTTGTTTAGCCATGATCACCTGGCGTATACCAAGAAAACAGTGATCAATTCAATTGGAAATATCAGAAATGGTTCAGGAGTGACTTAGCTATTGTGATAACCCAATAATTTGTCTTTACGTATCGAAGCTGCCAACTTGGTGTTTCGACAAAAAAACTCGTTGAACAGCATGGTTGTTTAATTTGTTTAAACAGCTCCGGGTACGCCTCCAGCAGCCTCCAACTTGACAGTCGGCCCTACCACTGTCCCTGCATCCACAGCAAGTACTGTGGTGGGAACAGTCGTTACAACCGGCGGTGTCTCCACTACAACTGTGGATCCGGATGCATGTGTGAATGGTCTTCGGCAGGTAAGTGTGTGATAGCTTTTTTTTTTTGTTAGTCGAGAATCTTTTATTCAAGTTCTCACACAAGGGGAACATATATACATAACTACTAAGAATGGATCACAATATACTTCTTCGTCATATACTTCTTCTTTGATCTAATTCATTATGGTCCTAGGTATCGCATGGAAAAACCTTTACATTTACTTTTCTGTATATACGTTGATTTCTTGGGCAGGTTGGGCTACTATTCGTCTATCATGTCTATAATAAACAAGTGTATTTTCTACTTTTTGTGTGTGCGATAGCTTTCTTCTGTATGGAGACATGTGCAAGGGATATATGTTGTAGTCTCAGTAGTCTCTGGGCAATGTTGCAATAACAGGCATATTTTTCTTTTTGCTTCTTCTATTCCCTTCTTCTGACAGATCATTTAGAATATGTAACAAACTATCTGAATCATGTTATCTGGATTGTTTTATTTCGTTGTTGTTTGCTAGCGGCAGTTTGTTGACAAACACTTCTTTTATTCTATCACAGCCATGCAGCGTTAAACTACAGCCTTTCCTTGAAGACAACTTCCTGCTTGTTGGTGTGGCCGCTCTGGTCTTCTCCATCGTCCAGGTACGTAACCATGGAAACACACGATTTCTGTGACGTGCTTCATGTTTTGAATCAGTAAAAATTGAAATGTTGAAGAGAGGTTATAATCCCGGAATACTGTGGAGTACTGGGTAGAAATTCAATTTGGATAAGTCTATGAATAGACAATTGGGCAGGCTAATGTTGAACTGATTTGTATCTAACTTGGTTGCTGGAGGACTGCATGTGAACTTTGATATAACACGCGCACTTTGTAACTCAAACTGAATGAGCCTCATTTTTATATATATATTTGATTCTTTCAGATCTTTGGAATCTGCTTCTCCTGCATTGTAATCAAAAACGCAAACGACGTGAGTCCGGTTTAGAAGAGCTCCATCATTGACAATAACCCAGCCTCTATATCAAACAGATTATTAAACAGATTCTATCATCCTCTATGCATGGTACATGTACATGTAACATTCAGTTTGATTTTACTTTACTTGCTATTTTTCTACCAAGAGATGTACTTCTGGTTGCGCCTGTCTTTCATTTTTAAGAACTGGTGATAATAATTCACAATTCATAATTGATTATTTCAATTTGGCATGGTTACTACAAAAATGTAAATCAGCCACAGTTTTATGTATATACGTGTAGAATTCTTCCCAGGCATTATGATCGTTTTCAATATGTGAACATGATGTGCCAGCGTGTAGGATTTTCAAATTATGACGAAAACAACTTTCCTGGTAAAATGGTTTGAGGAGGTAGCAACTTATCATCCTATTCAGTGTGCATTGACACAGTTTTTCGCATCTGTATGATATCAAATACTCTACTTGACTGCATGTTTGTAACATTTGGTGTGATATGTGTAGTTCAGTCTGTCACGTATGCATACATTATGTTGATCAGCAATATTGTGAATCGAATGTGTGGTTGTTCGACTTTGGACATAAAATGTTGTCTTGTAAGAGTTGCTATGAGTGTACACAGTGTTGTCGTTATTTACAATAAATGATTTATTCAACAGTGAAACTTCTAGTATTTTCTCTATTCGATGGCAAAGAGTAAAGTTTACCAAGGACATTTACCATTAAAAAATCTTTGTATATGGAAAGAAACAAATTTCATGTAAAACATACATGATATTTTAGCAATTTAAGTGAAAATTGCACATATTGTTTCCATCAAGCAATGATAACGCAAAGCTGTACAAGGCTAGCCTGGAAGCCATCTGTTTTTGTACGGGGTGTGAGTGCAACGAGCTCCGTTTTCTGGGGGGTAGCGAGTGCAAGGAGCCCCGTTACAAAACGGAAAGCTTCCAGGCTAGTGCCAGCCCGTACGTATAACGTGAACTTTGTCGTCTAAACTCCCGATCACCTGTCGCCTGCCCGGTCGTCTGTAATTTGGCCTCAGTGCTGACCTGGAGAACGCTTTATCATTTGTTCCACGGTCATTGATTAACTCGTGCGTAAGTAAGGTAAAGTAGTGTTTGTTATGGCTGCCAGGCAACGTACAGACGGGTTAGCTAAGTGATGTTGTCGTGATAGCTAACACTGTATAATGCCATATACGTGCAGAAAAGCTGTATTTTGGCCTTCTGCCAGTGACCGTTGGCAAAGACCTGAGGGCGAAATGGTGCTAATGCATGTAATTTAGCCGCTATATATATAGCTACTACATCTATCGTACAGTCACGGACGTCACAATACCGCTGATTTCTAAACAATACAGCACCCATTCTGTATTCTGGCAAACGCAGTGCACGCAATGTGACAAAATATTTACAAACTGCAGTCTTCAAAGCAACCGCTTGGTGCCGCAATTGGAAATGAGCAATAGGTACTCCCTCAGGCGACAATAGTCGGTCAATCAGGCGGGCCGCTATTCATAATCAAGGTAACATGAGGTCTATATAGCTACCTAGTGCAACGAAGTCTTCTTTTTGAGGGGATAATTTTTATAGATATTAGGGAACAGGATGTTTTTTCTCCAAACGAAAGGGTGAGATGTAAATCTAAAATTTTCCTAGTACGATTTTCTGTTGCATGGCAAAGGTGAAGGAAAATGGTGCAAACACATTGCAGAAAAGTTTGTCGATTTAATGGATCTAAAATTGTCTGAATGGATACATTGCATGAAAGTACATGTCAGTGGTCTTCTTAAAATGCAGCATATAATGTGCAAAAGCAATAGAATGATGGAAAGAAAAGTCAATTCGCAAAATGCAAATTTTAAACAAAAACATCAGAAACATCTTTGTAGAGGGATTTCCACATGACAGGATGATCTGCATTGTGACGTGGTGCTTGATGCTGGAGGACGTCCGGATCTGAACCAATCCTGATGTAGCGACGAATTCTACATCTTCCAGAAATACAAAACAGATAAACTGTCAGGGACTCTGTACAGCGTACAAATGCAAGTACAAGAAAGTATCTGATTTTTTAAATTAGGTGAATGTGTTATATTTCAAAGCCAAGAAATTACTAAAACCTACAGCAGGCAAATCTCCGAATATTAAGAAAAACTTCACAGGTGTAATTTAAAAAAATGCACAGGATTCATCAAATGTTATCGCTACTTGTGACAGTATTAAGAATTTACAAAATACACGGAACGATTTCTACATAACCTTATTGTACTTTTCTACACATTTGCGTTATGAAAAACAGAGATAGTCTTAACCATACCTGAGGAAAGTCGCAACATCGTGCTCGACATTAGAGAACCCCACTAACCCTAGGCTTGTAGTTCCGTCCGGTCTGTACTGGTATGAGACATACACTCTCCATGGTCTTCATCTTCTCCCTATACCTAGGTATCTGTACTGTAAGAAAGTGTGTACCATACATGTGTGTGGATACCTAGGTATCTGTACTGCAAAAAAGGGTGTGCCATACATGTGTGTGGAGAGGGTGGGTGTAGGTATCTTTGTGCGTGCGACCGTGTCGACTTTTCAATAGCAGAGGAAAGATGCAATCACACATTCAGTCACGAAAAGTCAGAGACACATTCTTCTAACCCAAGCCACTTCCACGTACTCAACAAACACATTCATTAAAGCACAGTCAACATCATTCACCACAACTTTATACCACCTGGCGCCGTTGTCCATGAACTAGTTGCATCGTCGTGTGAAGTACTTGAATCCGCCGAGACTGTAAAATAAAACAATTTTGGTAAAATGTTTCAATATAGAAACTGATTCAAATGACAAAATTAGACTACTTTGGCTAAACAAGTCAGTCACTCAGGGAAAGTAACATACAATACTACAGGGTTATTACAATTGGTCTTATAAACGTGTCCAACCTAAAGTGTAGGTCTAAAAAAGAAAATAGGACTTTCATGCCTGCTATCGTTCCTAAAGATTGGACGGTTGTCGGTGTTTCCGTAGTCAAAGGGATCGTGGTTAAAGTTGCATCTGTACTGATGACTTGTGACGTTGGGTTGTTGGTCAATGTTGTTGTAACAGGTAGGGTGTAAGCTTCTGTTGTTGTGGTCACTGTAAGAAGTAAATTGTGTTAGTACACTTTTTACACTCCTTGCGAAGTGTACCAATATCACTGTTCGTTGAATTACAATTTACCAGAAGGTTGAGTGTGTGTTGTGGTCTTAGGGTTTAAGAGCATAATACATTGTGATTGCAAATAATAGAATTGGCCTTATGAACGAGTCAAAGCTAAATTTAGGTCTAAAACAAACAAACAAACAAACAAACAAACAAACAAACAAACAAAAATAGGACGGACTTCAATACCTGCTGTCGTTCCTGTAGCTAAAGATTGAACAGTTGTCAGTGTTTTCGTAGTCAAAGGGGACGTGGTTAAAGTTGTATTTGTACTGTTGCCTTGTGACGTTGAGTTGTTGGTCAATGTTGTAGTAACAGGTAGGGTGTAAGCTTCTGTTGTTGTCGCTGCAAGAAGTATAAGTTGTGTTAGGCACATTTTATACTCCTTGTAGTATCTAAAGATTGAACGTTGTTGTATTTTCGTAGTTAAAGGGGACGTGGTTGTATTTGTACTGTTGACTTGTGACGTTGGGTTGTAGGTCAATGCAAAATTTACCAACATGCATATGACTGTTTGTTGAATTGGGTCTTTTTAGAAGGTTAAACAATGCAAAACCGTCGCCATGGCAATAAGCTTCTTGATTGCCAAAGAGTCCTGTACCTGCTGGTGCTGTAGTATCTAAAGATAGGACGGTTGTCGGTGTTTCCGTAGTCAAAAGGGTTGGGGTTAAAGTTGTATTTGTACTGTTGGGTTGTGACGTTGAGTTGTTGGCCAATGTTGTAGTAACAGGTAGGGTGTAAGCTTCTGTTGTTGTGGTCGCTGCAAGAAGTATAAATTGTGTTAATGTTAGATACTTTTTTACACTCCTTGCAAAGTGTACCAATGTGACTGTTCGTTGCATTACATTTGTTTAGAAGGTTGAACGTGCTTTAGTAGTGTGTTTTTGGTCTTGGGTTAAAACAGCATACCACGTGGTATTTGATATATACGTCGATGAAGGTTAGCTTTCAGGTAAAATATAACATTATAGAAACTGATTCGAATGACTATAAATTAGACTACTTTGCCTAAGCGAGTCAGCCACTCAGGAAAAGTAAAAGACAATGCTAAAGGGTTATTGCAATACAATTGGCCTTAAGAACGTGTCAAACCTAAAGTTGAGGTCTAAAAAAACAACAACGAAAAATAGGACTTCCATACCTCCTTTTATTGTTGTAGATAAAGATTGGACGGTTGACAGTATTTTCGTAGTCAAAAGGGGCGTGGATAAAGGTGTATTAGTGCTTTTGGCTTTTGACTTTGTGTTGTTGGTCAATGTTGTTGTAACAGGTAGGGTGTAAGCTTCTGTTGTTGTGGTCACTGCAAGAATTAAATTGTTTTACACACATTTTATTACACTCCTTGCGAAATGTACCAACATGACTGTTCCTTGAATTACGTTTTTTCAGAAGGTTATACAATGCAAAACATTCGCCATGGCAAATTGTGCTTTTTGATTTCCAAAGAGTCATATGATTTCCGTACCTGCTGGTGCTGTAGTATCTAAAGATTGGACGGTTGTAGGTGTTGTCATTAGAGTAAAAGGGGGCGTGGTTAAAGTTGCATTCGTACTGTTGGTTTGTGGCGTTGAGTTGTTGGCCAATGTTGTAGTAACAGGTAGGGTGTAAGCTTCTGTTGCTGTGGTCTCTGCAAGACGAAAATTGTGTTAGACACTTTTTACACGCCTTGCAAAATGCACCAACAAGATTAAGAATTACGTTTTTTTTCAGAACGTTAAACGATGCAAAACTGTCGCAATCATGGCAATAAGCTTTTTAATTGCCAAAGAGTCAGATGATTTCCGTACCTGCTGGCGCTGTTGTATCTAAAGATTGGAGGGTTGTCGGCGTTGTCGTAGTCAAATTGGACGTGGTTGTATTTGTACTGTTGGCTTGTGACGTTGAGTTATTGGTCAATGTTGTTGTAACAGGTAGGGTGTAAGCTTCTGTTGTTGTGGTCACTGCAAGAATTAAATTGTTTTACACACATTTTATTACACTCCTTGCGAAATGTACCAACATGACTGTTCCTTGAATCACGTTTTTTTCAGAAGGGTATACAATGCAAAACATTCGCCATGGCAAATTGAGCTTTTTGATTTCCAAAGAGTCATATGATTTCCGTACCTGCTGGTGCTGTAGTATCTAAAGATTGGACGGTTGTTGGTGTTGTCATTAGAGTAAAAGGGGGCGTGGTTAAAGTTGCATTCGTACTGTTGGTTTGTGGCGTTGAGTTGTTGGCCAATGTTGTAGTAACAGGTAGGGTGTGAGCTTCTGTTGGTGTGGTCTCTGCAAGACGAAAATTGTGTTAGACACTTTTTACACGCCTTGCAAAATGCACCAACAAGATTAAGAATTACGTTTTTTTTTACGTTAAACGATGCAAAACTGTCGCAATCATGGCAATAAGCTTTTTAATTGCCAAAGAGTCAGATGATTTCCGTACCTGCTGGCGCTGTTGTATCTAAAGATTGGAGGGTTGTCGGCGTTGTCGTAGTCAAATTGGACGTGGTTAAAGTTGAGTTTGTACTGTTGGCTTGTGTCGTTGAGTTGTTGGTCAATGTTGTTGTAACAGGTAGGGTGTAAGCTTCTGTTGTTGTGGTCGCTGCAAGAAGTATAAATTGTGTTACTGTTAGATACTTTTTACACCCGTCACTCCTTGCGAAGTGTACAAATATGACTGTTCATTAAATTACATTTGTTTAGAAGGTTGAATGTAATGTGTTTAATAGTGTGTTGGTGGTCTTGGTGTTAAACAGCATAACACAATTGGTTGTACATGTATGAACGAGTCAAAGCTAAATCTAGGTCTAAAACAGAAAGGAAGAATAGGACTTCCATACCTGCTGTCGTTCCTGTAGCTAAAGATTGGACGGTTGTCGGTGTTTTTGTAGTCAAATGGTCAAACGTGGTTAAAGTTGCATTTGTACTGTTGGCTTGTGACGTTGAGTTGTTGGCCAATGTTGTTGTAACAGGTAGGGTGTAAGCTTCTGTTGTTGTGGTCGCTGCAAGAAGAAAATTGCATTAGACATTTTTACACTCCTTGCCAAATGTACTAACATGAAAGTTCGTTGAATGACGTTTCTTTCAGAAGGTTAAACAATGCAAAATTTTCGCCATGGCAAACAAGCGGTTTAATTGCCAAAGAGTCATATGATTTCTGTACCTGCTGTTGCTGTAGTATCTAATGATTGGACGGTTGTAGGTGTTATCATTAGAGTAAAAGGGGACGTGGTTAAAGTTGCATTCGTACTGTTGGCTTGTGTCGTTGAGTTGTTGGTCAATGTTGTTGTAACAGGCAGGGTGTAAGCTTCTGTTGTTGTGGTATCTGCAAGAAGAAAATTGAGTTAGACAGTTTTTAAGTCACTTATGTGGACACAACGGCGACGTCATATGAACACCCCTCTACTGGCCCTTACCTCCTGCACCGCTACCTTCCAGAAGTTCTCCCGACCCGTCCTCCAGTCTCGGTTCTCCGTAGTCCTCTGGACCGACAGTTGAAGTCGCAGTCGCCACTAGTACTGGTGCTGCTGTTGTTGCAGATGCATTTCCTACAAACCAAAATGTAATACATGGCTTCTAAATTACGGTATACCAATTATTGCGTACGCATACATATAATGCATACATAAGAGAAAACGAGCAATATCCATTTTCTAACTAACTTGTATACCGTGTCATCATAACTGTAAATATAATAATAACAATGATAGTTATTATAAAGGCAAGTGCCTCGGAATGTACTATCGAGACATACCGCAAGAGGGCACGGTTACATTTTGTATGTACTTACTTTTAATTTTATATGTAGCTGTACTTTTTTTTTATGGTAGTATTTTTAACGAAGCTATTTCAACAAGTTGATCGGGTGCTAGTAGAACTTTTCGAAAAATAAAATACGTTTGTCATTGTCATTTCATGTGAAGGGATCTAGTCCTTACTGTGACGAATGTTACCGAGCAATTAACAACATTACAATTCATAAACGTATTAAATCTAAAGTTTAGGGGTGGTAAATATAAAGAGTCATATGATTTCCATACCTGCCGGTGCTGTAGTATCTAAATATTGGACGGTTGTAGGTGTTGTCGTAGTTGAAGGGGGCGTGGTTAAAATTGCATTCGTACTGTTGGCTTGTGACGTTGAGTTGTTGGCCAATGTTGTAGTAACAGGTAGTGTGTAAGCTGTTGTTGTTGTTGTGGTTACTGCAAGGATAAAAATGAATGATAAAATATCAAAATCGGGAGAAGGGTGTCGTTAATTAAACATTACTAAGTAAGCAAGGTAGAAATTATGGGTCATTTCCTGCAGTTTGACTCGACGCTACTAGTACTGAGATTGCAAAATCGTGGTTTGTCCTACTTTGGAATACAAAAAACAACAACAACAGATCAAACAGAATACACTTTACAGTGTAGATAATTTTACTAACCTATCAATAATATTAACTAGTGTGATTAAGTATCAATCTAGATGTATTATATGAAAATAAAAAAGGCAAATGAAAAATTAAAATGTATGTCTATTAACGAAAAGTACATGTATTTGCTTTTCAGAGAATCGTAGCTCAAACATTTTGTTTTATCGGCAACTCTTGTGTGTTTTTTTTCCTAACTTTAACCAGTGGTAGACATTTCCGAATGTCAGACGTTCTTTTCGTTTCTGAAAACATTGGGGCTACAATTCCTAGAAATGTAATGCTAAGGTCACATTTCCAAACCGGGCAAGGGCAGTTTGTGGGAAAAGATTGATACAAAAGACGACAAAGCACAAAAAATGTTTACAAGACTTATGTATACTTTTGATATAAATGGTTTATTTTGTGGTTTCGGATCCCGGTTTCGAAATGTGACCTTAGCACAAGTAGGCGAATACAACAAACGACATCATATGAACACCCCTCTACTGGCCCTTACCTCCTGCACCGCTACCTTCCAGAAGTTCTCCCGACCCGTCCTCCAGTCTCGGTTCTCCATAGTCCTCCGGACCGACAGTTGAAGTCGCAGCCGCTACTGGTGCTGCTGTTGTTGCAGATGTATTCCCTGCAAACCAACATGTAATACATGTGTTATAAATTACGGTATAAAATCATGAGTACGCATACATACATAATGTAATGTGTGGGAGAATACACCACTAAAAACGAGCAATATCAGATAACCTTTATTGTACATTCACCCTATGGGGCTAAGTACAGGTGCAGAGGTATATAGTATAGACAGGACATCTGATACTAATCTAAAAAAACTACTCTAATACAGAGTTTCGGCTTCTTCTCGTCTCTTTGTGATGTTAAGAATATTAGTTTTCTAACTAACTTGTTGGTTGTATAGTGTTATCATAATCATAGTTATGACAATAAGTTATCATAAAGGCATGTCCCTCTGAATGCACCATACTCATGTATATAGCAAGAGGGCACAGTTACATTTTATATATAACTGTACATTTTTTGTTGGTCAGGCACGGCTCTGGACAGTTCATGCGAATCCAGAACCGTGACTCGCACAAATCTACGTTCTTGGATACGCGGAGACTATCCAGAACCGTGCCTGACCCTAACCCTACGCCATTCAGGCATAGAACTAGACAGGCACGGGTCTCGAGATGCGATAACCATACTATGAGGTGTGCCTGATACCCAGTATCTGTTTGGACGTTTAGATTTGCGAGATAAGTCTCTGTGACAACAACAATCGTCACGGCTTGACTACATTTCTCGGCTCGCCAGTTATGTATACATTGGACTTTTGTTTTGGATTTACATGTGAAAACGTCATACTGGGTGAGGCAAGTGCAAAACACCAGCAGCCTTTATTTCTAGCCATTCAATTGATAACTCTTCTTGTTTAAAACATTTTAGACTTGTTGATAGTTCCACCTTAGGCCATGTTGATTTGATTATATGGATGACATCCACGCGCGCATCAATTTTCGTTCGTTTCCAAAAAAAAAAAAAGTTTTCGACCATACTGGAAATCGTACAAAGCAGCTGCAAAATGAGCAAATATATGCCGTAAATAGAAAAAAAAATATTGGAAAACTATACTAATATCGTAGAATACTAAAATCAATTCCAAAGGAAGAAGAAAATGTGAAGAAATGAAAATGAAGAGTCTATTATTCGCCATACCATAATCTGTGTGTTTAGCCATTTGTTCAACCTTCATGACCACGTAGATTTCATAATGAAGGCAACTTTTTTTTTTGCCAAACTTTTTTTTTATTCGCACGCTCGCATCAGTTTTGGGGTACCCAGAGGATGTCATCCATATAATCAAATCAACATGGCCTTAATGGCAGAAAAAATGGAAAAACGGATACTAATGTCGTTGAATGCCAAAGTCAATTCCAAAGTCTAAGAAGAAGATGTGAAAGAACAAAAATAAAATAAAAACTATTGTTCGCGATCGGTACACCATATGTGTGTTTAGTCATTTGTTCCACCTTCCTTACCACTTAGATTTCATAATGAAGAACTTTTTTCGGCCAAACGTTTTATTCTATTTGCACGATTGCATCAGTTTTGGGATTCCCAGTGGATGTCATCTATTTAATCAAATCAACATGGCCTTACAGCAGAGCTACACCAAACCACCCGTTGAGGATTACGGGACACAAGAGGTACGTAGTCATCTAGCCTGGGGGCCTCCTTTACTAGCCTTACTCCGCTCCGTTAGCCGGTGTAAACCCAACAGACTTAGCGGAACAAAGCTGTGCAGGAATGACACCAGTATATACATACAAAGGAGGCCTGGTGTGGGGAGTACAAAGTTACCGACCCTGGCAGTCTCTTTTTCCCCTACCATGTTGTTGACAAATCTATTGTGAGGATGGATGTTCCTTTTTTTCATTTAACACAACGGTTTATTAACTAATCAACTAAATAACCAATCAACTAATTAACTAACTAATTAAACAACAAATTAACTAATGAAATAATTAACTAATCAGCTAAACAACTAATCAACTAATCAACTAATGAACTACATAACTTACTACTTCTGTTAGTCGGTGTAAACCCAATAGACTTAGCGGAACAAAGTGAGACAAAGCTGGTTAGGGATGATAGTCACGCTATCGGACACCAGTATATACACAGGAGGCCTGGTGTGGGGAGTACAAAGTTACCGACCCTGGCAGTATGCTGGAGATCAGTTGTAGACTTGATCTTTTTCCCCACCTCTTGTTGACAAATCTCTTGTGTGAATGGATGGTCCTTGTTTCATTTAACACAACAATTTTACCGGACAGTGGTTTTGATTTGGTGAAATACTACGCCTTAAAAAAAACGTTTCGTCCATCGCTACCCAGCCCCACCCATGACAGTACGCACGAGAAATGCCCTACCTTGATGTCCAGCAGTACCGCTCTACGTTTTTGGTGCCAGTATGACTTGGCAATAGCTTCCTAGAAAAAGTTACTTGCAATACATACATACATAATAGTTAGATCTATTCATAATTCACAAAAGGCGCAAGTGGTAGTGGGTTGGATGAATATTAGAAGCCTCCAAGACATTAGGGGTAACTGGTCTTTGACACAAGAAACAGTGCATAAACTACCAATTAACGAAATGATCATGTAGAGCAAAAGTAAGCTTTTATTAAACAGGTACGTGAAAACCCTCGACCCTCGTATGATCTTTAGGCATAGGATTTCAGTGAAGTTATGGCAGAACCTTTTTGCCCAGGCCAGACAAGAACCAAGGACAATCTAGTCACAAGACAGTTCAATTTTCTACGACACATCTACGACAGCCTGTCAACTGTCAAACCTATCGTACGACAAGAGTGAGGGAGCCCTCAGTCTTAGATACTCGATGGTCATGATAGTCCTATATTCTTACTTACCTTGTAATGTAGTCTGCGTTGTCTGTGCAGAAATCTTCGTTGCAAGATACACAAACACGATAAAGATGGCCACGGCGTTTCGGGACACTGCCATTTTCCAAAGTGTACAAGAACAGTGGTGTCAAGGCGTGTGTACCAAACGACACCTTAACCCCAACTGCGCAACTCCACACTCCACCTAACCCACCACACACAGGCTATATGATGACGAAACGAGAACCCCAGCTTGTCAAACAAAGCTAAAAGGTCTGCGTGTTCGATGCCGTAAGCCTGTCTAAAACCGGTTGAGCCTTGTTTTTCTCTGTTCGCACTACTGTTGCCACAACAACAAATCTTTTCTACGACGCGCATGACTGTGTCCTAAAGCAGCAGTTCAATGGTTAACGTCATTTCCATGTAAACATCGACAGCAGTCAGAACTTCAAAGGGGAGAAGAGGCTGTTTCATCTATTTTTTTTTACTCTATCCGCCTCTTGTCTTGCAAAGAAATTTTGGTGCCTCACACGTGTCAAATGATGGCTTTGGACTTCCCGCACAAGAATTCTAACTGGCATCTGAGACATGATACTTAAGAATCACTCCGTCCTTTTACTTTTTCTTCCTGTACAGATGTGCCAATAGTAACTCATGACCTGTCATAATATTTCCACCCTTTGCGCCACACACGGGTAAGGACTTACATGCTGCAGTTTGCAAGACAGCCGCATGGTGTCGCAATCGCCAGGGAGCGATATGTATTTTCCCAGGCGACAATATTCGGCCAGTCGGGCTGGCGGACCGCATTTCATAGTCAGGCTAACGTGAGAGGTTAAGCGTAACAAAATCATCTTATTTCTGAGATATCCCAGTTATGAATAATAGGGAACAGGACTTTCTTTCAAAAGTAAAGGCTGATATGTAAATCTAATTATGAGTATAATGCTGATAATGAAAATCATTATGATAACCATTATGATTACGCACAGGTAAATAAATGAGCCTCAATTTAACCTGGAATGTTCAACCCGCCTTCCAAGAGGTCCTTCAAAGTGGGATCACGGGAACACAGTAGATACACGATCAATTACATATACATATATATATATAGATATATAGAGATATATATATATATATATAGATATATAGATATATATATATATATATATATAGATATATAGATATATAGATAAATAAATAAATGAATAAGAGCATTTAAAAAGTGTCCCAAGTGTAATGGTAATTAGACGTAATAAGAGACAGAGGTTGATTTGTTTCTTATTCCAACTCTTACGAAATGTATCCACAGATTATTACTCATACAGTTTAAGTTTATTGAGTTTATTGAATACCATTTGGCCCCTTTATGGGGCTAATCTTTCACGTTCACAATAAAAGCACAAATACATAGAACAAGTATACATATAAGTATATATTACATACAGATCACCTACAATTACAGACCTAACTTGCAAATATAGACTTAAAATTAAGGATTGAAAATTAAAAATTGAGGTCAGATGTCAGTATAATCAAGGAGCTTTAAAATCATTTTAAAGCTCCTTGGTATAAACAATTATAATCGTACTATAGAACCATTAAGTTGCATAAAATTGATCAATCATTTTGGGTAATTTATAGGTTCACCAGACAGGGCAAGTCACAAGTACCTCATTCGCTGGAAGCCCGACGTATCACAGAGTAGAACGTCAACATCAGGCCCGGGCACGTTTACTTACCCTTGACTCGGATAAACCCCATGGGAGGAAGTGTTTACCTTAGTTTCGACAAACCACACATGGCGATGCTGAAAGTAAACACTCGTGGTGTCACTGATATGTCATCTGTTCCTCTAGTATGTAGATCATGTAGAGCTCAGAGGAGGAACACCAATTTGTTGTATTTCCCCACCGTCTACGCTGTATATATGTCAAGGTAGAGACTCCGATCTAGATCTGGTAGAATCGGCGATTCTACTGGTAGAGATCCCGATCGGAATCCCTGTCAGCACAATCGTGATCCCTAATCTCCAAGCAGATCTTACGGTGGCCAAAGACAGTATCCAATTGGCCAGACAGTTACCATTAGCCACCGAAGGTAACTGTCTGGCCAATTGGATACTGTCTTTGGCCACCGTAAGATCTGCTTGGAGATTACGTGATCCCTGCCGGTGGCTAATTGGCGATTCTGCCTATAGAGATCCCGACTGGAGTCTGTAGACTCTAAGATATTCGCTATTAAAAAAGACAGCCAGAACTTTTCAACTTTGATTCAAGACACTTGAGATCAATGAATTGAATTGAAACTCGAGATTTGCAAGTGGGAGACCGCCCTATTAAACACATTACTAGCATCCTGATAATCGCGATCGCTGTTGACTGAGTCTACGATCGGGATCTCTACCGGTAGAAACGGCGATTCTGTCAGATCGCAATCGCTACCCTAACATATATATATATATCAAGCTCAGGTATGGGTGTTCATGAAGCGACTTGAAGGAAAATTGCTTGACGTTAAATCGGACGGTAAACTGACTAAATCGCGCTCCTAGCGGCCCATGACAGCGAAAGATTGTATAACAGCGGCTATAAAATGAGAAGTCTTTTGTTTCGATAACGTTCACATTGTTTCCATTACACCCACCGTACCCCAACTTTCTGATGCTAGTCGTCGTTATGTCAAGCTTCTGTTATGTGCCTCGAAAGTGGAACTACAGTATGAACCATAACGTGTTCACAAGGGTGATGAGACAACACTTAGGGGAAGTAGTTTCACATTCGGAAACAAATACTTCTCTCGTCCTATGAACGACACACGTTACTTAGTAACAGAATGATGGGTCGCTTCGGAGATCACACAATGTACTTGGACCACCTGAAATCCAAGTTTGAAAAATCTCCGACAGAAAGAATATTTTGTTGCTATTAAACGATGCTGAATATTGTTAAAAACGTAAGCACTGCACAGTAAAGCGCTCTGAGTGAAAAAAAACCCTAACTTAAAAATTCGTTAGCGATGTAGGGTAGGCTACAAATGTAATGTATTTCTTTTCTAATACGTAATATCTCGTTTTCAAACCCAGTACGATTATCATCTGATCCGTCCCCGAGCTTTAATTTAACTCAAGGCTAAGAAGGGGGCCCGCATGCCCTTTTCCGTAGAGCGTAATCGGCCGTTTTAATTTTACGTAGAGCGTAGACGGACCGCTCTAATTCAACGTTGAGCGTAATCGGCGCATTTTCCGTAGAGTGTAATTTGCCGTTTAATTCTACGTAATGTGTTGTAGTGCCCCGGAATTTACCGTAGAACGTAATCGAGAGATTTCCTGAATTCAGCGTTAATACGTAGCCGGCTTTCAAAATTTAGCGTAGAGTGTTGTCGGGACCCCCCCATGCAGGCCCCCTAAGAAGAGTTCCTCTCATACCTGAAAGATTTACCACTTTGTTTTGTTGACCATGACCTTCTAACTATATAATGAGGGGTGCTTCGTTTGTGCTTACTGTAGTAGTGTAAATTAGGCATCCTATCTGCGGTTTTACTATTTCTTTGATAGTAACTGGCGCTTTCACCTAGTTTCGCCTTGGTTTCGGATACTAGTAGTCCAAGTTTCGGAAAGCACAGCGAAACATATTAGAGAAACAGAAACATGATTTGCTCCCTTAGCATCTACATGTAGCCTGCAATACCGATAAAAGGCTTTGAGAGCAATACACGTTCCCCTTACTGTCATCAGAAAAGGACCAGGTACATAGAAAACTCATCGGGCTACTTTCAAATCCTTGTGAGGCTCGTCACTTGGACTTGCTCCAAGAAATAATTTGAATCGGCCAGGTTTCGGACAGACGACCCCTGACATCCTCTATGTTGGGGGCGTTGATGACGTGATAGTTTCCCGCCCTCTTGTTCCCCTGACCCAGTACAAGAAACAGTCTTCCAGTGAACGCGAGGAGCTACAAGACGGTCCAACTCTTCCGCCATTCTTACCCCACTTCTTCAAGTTCAAGACAAGAATATTCAACATGGCGGAAGGCTGCTGTGCGTCGATCATTAAGACGCTTTTGTTCATCTTCAACTTCATATTCTGGGTGAGTTTTTAGCGTATCTGTGTGTTGTTGACAAGCGATGGCCAAGCTCGGTATGGGTGTGGCCGCGGCAGCGTGCTTCCTCTCTCATACATACAGACAGAAAACGCGAATTTCTCACAGATTTAGGCTTAACATGTTCTTAAAGAATTCAGGCGTTTGTTTTGTGTCTGTAGTTGTATTTTCGACAGAGAATTGTTGGTTAGAACCGTCATGTTCACGTCCAAGTTCACGCAACATGAGACAAACTCTAGACTGTTATGGCGGGTAACAGCTGCGATGACTGCCCTGCTCACTTAGCGCGGCCACTGCGGGTCTCTCTTGTTATTCTGTTCACCCTATGCTAATCAGTGCAAGCCCGCTGGCGTTATTTTCCCACCATGGCCGAAGGTACAGGGAAGTTTTCGGTCACGGGATTCTGTGAGAAACTGGGGGAACGGACATGAGTGTCGGTGTGGGCGGGGGGGGAAACATTAGTCAGAGGCGAGAGCTGAGCTGCTTACTCTTCAGCCGTTTGGCAAACGTTCAAATCCCAGGCTGGGGATGGTGCTTACGGTTTGGGGAAGGGGGATAGCCAACGTAAACAAGGCGGACAGAAGACATTACTGTGCTGTAAGCGTAAATCGCCCTGACATCGACGCCATATGTCGCCGAAGATAATTTGGTGTTCTGTTTCTCCGCAACGGGCATGGCCAAATCATGGCCTTGTTTTACGTAGATTTGTCGCTGTATTGTCTTATAACTTATACCAACCCTCTCCTCTACTCTCCAAGCAGAGGTTGGTGGGGAAGATTGTGACCTTCCTATCATATGCCCCGTTTTCTGTCGCTTTTGGTGGGGAGCAGCGACAGAAAACGGGGCATACGATAGAAAGGTCACAATCTTCCCCACCAACCTCTGTTTGGAGAATATCTTCTCCGTTTAAAACGTGAGGTTAACACAAAGTTTCATTCGTTAAATATTTTATGATTATTCAGCAAACATGCACGACGATGTTATTTTTAGCACATAAAAAACGCAACCACTTCCAACAAGATGTTCTTCAATATACACACTAACGTCTGTAACATTTGTTCTATAATAATGTAAATTTGTAAAAGAAAAATTTCTAGAGTTGACAAAAATGGATAGACGAAAGAACCATGATGAATTTGAAAGGGCCTGCCACCCTGCGCCGTAATCACATAGTTGGAAATCTCAGCGGGGAGGAAACCACACCAAACACAATCAGTCATGACATACTGTCCAACATCTTGTCATGCGGACAAAGCTTTTTATTTCAAACATCCAGACATGTTGGGACTCATTTTACTTTACAAACAAGATGTATTGCTTCACGACGGATGTTTTCGTAGCCCCACCCTCGACAATCATTTTTTTTACGTCAGGGTCTTTTTGGATAACCTCTTGTTTGGAAGATCAGATGAATAAATAAAATTATAATTTACAAAATCGATCTCCCGTACAGTACTTCTTGGGTCTGTTTTCTCACATGACAGATTTAATTTAATCCATGTGAACCCCTAATGAACACCAGTGGCACTCAGCCCATTAAATATGCAGGACATTGTGGTATACAGAGCGATGGTCCTGGATCTTAAACCTGTTGATATCATTCGTGCCATGGAATTTGTGTACGACTTGCTGTTTCGTAAATCCGACATCCTCAAGTAAAACTGATTGCATGAAGGAAAAGCAGTAGCAATCATATGTTTGATGAAATGTTATAGGCACACGAAGCAATTTTAGGGCAGTAAAACTGAATTTTCAAAGTCAATTTCCTGGTCATTTTTAAATGTAGTACATGTAAGTTGAATCAACCCTATCCCATAGCAGACTGATATCTGTGAGGCAAAAATACGAAAATGTCGCTGACGGAAAACGGATTCTTGTTTTGTACCGTAGACTGGTTCTAGCTATTTATTGGTGGTACCAAAAAATAGAAGGACTCCTCACGTAACTTGTTTTGGGGCAATTTCAAACGCTTAAAGTATGAAATGATGATGTATAAAGTATGAAATGTGCTAAGAAATGGCAGTAAATGTCAATATCAGACATATTTCCTCATCCAGAATATTTGTTTTTTTTTCCGCCCTGAAATTGTATTGGATACCTTTAAAATCCTTTTGAACGTGGAGAGCCTGAATGCTTTGACCTGATTCCACATGTGTATATTGAGGGTGGGAACTGTGGCAGGTATACTACAGAGATGTGTGTGATTTCTGACGCTGACATGTGAAGGACCTGTCAGTCATGTGTACCTTCCCTCAAGACGTCATTCTGGACTCTTCCATTACATTCAAAGCTTTCGGTGGGACTCGGGTCAGACTTGGGAAGATGCATAAAGATAATAATTTTCATTGTAAAGATTGTAGTAATCGTTAGAAAGTTCTTCAGTCCAAATGACCGTTCTATTATTTACAACGCGTACACGTAAAACGTATATATATATTCTCTGGGATGACATAGATGAAATGTACCACTCACTACACAATCCAAGCTAAACATGTGGGTGAATATCTCAAAGGATTTTGTAAGGCCCTGTGACCTGCTTGGTTTTACCAAGGAGATTCTACAGAATCTCCTTGGTTTTACTTAGGAGAGGGGCGTACCATTTACTGCTGGGAGTGGTGGTGTGGGGTGTGTGTTCGACTTTATGGAAAGGATCTGCCTTCGATTTGCATTTAAGAATACAAAGAACCAATATTCCAAATGTCTTTGTATCCGAAAGCAGTTTCTCTATCGGGCATGATACCTATGATAAATTACCACGATGTGAATGAAATCATATGGATGAAGGTGGACAGCTACATGTATATCCGCCGTTGTCTGTCTACTTTCTGACGCAAAGAAAGGTATGAGAGACTGTGGCCAGGTAGAGTGGCGTACGTGCATGGTCAATCTCTGAATGTCAATTTTCCAGTTCTTAAAAGGATTTGTCCCCAGAGGGTACATGCCAAAAGTATCAGGAAGCGGCAGAAAAAATATATGGCGCTTACAAGACCGTAGGGACCAGACGGTAGTGAAACACAATGTATCGATTTATGAAACCATGCACAAGTACTGACGAGTGGTCTCACGCGGACGTTTCTATGATGATGAATTCTATAGCAAAGACTGTGACTTTGTTGACTTGCCACTAGTAACCACTAGTGGCAGCGGTTGACAAGGGACCCTCGGGGATAAGCGCGTCGGAATTTGGGAAATGTAAACATGTGGTGCTGAGAATTCAAGATGCCCAATTGTCGCTTACGCGTTGCCTTTAGCAAGTTTATTTACAATCCGTCCCTGTGTTGTTTTGGTCCTTAACCAACCCTACGCTGCCCTTCCGGTAGTTAAAGTGGACTTACAAAGGATAAAGGGTTAAGAAGGCTGGATATTGGTAGGCTAATCTTCAACCAAAGATGATATCATTTTCACAAGGAACAAGGCAGGCAAAATGTAGCACAGCTAGGGTATAGAACATATAGATGATATAGGTGTAATAAACACATATATCACCGACATACAGAAAAGTTTTAATATTAATAATAGTGATAAGTTTATTGCAAATTCATGCCCGAGGGCTAATTGCAAGAACATGATAACAAAAGTAAATAAACTGTAAAAAAGATGATAAGTTATGCTTATGCTACTTAATAACATTTGTCCCTCTCATTCCATTATTTTTCCACGTCTCCCTCTGATCGGATGATTACTCCAGTTTGGCATTTCAGCAATTTTTGACACGCATAATTTTTGCTGTCTGTCCGCCCACACAATTTTTCGGTGTTGATTGCTCAAATTCTTAGGACTCAGCTATCAGGGAAGGAATGTCCGGCGTGGGACATGATATATAGTATAAGGACTGACTCAGGTCCCTGACATGGGGCGGGGCAGACCTATGCGTCAACTTCATTTCCTTATAGTGATTACGTTATAAGAAATTACCACTTCCTTAAACTTGTTATCTCGTCCTTTTGTCAACGCACATCATTACATGTTGAATCATGTTTTTTTCGTGCTTGCCAAATTATAGCTTGTCTACATACGCTCGACGAATCATTTTAATATTGTTATAGTCATAACTTGCTACTTGTTTACAAGCAATGAAAAGAAAGACATGGTATGCGCCATCGTCTGTAAGAGCTCTAAAATGTGACTTACACATGTTAGGTTACACATGCATGTGTTACCTGGACAAGAAGGTCACGTCTTACAGTACAGAGTCCAGAATGCTATCAGTCCACACGAACTTCCGGTTGGACTGGGCGTGTCCAGCACAACAACCGGAAGAGGATGGGCGGCTCCCAAGGGCAAGGGTGGCTCAATATCTTCGGTTATTCACAGGCCTGGTTGTTCACTTCTTGGAGAAATGGAGGAACTCTTTTATTTATCGCTGACAGCATTTTTTTTTCTTTTGCCTATCTGTTCCCAGGACTGCCATGAATTATTTGTTATTCCTTCCATCACGTCGAAAACCAGAGGTTTTTTCGAAAACATACTGGTACAAGTCTGACAACGGAAGACCACGGGTCGTTTAATAGCAATTAGATATTAGGAAATGAAGGTTTGAGTTGTGTATTCTCTGCATGCAACCCTTAACGAATGTTTAACGAAAAGTCCCTTTGTAAACAAGTCCAGAGGGGCATTGTAAGACTTGTATGCTAGTCATGCCTGGATGTCTTGACATACCTGCCTGTTCCCCTGGTAACACCCCCAGGTCTGGGCTGTGGGGATCGATCATACATGCATATACATGCATATACATGTAGCTGTGGGGTGGGATCGTGTAATCTCCAAGCAGATCCTACGGTGGCAAGACAGTATCGGTGTCCATTGTCCTCCCAGCAGTTCCTACGGTCACAAGACAGTATGTCCATTGGCCAGAGGAGTGGCTAATGGATAGGATCTGCTTGGAGACTACATGTAGGATCGTGTAGAAATCTACCAACAGTAAGCAAAAGAAACAATGCGAGTTGGCTTTGTATCGGCCGTAACTGATACCATGCAATACCCCCCTTCACCCAGAGTTCTAGCTAGGGGCTGTTTTTGTACACCCCCGCCATATTTGTTGCCTTGATTTTGTCCAGAGGCATGTCGAGGTAGATTAGAAGAATGCCGCTTCGCCTCCACGGTGCTTAAGCCTTAAGCAGCAACTTAGGTACAAGGCCTGCGTCAACTCAAGG
The DNA here is from genome assembly GCA_013266295.2 of Branchiostoma floridae x Branchiostoma japonicum. Lineage (NCBI taxonomy): Eukaryota > Metazoa > Chordata > Leptocardii > Amphioxiformes > Branchiostomatidae > Branchiostoma > Branchiostoma floridae x Branchiostoma japonicum. The sequence goes on from CM023824.1 coordinate 7,469,829, forward strand.
ACAGCTCAAATTCACCGGGGTCTTTTCTCCAGGCACAAAAGAACTTTTCATACTAATGAGGCTTTCACAGGTATAGCCGCCTGACTCTTATGTCAGGAGATAGAAAAACCGTTTGTTGAGCAATTTAGGTATAGGGCTGAGTCAACTCAAGACTGGCAGCTCAGATTCACAAGGTACTTTCTCCAGACACAAAAGAACTTTTCATACTAATGAGATTTTCACCTGACTGCATAGTCGTCGCCTGGCTGTTATGTCAAGAGATAGAAATGCGTTGGTCGAGTTGCTTTAATTATCAAATTGGGTTTCCTATCCTAGCAACAAAGCCACAACACAAGGCGGTGTAGTGAAGGTGCGAACACGGTCTGAGAAGCACGGATGTTTTCTGTAAGCAGTGAATGACGTAGTTGGGAAAGTGCATGGTGATTCACACGTACGGAGGATGGTGCGCAGGCTACAGTCACCCAACATCAAATTTACCGGTGTCATGCAACATTCGGGAAGTGTGCTTTAAAATATGAAATGCTAGAACAGCAACAGGAGCGAAACACCGCGAAATAAAAAAAACAACAACAAAAAAACACGACAATCAATATGATGTTCACTATGAAAAAATTGCTGCATTTATAATAAACATCGCTAGGGGTCCCTAAATCTACTGTTGATTCCTTTGACCAAGACATTCCTAGAACCATGCATTTCTAACGGTCCATTCACCACCTGTTTAATTTGTCATGTCCACTATAAAACATGCAAGTACACTGAACCGAAATAACTAAGAAGAACAGTTCGTTTAATAGCCTAGTCTCTACCAGGCTTTGGGAGGCGGCTGGAAAGAGTAGAAATTGGCCAAATAGACAGATAAATACTAAAGTAACACGCCAGGAGAGTTGGTCCGCGATTTTGCCGCACTCGGCAAATCCGAGTTTTTTTTATTGAACAACATAAAAACGTACATTACACAGTGATGGGAAACTCTAGCCAATCAAAAAAAGTGCATACAGTGGCAAATCATAATAACAAAACAGCAACAAGTAACATAACAGCAAATAACAAAACAGCAAAAGGGCAATATAAACGATAACATGTAACTGATGGTAAATTTGTTCTTGTCCCTCAGCTCGCCGGAGCCGTCCTGCTCGGAGTCGGGATCTGGCTGCGTGTGGACCCGGCCGTGGCGGGGGTGGTGTCCGATGAACTCAACATGACGTGGTTCTACAACGCCTGCTACGTGCTGATCGCCGCCGGGGTCATCACCATGATCGTCGGCTTCCTGGGCTGCTGCGGCGCCATCAAGGAGAGCAAGTGCATGCTGATGACGGTACGTGATTGGTCAATGAAGAAGTGACGTCAAGACTTCATGGACGTTTTTTTAATAGTACGAATTTTAGGGAATTTTTCAATTTGCGTAGATATATTTGATTAATGACGATGCAAGGAGCAGGGAAAACATTGCTTACAAATCATCATGTTTAAAACTATGAATGTTGCAGTATCATGAAGCACAGCAACTGACACATTTGTTTGTCAGTGATAGATTTATAATACCGGATGTTGCGACCTTTCGTACTTGACCTAACGGATGTTGTTCTTTGCGTGCAGTTCGCCATCTTGCTCGGTCTGCTTTTCGTCATCGAACTGGCTGCTGGGATTCTGGCGATTGTGTACAAGGACAAGGTCAGTACTCTGTCTCTGAGTGACTGGAACTTTCACGGTCTTCATTACGACATTTAATCGATTTTTGAGGTCCTGAACTGATATCACCGCTTTGAAATGAAGGGTTAAGATTTCAATTTTTTATTTATTTAGGTGTAACTAATACTTAAACCATGGCTAATTAGCTGTAATTGGAAGAAGTAATCCCAAATTACCTATTGTAAGTAACCACTCAATTTTATGCATTCCAAAACTTTTTAAAACGGGTTCCAAAATGTCTCCAATTACAATAAACAAATGCCACGTAAGGAATAAGGCCAAAGAATGTGTATGTAAGCTTTGCACGTTTTGATGTTGATGTTAGATCGGAGACTACGCCAGGCAGTCCTTCACTGACGCGCTCAATGGAGAGACCGTGGAAAGCAAGAATGACAAATTCAAGAACGCAGTGCGAAGCATCCAGACGAAGGTGAGACGTCTTCACGTTACTTGTTTCTGTTTCCTTCGAAGGGATGAGGGAACGTTACGTGGCCGTTCCTTATGTATTTATTCATTTCGTCTTGACCAACACCTGTGTGGCCCCTTCAACATTAATTGTTGATTTCCAAGAGTTCTTAGGGAAACATGACATAATACAATTTTTATAAAAAGAAAATTATACCAAGGAGATTAAACCTCCTTGATTATACATACAGATAACATAACAGAGAATGTAAACTGAAATTAGTATATCTGAAAATTAAACTCAAATAAATAATACAACATATTTAAGTGACTGAACAGATTTCAGACTTACAAAACCAAAATGTCAAAACATAATCATAATCCATAATCGTGTCCAATTTCCGTTCCATAGTCACAATCACTTGTTTCAAAAGACCGTCCCACCCAACGAAAGTATTGTGTTATATTCTTCATTGTAACAGTATTTAGTAATATCTGTAAACTAATTAGTTGGGAAATATGGTTAATATTTGAAAGAGAAGGAACGGTAGCAAAACGTTAACAGTGATTGTAAAAAAAATGTTTATTGTTCTTAGTTCACCTGTTGCGGTCTGACGGCAACTAACAACTGGGGTTCCCCGTGTCTGGAGACCACCTGTGTGTGCAATCCAGTCACCCAGTCGGGCTGCAAGGCCGTCATCGCCATCCCGCCATGCACCGTGCACCAGGTACAGATCTTCTTCACTGACGTAAAGCGTCCTCTTACGAGATAGATTGGTACTGCATTGTTTCTGAAACCAGGCAAGGCTTGTTACCGATTTGCTGGTATATACATGTGTATATATGTACTGAACTACGGTGTGTTTGCACTTTTTCCAGCCATGTCTGACGGAGTTTGAGTTATTCCTGGCCAACAACATCGTGATCGTGGCAGGAGTAGCACTAGCCATCGCCATAGTCCAGGTAAGCAATCCCTACCACTGTCTAAAACCGGAAAATATCAAGAGGTAGGATGCGAAGATGGTATGCGTAGGGGGCCTTTGTTGTGTCTTATTTTCTAAGAGCTCTTTTACAGTGGTCTCTTTACGGACCAGTATATTGATTAGGGTACGAATATGATGTTACAATTTTGAACGTCAAATTACAAATATTCTATAAACTATAACGTTGTGTAGACCTACTAATAGTAATCACTTATCTGTAATTTATGTATTGAAACGAAGTGCTGATGACGTAACTTTCAACTCTCTCACCCTGCAGATCATCGGTATTTGCTGCGCATGCGTCTTGATGAGGAACATCTACGGCGAATCCATCGCATAGAAATCCGCCATCTTGTTTTTTTGCGAGTTTTTGGAGCATCGGAGCTGCGTGTATACAAAGGAGGATATTAAGGCCATAAGTTGTATTCTACTTGCAGTGTGCCTTAACTTACAAGCACTTCTCAGAGAAAATTGTGGACAAGTACTAGTATTGCAGCAAATGCAACCAGTTGAAATGATATTTTGTATACCATACAGCATTATGCATTCTTTACATGACTCTCCTATGAAATTTCGGAATGTTGCGTTGTTTCAAAAGTTACGAAGTCAAGTTGATGTAGTTTAAAGTTAGGCATTAGTCTAGTAGTTCTCTTTCGTTAACATTGTTTAGACGTTTGATAGATTCGTAGAACAAACGTTATAGAGTGACGTATATCAAGAAGTGATATTTTAATCACTTGGGTTTTTTTTATATAACAGTTAATTCAATGTGCGAGTTGTCGGACTGACCTGTAGTGTTTCTATGGCAACGGAAAGGTGACGTTACCATGGGAACAAACCCATGTATATCCTAATTTGGTAACTTGGTCAGAAATGATGACAGCGTTACGTTATCGTAGACCCTACAAAAGTGCCTGGAAGAACTCAGGTCTTGTTGGTTAGTGGTTGAAGTGTCACGTGGCCTTGTTGTGCTCGCTGATGACGGAAAATAATTTGTTACCGCCACTAAGCATCAATAAAGTAAAAATTGTGTGATTCATTTGTTGATTTTATGTCAGTAGTAGGAAGCACGTCGACAGAACGTACTGCGCCTGCACGAAACCCGGATTTCTCATGGTTTTCGTTGGATGTTTGGTCAACGTTGCATCAGAATTTTCGGCCCGTTGCAGATATCAGACACAACATTTGAAAACTACAGACGGGATGTCATCCTTAAATACGAGAATACGACCTTAAATGACACGTTCTGCCGAGCGCGAGCGGACATGCACAATACATTACAGGCATGCGCAGTACGTTCTACCGACGTGCCGCAGTAGGACATTTTCGTATAGGTATGTGCGGAAGTGACGTAGAAGTGAATGTTCGAATTCTACATGTACGACATCGCCCAGTCGCGTGCTTTGAAACGTATGGTGATCAAGCTTAACCAATCCGACACCACCTTATGTTTAAGGTAAAAATGTGTACAAAGCTTGCAACGGTAGGTGAGAACAATCGTCACTGAAAACTTCATATTATTAGTAGACGCCATCGTCATGTGTAGAACAACAAAAGGTACACATCAACGTGAACATAATCTCAATTGCTCTAGTCAATCAGGCATACTCAAACAAGGCATACCTAACAGATCATTGCTTTCTGAAGTTACTGTTGGATTGTTGGCGTTCAAATTCCCGCCCCCACTGTTGACGTCAATCATCATTAGTAAGGCCCAACTGTGGAGCACGCTTTCAGGGACCCCACCATAGGTAAATACACCACTTACACACCTGTAGGACTGAGAAGCACCCAAAGCGTCACGTTCAGTCGACAGTTTCAGGATACCTCAGGACACTAGCGAGAAAAACATCCAAGATGGCGGAGGGTTGCTGTGGGTCTATTATCAAGATCTTACTCTTTATCTTCAACTTCGTCTTCTGGGTAAGATTAACATTTTTTTACAAATCGCTGTGTCTTCTGACCTTTGTTACTGACCTGGCTGGGCGTGGTTAGTCACGACAGTATAATTCTGTAGTATTCTGTTGTGAATGCGGCGGTAAACGTTGCTTACTTGACCACAGTTTTAGGTTTTTTTTTATCGACGATAAGGCTTCCAAGACTTCTGTATAAAGTTAGTTTTGATAATCTGGTAGTACAAAGAATTGATCGAAAAGAAACTGGCAACAAGTAAGAGATATAAACAACATGGCGGAGAAAGAGTATGATAGATGTTTGCTCAATACCGTTGGAATTGTAATTACTTAGTTACCATTAAGTGTGAGGTGCATGTTATAATCTAAAAAGCATTTTTTTTCTTAGTTTATCAACTGCTACATTGCGTGAATGACAAAAGGACCATGAACATTTCCGTTGTTATTGTGGAGGTAACTAAAGCATGCACCTATACGGGTCTTGTGCGACCTTGAGGCATCTTGTTACACTTGTTACACTGTAAAGTTCTTTGATTTTAAAGTCAGGGTTACCTTCAGTATATCTAAGGTTCAGTTTACAGGTAGTTTGAATAGAGTTTGACTGAAGATTTGACGTGATTGTAACACGTGGGATGGCTAAGAAAATGGGACGTCTAGCAGACTGTGTACACAAGGCGTCGACACAAAAATTCCAAACTCAAATTTGCAAACAAAAGGCTCAGGGAAGGGGAGACCACATTTGCAAGAAAAAGGAGCAGGCAGATTATCGTACTAGATCTTTCTACCAATATGATATAAGAATTTGTCCCTCAGTCCTATTGAGAAAATTGAATCCGTGTACATCAGTGGACAGTACTTGCCTATTTAAGTTTTGACGCCGCTTGCTCTAGATCCGTTCTTTTCTGACCAGCCCCTTTCCTGAAATGGCGGCCATGTTTTCATGCTGTTTAGTAACTAGATTACGTACAACTTAATCCTCATGGGTGACTTGCAAGGCAGGACAAATGGTTGTTTTGCTCTAACGCTTGGATTGTCCCCAAAATCAAATCATGGCAGGGCAAGCCACTTCGCAAGTTCAATATTTGTCGGTCGCAAATATTTTTTTTATTATTTAGTTTCCTACGCTATACAACCTGGTTAGAAAAATACCTCGTTCCTACTTTGAGCTGCCTCTACAAGTAAAATTTATTTCGTTTTTGACATTTTTCTCTTGACAGCTCTCCTCTCAAACTTGTCGTAGTGCCGCTGCTAATTTCCGTCTCGTAAACGGCCGTTGCCATTTGAAACGGTCGATGCCATATCGCAGAACGGCAAACTTCCAGTCGGTGGTTTCGTGGCGTCGAGGGTTAGGGCTTGAGGATTAGGCTTTTTGACATGGGTTCAAATCCGATCTTGTGCTGTTTTTTTTCACCAATATTTTTACTATTTTTCACGACGCTGTCGTACATTTGTAATAGAAAATTTATTTTGATGTTTTTATACATTTTAAACGTTTTAGCCCCTAAAAAGTTATTATAAGCTCGGATATGGCATCGACCATTCAGCGATATGGCATCGACCGTTTTAAATCGCAACGACCGTTTATGGAAATTATAATGCCGATGTAAATGAGATGTTAGAGCGCGTGAAATTATGTGCTTACATTTAGTACGTTTAGAAAAGACACATTGTAAAATGTCGTACCTCCTAAACAACGTCTGACACGATCCAAGCCATTATATTTGCTCGGGGATTAGTTCATTGTTGTAGCCCTATAACCTCCATCTTAGGGTACGTGTGACAACTCCCATGATTCCCTTAGCATTCCCTCTGGAGTAGCCTGTGCGTTATTGGCCAAATCCGTTCTGACGTCACGACCACTCAATGTTTAATGGATATACAATGTTAAATTTGAAGCATAAGCATCTTGACTGACAGTCAGCAAAGCTCAGCCCATATGGTCCTATGTCAGACCGTGTCTGCTGATATTACATATAACTAACTGGTATTGTATTGTATTGCGAGTCAAATGAATTTGAATTTTAGCTAGCCTTGAATTTGTTGTTAAACATATGATAATACCTTTAGCTATGTAATGCTGAGGTCACATTTCCAAACCGGGACCCTGTCGGACTGTTTCGATTAACGAAAAATCAACAATTCATATAAAGAATATATGCAAATAGTTCCCATTATTAATTTTTAAACTTTTTTTGTGCTTTGTAGTCCTTTATATCATACTTTTCGTTCCATAACAGTGCCCTACCGGTACCGGGCCTCGGTTTGGAAATGTGACCTCAGCATAAGAGGGTACTGTATATCACAATATTAATGTGGATCAGTAGTTACAAATGTACGGTATGCAACTTCTATAGCTAGTTCAGGTGTATAAAATGCACGCATGTGTTTAGGTGACCGGGGCGGTACTGCTGGGAGTGGGCATCTGGCTGCGTGTGGACCAGGATGTGTCCAGGTTCGTGTCAGGTGACCTCAACATGACGTGGTTCTACACGGCCTGTTACGTCATGATCGCCGCCGGAGCCATCACCATGGTAACGGGGTTCCTGGGATGCTGCGGAGCCATGAAGGAGAACAAGATCATGCTGATGATCGTAAGGGATCGTTTTAGTACACAACTAGACAGAGAAAATACAGTACAAGGTGTTCTTTTAAAACTTTCAACAGAAAGTTTTGAACATCTAAAACCAGTTATCAAAGCACAAGAAAAGCAGGACTGATGTGAGTGGGGTTTATGATATTAGCATTTGTGTTATAATAAGTTGCTTGACGAGTGACAATAACATGCAACGTTTGTACATGTATCGGTTCCTCTGTTATTGCTCTACAAAATCTCATCAATGACGAATATGTATATACGATTGCAATGGAGTCGGTTACAATTTGTGTGATAAAATCTTTGTATAGGGCAAGGCATTAGAATTCATATTTCTTTAAAGCTTGGAACTTCTTGTTTTCCTCCAGTTTGCTGGTATTTTGGGAGTACTCTTCCTCATCGAGCTTATCGCGGGGATCCTGGGAGTTGTTTACCGTGATCAGGTGGGTACGCATGGTCCAAACGACGTCACGAACTAAATATGCAAATACTTAACATTTCTCATTTTATTATGAAGCAAAAAGAAGCATTCTATGTTCATCTCTGGATCTACTTTACTGCTGTCATTGTATGTTTTTTTCAAACACCTTGAAAGGCAAACGTTGGATAAAACACATTAGAATTGAAATAGTAGAATGGACCACGTATTACGGTGTCGTCATCAATGTTTGTGTGTGACGTAGGTAACGGAATGGACCCGCAGCTCTTTCATTGAAGCCCTCGGTACAGGCAAGATTGATGCCAAGAGTGAAAACTTCAGGGCCCTAGTGACAGCTCTACAGGACCAGGTGAGTATACCACTCATGGTTTGATTACTGACGTTTTTGCTGATTTTGTAACACAAGATGCTATCTTTTAGTAGTCTACAAAACACTACATTGTTAACAAATAGAAGAAAACAAGAATTCCGAGATTTTTAGACTTTCGGGAAGTATGCAATCCTCGGCTTCCTGAATTCCCCCATGTTGACCTGACCTCTAATTCCTACTGACTCCCCGGCCAGATTCTGATACCTTTGACCTCCTGCCACACTGTCTGTCAATCCCACCAAGTGCTGTCAACCTACCGTTTTTTGACAAACAAATACACAAACCCACAGCTCAGCCACCCAAAACAATACTTCCGTACCCGGAAAGTAAAACTCAGAAGCACTAACATAATTAAAATACATGTATACTGTTCGTAAAATACTTCCGCTATCTACGGCTTCGGTTCTGAACGTTTGACATTTCATTTCGCAGTACTCTTGCTGCGGTCTCGTCAACAACACCGACTGGCAAAACCCCTGTGACCAAAACACGTGCCTCTGCACTGTTGCCAACCAATACTGTCGGAATTACTACCCCACTCCACAGAGTTCATGCAGTATCTTTAGGGTAAGTACGGTACCAAATGTACCAAACGTACACACCCTGATGCACAGTTATGTGTTAGTTTGTAGGGAAAGTCACGCATGGCATTTTGCCCTAAAGGCTGGCAACAATTTGCAGTTATACTGATTTCAGTTGACATCTCTCTGTGGTATGTTACCTGTATAATTTTCTTTTTATACAAATTGCATTATGTTATGTTTCCCTGGGCCCTCTTGGAAATCAACAATTAATGTTGAAGGGGCAACCCATCTGTTGTTTAAGATGAAATAAATAAATGAATATAGCAGTTTACTGGCTAATAATGGGCCTTCGGTTAATTAGGTAGCCCTGTTAGTATGTCTTTAGACAACCAAACGAATAAATCAAATCACATCAAATCAAATCATAATCTTGAGTAAGTGTTCTGTCTTCAAACAATAAATTAACCACATTATTTTTCAAACGTGTACGAGAAACATTCAAAACATTCAAAACATGTCAACCATTTCTCCCAGAAGGTCCAGGACGTATTGGTTCATTTGTTTGTTTATTTGATCGATCTCCATTAGTTTGTACAGAATATCTATACATGCTACTCTTCCTGGAGTCGTTTTACACGTACAGACACGAAACCAAGCTACACGTATGGCGGCCGCAGTGAAGTTCAAATTGTTTCAGAAAGCAAATTGAGTATTTTTTTTTTTCAAAACTCTCTTGCCTTTAGCCGTGTCTGTTTGAATTTGAGATCTACCTGAAGAAGAACATCATCGTCATCGGAGGGGTGGGGCTCGCCATCGCCTTCATCCAGGTAGGTCAAAGGTCACCCTGGTGGTTGAACATTGTTTTGACGAATATCCAGTTTTTAGAAAGTATATAATGTAAATAATGGCTTACTAAGTAACATTGACATTTTACCTATAAATAAATAAATAAATTGCTTGTATAGACGAAGCACGATACGTTGTGACAAAAGTACAAAGACCAAGAAGCTTACGAATATGAAAATCCATTCGGACCGAAGCAGTAATATCATTAGAATGACATAACTAACGAGTGTAGATTAAACCAAAGGAAGACAGACATTGAATTTCATAAAATATCATAAACTCTCTTACAGTGTATTGATATCTTTGCTTCTCTTTTACCTACAGTTGGTCGGCATTGTGTTCTCGGTCCTCCTGATCAGGAACGTTAGTGGTGGGGAAAACATCGCCTAGCCCCGAACAGCGCCCCGTGCGACAATATAAAGAGTTGCAACCGCCACATCTGCCGTTTTGTATGATAAGGCATCATTGTGTGAAGTGTTATCTGCAATATGAAGTGGAAATTAAGTATCCATAGTAGACTGCACTTCGAATATAAATCGCTAGACCACTGTGTGTCCATGTCGTTTAAACTTGCTGCAATGATCAGACTGCCTTGTTACGTCGTTGTGAGAACAAAGTTAGATCTAGTGATACATGTACAAAAGCAGTGCCATTAATGTCTAGTAAAAGAACGCATGGCTAGCCAAGTTTTGCATAGAGTGTGAACAAGATCCCAAATTTGCAAGTGTAATTGAAGATTTTCCTCTTTGTTGCAAAGAGAGGTCACTTTGTTTTAATCTGTGTGTATAAAAATCTTCTCGCATACTTTCTTGCTTACTTATAATTACGCTCCATCGATCAGTTTGTTTTCATTTTTATAATGTCAATTTAAAGTTAACACCTTTCTATTAACCCAGAAGTGTATCCAGTGTTGTTATGATTAAAAGAAAAAGAAAACAATTTTGCTTTATTATCATGATTGCGATAGCATGTATAGTGTTCTCAAGAGCCTGGTAGCCATTATCACAGCCACTGCTGTTTTTCTATGGAATTCGTTTGCCTGAAATTAAACTGGCATTTTGTACAATCGAATCCATTTGCCTCTTTAACGTGAAATACGGGCCATTGGTATTGATCAAACGCCAATAATCGTCTTTTAGAAACAGCAAACGATTGATCTAGTTCTCATCGAAGCCATTTTCTAGCCAAGTCCCCCCGAGGGTGGTTGTATAAACATGCAGGTCAGCCGAACTGGGGCACCGGCCTTAGATTCTACGCATGCAGGGGGATGCACGGAACGAAAACTTTTCCCACAAGAACTATCCAGCATTGAAGCTTTGGACATATTGCAGTTCTATTTTACATCGTTAGAGGCGCACGTGACTCATGTGAAATCTTTCGCAGCTTGACAAAGTACCCACTGTTTCTTCATACAGTTGCTTTCCTGTTTTCCAGCATCACGTGTGCTAAATCAAAGCCACATTGGATGTTTCCATGACCCTTTAATTCTATGTATGCCGTGAAATAGAAATTGATAACTTTTCAAATTGATAATCAGAAACGTTTCACACACACATACATACACACAGCTACAGACACACAGACACACACAAAATGACATCCCCCCACTTTTCGAAGTGAGTGGACCAGTCCGCGTAGGGCTACAACAGGTGTGCAGCAAACAAAGACTTAGATAATAAACATTACAGGGTGCCTAGCAAACAGAACATGCCCCCTCAAAAATTCCTAATACATTAGTAATAAAACACCTTTCAGATCGTATAAAAGTGATGAAGTAGTTTGCTAAAAGTTTACCACACAGTTAGCAACTTTGATTCTTTTGAGATTTCATGAATTGATGGAAGGTTATACATTCCAGTGTTACATGTCACTGTAACACAGAAAGGGCTAAGTATTTAGGCAAACACGGGTGACTCAAAGGGCAACAGTATAATGTGGGGTCAAAGGTTAGGACGGCCGTTGGACAAACAAGTACAGTTGAAGTGGAGCAAGGTCAAAATGATATGGTGCAGGGATGGGTAGGGATTTAGGAATGTCAGCTGGTTTTGAAGTGTTGCATATATAACAACAACTAAGGGCCAAAGGTAGATCCGCCACTTAATTAAAGAAGAAGAAAATAAAAGCAAAAAAAAATATAGGTGCACTCTTGAAATAACAACAATGATGTGAAAGTTAAGATGTGTTCTATCAAATATACTTATTCAAATCAAAACATCTACTCGACTCGACTCTTACCTTACGTCAAATAATTTAAACGATCAACACTTTTCAAAACAAAGTTTGCCGGCCATCGTTGACTACAGATAATTATATCTTGTACTTTGATGCATTATACACACACAAGTGTACCTCACCGGATTAGATATCCGGAGGCATGATGATGATGATGACACACACAAAAGTCAATTTTGTTCGTAGACACCAGGTACTTTTGAAACGGTGCCATTTTGAGGAGGCTGTTTACCCACAGACGACCGTTATATACGGTGCAATCGTCTAGTAGCGTGGGGGTTATTGGTTACCTAGTAGGTACGCTGTGAGCGGCAGAGAAGGCTTGCTAACTTTTGAATCCTCTAACGTCGAAGAATTCTGCAAAAAAGGCGCTAAGATGGCGGCTGAAGGAATAGGAGGCGCCACAAAGACAGCCTTTCAAGTTTTCCTCACCCTGCTATGGGTAAGTTCCCACTTATTTTTCTCTGATTCCCCAGCACAGGTGTTGTTTACTCACGTTAGGCAGACATGCCCTGGACAACGTCCAACCAGCTTCAACGTCATGAAAACGGTTACGAACGACCGTTTGTAAATTCAATTCAACAAACCAATTGCGTTTGTTGCAGCACATGCGTAAGATATGCAGAATATGAAGATATGAAGATATGGAAGAAACATCAGTCATAACAGTACAACGATAGAATATAGTCGCCTCACAGGTGTTAAAATCTGTGTGAAAAAGCAAAGCTAACTCTTATCCTCACATAAGAGGATCGCACTTTTTACTGTTACAAAAGAAACCAACATGTGTTTTACATATTCACAATGCTTGCTTCACTCGGTCGTAAGTTGAAGATGGCCAGGATACCATCATGGCAGTCATGATACCGCTGTTGTTGAACCACCCAACACCGTGTGTTTGTTCACACATCGTAACACGTCGGCAGCCAAGCTTACACAAAACTTGCCTCATAAATGACGTACCCGTGAACCATTTCTTATGGTATATAATATAATCATCAAGTCATCATGGCTGACACAAGAATATTCAATTGAAAGAGCACTTTGCTTTCATGGTTCATTAGCATATTTGAGGAATATCTACTCAAGAATTTACATATTTTGTAGAGTTATAAATTTTCTAGAAAAAGTTCCCATGTCTTGGACGTAAATGATGAAGAAGATGTGCATCCTCCGTTCTAGCCCCTGATATCCATAAACCATGGATAAATTCTATCTAAAGCCTTCGAGTGAGCGAATTTTGCTGACTATTGTGGATATTTTCCTAAAGATTTCTGTAGATGCATTTCATCTTGAAGCAATAACCGACAAAGCAAGTTCCAATCAATGCGGAGAGACATTTTGAGTTGGTAAAAACAGATTTATATCAAGTGAAAAACAGCATTTCTCTCACACAGACAATTAGTTAAGATGGCGAACACATTTTGGAAAAATGGCGCCATTTATTTGCATAAGTAGCACTTCAAGGATACTAAAAGGCCCAGCCCCTACAGCTGTTTTTGCGATACACTTAACTCACAGATTTGGCTCCAGTGCTCATTCAGAGACTTTGTTCTCTAGTTTTTCTCACGTTATGTAATGATCTTTAAAAAAAATCAATGATCTGGTATTTTCCACGTGTAGCCGAAGGGTACCTTTGGCACCACTCCGTACCAGTTAGTTCAGGGTTAAATATTTACCTGGTTTATTTGCATAATTAGAACCTGCCTGTGTCAGTGAAATGTGCCGATGGCATAATTAGTACGTGCCCGTGCCGGTGTATTAAGTCGTGATTGATACCACAGAAGCGTCAGATCGAGGACTTGTCCATCAAAACGTGCGCATACAAATTCCATTCACCAAGTTTCACAGAAGGGGCATGTTGATGACATGATGACTCTCCAGTAAAGAGACTTAAAATGAGCACATAAATGTATCTTCAATGGTAAGAATGCGTCTATGCTATAAGAGCATGGCGTTGAAAAAAACATAACAGTCCTGCAAGAATATTTGGCAACACAAATAGTAGAACAGATGTAAGAATGTCTTGAAAATCGCGACATCGCAATGGAATGGCAGCTAGAGACGATGACCTCAGCAGCAGTACATACAGGTCAATAGGTGCAAAGATCCTGAGGCTATTATATCATGTACCAAATCCTCGTGAAATACGTCCTGCAAACTGTTGCATAACGAACAGCCAGTTTATGGTAATTTCTAACGAATTATAAATGCATTCTACATCACCAAATACGGCACCTTTGTGTAATACTGAACCATTTTCTTACACAATTTTTTTCAGGAAAATAAAATCTGCGTTATTGAGTATTATAATGTCTGACTGCTTCTTAAAGCCAAAATATTTACACATCTTGTGTAGTTCTGAATGGCCCATAAGGTCGTTGTTGTGCACAGGCAGATCTCCAAATCAGCCAATATATGAGAGAACTGGAAAGACGCCAAGTTCATTGTTGACCTTTGCCAATGGTATTTATAGTCCCAGCTGTTTGCTACAAATAGGGCACGTATACAAGGATAAAAGATTATAGAGGAGGACCAAAGTCACCGACAATGATGATTGCGTATAACCCTAGAAACAGCTCCCCGAAATTGACAATTGGCGTCAGACAAGAGTAATGGTGAACGGGCATCCAAGGCCCCCCCTCCCCCTCTACCTGGCGTTGACAAGGTTCAAGGTCAGATCTCGACCTTGAAGGAGAAGGCCACTGTAATGGAAGCGTGTCTACGTGCAACGCTACTCGTAGTAAAACTGACAAAGGTCCACGTGCATGTTAGCTGGTGAATTGTTTCTTGTAAATTCTAAGCATGAATGTAAGCATACCACGACGGTTAACTGTCACCATGACCAAGAGATTGTGGTTAGCATCAGCTACCAAGATTAAGTTTCTCTCATGCATATCGTATCTCTCAGTTGTAAGATTTCTAATAAAATGTTATATGTTATTTGTTTTAATGTATAAGGTAAACTTGTCCTTATGCTTGATAATGCTATAAATAGATACAGTTTAAACAGCATCACCATAACAATTCGCAATAAATGTATCACAAAGGAAGTTAGCATCGATGTAAACATTACAAAGGTCGCAATATGGGTTTAACAAAAGGAAAGTACACATGGCACACAATCGAATACATTATTTTGTGGAAGTGTACTCATTGTCGTTTAGGCATAAAAGATGCCTAAACGCTAGAAAATCCACCAATACTATCAAAAGCACATTTTCATTCCATACTGTAAATAGACTCTCTTGTAAAGGTAGACTTGTCTCTGTTAAGTAGCAGAAAAGTCCATGCATTGTACCTTGTACAGTTGCTGTGCAATAAAGTTTATTCGTATTTAGTATAACAGCAATATAATTATATTTCCTATCTTGTGATCTTTTTTTTATTCCAGCATTAAACACAAGACATGGTGACGACAAACTCAAGTTTTATCAACTTATTTTCATAAGTTGTCGCCACCAACGCGACAATATATACTCATTTTACCAGACATTACAGACAATACTCATTTTCACCCGAGTTAAGTGGGGAAAGTTGTGTAAAGTGCCTTTCCCAAGGGCACAAGATCGGTGGCATGGCAGGATTCGAACTCGGGACCGCTAGGTTTCTATCATTGACTGTATGTACCACGTTCTCCCATGTCTCCTACAGATGGCCAGTGGCGGCGTTCTCGGCGTTTCCATCTGGCTCCTGGTGGATGACATCGTGTCCACGGGCATGCGCGCAGAGTTCGGGCTGGGGTGGTTCTACATTCCTGTTCACCTGCTGATCTCCTCTGCCGTGTTCGGAGTCGTCGGGGGGATCCTGGGCTTCATCGGGGCCAAGAAAGGGAACAGGCTGCTGCTGCTCATCGTAGGTTCAAACAGTGATCATTGGCTAAGAAGTAGGAAGGGTTTCTAATCTGGGGTTAGGGACAGATCAGGAAAGCAAAGAAGATATGGCAAGAGCTTACTTTATGTAGTCGATGGTGTATTCATTATTCACCATTATGTATTCATTATCAGATTCAAAGTTACCTGATAATGTCTACTGATTGCTTTTATGAATGTAAATTGTATACCTTACCATAAAAAGCAACATTGCAATCAGATGGCTTTATAATGATGATCTCACTTGTGAAAGTTACACTAACAGATATTGTCTGGTCCTTGTCTTATTATCATCACAACTGCAAAGAGCAGGATGTGCTATTTGGATTCAACATTGATACCAGCAATACTCTCGTGTCCGTACTTATCATTGTATGTATTACATATACTCACAGTTCTGCGGAGTCTTGGTCCTCGTCGCCACCCTGAGTTTTACCGCTGGAGGACTTTCTTATACCTACAGAGACGAACTCATGAGGGGGCCCCGAGTGAGTAGTGTGTTTTTATGTTTACCTTCGCAGAAGGAAAACATATTGTTTTTGCTCTGTTTCTTCTTCTTCTCCAAACACATAAGGTCAATGACCTGGACCAGACGGCTGTCACCGTGGTAACTGGTGCTGTAGCAGACACCCTAAGGTGTTTGATTGCATTATGTAGCAAGTGGAAGGACAGAGTTGGAGGGGCTGGTTACCATATATATAAATGTGTTTGAGTAAGAATAAACAGAGTAGTAGTTTGTTAGGCTAGACCATGTGGAGGTTTAATACAATGCATTTGCCTTGCAAATGTTACCTCTCTAGTTACTATATCATACACATACTACACACACATATAGGTTTGATGTTCTCCGTACCACAACTACACAACAATGCCCAGTTTCAGAACTGAAAGACTGAGGAACTCTTTTCTCTATCAGGCAATATAACTTCATAACAAGAACCTGTAACCATCTTGACTTTGACATTTGGAACTTTCTGATGATTACTGTTCCTGCCTGGCTTTTTATAAAATAAGTACTTGTAAGTGTGTACATTGGTTTATATGGATTTGTTCTGTTTATATTCTTTTAAACCAGTAAGACAAGAACTATTTTAAACTAAGTTTTGTGTCACGTACGTTTTTACACTCTTTGTAAAGGATTGTAATTCAGCACGTACAAATGTGGCTGTGATGTACCTTTGATAATAAATCAATTCAATTAATTAAATCAATTCAATTCCTTCTTCTGAAACCGTTAGGTTAGTGATCGCGTGGGGAACTCCCTGATTGACGCTCTGGCTGGAGACCAGCTGGACAACAGGCCTGTCGAGCTGCAGGCGGCGGTCAAGAGAGCACAGGAACGGGTGAGTGTTCAGAGTGCTAGACATGAATCACAGTCATGACTAAGTCCGTAGTTATCACACAGGTGATATCATTAGCAATTGAAACACCATCATCTTTATGGTTAATAGAATATTTTTCAATCGGTGACTTTTGAAAAGGTAACAAAGCACGTAATTTTCGACGTCCACTGTACGGACTGACCTAGTCTCGCGAGAACACGAGACTAGGTTGAGACTTGTGTAGATCTTCTGGCCTCCCCCGCCTCCTTGTGGAGCAGGGGTACCCGGGTAAGTAGGACTTGGGCAGGACGTCAAACATTTAGAGGTAGGTGTTTTGTTAGCTTTCAAAGTGACTGATTGAAGAATATTATATTAACTGTTAATCATAAGTGACTGATGAACCGCTTCAACGACAATCATCTTTCTGTTTAGTTGAAAGGAGTTTTTCTTACCAATCCATCTCTGTGTTTGTACAGTTCCTGTGTTGTGGCCTGACGTTTAGAGACAACTGGGATGACTATTGCGCAGACGAAACTTGCCGAAACATTAATCTGGAACCTTGCAGTGCATACGCGGTACGTATACAAGTCATAGCCGGTACCTGTACAGATACACATAGATACACACAGAGACTACTGCCCTCCATATGCCCGATATACGTGCACTAGTAACTACATGTTCATTTGTACATTTGTATATGTGAACACACACACACACACACATACACACACACACACACACACACACACACACATACACATACACATACACATACACATACACATACACATACACATACACATACACATACACATACACATACACATACACATACACACACACACACACACTTTTGTAATGCCACCTTTTTCAACAAGCTACGGTTTGGGGCAGACAGATTGTTTCACATATCTACGTGGGGATGATGCACCTGATTCTCACCTCAAACCCTTCCAGAACGTTAAACCTCTAATGGACGTACCCTGGTGTTTGAGCTAACAGCATGCCGTTTGTTGTCCTCAGCCCTGTCAGCAGACGTTCAACAGGATAGTGCTTCAGTATGGGCTGTATGTGTTTGCTGTTGCCTTCACCCACGGAGGTCTACAGGTAAGAAACACATTTTCCAACTTGATGGTGATTCTTAGAGTCTTTTTTGGTGTGTTTTCACTTAACACATTGTTTGATAAGGGTGATGAAACACCATTCTCCATAATGTTGATACAGTAATATTTTTGGACAAAAATATGGAAAAATTGAATGAGTGGTTTATTTACGCCTTTGTTGAAAGAGACAACATACGGTAGCAGCCTTCATTGACTGAAATGCAATAAAGATACATGCATAAGTTAAATATTACAAAACCTTACAATAACGTTATACTTGAGTAGTTCAACCAGGTAAGGCAGTGTACTCTTCCTATAGCTAGCCGTTCTACATTTGAATTGTGTAATCTGGTATTTAGAATGCCATGGATGCTCACGTGGTTTGGCGGCAACCGTTTCGAAAAAATTTGTGAGAACTCCAAAAGATCTTGTTACATGTACCTGGTAGAAATATCCCCCTGTCGCCCCCCTCCCCACCCAAATGCCATGTCTATAGCAAGATAACCGTAATTTGGATCATGTTTCTGCTGCAGTTCCTCGGCCTACTGCTAGTGGTGCAGATCGTGAGAAGGCTCGGCAGCAGCAAGAAGAAAGAGAAACGCGGGCAATCAGCAGAGATGGAAAAAATGGAAACAACTTCATCATAAACTTCATAATTACACACAAGTCACTGTAGACTTACACGATAAGCAATTCAGTAATGAAGTTCCATCTTCATCTGAAAAGTTGATTGGTAGATAAACACATATGTCTCTTTGGTCTTAAAGTTGTTTTTCTCCTGAAAAGATTTGATTTTCTTTAGTATTGACGTTACAATTTGTGTATTATTTACTTTCATAATACACTGATGGTTATGGACGTTGTATTTCGTCCAAGTAGTTGTCAGGCATGTTTTCAACACAACAGTATCTTATTTCTTACCAAGTTTTCATACATAGTCTTTGGGTTGTGTATCATATTCAATAATCATAGGAAGTGATTTCATTGCTTTTTTGTCTTTTGAGTACTATGTTGTAGATTGTTGAAAAACAAAATTCAACTGGCCAAAAATGATTTGTTACTTCGCTGTTATCTGTGCTGTGATTGGATGGTGATATTGATGACGTTTGCATCTAATTAGTTGAAATGCACAATGTATGTACACTTAATTGATTACGTGTTCTTTTATTGTTTTTATTTTCAATTTAAAGAGGAATCTTGTATTTAACAGGATGACTTCTATTTGGATTTATGTGAGATATGTATTCGATGGTGTGGTTGCTTAGATTGGTCTTCATTTGAAACTGTTAAAATACTTTGAATCATAGTAAAAGTGCAACTCTTGACATTTACTATAGGACAAAAATGATTAGCTGATACAATAACTCTGGCTAGAGCCTAGTCTAAGTATGATATCCGCAGTGTCATTGCTGTCGAATTGCAATAAATCACCATACTAGATTTTGGAAAGACTAGACAATACGATATTGCAGTTGCGCATGGATACTTGTCTTCCTTGTGTGGGTGGTACGTAATTTGGATGCTATGCCTATGCAATTTGAAGGAACGCCTCGAGGCGAGTCTAAAGTGAAGTGCTTTTACATCCAACATAATTGTGTACAATTTGATACATAAAAACAAGCAGATTAGATACTAAAACATTTATGGAAAGCTAACAGTAACATCTACTATAACTGCATTACCCAACAACAGTTATGAAACGCTCCCTTTCAGGTATCACAGATCTTGTCGTGATTAAACCCTATAATTCATTATAAACTGATTTGGCCGTTGTTCGGGAATGTTTCAAACCTACGAGTCGATATGCGTAAGTATCTCTGGTCACCCCCCCCCCTCCTTCCTGCCTACCTCTCTCCATTACACAGATATCGATTGGATGTTTCATGTATGTTTGCTCGAAATATTAGAGAAGGAAACTGCCTATGGCTCTGTATCTGTCTGAATCATGACGTTACCATAAGCACACATGTAACCGTCATATTTTGTGAAGGACAAAGGAACCTTAACCTTGACAGCCCTGCCCGTTCAAAGGTTAGCTCAGGTTAGCTCGTTAATCTTTATTACATCCCTCCCCCCTCACGTATCCTGATAGATTAGTCCACAGTGCCCTTTCCATGACCTGGCTGTTCCCTATAGGTTTTTTTCGGTGGAAAATTAATGTTTCTGTTCCCTCGACACATTTCAAAAAGTAGTCAAACTAAAATATAGGAACCTGTGTACTTCTCCTCTTGTAGTAAAAACAATAGAGCGCTGGATGTTTGCAGACTTGTGTCAACATCATGATGTAGAAAAACATGATGTCCTCGGTTTTTCTAGGACTTAACATGGCCGCGGCATTTCTGGCGTACCTGTTACGACGGTCGTCTGGAACAGCAAAAACAAACACGTGGGCGTCAGGAGACGTCAGAAAAGGGCAACATGAGGGCACGGTAGTCATAGTAACGCAACAACATGGCGTACAGTCTGGACGTGGAATGTAGCTTCTAACTTTCCAAATCAGAGAACACACTCACACTATCGCATGGTTTAAATGTATTCCTTATGATGGGATGAAAACCCATCTATATTTCTAGCAGTGTCTATGGTTTGTATACGATGCTCATGGTAAAATAGCTGGGCAGTTTTCGTAGAATTCTGTTCTACGAAAACTGCAACGTGGTGAACAATTTCATGAATTTCACAAAAAATGTAACTCCATTATCTTCCTGTGTGATGGAGTTGTGGTGGTTAACATTGTACTCAGGAACAATCGCAATTCAGGCAACACACACGCCCATATGCTGTAGGAGAGATGACGTTATCACGTTGCTATGACAACGCTGATAGTGTGAGTCACAATCTAGGCGTGGCGGCAGATTGCTACATAAAGTCCACCTGCACCTGTCGGCAGTCCCCACCTCCCTCCACCAAACGCGCCCAGGTCCAGCCGTGGTGACTTCCCCCTCCTGAAAAGTCCTGACTTGAAGAGACAAAAGAGGAGACGACGAAAGATTCAACATGGCGGAAGGCTGCTGTGCTTCGATTATCAAGATTTTGCTCTTCATCTTCAACTTCATCTTCTGGGTGAGTTTTTCTTCATTTTTTTTTTCGTTCGTTTCCTCTAACATTATGATATAAATCGGAAATGTGATCCTTGTTTCAGAGGACAGGAAGTTTAAGGATATCTATACCATAGGGTACACTAGTTTATACCTCTCAATTGGTATATCAATATGTAAGAAAAACAACAAAAGTCAGCCAAAAGTAAGGCCAAGGGCTGCATTTTCCGTAAGTTACAAATATTCATCAGGTTTCTACAGCAAAATTTTAATTTTCTAGCAAAGAAACATAATCAAAGAAGGCTTACACTATGTGGTAACGTCCGGGTAAAATAAAAATTCTCCTTAACACCCTGCATTTTAGTTACCAAATTATAAGTGAGATCAATAATGTGTTCATGTTTTATGTTCGTTACACTTGGTATTGATCGAGGAGACCAACCGTTAGAACCATTTACAACAGATTCTAGGCATTGTTTAGACAGAGGTAGGAAAAGGCTGTTCAGTTCACAAAGATAGTTGTTTACCACGAATGTCAATTCTGTCCAGCTGTTCCCATGTTTACTAAATAACAATACGTCTGAAAACAAAAGGGCTTCCCTTTGAAATCGTGACCTAGATGGCACCGCGAAAATGTAACATTTTACATCTCCATTTTACATTTTTATATAGCTTTGAAAAGGTCCGTGCAAATGTCGTTGCTTACAATTAACCTTTGTACGTTCACATGGGCGCCAACAAATACCAGGCTCACTAGGTGTGACCTGTTAGATATCCGTTATGACCTGAGCTTATAGGGTGTGGCAGGATAAAACCGTTTGCCATCGGATAACAAAGTTTTGGGATTTAGATAGAGCAGGTTCTCTTCACAAATTCACTACCACAAAATACAAAGAGTGGCAAAGAAGGAGTCGTGTGGCGCAACGGTAGAGTGTTCGACTGGGAACCAAGACGGTTCGAACCCTGCCATGTACTGTATTTTCCTCTGTGTCGGTGGCAGCCACAAAAATTGAAGCTTGAGGCAATTCAGAAATAAGTTTACTTATCTCTGGGTTGTCTCCAGCTTTTAGAAAAAAAGAGTGGCATTTTTACAAAAAATAAGAACCAAGATATTTTCTGTTAGCCGAAACGGTTTGCACCGCTATACAGTCAAGTGACATGTACCCGCAAGTTTAAAACATCTTAAACTTTGCATTGACGGTAAAAACATGTGCTTAAACCTTCTTATTGGAGAACAGAATATCTGAACCTGTTGATGTCACCGAACATGCAAATATCTTTGTTGCCTTAGTGGCGAACAAAGGGCAGTTCTGTTTTCGCGAGAACAGGGAAGGCAGGTTATTACAACGCCGAGTAAAACAATAACTGTTACCTCAACATTTGCTTTTCCAATACTTCAGCGCTATAATAACATATGCACCATTAGAAAAACATTGCCTGATTATCAAATTATTATACTGAAGATTTCAAAAGTAAAAGAATGAAATCTACAGGTATTCCACAAAACAGTTGATGGAATAGCTCGCAGTACTTGCTGTCTTTTGCTGTCAAGAAATTTTGAAAACAACTTTAGTCATATGGAGAGGGAAGACTTGTACTACACAAACAGTGACCCCAGAATGACTTCGACACATTAACATGTTTAGCGCCGCCAACGCAAACAATGAGTCACTGCTGATAGCCAATCTGCAGGGTCTTTACATTTGATTATTCATTAAAAGAGAAAAATGTCGTTAGCGTGGGAGACGCTTGTCGTTGACTTTTCTGCGCGCGAGTCAGTTGGCCCGACAGGCGCACTTAAAAAGTACAATGTGCTCGCGGTCGGGCTGGTTAGTGCTAGATAGTTAGTTACTAGGTAAAATCATCACTTTCAAGTGGTGTATAAACAAAACAGTCTCCTCACTAGGCCACTTACAAGAGAGTGTGTAAAGCCCCTGTCACACATTCAGAACCTTCACCCGAACAGAGTTCAAGAGCAGTCTGGCCAGATTTAGGCCACGCCTTCATTTCTATTCGAATTGAATCGAATTTTAGTTAAACTTGAGTCAGATTTGACCTCCGAACACCGCTGGCAAATGTTTTAAACATTTTGAAACATTCGGCTGGCGCAACCGAACAGTAGCCGACCTTGCAGAACACCAGCCGACCGAGCCGACCTTACTCTCGACCTACATTGTACACATAAGCAGGGGTTGGGGGAGTTAAAAGCCAACGCTATGCATTATGAATGTGTTTTCTAATAGAATGTAACTGTGAAGCCCTGTTTGGTTTGTGAGCAAGTAGTTCTCTGATATTGCCTGATATGATGACATCTTAAACTTTGCATTGACGGTAAAAATATGATGATGATGACACGTGCCTGCTAATGCCTAAACTTTGTTTTGTGTCAAATTGTCAATGTTCTACCTGTCTTTTCATGAAGGGGGGCAGGTATATGGGGAATGTAGTTTTCGAAAGGACCAGCTAAAAAATACGTCATCACGTATGGGAAGTTCCAAAGTACAAATATATAATAATTCTTGGCTAAGTAAAATTGCCGCCAAGCTAACAATAAATTTATCACTGAAGAGTAAAATAAGTACATAGAGGTACTAAAAAAAATAGCACAGAAGATTAATATAATCTTCAAGCCATATCTTTAAGTCTTGCGTCACTATTCGTCTTAATGATCCCAAATGCGGGATAATAAACTAAGATAGTAAGGAATATCTATGAACAACTATGAATATCTATGAAAACGTCCATCGTCAAAAACATTAAACGCATATTCCTGAAGGTTTGTTTTTCCATCTGTTGATGTCTACTTTTACCCTGATCTATCAGATAATTGGCATTGCCATCCTGGCCATCGGCATCTGGCTCCGCGTGGACGCGAACATTTCAAAGGTTGTGGCTGGAGAGATCGACCTGGGGTTCTTCTACACGGCCTGCTATGTGCTGATCGTGGCCGGCGCCTTCACCATGGTGGTCGGCTTCCTGGGCTGCTGGGGCGCCGTCAAGGAGAACAGGCTCTTCCTGCTGCTGGTGGGTAGCTGAGGGAGCCTTTGGGTCCGGTTACAAACGTCGTACGATCGCAAAATTTAAGGCATTAGGATAGCCGCCCAATAGAATTCAGCTGCCTTGTTACGAAAAAGGCTGCCTTTAGATCCTTGTCGTAGTTTTGTCAACATAGCCTGCTTGAAAATTTTATGAATCAAAATCGTACGTAGGGACATCATTATCTAGGATGAAGATATCTGTATCATGTTTGTAATGTAACATAGCTATTTCTTTTGTTCCAAACGTTTATACCTGTGAATCAAAGATTTATGTTAAGGTAAAAGCAGGGGATGTTCACAAAGCATACTGTGAAAACTGTAACTGCAGAGGTCCATGGATGTGGAGTTTCCGGGGGGTGTATGTCTATGAAGTACTGAAAGTGCTTTTGTTCCCCCCACAGTTCGCCATTTTGATTGGACTGCTCGTGATTTTGGAGTTCGTTGCCGGGATCCTGGCAGTCGTCTACAGGAACGATGTATGTTTGAAAATTCTGTAATGCTTTTCTCATTTTTCAACTTTGTAATGAAAGGTATTTGTTTTGAGGCAGTGGATAATATGGTTTCAATGACAAAAATGTAGAACGAAGCGGGACAGGAATTATTGCGATTATAAAAGTAGATATTTTGCTTTAGCCTATTCTTTGTGACATTTGATGAAAAGAATTCCCAAAATTATGTATATTAAATCTAACGTTTGCGTTCTTTAGCTGGACAAATGGGTCACCGACGCCGTTAACAAGGCGTTGGACGGTGAGAAGGTGAACGACAAGAACCCAGATTTCCGGGCATTTGTGCAGGAACTTCAGGAACAGGTATTTAAAATCTTCTTTATAGCATCATCTGAATTGCCTTAAGTGCCATGAAATGCCATTCCTCCTGTATCATGTAAAGTAAGGTTCTTCTAACATAACATTAATAAAGTCCTATAACACATTCAACACACAGGCACTGTTCAGCACTTTGCTGATCGGGATGTCATAATGATTTTTAAACGCCCAATCTAGTCCTAAAAGTAGCATCACTATTCATTTGATTTCTTCCTTTTACAGTTTACATGCTGCGGTCTGATCAGTACTACCGACTGGACAAACCCGTGTACCCAAGGACAGTGTAAGGCCTGCACTGCTGGAAATGATTGTGTAACGGCCACAGGATGTACTCCCGTACAGACCGTACACAAGGTTGGTCATCAGTTTTACTCTTAAGCTTACGTCTAGTCTTCCCTGTACTCATAGCTAAGTTTGCCTGTGACCGAGTTCTTAATGTCTTTGTCCTTCCTAATACTTGGTCGCATTGAAGCTCAATCTAATTGTTTTCAATTATCATCGATGATGAAAGTCATCAGCATACTCTCATAATGCATTGTAAATAGTGAAAAGTTACGACAGATGAATAGAAATGTCTTTTGAATCTGTTTTCTAACATATTTTCATTCTTATAGCCTTGTGTGTCCAAACTAAACAAGTTCCTTGCGGACAACATCATCATTGTGGGAGGCGTTGGACTCGCATTTGCCTTTCTACAGGTATGTACATTCGGTCGATTGAAGAGAAACATGGAAATGATTCTAGTGAAAAATATTAACAGAAATACCTTAGTCCCTGGTTTGTGAAACTTTTGGTCATTCAGTGCAAAGGTATGTTAAGAATGAAGATCTATTAATTGTAATGTAACCTTATTTCTACCAATCAGAAGACAACCAAAAAAAACAACAACAATGCACTCTACAGAGCATCACAATAAAGAACGAGTTTGTTTAGATGAAGAATGTCATGTGTGTGTGTGTGCACAAGTATATGAGAAATGCCCCTTTAATACTGGAATATATATGAAAATCTTAATCAAATCAGCAAAATCATTTTCACACCAAAGTTAATCTCTGTAGAGGCATTTCTTTATTTGTCACACAAAACATTACAGAGACAATAAGGGCAGCGATGGCTGATTGTCGACACCTCACATGAGATACAAAATGTTGTAGAGCAGCATCCGATTGCTTGAACCTGTTAACACAAATCTGTTTCTGTGTTTTAGATCGTTGGAATCGTGTTCGCCTGTATCCTGCGGCGGAACCTGGACGAGTCCTCGTCCAACGTGGCCTAGATCTCCTGCAGCTCTGAAACACTGGATAATCACTGCAGTAAACTGATTTCTAACCATGTTCGCATCAGCAATCCATCTTTTATAAACCGTGCGCATTGATGTCACTAGTAGTGAATTTACTTCTGAGAATTCTATGTCGTGGACAGCTTTATTGCAATTTTTGCTTTGTATTACAGTTTCGCATTTAGCATTGACCTGTATAAGAAGTATAACTAAGGGAAAACTTTATTTTTCAATGAAGAGAATTTGATCTATTGACTACGTAAATGAAGGTTTGAGCTCCCGGTAGATGTCTCTATGTTTGTATAATTCTATAATTCTGACCATATATCGGTAAGTCATCTTGAAATAACTTTTTTGATAGCAATTTAATTCCTGTTTGTTTGACTAGTGGTATATGTGGGAATACATTTCGATTTCTTGTTTCCTTTTTTGACGTGTGGAAAGTTTGGTTACTTTTTTTTTGCAAAATCGGTCAGCCGACTGTAATGCACGTGCCCAGTATGTTACAACTTTGTAAAATAGCCCGATTTTTAGTATCACAGCACTAGAGCTTAGCGTTCCAATGTGCGTCAGCCATCTTTTCGTGTTTTGATTCAAAACTCTGTATCACATAAATTTAAGAACAATGTCCATTGTCTGTACATTCTTTTGTTCTGAAATAAAATCTGCAATGCTTGAAACCGTTGCGTGGTTATGAGTGTGACGTAAACAAGTCAGAAGTAAAGAAATTCCGCACATGACGTTATACAGAAAACAAACTCTTATTATTTACAATATCTACACATTACGTTAGCGAGCCGTGATGTACTTTGTTTATTTGGACCTCTCAGGTTTCTAAAGATAATCCATAAGGCTGGATTATACCAGAAGAAAGGCTTCATCACAGTAGATTACTTTTGAGTTACGTCAAAAATGACCCCCATGCGATGGTCAATTTAACCTCGTCATCCGCCTGCACTTTGACACAAAAGTATGCAACGGTCCCTTTCTAATGCCGCAAACCCAGCATTGATAGCTCTGTTTAGATAATGACGTCATGACCCTCAGTATAGATTACTCAGGCCAATCCTTTGTGAACCACACCCAACACTCCCACACAACTGGGCTACGTCCCACCTGCGTTGCCAGGCAACAGTCACGTGATAAGTACGTGGGCGTGGGCAGGTATTTCAACCCTACACCTTACGTTCACACAGCTGTCTCACTAACGGGACACACCTAAAAGTCGAGCGTCTTGGCTGTAGTATATCCAACAAAACGAGCTGGTCATAAAAGTCGTCTGATTCAAGATGGCGGACGGTTGCTGTGGGAAGTGCTCAACCTGATATTTTGGGTAAGTTGCTGACTTCATATTTCTAGGGATCACATGTACAATGTGTATGTTACGTGAGAAATACACTGGCTAGTACTGTGTGTATGGGGGAGCATATACGGTTGTAGATCTGGGAAATGCTGTTTTAGTGGTTAACAGAATGATTGTTGGGATAATTAGGTTACTTGCAGGGGTGAGCACGAGTTAAACGATTACGTATCAATGAATGTAAACACCATAGCCATCCACTCTCCATGTGTATATAACACTCTATCGCCCTCCGGCGTCTTTTGAATAACAGCACCGCAATACTTCTGTAGAACGGTAAATCTTAGAGTCTTTAGCAACCGTTGACCGTTCTAGGAATGCACCTAATAGTATGTAGATCTTAGTTTGGAACGTTTTTTTCGAATTCCATGTAAGGAAGAGTAAATACATTCAGAAATTCAGTCGAGTTGTTTAAACACCAATTATCTAAACATTGACGCAACGGAGACTAAAAATGCCCAAGCTATAGCTTTGACCTGTTTCAGGGAAAGAATCAAAGAATTTTCCCTTTTCGACCTGTTTAGCACGGTACGGTGAACATGAATGGGTAACCCGGTAAGGCAAATAGAGAGTACGAATGGTCTGTTTGGCGAGCCTGGCTTACTCAGCTACATGTATATGAATCCGCATGTGTTACGCCATTTTAAAAGTGCCATTGAGATGTGTGCACCATGTGTGCGTATTCACACCCACCGTCCCAGCAGACCTTCAACTGCACAATTCAGACAAAAACCAGGCTATAACATATTCAATCTTGCATTTAGGATACGTTCGCGAGCTAGCAGCATTTAGTGTTGCCCAAGTCGGTTGGGAGAAAAAAAAATAAAACCATCTTTCCATTTCCATTCTATGTTCAGAGAGATAGAAAGAGAGAGAGTGAGAGAGAGCTAGAGAGGGACATGAAGGGAAATGGAGACAGAACACCACACTCCCTCCTCTCATGTCTCTAGATTTCTGAAAGATTCTATCCAACACAATCACATGACTGTTTGGTCTTTCTTGTGCTCGTACTTCAACTGTTTTCATAGGCTGACTTTACACTGTATGCCGTGTTATATTGTTATGAGGCCTTATCAAGTCATGTCCCCTTGAGAGGCGACATCTTGTCAGCCCCTGTGCGGTATTATCTCGCTGTTTGTGTAACAGGTGTTGTTGACGGGGGTAATAGGTGATCTCGGATCGGGGGTTACGGTTGTGGGAAAATGCTGGCCACAGCTGGCTAATCCAAAGATAACACGGACATAACACAGTAGCAAACGTCTTTTCACATCGATAAACCTTAAAGAGAACGACTGCTTAGTAATACAATATTGCATCTCAACGTATTGATGATATGTTTAGCTCTGAGTAAATGGTAATCTCAACGTAATACGGGATACGTCCCAGTATTAGCCTAACGTTACTCAAACTTGCATAATCACTACCTTCTTCTGATCTTGACTGTTACTATTGGTAAAATCCATATTCGTACGCTTTTCACAGAATTTGATTTGTAAACTAATGACTGAGGTTTAGGCAAAAAAAGTGGGATGCTAATGTAGAATAATTCACTGGAAATCTTTTATTTACTATGAATTTTAATCTCAACAAAACGGAACAAATCCATTTATTCTACAGTATACGGCCACAGTGTTATTTCAGACTTCAACAACCGTCGTCCCTTACAGTTAAATGTCTTCACATTTGTGGAGGGGGTTCCCAAACCCGGATGGCTATACTTCAGCTCACCCCATCCAAATCAGATTTTATTCAAATGATATTTAATACAGAGGGTCTTTTCCAAAGGACAAATTGGACAAATTGAGTTAATTAAACTTGATTAGTGACCTAAATCAAACACTGACTGCAAAGAACACCCCTTAGACAAACATGGGCGGGAGCCGAAATAGGCGGGTCGTGTACCCATGTCAATTATAAGGGGGTGGGTGATGTGTTAGTCTATGCTTATGTTTTGAAGCTGTACCGGTACCCTTATCATTTCACGTGAATACACTGGGAATTTATAGGTAATGTTTGTACAAGCAACCGTACGTTCTCCGATTTTGGGAAAAAGGAAGAACATTTTAAGAAAAGGGAATGACCTGTCAATGGCGAAACCCCCTGGTGTAAATATACTGACAGACTGTGTTTGCTACGGCCCTCCCCAATGTATTTGTCGATCCCACGCGAACTGGTCAGCCATTCAGAAACAATGAATAGATGGACAAGAAACATGTACGAGGGTGGGGGAGAGAAAAATAAGGAGGGATGAAAGAAAACAGAGCCATACGGTGATAGCCCTATTCACGTGGTCACGCGAGATTTCTTCGGTAATCTCGTACGGTTGACCTCGCCTTGAAAAGGCATTTGCGGACAATGTATAATGGTGGGATTGTGAATAAACTTTTGAATGGACAAACGTAATATGACCACATAAACCGGCAATGAGTCATACGACATGTACGTCAAAAGGTTCTGATAAATCAAAAATGTGTTTCAGCTACATGTATTTTACGAGCCTCTACCAGGCTTCAGAAGCGGCTGGAAAGAGTCTTTTGGCCAAATAGACAGATAACATGCTAGAGGAGTTAGTCTTCTAAAGGAGCACATTTGCCGCTTTCTTAGCCAGGTAGAGGCTAGTATCTTACACTTGAGGGCTTCTTAAAGTTGGCATATCATTCTATGATATGTTTGGTTTTCACAATAGAGATACTAATACTATCAACTTCAGTTATCATCGTTATCATCTCGTATTGACTTTGTATATTCCTGTGGACAAAACGAGCTTATTAGTCCTTGTTCTGATACACAACTGTTACAGCTCGCTGGAATCGGCCTGTTGGCGTTTGGAATCTGGCTGCGACTGGACAATGACATCGCAAAGATCGTCTCGCTGGACCTGCCCTGGTTCTACAACGCCACCTACGTGATGATGGGGGTGGGGGGCTTCACCATGATCATGGGATTCCTGGGCTGCTGCGGCGCCATGAAGGAGAACAAGTGCATGCTAACAATGGTAGGTGATTGGTCACTGCGTTCATGACGTCATGATGACGTGATAACACTGCAGGTAGTTTCATTCATGTAAATTATGTAATTCAATTAACAGTTATCTTATACTGAATGGTAGATCGTGTGATATCTTTTGGTATCGTGTGATATTGTGGGATTCTACGGTATTAGAGTGCCGTTCAAGTACACTTAACGTAATTAAACACAATCAGAAAACCAACGTTCAAGATATCACCAATAGAACATGATCTTTGAAAGTGTCGTATTTCTTTTTCTTTCAGTACACCATTTGCCTTGGCCTTGTTTTCATCGCTGAAATCGCAGGTGGTGTTGTAGCATTTGTCTACAGGAATAATGTAAGTATATCGGAACAACCAAATCCACGATACCTAGCTTGGACAATCAGTTCCGTTTCGTATGAGAGAGATGCAATTGATACTAATGTGTTATTGTCATATTAGATATTAATACAGATAACGTTATAACGACCGAAGATTTCTCCTGTCTACAGCTGAACACGTGGGTTGATGAGGCTTTCTCAGGGGTTCTTAACGGCAACCAAATTGAGTCCCTGTCGCAGGACACAAGGGAGGCAATCATCACCCTTCAGACACAGGTAAGGCAACCTCACAATGTCATAGATACTAATGATACTAATTGTTGCAAGATTCGTTTAAATGTAGTCTAGTGCGTTCGTCATGACTTGAACTAGTAAAGATACCCTTTATATGAATGACAAACTTGCATGGATAGACCAAACCTTTTTGATTAAATCCAGTATCTAGTTTACATGCGTTGAAATTAGAGTGCATTCTCCCATGTAGATGTCTACTGAACGAAAGTCTCAGCTTTGGACATCGTTTTTGAAGAGGTGTTGTGCATCTCGTTTATGATTAATGATGAGCAATCCACCTTTTTTCCCGTGTAGTTCACGTGCTGTGGTCTGACCACACCCGACAACTGGGCCAACCCTGGCGCCCAAAGCAGCTGTCCATGCCCCGCGGCTGATCAGGGAACCAACAAGTGTGTACTGATCAGCGGCACCGAGTACAGGCTGGTGAGGACTTCTCATGTGTTATTCCCATTCTGTCTTTAGATCCTAGTTCAAACACTATAAAACAAAGGCCGACATGACCCAGTAGTTTAACTCAAAGTGGAGTTATATATCCAGCAGTAGGCATTGTAATATTCTATTGGCCAGAAACGCTACTAAAATCTATGAGAAATACACTAGGTAGATGAACAGAGTTGCTAAACATTGTAACGAAGAGAGTTAACAGTTCATCATTATCGTGACTCTTTTACCATTCTCCCAATCACGAGAAAACTGTTCTCCCCAAAGTTAAAAACGTAAGGTGGAATCGTCTAGGAAAATGAAACTGGTCGTTTTGAAACTCTGAGTAGATGGACACTCCTATAGAATTTTGCAATATAAAGCAAAAGTTGTATGACAAGTGTAACAGTTAGTACAATATCTGTGTTTCAGTCTTGTGTGGACGAACTGAAGTTGTATCTGGAGCAGAACATCATCATTGTTGGAGCAGTGGTCTTAGCGGTCGCTGCTGTAGAGGTAAGGTCATGATTGATTATGGTTATAATCAATTGTTTGTGACTAGTAGAAGCGATAACAATCATGTTACACCACAAGTCAAGGTGCATTCAGATGCAGATGTTGATGATAATGACGTAGAACCCCAGGTAAGAAAATCATCTTCAAGAACTCAAAAGACATCTGATCCGGAATAAAATGATACCTTCTGATTTAGTTCAAATGGCCAAGTGCAAAGATGGTAAATACCATGACGATGAACCCTGTTCACAACATTTCATACTTATATTATACTCACCACAACTTCCAAACGTTTAAAAACGAAAAGAAAACTACAACACTGTAAACCTCACAAAACCGACTCATTGCAGAAAAAGTGGGATACTTCGTCTTCCCGAAAGTTTATATTGTATCCCGTAGCAATTTTTAGAATAGTCACTTGCCCCACTGTTTGTATACTCTATACATTGTGTCTTGTTGCAATTAGCCCACTGGCATGAATTTGCAAATAAACTTCTATTTTTTTTCTTCATACTACAGGTCTTTGGGATCATCTTCGCATGCGTACTGTTGCGACAGGCGGACAAGGAGACCAGCGGTATCGCCTAACCTCGTACTGGTTCCATCACTGCTTCTGCTTGATGCCGTAGGACCATATGTACAGTTTATGACATCGATCTAGGAAATTTTAAACAATAAAAAAGGCGAAGATGCTAGATCAGAAATATCAGGGCCTTGCTAGTCAAGGCTTTGTGCTGACACCATAAGAGGAAAGCCACGTCTAGTAGTAGCACAATAGCCACTAGAGTTCAAACTTGCACATTGTTAATGTATTTTCATTCTTTATCATATGTTTTACTGCATTCAATACATATAAACATTACCTCATGTGCAAATTGCTTCTGTTCTGCAAATGATGTCATTTCTCACTGCAGAGATATACATGTATGTTCATATTATATTTAGTACATCTGTGTCTCGTATTCAGTTCTAGTCGATTTGTTTTCCATTTTGTAACAACTAAACAAATATATCAGAGAACATGGTGTAGGGGGTATTAATGTGCCCAATGTTATGATAGCATGTTGTCCTTAGGCCTGGCCAGTTTAAGAAACATTTCACTTTCTATTTTCGAATACTTGTTATTATGTTAGTACTGAATGTCACAACTCAGGCAAAGTGATATAAAACGAAAGCTGCACTGAATGACTCTTTTTGAGCGTGTCTGTGTGTGTGTGCGTGTGTGTTTGTGTTTCTTTGTGTGTGTGTGTGTGTGTGTGCGTGCGTGCGTGTGTGTGTGTGTGTGTGTGTGTGTGTGTGCGTGCGTGCGTGCGTGCGTGCGTGCGTGCGTGTGTGTGTGTGTGTGTGTGTTGTTGTAATATTAACCGCAGATAGCAACACCCCTCCTACTCAGTCTGTAACAGACTAGTCCGTATCTGAATATTAAGTGGCTCAGGATATTGGACAGACTCTAGCTCCATCTCTTTCTGGCCGGACCCTCAGACTGAGCACACGTACGATGTATCTCTACTAACCCTTCCGGATAAAAGGATAAAACTAGCTTCAAAGGCAGTATTAAGTCTCTGTCACAGTCAGTAATCAAGGATAGGACTACAGCATGTGTGTGTGTGTGTGTGTGTGTGTGTGTGTGTGTGTGTGTGTGTGTGTGTGTGTGTGTGTGTGTGTGTGTGTGTGTGTGTCTGTGTCTGTGTCTGTGTGTCTGTGTGTGTGCGTGTGTGCACGTGCGCGTGTATGTGTATGTATGTACATGTCTGTTTGTATGTCTGAGTTTGGCTGTGTGTGTGTATGTGTGTATGAGAGTGTGCATGTGTCTGTGTGCGTGTGCGAGTTTGTGTGTGGGAGTGAGTGTGTTTATGTGAGTGTATGTGTGTGTCGGTGTGTGTGTGTGTGTATGTTGTGTGCTTCTCTCCCTATTCCATGTATAGCAACTAAAAATAACACTGCTCATTGACAACTAGATTTAGAATGAGTGCGTCAGCTTGGCACCTGTGTCCTCTAAATTAAACCTCCGTTTACATTAAAAAGACCGGAACTCCTACATCAATATGCCTGAACCATATTGCGCGCGATACCAACAAGCTGTGCATATGCCTATTGAGGTCGCCAGGGGACGCCGTTGCATAACGTACCGTCTGGTTCAAACATGTACACTTGTTGCTACACTGGCAAAACGTATTACCTAGTCCTTGCAAAATGCACCAGCTGCCATAAGAACCTTCCGAGGTTTCTTGCGAGAATTTGTCTGTTTTGCAAAATGTGTTAATGACCGACAGAAAAGTATGTTACGATACCACAGAAGGCGGTGACTTTCAAAAATGTGGTGAAAATTGAGTCATTATATTACGTCCAAGAGTAATGTATTTATCTTATATCAAAACTGCCACATGGCCATACATTGCAGTTCGGTAGATGCTTTGGTCGTCCTTGTATATGACGTTTATCAATAGAACCTGAAAGGGATCAACACTATTACAGTTCTGTTTGCCGAAAAAATTAGTCAGATGTGTGTTTGCCAGTCGTTCATTGTCCTCCTCCCTTCATTTACAACCTGTTCCTGTTACAGTCTGGTACAAAGCAGGTTCTAGAAGTGATCACGTGACCTCTTCTCGCGGTCCCCTGTTTGTCAACCGTGTTGACAGAAAAGGTGAAGTCACAGCGAAGTTGGTTAAACTTTAACTCATTCAACCGTTAGCGTCCCGCCATTTTCTCTCCTGCCAGAAAAAAAGTCGTTTGAAACAAGATGGTGGCCAGCAATACGATTAAGTATTTCTTGTT
Organism: Branchiostoma floridae x Branchiostoma japonicum; assembly: GCA_013266295.2. NCBI lineage: Eukaryota > Metazoa > Chordata > Leptocardii > Amphioxiformes > Branchiostomatidae > Branchiostoma > Branchiostoma floridae x Branchiostoma japonicum. The sequence goes on from CM023824.1 coordinate 7,505,001, forward strand.
CGCGTTCAACTTCTTGTGCTGGGTAAGTAGAGAACGAGTTTGATTCTGTGTGTGTTCGTCCTGTTGTGTGCATTATATGTTCTTTTCATCATGAAGGACAGCTAACGGTAAGTGTGCACATCCATGCAGCCGTGGAGGCCTTGAGCAAATAAGGACCCCATGCTTTTTTTGTCGATGATGGCATTTGATAGAAGTTTTCAACAAGAATTTTGGTGCTTTTATTGCTCTTCTTGTGCTTACAAGATGTTGTGCAGTTTTCTGACACGGTGCAGTCGTTTTATGTTGAGAAACTAAACTGGGAAAAGCTGTCGTTTGAGCTGTATTTGAATATTACGCAAGGTACATGTATAAACCAATGGTGGGTGGGGGGCGTTATGTCTTGCTACATTAGTTGCATGGCTCCTGGTGCTTGTCTTACCTTGTTCTATCCTTTTGAAACTCCATTAACTGATCAGCCTAGAAAAGGACTTTTTGTATGTTAGACTATCGAGTTACAGCGAATTTGAAAGCGTCGCCGAATGGTGCATTTGAAATAATCCTTAGCGCAAACTTTGTAAACTAGATAAGTGTTAACCCAAAGCAAGGTAATTTTTGTAGAATAATCGAAATCTATGCTGTGTCTGTTTATAACAGATGTTTTGTAAAGAAATGAAATAGAATATTGAGAATGTATTTTGAGGAAAGTGACGAAAGGCAGACCATAATTCAGCAAAAAGCCACTTTCTTACGTGTAGTGCATAATTATATAGAGATTAGTCTTTTCATCTGAGTAATTAGAACAGTGAATAGTTTAATTACACGCACCCATTTTGCGCTTGTAGTGTATCACTGTATGTTGTGCCGTCCTGTGCATAGTCTGTTAGTTGACCTAAGTCAAATAAATAGGAGGCTAGACGTCTTACACAAGGGCCAATAATGTCTACCTCAACGGTGTGTCAAGGATAAAAGTTAATAAGTAATCTTACGTCTTAGGCTAACTCGTCCTGCATGCAACATTGTCTAACTTGTACTTATAAAGAACTGTTCACAGCGTCTCTTGATTTGGGTCAAATGCTACCTTTTGATTTTTGTGAACGAAATAGATAACAGTGCGCACATGTACGTGTACGTATCTGTCTAGTCTCATCACACATACAGTACATTTCATAGATCTATGGCCCCTTGAGTATCTATGGGAATTATTGATAACAAAAGATATTTAGAACATTGCAGGGGATAAAAAGACAGACCATAAATCGATTACAATTCAGGCGTACCGTTGATGAAAGGTCATAAGGGGCAGACAGGTCAAAGGTCATAACCGAACTGTAGTTTACGGACGTAAACAGGCGCCATGGTAGGAGCTCTTGATTCAACACAACTGTGTGGATAGGGACATGCTTTAGATCGAACGGACGGTGCAATATCCAAATCACCCATACCCTTTCTGTACATGTATATGTAATACTATGTAGAACAGCTTCAAATTTCAACAAGCAGCTTACATATCATTTGACCGATGGGCCATTAACTTTTCTTGATCAAATGCTTTTGCAAAATCTACAAAGGGTCGTACGCGCAATAGCATTGTAGTACTAAAATGTTCATTTTCAAACAGTTCAAGTGTCAGGAACCAAGACACTCAACTTAAAATCTGTATAAAGCGACGTCACGTATAACCAACATTTGCCCTACACCGTCTATCTTGGAGTCTATAGTCAACCTACTCGTCCGTCTCAAAACTTGTACCCGAAATACGACCGTTTCAAAAGTGTAGCGAGGACGTTCAAACTGATCTCTTAATACAAATACAAATACAAATACAAGTAGTATAAGATTGTAAACAAGCTTTTGTTTCGTCCCCAGATTGCCGGGTTGGGCCTGTTCGCCATCGGCATCTGGCTGCGGGTGGACCCGGCTCTGGCCCCGGTGGTGACGTTACAGCTGGGCTGGTTCTACTCGGCTGTCTACGTCATCATCATCGTCGGTGTCGTCACCATCGCCATCGGCTTCCTGGGCTGCTGCGGCGCCATGAGGGAGAGCTCCACGCTCCTCAAGGCAGTGAGTTGATTGATGGATTTATCGATTGATTGATTGATTGATTGATTTGAACATCAAACACTGGTTTATTATAGACAAAATATGCTTCTGATGAAACTTCACTTCAACTTGTTCTGTTAAAATCTCTATCATTTTCACACCATGTATAGTGGGTGAAAGATTTGTAAACTAAAAATATATCTAATTTTTAACAGTCATGTTGATTGTTGATTCTATTCGTGCACCTTCTTTGCTACCTTCGTAAACTTCATGTTTGCTGTTTGCTGTTCCGTACTGTGCAATTATGTTTAGCGATGAGAATCTCTGTGCCTTTTTAAATGTTTTGACATGACTTGCATAGATGTACTTTGTTTGCATATGACTACATTAATGTACCAAACATGAACTTAAAATAGAAAATCTATGACTGTTAAATCAAATTGAAATTTGAAACCATAGGTGGTTATGAAGAAAAGACGACAGGTAATCATTTCATTTTTTTTCGCCAGTACGTTGCTCTCCTTGCCTTGATGTTCATCTTGGAAGTGATAGCAGGCATCCTGGGATGGGTGTACAGGAATGAGGTATGTTGACACGGAGTTAATCTGGGAAATTGGGTAAACGATTACATGAAATGTGCCTTGGCTATCAAGTTATAGATGCCTTGTACATGCCCATGTGGACAGATACTGTAAAGGAGGTATTAAACCGTTAAACTAAACCATTGAGTGCTGCTCGGAATAACTGCCTGGCGGATACTGGATGAACTCCATAACGCACTCAGTTGAGGTCGGTGTGTTGTGCAGTACACGTCGTACCTGGTAGACGGTGCAACAACAATTCTCGGGGGGACTCGCAGCACAACAGAAGTGCGCATGCGTAATACCTCTCGAAAACATCTAAAAAGATAAATTGACTTCTTTCAGAGCCTGGCATTCATTGCTGTTGTACCTTTTTTGGGGTTATCAATCCATTGGGGGCTTTACGATGTTGCCCGTACAGCCCCTTCACTATCAATCTTTTTATATACAATGGTGAGGGATAAAATTGTAATGGTCGATGTTGCTCTGAAGCCAAGTGTATGATCTACTCCTCAATGGCGAGGTGTCGTAAATGTTTTTAGGTGCATCTTAAGTCAGTTGCCTCTTCTCAATTTTCATCAAAATTAAACATAGCATCTTACGAAGTGTTCGGCTAGGTTCGGTTGCGGCTACTGTTCAGCTGCGCCGGCCGAATGTTTTAGAATATTTAAAACATTCTGGTGTAGACGTGAGGTTTAGGCCCCGTTCATACGAATGCGCGTAAAGCGCTTTCGATGTGGTTTGGCCGGATTCTGGATTCATGTGGCTCCATCTGAACGCTCCGAATCGCATTGAAAGCGCCTCGATCCCAAACCACATCTGGATGTGGTTTCAAACCGCCTTGACTAGATCGCGATTTGCGTCTGAACGCGCCGAAGCGCTTTCATCAGGTTTACTTTGCATATCAACCCGGTCATTGACCTTGGGGTCCGCAAATAACAAGTGTCGGCGTCGGCAACGAATTCTTACAAGGGCCACCCGTAGCCTGCGTCTCCTTCGTACTCCTCTGAGCCGGTTGCAAGCGATTATCCATAAAAAAACACGACAACTTCTAGGGCATGATGCACTTTCACCCCTAACCTCTAACATTGGCAAGACGCCACCTTGCGTGTTTTCATCAAACAACAATGAATGTAGTTTAGGCGAATCGTTCTCGGGCACGGTTTAGAAGGAACGTGTGGCACGTGGACCAGATGTGAGGAATGTGGTTTGCCCGAATCGAGCTCAACGCGCATCCGTATGAACGGGGCCTTAGTCACGGTTGGCTGGTGGTTGACTGGTGTTTGGGAGTAGGTCGGGGCGTGGTTGGCAGTCAAATTTGACTCAAATGTAACTCAAATTCGATTCGATTCGTATAGAAGGGTAAGGGTGGCCTAAATCTGGTCAGACTTCAGCCAACCTTGGTCGGCTGGTGTCCGGGGGAAGGTTCGGAATGTGTGACAGAGGCTTAACACTCCGTCTAATACAAACCCTAATCTGCAGCTTGACCGGTGGATCCGAGATTCCTTCAGCCGGACCTTCAACGGAAGGTTCATCGATGAGTTCTCGGACGACTTCCAAGACGCCGTGGTGTACTTTCAGAGAAGGGTGAGCTCCTTAAGATTTTACCCTCAATTTTACATAACCGTGCACGTGCTGCAAACTTTTTCAATAAATGACAGATTCTTTGTGTTCATGTTTTTAATGTTTGTTCTAAAGAGGCAAAAAACACAGCTTCATGCGTAAGTCTCAAGTGCCAAAACCTCTGGATGTAAAAGAACCCAACACACTTATTGAGAAAAGTTAGAGTGATCCGATCGCGATGTGTTTGACTATAAACGCGAGCTGTAGCGAAGCCACATTGCACTTATCTAGTAGCTACTTGCAAATGCATCGTGCTTCACCTCAGATGAGGATGCACTGCTATATCTTACTATTTACATGTATTGCGTTCCTTTCCTAGATGGACTGCTGTGGGTTGAACACGCCCGAGGACTGGGAGGAATGGCAGACAGTGGACAGCTGTGTTTGCCCCATCGACCGCTACGTCAACCAGTACGACTGGACCGAGAAGTGCCAGGAGGACAGAAACGACCGCACCCAAAGCGTCTACAAGGTAAGTCTTCTCCTTGATCTTCTCTTAAGCCTCTACCAGTCTCCGGGAAGCAGCTGGAAAGTACAATGGAGCGGCAAACTGTACTCTCTAGCGGACCAACTCCCCTGGCATGATATCAGCCTATTTGGCCCACTTCTACTATTTCCAGTCGCTTCGCGGAGCCTGGTAGAGACTAAGTCTTCTCTGCCACTGAGTAAAACAAGTCAGCCCTTCTCCTCTAATCTTTGTAGGAAACTAACTTTTACTGACACAGAGAGAGAGAGAGAAAGAGTTGTTAAGTCATTGGAGGAAAGAAAAGAAGAGAAGGGAATAGAATGAATAGAGGGAAGGAAGAATGGAATACAAAGAAAAATGACGGAAAGGTCAAGTACATCAAATACATGTTTAGTACTGCTTTCTTTATTTCTTGTTACAAAATGTAACATCTCTGTTACCTCTGACCTTAGTCGTGCTGGGACAACATCTCCCTCTGGCTGAAGAACCACATCATCGTCATCGGGATCGTCGGGTTTGCCGTTGCCCTCGTGCAGGTTTGTAACGTCCCCTTTTTATTGATTAGTTTCACCATCTTTTTTATGTTATTGCATAAAATCTGATAAAATCTAGATCTCTTGCCACGTTAGGGCAGCGGGGTAGGACACAGCAGTAAGAAATAGCAAGCTGTCTTCTATAAGAATCTATGATGACAACAAGCTATACATGCAATATTTAGAATCATGAAATCTTGACACTTTTCAAAACTGAGATACCGGTGTTCATTACTGGACTCTTTGGCCTTTAAATAGAGCTGGACCGAGCTAGTAATACGAGTCACGGGAATACACTCCTCCCCCACTTCCCCACTTCCCCCTCTCCCCCCTCTCCCGTGTATATTCCACATGTGCATGGTCTTCCTCATGATATCTTGTAGTGTCTGGGCATCTATTGTGGAATCAAGATGATTCGACAGTTCGACAAGGGTGGTGATGACGGGTTCCTGTCACGCATCAAGTCTCCAATAAAAGCCAAGAAAGCAAAGAAAGAAGTTCCCCTTGAGACTGTCACCACGCCCAAGGACGAGGGGGAGTCTTTGGTAAAGGAAAAAGAACAACCCCCGCCCAAAGAGCCCGAGGTCGAGGCGGCGGTGACGACGAAAGAGCCATCGGCGCCGGCTGAAGAGACCGAGCCCTTGTCGCCGGCCTCGGCACCGGCGGAAGAGGCCGAACCCTCGGCGAAGGAGAACGAAGCATGACCCCGGTGCGCGTCGTGTTCACGAGTGCCATTCTGCTGCTTTTGCAACCCTGTGTGTCAGAAACCTTAGCTTTTCCCCGCTTGGCTCACTGCACGAAAAGTTGGATTTACCAATGGTAGCAAATACCAGTAAAGTCGGATAATGTTGACTTTGTAAACAGTACCGGACTTTTGTAGTAAATGGTAGTCAAGTCCGTTGATTTCGGATTTAACAAATGAATGTAATAAATGAAGTACTGGAATTGACTTTCATTTACTACCATTGTAGTTCACAAAGTAAACATTACCCGACTTTACTGGCATTTACTACCATTGGTAAATCCAACGTTTCCTGCAGTGGCTCTTTTGGACAAGCTACATGTACTGTCCTGTGAACTTTCTCTGTATTACGGCATTTCATACACTGTGAACTTGTAGATGCTGCCACTTATAGAGCATTTCTTTTTTATAGTAGCGCTGTTGTCTTATCTGCAGTTGTGTGGCTTAGACCTTTGAGTTTTGAACTCTGAGATTTCTGTTTTCAAGACCCCGGGAAATTCAGAAGCAGATCTATCATACAGCAATAATGATTGTTGCTGTTGAATCTCAGGAATCATTTTAATCATCAACACTCATCGATATGTGTTGCTGATAGCATTGTTGATTCTATGAATCTTTTGATGATGTGGTGATTGTGTGATATGAGTAGATAGTTATTACAACCACATGTTGATCATTCTACTTGATTGTCGTTGACTATCATCTATATATGCAACAAGACAGCGACATTATTCAATCTTTGGAGCAGCTATATTCGATTCATGATGATCGTGTCACTGGATTACTGTTGTTGTGACGTAACAATAATCTACCAAATTGACATTGATTCGGATGATCATGGAAGTTCATTTGTGTTGGTAGTAATCGTAGTACTTTATTTCAACACAAAGGGTACACAAGGATCAAATTCTCAACGACCACTGTCGTCTTCATCAGGATAAAAAGTCTCGTTGAGCTGTGGATAAGGTCACGTGTTTGTAACCGTAGCTCTCGCGAGTTTACGTTCGGAAGTGCTTGGTCATTTTTTATCCTGATGAAGGCGACAGTGGTCGTTGAACATTTGATCCTTGTGTTGAAATTATGTTTAGCATTGTACTGTTGATTCGGAAGGTTTATGTCATGTTTGGGGTTAGAGTATGTAATCATATGAATAACATTGATGAACCAAGACTTTGTTGCTGTGATGTGATAACGGATGAGATTACAAAATCAACTGTGACGTTTTGGCAACATGATGTCTTTGTTGCTGCTTTTGTTGAAACATGACAAATGATATCTTTTTTTTTCTCCAGCTTGTCGGAATTGTTGCCGGTATCATCTTCACTCTCCGTCTGACGAAGAAAGCTGTGGTTGTGTGAGAGCTGTCGCTGAGGACCACCGTCATCCAGATGATCACTATAAGTTTTGAATAACGTGATTATCAAAATGTCTTGAACAGTAGGCTACTAGTAATTTCTTTTAATCATTGGATGTTTTAGAGATAGTGGTTGCTCTCTGCTCTTGAGTTTGTTCACGCTTTTGTTTCAGTTTTATATCCTGACATGGCTTCGCCTTTCATTTCATATTCCAGTTCAAATCCGGTACTGCACAAACCCACCTTAACACTTAGGAATATGGTGTATTCAAATACTTTAGAAGAGTATAACTTTAAAGAATCTAAAATGGAATTTTTCTTTTCTGACTTTTTTTGTGCTACCTGTCGTGATTTGTAAACCATCATTTAAGATGTCACAGTTAGGCCAGTGTATCTAATCTATAATACGTTTGTTTTCTATGATTATGGTGGACGGGTGATGCCAATTAATGAAAATTGTATACTTTTAGGTTGGAGTTTTTAAAGGTTGTCGCTAGTCTGCAGTATTGGTTGAAATGCTATCAGTCGGCAATCCTGTATCGCGAAGATTGTTGCTGTCATTTCCTACCTTAGAAGAACGGCTGTTTTTTTCATAGATTAAGAATCATTTTGATTTTACTAGCATTGTACATAAACAGTTAGACAGTAAGACAAACATTGTCTATTAGATTTGTCACGTCAGGTAATGTAACTATTCCTTACAATTGCCGTAATCGTAATCACGAGTAAAAAAAGTCTTTTTTTGCTTTGTTTCTGACAGAATTAGATAATAAACACAAGAGACTCCGTAATTCGTGTTTTGTTTGATTCTTTATGAAATGTGGACGGTCTATTGTGTTACATGTGTAAAGAGGGGTATAAATTTCTTCTTTTCTATGAAAACCTAGTTTAATTTTGTCAATGTTCTCTCAGGTTTTAGAAGTACTGCAAGTAGGGCCTATCTCTCGCTGCTCCCTTTTCTGGGATCGTTCACCATCACATTGTCACCAAAAACATCACTTACTCACAAATGATTAAAAATGACAGAAGCGGTAAAAAAGGGCAAATGAAATGACAATGTCATCACTATTTATTTAGACTTCTCCAAGATAATGTCAAATCAAGCACAAAACATTCAGGATAATACAGGTTAGAAAACGATTCACTCATGATCAGGACATGCTATCTACAAACAGAATAACAGTTAATTGTTATTTTCATATTGCAATCAGGTAGAAAGAAGAACATCTGTCACCGGTGTTACTGCAATTCAGTTAAGATCACGATTTACAGAAGACAAATGTTTATGATCTTAACATGTGGTCACGTGGTTTTTACCATTTGTCACCATGGTTATTCTATAATAAAAGATGTACACAATCAAAGGTAAAAGTAGGAAATTTACATTATGGTCATTTCTACCGGTTCGACCACTTTGAAGATTGATATAGAGTGTTTAATGAAAAAGTCTAGCTCTAATACGATAACTTTCGTATCCGCTAAGATATTTGGTCTATCCCTCGAATTCTTGACATCTAACTTTCAATAACCACCCTAGCTGTGTTGATATTAATTTTAAACTAATAAAACGTGAATACAAACCCCCTCAGCCCTACATGTATTTTACAACATCTTTACACTGGTTATATAGAATTCGGTTAATAATGATATATGTATATTCTTATTCTCCAACGAAGGGATAAGATGTCAATGTGATCTGCAAACTACACGCTTACCTCTACTTAAAGATACAAAACCATTATGTACTTGAACTATGCATTCAACTATTCATCTAACCCAAATACCTATTAAGTCACAGTGCCCTGTACATTCACCTCTAAATGTTTGAAGATTAAACGTCACCAGCTACACAAGGTTTCGTGTTTACCTGACTAGTTAAATGTTAATGTTATAGTCACACTGATAATTTTGTTACAAACATTTTCACTTTTTCTTTTTACTTTGCTTATGTCATGATGAGCAAATAAACGATGCGCAAAAAATGATGGGGGATTTCAATCCCTACGTCCACTTTGTCTAACAATTGCTATTTAATCTTTCATCATAATTGAACAGTCCTTCGTTTTCTTGTAATTGATGTGAACGGTACTTTCTTGGAAGTCCAGGAAGACTACCGATGGATTTTCTAGCCATAGCAAAGTATATTTCTTTCATTCTTTATTGAGATTGCAGTAAAGTATCATTATCCTGGCTTTTACCATGTTGGAGGCATTGCGGAGAAATGACGTACTTCCGCTACATGACACACTTCCGCTACATGACGTACTTCCGCTACATGACGTAACCTTCCTCCTCTCTCCAGCGTCTGAGTAGGAAACAGGCCCCTACTATAGCCAATATCTGCAGCGACCGACAAAAGCACGCGTTAGTTACTAAACATATACAGGGACATGTAATGTAGTAACATGTTATTTAGTAACGGATCCTTTCTATGATTTGTCACAATGTATGCACTCAAAGCCCGCGTCCCAGTATAAGCACTGGAAAGCGAGTAACGGCGAGACATGGGAAAGGACCGTAAAGAGGATGACACGACAAAGTGAGTAAGTAGTTCGAAACACTGCGCTCGATTGTATTGTGAGATTATCAGCAACCAAATCTGGCACCATTTATTAACAGCACATACTGGTGCACAATATTTGGATAACGTATCCATTGGAACATTAAGCTAACCTGGTGTTAATCAAGTGTCAACAGCTGGAGTCTCAAGTGTCAACAATTGTTGAAGTATTCACCCAGGTCTTTTGAGGACGTTACATATTTTGGTATGTGCTTAAGTGACACATGACAGACCAAGAACCTGACAAAACCGCTAGGTGGCGCCTCGGTTGCAGACGATGTATTTCATCAGTTATCAATATATCATCAAAAGATTACCACGAAAGAATACTCGCACCCACTCAGATGTTCTGGGTTACACTGTACTAGACTGCGACATTAACACATGACCGTTCACCTTAGACAAAGCAATCATGTGTAAGCCTGTTCCATAGAAGATAGAAGTATCTGTCTCTAACGACAAATGACAAAATAAAGTTCGATGGGAAGACGTACCTCCAGGATGCAAATTACCACCAGGATCCCTCCAATGACGAACATGTATTTCCCGACGAAGGCTGAAAACTCATCAACGCATGGCTGAAATAGGGAAAACAGTGAACTAAATCAATGAGATTTATTGCTGGACGATCGTACAATATGTGGCAACAACTATTAAACAACGATACTACAATACTAATACTACCCTATATTTAAAAGTACATTATCGATAGCAGAATATTAGTTACATAATTATTCGTCATGAATGGATGATTTGATAAAAATTTGATAAGAATTTTGATAAATTGATAAGAATTTCAGCATGTATAACGAACAATAAGTGTACAATGAGACTACAGACCATTTAATTCTCAGAACAACATAATTCAGACTAACAGTCTGCGAGTTGTTTAAATAAAGATTGAATGGATTGAATTTAATAATATTACCGTTTTTAATAGCAAGTTCAGTAGTATTTTAATATGCCTTTATGTTGACCACAGCGCAATTCAGGTAACCAGTAAGGTTGCTGCTAGTCTGTTATCTGTAGGTACTGTATATACTGTATATATTCTAAATAAATTTAAACCATTCATCATGATTTGGTCTCGCTTGTCCATATAGACATAGTCCATATGACATATCCATTCACGACTTCTCGAGTTATCCAGAAGGCACAGACACACAAAACCGAAAACACGACCTTCTTGGTGAAGGTATATAACAATCTAGCTGCCTACCTTGTAGACGTACACCTGGTTCCCGTTGTCGTCGTGCGGCACACATTCTCTGTTTCGTATGGCGGGGTCGTTGAAGACGCAGAGGCAGGTGGCACGTGCCTCGCTGCCCAGGGGGTCCTTCCAGTCGTCCTTGCTGTTCAGACCACAGCATGTCAGCTAAAACAAACCAATAAAAACGAACGTGATGTGAATGCGCCAGTGTTATGTTTCGTGCTGATATATGAAGAAAAATTACAAATGATAGATTATGATTTGATAGCTATGTTGTTAAGTGTTGATTCCAGATCTTTAGTATCATCCACAAATATCATCTGAACAAGAAAGTACCGTTTGTTGCTGTCTTCCTTTCTCTATCTACTACATGTACTTACATGTACCTGTACATGTACATGAGTTTACTCGAATGTACCTGGACAGTCAGAAGTTAAAAAGTGGGTATAGCTATATCGTATCCAGAACCGTGCCTGCATATTCTAAGATTAGAGTCATGTGGTTGAAGTGAGTGTTTTTGCTACTTTTTGTGTAAATTTGGTGGTTGGCCCGAGTTGACCTGAGGACAGTGGGCCGAGTTGACCAGATTTGTGATGGGCCGAGTTGGTAATGGTCCGAGTCGTCCTGATCGCATCCCGGACCGTGTCTGAGCATAGTTCTGGATACAACAGTAGCCCTTTGTTGGTCCTGTGTCTATCGTATCGATATCTACGTTAGGTTCCCCGAGACTGTTACTCACGTGTTCTTGCCAGAAGATGAGGAAGCTCTTGTATCTTTCATCGAATCTCTCCAGGGAAGTCCGCTGTCTCAACTGACGCTCAAAGATCCATTTGATCCAAATGTTGATCTGTCAAAGTACAAGGTCATTGTTTTTTCTATATACTTCAAAAATACAATGAATAGTGGTGACACACTCAAGCAATACGCTTATATTCACGTCACCACTAGACATAAAATAAAAATTACATCACCAGACAAAACAATGTAACAATGTAACATGTTCTTTAAAAAATCAGATTGTATTGTTCACCAGCTGTCACAGTATGATAAAATAAAATGTAAAGGTCGACAATGTGCACGTGATCTACTACAACCTTGCGTGATTGTTATTGTAAGACTCGGCAACTTGAAGTGACGTGCCCCCGTTTTTTCTCGCACATTCTCGCGAGAACACTCACCTGACCTGCAAACACGAGCAACAGGATGCCGACCACGAGCTGAACCAGCAGCATTATTGAATTGATGACAGCAAACTGTAAAAAGTTGAAAGCAAAATATGTCCAATTAATGATATATCTATCCATTTTACCTAATATCAAGATCATTTAGAGCATTGGTGATGTCACTGGTGTGTATTGTACTATCAGCAGTTCACTTGCTATAATTTATTATCTCATACATGTACGTAGGATTTAGAGAGAATAACTTTTGGAGTATATTTTTTCTGTTTAAAGAGAATAATTTAGAGATAAAATTTACCGGAAGAGATTTTGTGTCATCACACTATACACATATCATAAACAAAATGAGTAATGGGACCAAAATAACATACTAAGGGCATCCACACTTGAGAGTAAGATTTGAGAAATCGAGACGACGTAGCACTGATATGCAATATGTTACGTACAACTACTTTCATCTCAACTTTCTATCTGTGACATTTTCACTTGTTTTAATTGCTTGGGTTTTTTTCGTGCTCTGTGGTGTTGGGTTACATTTAATATGTAGCAGTACAGAGCTGTAGGGGCTGGTTACCATACACTAGTATATGAATGTGTTTGAGTAATAATAAACAGAGCAGTAGTTTGTTAGGCTAGACCATTTGAAGGTAAACATTATGTATTTACTTTGCAAATGTTACCTTTCTAGTCTACATTGTTTTTTATTTGTTATAAATAAAACAAATATCTTACCGTGGTGAGCATGCACTTGTTGGAAGAGGCCGCCCCGCAGCAGCCACAGAAGGTGATGATCATGAGGTACGCGCCCATGGCCATGAGACAGAACACCGGGATGTACATCTCATCCGAGATGGGGTAAGCTCGGATCATGCGGTAGTACTCAAAACGGAACGTGAGGCCCGCGCACAGAAACAGTGCACCTATAATCTATTATTATGATATAAAAAGAGAAAGAAGAAAAAACATATAAAACTTCTAGATGCAAAGTACAAGACCAATTTTAGTCCTTAAATCGAAAAAAAATAACGATAGATATCGAAGAAAATTGGTATTCATATAGATCATTTCATTTATCCGGTTCATACACAACTTTAAATGGGTCCTACATATATTTATTGACATTGATATGTTGATATCAACATATTCAATAAAACAAGTATTAAGTAGTTATTCTTCGGCAGTGTGGAAAATGACTTGTTTGGATCACTGTCCTCGAAATGAGCTGTTGCACGCAATGTCATTATTTCGATTCAAAAGAGTGTAAAGGTTTTGTATCCATGTTCAATATCTTTACTCGAGCAACATAAATAATAGATAACAAAAAAGAAAGGCACTTAGGTTAGGAACTATTCAATTTCACACCTTAACTACTAGTTTAAAACGTTTGAAACGTTGACATGATACAATGATACAATACAATGAAAGAAATATGTCATGAAATGCAAGACCACAATCTTACGTAAACACACAAATATCTTTACATCCATTACTGCGAAAACGTATTTTTGACAAATTTGGGGAGGAAAATGCTTATTAAAGGTAATAGATCATCGCTATACTACAGGAACTGTTAAACTATTTCATGCAAACGGCGTGGTTGAATCTGAAAACTCGCGTCGTGTAATGATAACCACAAGCACACAGTGGAAACATTAATATTGATGTGCAGAGTTCACCCGAGTGACCTATGGTACCAGTCTGAGCCGGCTGCAGTCAGTGTTGTTACATCGCCTCAGGCGAATTTCTTTCTTTTGTCCGTCCGCCATGTTGGAATGCAGTTTGGCCGACCGCCATTTTGGATAAGGGCAGTGATATTGGGGCCATTGAATCATACTTTATTTTTTCATGCAGACAATGGTTGGATTATGAGCCATGGAAATTAACACTGTCTACACTGTGGACCAGTCAACAGTAAACCAACAGTGCATGGAATACCTTTACAGATATTTTTGCCACATATCATACAGTTATTCTTATCTTTTTTAGTCTGTTATATCAATCAATTCCACCTGACTGCATATTATTAAAAGAGAAGGCGCCGAAAAGTTATCCATGAGTTGGCAGTAAAAATTTACGTTATTTCTGTGACTTTATGATATAGAATATGTGATCACCTACATGTATTAAGATTATAAACATTGTCTCCCTGGGTCTACTGTGCTTCGTGGTCTTAATTACATTGTGATAAACATACAATGTAGTGATTCACAGTGAAAAGATAATAACATGAGAAAAAGTATATAACGTTATAGACAAATATGTCAATGTTTTTGCTAGAGAGTTCCAGATGTATTTCTCTGGCCAGTAAAGTAAGTTCTCTTAGTCGTCATGTAGATATAAAAAAAAAAGACTAGCACTGTTTCTAATTTTTACATGAACAGTCTTAAGTATTTTGAAACCACAGAGCTTTTGTTGTTTCTTTAAACGCCCGTTTTTCTTCACAAAACAAACAGGCGATGTTGTTGTCTTCCTCTGGATTAGTCAGTTGCAAAAGTCGTTGAACCGGTTCTAACTGGGACGGGTCAATTGCCGTAGGCAAGGAATGACCCCTTCTGAACTCTTTCAATGGAAATGTTGTGAATAACGATCTTTATGAATAGTAAATTCCAATTTTTGAGACAGATATACAATGCTAGGCGATAATACAAGCAAAGTTTTCCTGTAAGAACTGTGGATTTTCGTAAACAACAACGAGTGGTAAGACGGGTGGGGCAAACTGACACACGATCCGCCATTTTCCAACATGGCGGTGTCACGCAGACAAAACACGACCTTGTGTTTTCTGCAACCTGTTTGATTTCAGAGGATCACATTTCTCTTCATGCGTTTGGTGCTTATGAATACGGAGTCAACATTAACTCCGCAGAATCGCTACATTAATCATGTCCTAGTTTGAAAATTATTTCAAGGAATGTGCACACTACGGAAAGAGAGTATGAATTGGGCGCCAAGAATTGCAGATTATCTATGTCAAAGTCGTTACGAAAAAAAAAGAATTTCTGAGTCTAGAAGTGTTCTCAGCGTGGTTTTGCTAATATTTGATGAACAAATGACTCAGAAACCATGTCCTAAATGAGTAATTTGTGTGACAAATTGCGCTAAGCTGTTCTCAGATTTAATCCTTGTTATCCCGCAGCGTAGGAAGATTTGTCGACTAATGTATTCCTATTTCATACATACAAGCTGATTTCCAAACTTTTAACGGAATCGTAGATTTCTGTGCTGACCTAAACGTGCGACTGACAGAAACGTGTCTGTATTTCAAACATAATGTAATTACAAAAGTTTTATGTTTCAAAAATGAGTGCATGCACCTTTGACACTAGTATAGCGCACGCCTGTTTTGTCCACAGAAATAAAACTCCCATGATCTTCATTATGCCTCGATTACTATAATTTCTACATGTACGTTAGTTATAAGCCTATTTCTTTACAGTTACACTTTTGGGATACACAATTTCCACGGGGTTGATTTAGGTTTTATTCTCAGATTGCTTTTGATGTTCTACCATAGCTGGACATGTACGTCTCTGTCTTAATTATAGGATTGTCTTGCTGTGATAATAAAATACATGCTCAAATCGTTGAGCATTTAAATTCCTTTTAGGGCTAGGCACATTGTGAGCCTGGCGGATATTGTTGCCCATGCGGTAAGGGATCAGTGAGCATCTGCATAAGTTAACCTGTCCATTTTGGCGCGTCTGATACGAACTTCTATCTTAACATACGTATCTTCCCACACAGACCTAAAGATGCGTGAGTGTCTATAGACTAGTGTTGAAACGTGAATGGAGTACAAGGCAGGGCTAAACGTAGTAAAGCTACTATCTAGTTCTTAATAAAGGTGTTATAAAGAAGACACCAGACTCAGCAAATACAGTAGCCTGGAGCTGTAACCGTTCCCACAAACAACTACTGTTGGATCTAATCAAACAAGCTGAACAAAAGTGGTTTTCAAACTCACCCAGAATATGACGTTCAAGACGATCAGGGTCGTCCGTATACAAGCTGACTTGTCCCCCATGTTGTTAATTAACGTTTAAACTGAAGAAACTGTGAAGAATTCGGGACGGTTTGCCGGGTCAGAGACGAGTTCACAACCGCCTGTCACGCCTATGTGGTTCCACCAGGTACGCACAGGGATTACTGCAGACCTGTCCCGGGGGGATCACATTCAACCGTGGTTGGACGGGTCCAAGACAATGCGTGCACACGGGGAGGTCACCTGGTCAGGGAAGCCATTCAGAACACAATTACGGATTCGCTGGAATAGAAATATGTCAGCATAGGAGTTCATACTATCTGTCGATGGCGTTACTTACAATTCACAGAATAAATGTATGCTACGCATTTATGATAGTTTAAACGTACAATACAAGAAAATGCAAGACTCTAATCATGGCTACCAATGTTAACGTTCATTAATCACGTGTCATCATCATTTGTCTTAGATATTAGTCAGTCCTATATATGTTGCAGCATTTTGTCTTTAATTGTGACCAGATGCTCCAAAGATTTGTCTTCACCTGTGAAACGCGAAACAAAACAGGATTTTGTAGCGCCTCAGTCTCCAGCTTCATGCATGGATGGGTAAGGTGTAAACAGGTAGAGCGACCGGATCGAATGACAAGAGAGTCCCTAATTTTGCGGCTTTCGTCACGGATTTTTGTGGTGACGTCTTTAAGAATGGTGTATTCGTTGCTGCTGAAATGATCTCCCTTCACAGTGTAGTGGAAACAGTACACACAAAGTCACACGGTGATTTGAGTAAGCTAAATTGATGTTTGGCATGCTTTCACACAGATATTCCTCGCAGATTGTGTAAAAGGGGGTAAAAAATCGTGGATTTTGGGTGTTTTCTTCGAAGCATGCATTTGGCTGCCCTCGCGCGTGATTTAGTGATGGCTTTCGTGAAAGCTCCACCGGATTTTGTCTGTCGGGAATTTTGCCAAGTAAGGAGAAAGTTCTCTCAAAACCATCTGTAGATAAAAATGAGGACAAAAAATGTGAACCAAGCAAGGCAAGCGCCACTTGTTCGTTAGTGAGTCGGAAAATTTACCCCTCCCGTAATAAACTTATACTGTGCTCTTAATCTCCGTGGAATGTATGGGAAATCCCTTGTTCAAACCGCGGATATTGGGGCCTGGCGCTGTGCGGCACAGATCTGCGTGTGTACACAACAAACCGTGTTTATGCAGGTCCGGTTACAGTATGGCAAAGTAGCTGAAGCGGATAAAGTCAATCACTGATCATGTGACGGTCCAAATGAGGCACTCAGTTTCTACACGGCCTTGTGTGCAAAATCATCATCATTTGAATATTCATCTACACAACATCTCGAGCTCATCATCATCATAATCAGTCGTAGGGGCAACACAGCTTTCAACAAAAGTCTTTCAGAGTTATGCTGTTCACAGATACAAACACACACACACACACACACACACACACACACACACACACATACGTTGACAATAAATACACTAAAATGTAGTAGTGAACTGGGACTGATACTAAAATGGCTAGCTTATTGATAACACCGTCAAACTTGTCAAGCCCTGCTGTTTATGCAAAACCCACTAGACGGCGCTTCCGTTGAATGCAGACGGTTGGAGGTACATGTTTCCAGTAAACACGTGAAGTCCTAAAGATATATCCAGTGGGTTATTTCTTTTCGAATACACCATTCTATTGTACAACTGTCATTAAATCACTATCATTTTTTTTCAAATCGATGAAATCAAAACGATTGAATTCCTTCCGTCGACCTTGACCATCATAGACTGCCCATCATGCCTGTAAAACAACACACTACAGCAGAAGAAGAAAATCTGTCACCATCTTAGCTTTCATCCTTGAACTTAAAGATCCTCAGGGTAGTTTGTAGGTCGAATTACAAGTACGGAATGTAGGTTATGTCCTGGTTTGACTTCTCCTATCGGCGGATCCAAGAGAAACATTCTTGATAGCACGCAACATGTCACTTGTAATAGTTCTTTATAAGTGAGTGGTGATAGCTGTTTACCTTGTTGTCACCGACCATGCAGGAACTTTGCGTTTTGCTGATTTGGCTCGGAGGACGATTTGGCTCAATGGAACCGTTCTTATCAGCTGTGCCTTTCCTTCAAATTTGCCACCTAGAGGAAAAGCCTAAAGGAGTGCGCCAAATATGGTGCTAATTTGAAAGATATCCATATTCTTTTACCAGTGTGTTATCTGCAATGTATTGCTGTAGTCATTGCGCATTATACATGTACAGAGCATGGTGAAATGCTGAACCGAGTCGCTTATTTCTGAACGGAAATGTCATAGCTGAAAAGTTCAAATCATTTTTCAAATCCTGGCTTTGCCTTTATTCTGACTTTGAACCAGAAGTGCACCCGCCATACGGTATTACTGCATATCCGTACCAGTGAAGACTTAATGCGGTCCCTGTTTTGCTAGATGAAATGTAGTCCCTGTTTTACACGTCATAACGAAGGAATTCAAATCATATATTAAAATCTAAACTTTCCTTCGTCATCAATGAATGCATATACAAGAAGTGAACCCGTCACATTTTGTCTGAACCCAATTACCTCGGGACAGTGGAAGATCTTCCCAACGTTCCTGACCTACTTTGGGAAAATCGAACAAATAAACAAGAAAAGCCAAGAACACGACTTTTGTTTACCCAACGTTAATGGAGGTGATACCGCTGATCTGAGTTTACTATTCGTGCCAATTAGTGACGTGTTTTTACCTCGGTAAATTATGGACCAAAAATAATTTCGCTGATGTCAGTGACACGACCCAGATTGTCTTGTTACCATGGTGACGCAATTAGCCCCCTTGCTGACGCATGACGACTCCCGTCTGACTGGAATATGCCACATATGTTCATAGACGGATGAGTTATTGTTTTGTTTGTTTGTTTGTTTATTTGCTTGTTTGTTTTCATTTGAGACCGTTTTGACTTAACGAATAAAATCTATGCTAACAGCAATAGTATCTGGGACGGGTTCAAAGTATATTGTCAAGATGTAATGCAATTTTAGTTGAATTAAAAAGAAAATCCCCCTTCAAAAATGGTACAGCCCTGCGTCTCGCCAAGGTCAACCTATCGTCCCAGAAACTGCCTGTTCCACTTTCCGAGTTGAGGCGAGAACAGCCCGAGCGGATCTTCTTGCAGCACGCGACCGACAACATGGAGCGGTTCTGGCCCTTCAACCGTCACCGAGACACGCAGTGCTGCTCCTACACCAACATACAGTTTACCTTGTTCTTCTCCAACTTCGTCTTTTGGGTAAGTGTGCCACACCAGGCCTACAACGTAGTATCTTCCCAGGCATAAATCACATTGTAGGACGCTGGGTCATGTGAGGCCATTACATGTCTTGTGTTTTACCTGGTGAGACAAAAAAAGATGTTACATTTCTTTGAATTCTATTGTGTCCCATTGTGAGCCCTTAAGTGTAAAAATCCAAGAATCAGAAGAATTTGCCCCACTAGAGACAAGACCATGGAGTTGACTATTCTATATATCTATATATAGAACAAAGGAAGCATGCTCAATTACAGCAAGTTACTCGTTTTGGCCCAGACATGTTCTGTAACTTGCATGCTCTGCATTCGCGGTCAACTAGCTCAGGATGCGGCTTTTCAATGGTAGACTGGTTTATTATTAAAATCAAAGACAAGTCCAATGGCAGCCAACAGGCTGAATTGACAGACTCGTGTACAAATTGGCAGGCTATATTGGTTCGCTTAAAATATCTAAAATCATTAAAATCGCAATACAGATAAAGACAATAATCAAATCAGGAGAATTACTGGGTGTCTCCCCCAGAGGCACCATACTACGAAAGGTCATTCCGCATGTGTAGTTAAATATATAATACAATAAACTCTGAAATTGTAGTTCTGAGTTTAGCCTGTATGTCATTGATGGATGATTCAAATCATGGTAGGTTGTCACTGTGAAAATTCGGTTGAATATGATATCAGAGCTACAGGTATAGTTTGTTGACAAGAGAACATGAAGGGTATGTATCTGGATCAAAGAATTGAGGAGTGAGCTATCACTCCACCCCCCACCCCCCCTTGCGCAGTAAACCTGTCATGGCGACAAAACCTTCGACAGGTCGAAGGTGGTCGCCCTACTCAAAGAAGAAGAAGAGATCTGGATTTGAACTAAGTCTGTTTCTGGCCTTCCATGATTTTTTATAGTAAACGTAATTCTATATAGTCAGTGTTAATAATACTGTTACAAGTGTACACATATGGTAAGAGGACATGTTTATTTCTATATCATCACGAATTTGAAGGCACAAAAAGGAGAAATATTGGAAGATAATATTATAGAATAACACATATGAAAAACAGAACGGGAGAAATGTCCTGCTGTAGACATAGTTGTGATATACAGCAGGTTCAAAGTTACCTACACCAGGGCATGTATGCAGAAAAGAAAGTATTTCGAGCCCTGTCTTGGGAATTCCTTCAATACTGTCTCCGAATGGTACAGATGGTAAAATCCCATAAACATCAAGCAGAAATGATTTTCCTTTCACTTTTAATTTCATTACGATATTTGAAAGGTAATCTGGCAGACTCCACACATGCTGTCCTATAGAAATGTACTATCATCAATTTGTTTTATACCACAGACACCTTACAAAAACGTCGACAGTTGAAAGATCTTGAGAGTGCTAGGTGTACATGCCATTTGTGCCAAGCATATTCCGTACAGGTTCCATGTTTTCGAAGACTGCAGGAGTGCTGTTTATGAAAAATCATCACATAGCGGAGTCTATGGTCTGTCAAGGGTTAGTAAAATGTTTGGCTTGCACATTGTTGAGTACCGTCCAGCTGTCGGTCTCTAAACTGGAATGCTGACATTATGAACACAGGATCATTAGCTAGCGGCCACCAGCACACTTCTAGTAAAGTTACACATGTGGTCACGGGCCCTAATTGCTTCCATAGTCAAGTAGACCAATATTTTAATCACATGTAACCTCCATTACCATTTATCCGCCGAGTTACAAATATCCACCACTTTGAAAACAGTGTGTTTGACAGATCGTTAGTGCGCAGCACCACCAGGTATGTTGTACACGCTTCAGATATACAGGTATACAGGAGTGCATTATACTTGGGCTTGCTGCTTTGGGAATATCTTTGTATGCATTTTTAGGGTGGCCGATATATGTGACCTGATGGAATTATGTTAGGAGACGTTAGTCAGTGCTATCAAATCTTTCATGATCTAAACACGTCATGTTATAAATCGTATCACGAACTTTTAAGAAGCATTATATTGTTTATATATTATCAATTTGTTATAACACTGTACAGGTTATACCCTCGATCCCCTGTCTTCTTGACTGAACATTTCTAATATGAAGGACAGTGTAGTATGGAAAAAATCTATCTATGTAGATGCTCAAGATGATCAGTTTGTTACGTCTGTTTCCTTGGTTTCTAATGTCGCACGTAGAGCTTGTTTGAAAATAGCAAATGAGTCAGAGAGGCGCTGTCCCAAATTGCAATTGTGGCTAATGACGGCGCCCTGGGCAGTGTGGCCTGCCCAATATTGTTTTGTTCTGTAGTACGCACAACGCCCGGCACACCCCTGGTATTTAATAGAAAAATGTTCTTGATAGTGTAGCACAATAGAAAATGGTCACTTCAAAGGACAAGCAACAAGCAGATTTGATCATGAAATGGATACAAAATGAGTCAGTTTCAGGATGTCTTTGGCCTTTGGTACCATCAATGTTGGAAAAAGTTATCAAATTTCTCATGTTCTGAATCTTAAATCGACACCAATGCCATTCAGGACAAAGTTAGCATTTTCTACTTTACGACCAAGGTCTAGAAGTGATAATTAGAGTAACTTGTCATTTGAATGAAGGCTTAGGTTGCTATGACCTACTTCGTTTTGTATACAAGCTTAAGGGCCGTTGTTGTCTTCTTATGTAATTTGGCCAGACGTTGGCCGAAGATCAATACACTATATGTCTTGGGAGGTTTCCTACCTTCCATGCATTTCGCACATATGTTTATTCACAAGCGAATATCAACAGTATACATGTGGTACATCTTACCCCCCTGTTCCACTAGGACGGCGCTCTCGCTGCGACTTGAATTGAATTTGCGTAGCCCTACATTTCATAATTTGAATATTATGTAAAGTGTAAAAGTATGACTGAAAAAACAACAAAACACACAAAGCGTAAAAAGATTCGTTTCTTAATCTATGAAATTCGTTGAGCGCTCTGTAAAAATCTTAGATCGCAGAGAGAGCGCCGTCCTAGTGGAACAGGGGGGGTAACCAAAATTGTACATAGCGTGTGCTCTTTGCTCTCAGATCTCATAAGATGTCAAAGTAGCATTCACGGGTCACTGATGATATACAGCGGATGCTGTCTAAAATACCTGACTGTTCGAAACCCGATCCAGTTGTGTGATTTATTTCTGACATATGTAAGTGGAACAGTCTCTGTACACAATATCGCTGGCGTGCGGGTATACAATTATATGCTCTCCGATTTTAGCGTATTGACAATAGCAGTCAATTTAGCCGTAATTCTAACAGCCTACCGTTTATGCAACAAGTGTATTTCAAACAGCTGGTAATGCATGCCGCTTTAGTGAATGGCATGCAGTAATAGTTTAACTTAGGTTGACCCTGGTAGACAAAGTGCAGTATGTGGTAGAGAGGTCAACTTAAAGCCCTTGAGGTATGACAAACCTTCTACAATGTACTAAGCTTTAAGTTTATTTAGTACAATCAAACATAACCTGTCTGACGTTTACCAAACATTACTAGACGGACGTAAAGCTTAACACCCAAAATATCACCACAAAAACATAAACCAGTTACCAACAAGAATTCGGAGACCTCATATCTCCATGAAATATGGTTTCCTCAACACAAATAACATATATTTGATGTGAAAGTCCAATCCTTTGGCAATGTTTCATTTCAACATGTTATCATAAATTATGCAAATGACCTGTACATTAACATAATATATGCATGGTGTTGTAAATTTTGAACTCACTTACACATGTTACAAGTATGAAATTCCCATCATTTACCACTAAGGAATCACCGAATTTTCATATTAATTATGCAAATGAGGTCTATATTTGCATAATTGGTATCTGTTGATATTCTACCTGCGATAGATTATACACGTTACATGTATGAAAGTCCTATAATGTAAAACACTGGAATTACAGAATTTCATCATTAATTATGCAAATTAAGTCCTCATTTGCATAATTTGCATTTAATTATGTACATCTCTGTGTAAGACACCTACATACCAAAAATCATGATAATACGTTGCTCCTTTCTGGACTTATCTGCTCTTAAAGATTTCTCCAAAACCCACCCTGCAGTTCCAGCACAAGCTGCTAGGGGGACCAAACCCACACCACTTATTCCTGACAGGAAAAGCTTTCTGCCACAAAAAAATCAAGACCATAGCATGTTCAGGACAAAAGATACAAAAACCGGAAGTTCTGCTGCAGTACCAAGGTCAGCCACCAGGAGGCCCAGATTTGACCTTGACCTTTGTCTTCCTAAGACGTACCTACATACCAAATATCATCACCATCCATAAAGGCGTTCTTAAGTTATGCTCACTAGTAGTTGGCGGAAACACACACACACAGACACACACACAGACACACACACACACAGACAGACAGACCCAAAACAATATCTCCATTTTTCATGGAGATAACAATAGAAGCAGTGATCTGTCACAGTGGCCGGTCCTGCGGCCTCCTTGTGACAAATTGTCTGTCACGGGCTGAGAACAATTATGGTTGTTTCACGGCTTGATCGCTCATATCTAAGTTCATAGACTGGAGCATGCCCGTTCAAACGTCGTGAGGCCACGCCTTGAATAACACTGGGTACGAAACAGTAGGGATACAGTTACAAAGATGGCAACAAATATCCTGTGTTTGGTCTGTAAAACCTTTGCACTTATTCTACACAATACAACATCGAGCACTTGTCTTATATTACAAACGGAGTGTTAAAGTAGGTCTACAAATAGCTTGTACGTTTTCCCTTTGTCCCAAGAGCTAGAATCAAAGGATTTCCTGTTGTTTTGTTTTATCCAATACCACTTGTATAGTAGAAACAGTCACCCTTGACCTCCCTTTGGACTCCCATTGTGAGAACGCCCATTAGGCCGATGGAGCCTTCTATCTAAATAAATGTTTGTATTGGTGAGATTGACTGATTTATTGAAAGGTGCGTGTATAACAAATTGAGTATCTTTCTTCGTCAGATGTTACATTGTTCATTTCCAGCTGCCGTGCTTGTGTGGCCTATTTTTTGGGGAATCTAGAATGTTCTCTACTCTTCGTTGTGGCAGCCATCTTGAAGCCCTCGGGGGTTTACTTTGTGTAAGTGGCCCCAAAATAGATGAACAACATTCTTTCAAGGTTCCTGTTTAATGACGCGTTGAGTAATGTTGTGTCTGAGGTCGTGCGTTCTTTGTGTAAACACATCCAGGCGGGCGGGAGGATTTGGCGGGCAATGTCGTGCTTGAAAATGGTCCAAATACCACGCAATTAGGCACCTTGCATAGCATGTTAGTGTTATCGAAATATACTATGTTGTTACTGGATAGTTTAGATTTGCGAACTATGGTGAACCAAGGACGAGACCATTCATAACTGATACTTTGGGAGCTCCCCACCCCCATGGTAAGAGAAGTCGTGGAAGACGAAGGAAAAACAACAACTCATAGAAGTCCTCGAATCTGAAGCATATAGAAACACACAGGCGGGAGTAGAAAGACAACCCTGGCCCCCGGGAATCGAACCACTATCTATAACCACTAGGCCAAGAGGTCCGGGACCCGTCAGACGAGTCAGTTCGTAGCACTTGACATATCGCTGTTACACTACAGTTACAGATCTCAGTCAGAGTAAAGCTATAGTCTGTACTGTTTGTTCCAGATGGGAGGGATGGTGTCGTACGTGGTGGTGTGGGCGCTGAAGGTGCACGAGAAGATGAAGATGGTGACCAGCATCAACCTGGACTGGCTCTACCTCCCGCTCTACGTCACCAACATCGTCATCGGCGTCATCATGTACTTCGGGTGCTGCGCCGCCTTTCTGGAACAGCGGAAATCTCTTCTTGTGGTAAGTCAACCACCATGCAGCCAACCATGGATGGCCGAACCTCTCGTCCACACCCGAATGTTTTAAACATTTTGAACAGTAGCCGACCTGGCCGAACACCAGCCGACCTTGGTCCAGACCTACTCCTAACTATGATTGGGGGAAGTTTGGGGGAGTTCGGCTAGTGTTTGGCACCATATTTGGCTATATGTGACAGGGGCTTAAGGTACTGTTCTTACACTTTAAAGTGTAAATGGGAAACCGTTGCACCTGCCATTTTGTAGAAAAGATTGTCATTTTGTAAATACTTTATCAGGGAGAGTGATGACGGTATTTAGAGTTGAAAATAGATAACTACGGTCTTATCGTTGTTGACTAATTTCATTATCCGATACTTTTTTTATTGCAGTACGTCGTGTGCCTTGTAGTTTTGATCCTTACGGAGGTTTCATCAAGCACGTGGGCTTTGGTCTTCACAAAAACCGCGGTACGTGAAATCATATGATGTTACTCTGTTGTTTTTCTGCCACAGTGGTCGACTTCTGTAGTTTAGAACCACCGAAGACGACTTAATTGATAAAAGTGTGAAACTATTATATGCCAGATCTGTACAAGCCCCAGATTACCGTAAATGTTTCACATTAAATATACATGAGAGGTATAAGTATCATTAATTATTGGTTTTCCGAAGTAATCATGTCTTGGTGTCATCTCCCGATAGTTCCACCGTTTCGCCGACAACTCCTTCAACACAACGATTGAAATGTACGGAACGCTGGAACAGTGGCCGGTCAAGAACTACATGGAGGAGTTCCAGACAGAGGTAAGATAACTAAATACACCCGTCTTTTTCGTTACGTTTACAAATATGAGATGCGTCTAAAAGAGTATAAGACATCAACAGACAAAGGTATATTTCAGTAACAATTCAATAACAATGTGTGATTCATCAAAGAGAAATAACAGTACAACCTTTTGGAATCCAGGCTAAAGTTGACTAGAACACAAAGTGCGTCATAAATAGAAATGCTGTATTCCCTCCGTCTGCCCAGTACCAGTGCTGTGGGTTACACGGCCGGACAGACTGGAGGGAACCGTACAAACATCCCAGCTGTAAGTGTCCCGAGGACTTCGTCCAGACAGACGTCAGTCAGACATGTATTCAGGTAAGAATAGTCAGATGTCACTTTACAGATGAGGAGGGAATGAGAGAGAGAGAGAGAGAGAGAGAGAAAGAGACAGAGAGAGAGAGAGCGAAAGAAAAGAGGGTGTGAAACAGAACAACGAGATGTCAGAACAACGTGAGAAAATGAAGAGCTGTCAGTCATATCGTTGTACTAAAATGCAGAGCACGGTGAATGAAATACCATTTTGTTTTGTCCAAGGTGCTGAAGTGCCATCTTTTCACTGTATTGCGTAAGGAAGGCCATGTTTAGTAGCGATCCCAAGATAAAAAGGCAACAAAAGAGAACTTTTCTGTTTAAACAAATATGTATGGTGAGTAGATGCAAATAGATTTAAAAATTCAACACTTTGAACACAATATATGCAATGAAATGAAAACGTTGTACATTTTCCTCAGCCATGCGGACCTTACATCAAGGAATATCTCACAAACACCTTCGTCTTACTTGGCATCGCTGGACTAGTGTTTGGTCACCTACAGGTACGTGTAGAGAAGAACCTTCAATATGTAGTTAGCCAACAGCTATCAAAACAATGTAAGCTTGCCATTTGTGGGGGGTAAATCTGAATCGTGTGTGGTTAATTTTATTTTGACAAGGTATTTTTGGATTTGTTTTAATCTATCACTGGTCAAGATTTCAGGACTTGAGTTTTAAAATCTAAGAATACCCATGGTTGTGCCACTCCACGTTTGCGTCAGCATCTTTTAAAAATGGTCTTTGTTTACAACGTAACTTATTGCAAAACAATGTCAACATTTCCATGTTCCTTTCTGTAGTTGCTTGGCATCCTTTTGGCTTGTTGGTTGTACCGACACCCGACCACGAGGGTGAGAACCAAAAGAAGACGGGAGTCTCGCGCAGGGTCCTCCGGTAACACCAGCTCGGGTATCTACAGCAACAGCACTCTCGGCGGCTTCGACGAAGAGTCAACTGTGCTACCTGTCTCCAACGTTAACGGCAAGGAAAGAACGACGAAAAAGAAACTTGGGCATCTGACGACACTGCCGAGCAGACTACAGCACATAGTCTAGCAGAGAACGTATAGGAGAGAAATACACACATTGTAGTGTAGTTGAGAATTGAGAGAAAGTTTATTCTATTTCATATTCTATTGTTCCCTTATTATTTTTGTACGATCTTCATATTTCTAGGGCTCTCTAGCAATGAATATATATATATATATATGAATTGTGATATTTTTGTTATTCGTGCCTTGATAGGCTAGCTGACTGATCCCTTGTACATTGAGCGTTGTATTGGAATAATTCACTGCACTACAAATATATTTGATCTCATTGTATTGACAGACAACGAAAGCATACTAGTTGCCATTGCGGCTATCGATATGTAAGAAGTAACAGAGAAAGCAACATTGGAAAATTAACATGAACCAGTATCAATGTCCCATTAGATAGTTTGGATATCGAGGCATATGAAAAGAAAGGGTCACAAAGATAAAGATTTCTTTCCTGTTTAATGTAAATCTACAAAATATTTTTTATGTAAAATACAGTATAAACACTTAACTGTTTAAATCAATATTCGATGATGTATAAACAAATAAACGTACAATATACAGCTGACGACAGGCTGTACGGTGCAAAAGTGTTGTGTCCGTAAACAAAGTCTGATCTGTGGACCCTTCAACACGACCTTTGGGCCTTACATTCCTAGGGACCTCCCATAAACAGGATCTGTCTCTCAAGACAAAATTATCAAAAACCAATTGATAGTTTTCTAGCTGGTGTTGACACCTCATTTTCACTAAATCTTCATACATCTAGTCTGTTTATATATAAATGTATCTACAGGTATGTCCGTATTTTTTACCTCTCTTATGGGCCAAGTGTATGCTTAAAATAAAAGAAAAGAAGAAACTTTCTGAACTACTTTCTAGTGACATGTATTATGTTTGAAATCTTAACTCTGTTATGAAGATTTTAGACAATGTAACTGAACTGATTACACTGAAAGAACACATCAGAAATTTGCGACTCTCCCTTTACAACGCCATCTTTGTACCCAGTAAAAATCAAACCTAGCTGATATCATCGTGCGACAGATTTCACGTGACACAGCGGATCAGACGTCCGTAGGAACGTTAACGTTCGACAGAACTGTTTTTTTGATCGGTACTGCCAGGACAGGGACAGAAACGCTTCAACATGGCTGAAGGGTGCTGCGCCAAGTTCATCAAGGTCATCCTGATCGGATTCAACCTGATTTTCTGGGTGAGCTGCGGTAGTTTAAGGCGGAAACGTCAGCATGATTGCACATAGTTATATAACACAACCCACATATCGATTGTCTTTTGCTTACTTTTTAACTACACTCACCCCCTTAAGACGTTTTTCAGGTACAAGGAAAAAGTTATCGTTTATAATCATATGTTACTTTTCCAGAACAAAATCGATACCTGACTTCAGCAAGTTAGAAAGCGTCAGGGAAGATAGTATTGTTTATGCTGTTGTTCACACAAGGTTGATCTATGTGTCATGAACTGTAAAATCACTAGATGGCATTTTAAACCTTCATGTGTGCGCCAAACATTATAGAATGGTCTTCAAAACATCAGCGAATAGAAATGACGATGAAAGGAACATGCTACAGCCTCCGTTCTAACTTATAATCTGCATGGCTCATACACTGAAAAGGTATTATGCACCCTCCCTAATAGATATGTGACGTCTCAGGCGGAATAGCAGAAAGATCGGTAAATGGTTAACATGATAATAGATGGACTTTGAATTGTCCAGCGCATGATATCGATATCTGTACAACGGTGCGTGAGATTGTAAACAAAAGTGACGCAATACAAAGTTTCATATGAAAGTATGTCTATGATATGCATGTAGTACGCTTAGTATGCTTGTGAAAGTAGTTGAAGGTAATGTCAGAACACATAGACACGTCTGTATCCATAATCACACACCAGCTCGTGACCACAACCTATGAAATGACAAAGGTCAAACGTCTGACAAGACCCAACATTCCTTTAGCAAATCAAATCAAATCAGAGCACTCAAGAGGGGGGAGGGGGTTTCTTCGAATTAACGACGGAGGGGATGGGTCTGTGAAAGGTATCAAGTATTTATCGAATCAGATTTTTACAACTCTTACTACATACTTACCAGGTGTTCCAAGGTAAACACAAAATGATTTTGCATTTACACGATTCCTTCACATATTGGTATGTCACCCTTTATCCCAACTATCCTTTGTTAATGTGCGGTATATCTGTATGTATCTGTGCGCGCCTTTGGCCAACGTACGCCCTTGGCGTGTTGTTATTAGAAAAAAAAAACGACTAGCCCTATTCGATTATAGCACCATATCAAGACCAATGCTTGCTCTCATTGTTTTAGTTAAGCTTTATCTTATACCCCTTTTATGCACAATGTTCAATAGTTGTTGCCATACATTGTACCGTGACCAATTGTCTTGAAGCTCCATGTAACCGTGTGTGTGCAGTTGCATGATTGACATGTTTTTGTGTAGATTATCGGAGTGGCGTTCCTGGGTGTGGGGATCTGGGCTCTGGTGGACGACAGGATGAAGAACGTGACGGACCTGGACCTGGAGATGTTCAACACCGTCACGTATGTCGTCATCGGGGTGGGGGCGGTCACCTTCGTCATAGGCTTCCTGGGGTGTTGTGGGGCCTGGAAGGAGAACAAGTGCATGCTCATCATGGTAAGGCCAAGAACAATCGGTAATGTTGTTCTGCTGAAAATGCCAAGAGAAAACAGAGGACTTCAGAACTTATCAAACTATAAAGTTTGAATCGTGTAGGAAAACAGGAATCGTTTTGGAAATATAAATATTTGTGATAGAAGACAGAAAACTTGTACAGCTACATGTATAATGCATCATTTATATTTATGATGCGCCTATAGACTCACATTGCATGTAAAAGTTTATATGTCCTCTCATGCATCTACACTAAGTCTTGTAAAAAGAAGTTTATTCTCTTCAGTTAGTTTCATATAGTACAACACGTTTGTCTTCTATGTATGTTTAGCTCGTGTATATTTGTCTATACGTTTCTACATTTATTTGTGACATGCATATATTTATCAGGTCATATGATAGATGACCTGTACCTAGCCCTTTGAGGCATAGATGTACAATAAGGTTAAGAAACAGAGTTGGGTGACCATTTCATCTTGTCCCACAGTACGCCATTTTCCTGTTTGCGCTGTTTCTGGCTGAAGTTGCAGCCGGAGCCGTCGGGCTGATCTGGAAGACTAAGGTACGAAACCGTCCAACAATAACACACAAATAAAGACTCGAGATCCTGATATTGTCTGTAGAGTCAAACCTAAGGAAAAACTCTCTTGCAAGTGGTATAACAACTCTAAAGTTTTCCTCGGTCATATAAACTGCGTATTCATTTTCCTTATGGTTCTTATTTCCGATGTTATAGGTACGTACATGTAACTATGGGCTACCTGGATAGACACACTATCAAACATATACAATCTATTGAACTACCCTGTACCATAACTACTTTACAAGACGTATTGTTGTCATTGGTTGGGTACAAATCTTGATTGACATTCAATACCTACGTAATATACTGATGTGCTGGCTTGTTTTGTAATATGTTGTTTTTTTCTTGTAGGTTGCAGAGGAAATGGACAAGGCGTTTGCCAACATTTTGGACCACGGTACAAAACTGGACGATACCTCGGGTGGCATTAAAGAGGCTATGAGCAACCTTCAGGGCCTGGTAATTAACTTATTTGTCTCATTATGATACATGCAGTTATTTTGATGGTGCAGGGATGTAGCATATCCATTCATGGGTTTGTATTTCTGAAAATTTGTTTATGCATACCGCCTACCTGCTTATGTATTTATTCCAGTGACTGTCAAGGGGATAGTCACTGGCCTAAGCACATAAGCAAGTAGGCATAAACAACAGAGTTGTCATGCTGTACGTTCCATGGCCCTGAACTCTGCTTCTCTTTTTCAAAACAAAGTGTATTTTGTTCAGTTTATTGAGTCGTAAATAAGGGAATTAGATAAGAAAATGCCGCATTAATTCTTTGAAAACATATGATATGACAAATCTAAATTTGTTTTTGTACATAACATATCATACCTCATATGTATAAACTGTAGTCGACTTTTTACATTAATTGCATGGCCCTTAATAGATCAGTATCTAATGTAGTATCATAACACCGTACATAAACAGTTTCAGTCTATTGCCCGTCTCTTCAACAGTTCAAGTGTTGCGGCATCAACAACTACACAGACTGGACCGACCGCAGCCCGGGGAGTAAGGGCGGGACGTGCTCGTGTGAGGAGGAAACAGAGAAAACTGACTGTGAGACGGACAATTTCAATAACTGGGTCTACAAGGTAACGTATTTTAACAATTCTATAGAAAGAAGCGTTTGTTGCTAAGTTTATTTATGTTTACCGTCGCAGAAGGAAAACATTGTTTTTGCTATGTTTCTTAATCTTTTTCTTCCACTTCTTCTTCTCCAAACAAATAAAGTCAATGACCTGGAGCAAACAGCTGTCACCATGGTAACTGGTACTGTAGCAGACACCCTGTGGTGTTGGGTTACATTTTGTAGCAGGACAGAGCTGGAGGGGCTGCTCACTATATACTATATATGAATGTGTCTGAGTAACAATAAGCAGAGAAGTAGTTTGTTAGGCTAGGCCATGTGAAGGTAAACATTATGTTCACGTATTTGCTTTGAAAATGTTACCTTTTCTAGTAACATGTATACTATTGAAATCCATTAGCTTCATAATAAATGTACCATTTCGCTTGACATTAATGGAATTGCACCTTAATAACATGTCTTCGTTTGTAGGGTCTGACAGCGCCAAAAAGACCGCTCGTCATAATTTGGATTACGTTTATCCATTTCATCTTTTTAGACGAGATTACCATACAAGGTTGATCTATTTTGATTGACAGGGCTGCCGGGTGAAGTTTGAGCCGTTTCTCGTCGACATCGTCTATCTCATCGGACTTGTCGTCCTCTGTCTTGGCTTCGTTCAGGTGAATATTATTCATTGAGTTATGATAAATTAACTACTAGACATCACTTCAATCTGTCCCTTTTTGCAATATTCCAAATGACAATTATTAGTTAATACCACTGATATACCTTAGCACCTTAGTTCCTCCCGTGCGATTGAGAAACAGTTGCAAATTATTCAAGTAAAAACCTGCCTCAATCAAGACTCATATATATGACATTGAAAGTACCTGTAATGTTGTTTGAAGTCTCTTCCAAATATTTTGTTATACTGCAAATGCCATGTATATACAAAGCTTTGCAATGTTAAAAGGCTGCATAACTTGATTTAAATTTGTCCTATTTGTGTTGAAATATATCACAAGCTTTATATTAAATGCATGCGCGTGCATTACCTGACGATTTTAGTCCTACCGGAAACATTCATAGATTTAGAGACAGCAGGAAAATAATCTTAACCTGGTATTCTCTAGTCCAGCTTTAGTCTCTCGGAAATTGTCTTCTCCTTTTAACGTTCTAACAAAGATGACCATTTCACTTCTTCTCAGCTCATCGGATTCGCCTTCACGGTTTACCTCCTAAGGAACCTGAGTAAGGACGGAGTGGTGTAGAGGAGCTGCTCATCCCAACTGTCCATTTCAAACACTTTGAATAGTAATTAAACAGACAAACGCCACTAGACTTCAATAAGAAACCTGAAAACTTAATGTAAAAAAAATCCTGTATCTGTCAAAATGAATGTAGGTGTGACATCCGATGGAACGATTTCAATTTGTCCTATACAGGAGGGTACAATGGTTAAGTCAAACAAATTTGTGTATCAATCCTTAAACTTCATAACATTCTGTAACAAGTCCGTTCATATGCCTGCCTGGGTTTTTCTTAGTATCTAATGACCATATGTATGAGAAAGGCAATGTCAATAAACACAGCAAATAACGGGATTTTCATTTATTCTTTTAATGCTATTTTGATTATGCTTTACAATATAAGGCATTTACACCGCAGTGCGACTATTCTACTTGTAAAACAGTTCCATTAGTTGCTTCCATCAAAATTTCAAAATGATATTTCATTAGTCGTGCTAATTTTATCTAACTTAAATTAATGATTTTATAGTAACGGTTAGAATAGAACATGAGACCAAAACCTTTGTTCAAACGCTACATGCTAAACATTATTATTTCCATTCAACAGCAAGATAATGATACGATACCACCTAATGCCTCAACAAGAAAATTTATACAACTACCAATAACGTTCATAAAACACCACAACCACAGCAAACAATATACAGTTCCATAATATACGTACAAAATACCAAACTCGTATGTACAAAAGTGTGTTATGTTTGGTATAAAGAGTGTAGCTGTCTTGGTGGAAATAGTGTTTTCTATTCAGTCACATTTCACTTACATTTCCATTCCCTCAACCATTTCTATTTGTTCTTGTTCCATATTTTCAACAAGTAGCTCAGGCGGCCTCGGCCGTGGCATGACGTAAACCAGCCGTTCCCAGAACCGCTCGTCCCCCCACTTCAGATACGTGTTTGTCTTTAGGTAATGTCTGATTTCCGGAGGGGCGTCGTCAGCAGGGATATCCTCCAGAAGGATCATGATTAAACGGTTGGCGCGATCTTGTAGCACCTGCGCATGCGCGGCTTGAAATTCCAGCTGACACCATTCGCTTTCTAAGAAGTGTCTGGAAACGACAACGATTGTTCGCCTGCTTTCTTCAACCGCGTTCAAGATGTTGTCAGCTATGGGAAGACCCGGGACAAAGTCACGGTGGTGAAGACAGACTCGGAAAGGAGGCTCCCTCTTCTCCAGACCTGGTAGAAGGTCATGGATGATAAAGTCAAGGTCATGTTGACTGTAGGACAGGAAGGCGTCGTAAGGTTTGTCCATGTCTTCCTGCTCTTCTCTGAACCGCCATCCGTACCGGCAATAAAGGTAAACTTGCAGAGCTTCCTTTCTCTTGTACAGCCATATTCCCAGGATTATCAGTAAAGAAAGGAGAACAACCACGACTGACAAGCCTATGGTTATTCTGCTCTTAAGCCTCTTTTCTGCGTTATTAACACCACAATTAAGAGTGTCCTCTGAAAGATTCAGGATATCTTCTCTCAGCCGGCTGTGTTCATGTGTACAAGTGATGTTGTTCCCCATCAGAATCGACTCTCTGTTTTGGATCCAAAATTTGAACCACAAAATGTCACAGTCACATTGAAATTGGTTACCAGTCAAGCCCAAATGTAGCAAGTTCAATGGAGTGGGAAAGAGGTCATTGGGTAAGCCTTTCAGCCAGTTGTTTGCTAGATTCAATACTGTTAATGATGATAGATGGCGGAAAGTATTGCTCCCAACAGTTTTCACCCTAGATCTATTAAGATACAGTTCTTTCAAATTTGCTAAAGCCAGAAATTCATTGCCTGTGATATCATTGATGTTGTTGCCATCCAGATAGAGGATTTCTAAGAACTGAAGACGGCTAAATGCCATCGGCGCGATGTTGGTGATGTTGTTGTAGCTGAGATGCAATTCTTTGACGATAAGTCCCTCCAAGAATGTAGCGGGATAGATCACCCTGATGTTATTCGTTTCCAAGTGAAGGATTGTTGTTAGACTAGGAATGTCATTGGGAACAGTCGAAAGGCCTCCACCTGTGCAGTTCACACGTTCATTCCAGGGGGAGATGCTTGAGTTTTGTTCCCCCTGTATCACACAAGTACAAGCCGAAGGACAGTTGTAAGGGTCCCCCTTCTGACACCAAACTTGGGACGGGCTTAGATTTATCAGTTTTTCTCCGCGGAGGTCTTCCGGACCTTGACACGTGAGCTTAGGAAAGTCTGTTTTTGAATACAAGACCAAATGTTGGGCTGTTCTATGGTTTTGTAAGAGCTCATATATCCTGCAATCGCAGATGATTGGGTTGGGGTACAATAGCAACGAAATATCGTCATATTCGCCGTTACCTGTTACATAATACCTATTGGCATCGTTGTCGTCTATGACAATTCTATTCTTACTGAAAAAGCTGAGTCTGTCAAGATGGAACGGAAGAGATGAAAACTTGTTCCAACTCAAATCTAGTTTAAGTACAAGCCGTCCCCATCTTCCCGTGCCACTAAGATCATAGTAACCGTTTGTAGCATATACTGTCGTTAGTGAATTGTGTGAGAGATTGAGAGTGACCGTTTTTCCAGACGCAGAAAGTGTCGGCAAAATGGAAGCATCTAGAGACGAGACGTTGTTATATGAAATGTTGATTTCTTCACAATACGTGGAAAGCAGTCCCGAAATAAAACCTTCGATGGACACTAGATGGTTATGCTGAAGGGACAACATTTTCAAATTTACAAGAGGTCGAAACGCATTCTTTGGAATGTTTATCAAATTATTATATCCAATATTCAGGGTTGTTAGTGATTGTAAACCTAGAAAATCTCTTTCGGATATTGACTGAAGAAAATTGCCTTCCAGATTTAGTTTTTCCAATGATGGTAAATTGTCATCGAAAAGCGTACTTCTGATATATGACAGATTGTTGTAGCTCATATCTAATGAGGTCAATGATAGTAAACCTTTAAACCCTTCTTCTTCAACTGTGGATATGAGTCCAACCGACAAGTCCAACTGCTGAAGTTTGACAAGATGATTAAATGTTCTGTTTTGAATCGACCGAATACAATTCCAACCGAGGTCAAGTATTTTTAGATTCGATAGCCCTACGAAAGTACTGGGGTAAATGAACTGAAGTAAGCCTCGACGTTGATATTTTTGCCCCGCAAATCCTGGTAGTGTTACGTTTGTAATTGGCCGCATTGCATAAAGCACTAAAGTACCAAGCTTTTGTAAGTTTTTAAAAGGAGAATAATCTAAACGTTCAATCATGTTACCTGTGATGTAGAGTTGCTGCAAATTTTGCAGCATCAAAAGCGAGTCAGATATATTGTGTAAGCTGTTGACTGATATGTCAAGCCATTTAAGATTTGGCATGTGGCTAAAATACTCAGGTCTCACCTGAGGAATTCTGTTTTCGGCAAGATTTAGTACCTCCAGGTTCTGAAGGGAAGCTATTCCGTTTGTCGTGTGATAAATGGCCTCCGGAAACGCTTCAAGAAGCAACCAGTTCAAATTCAACTTCGTTAACTGTGGTACGGAAGAAAACAGCTCAGGGTCTAGCCTTGCTGGATTTATGGGTTCTTTTATTGGTTTGAAATGATACAGCCCTTCCTGATCAGGAACAGACACATTTGTGAAGACTAAATTTGCCAAATCCAGCAGCTCCACGTGTGCCAATCCATGCAATACTTCCTTTTGGATCCTCCCCTCAAAACAATTCCACACATAAACTTGATTTATAAAAGAGGGAAGTCTGTCAAAAACAGGAGAACTGTAGCTTGCCAGTTTCTGACGACACCATACCACCAGTTTTGTGACTGTGTTGTCAAAAAAATTAACGTCTGCTATGCTTAGACCAGAAATCAACGAACATAGACAGACATACTTTTCAGGTGTCCGTATGCACTGGTAATACTGACCGATGCCCACAAAGACCGTGCCCTGACTGGTAGGGGTCGGTGTCAGCTGCTTGTCGGGTTCAGTATCGGTGGTAATGCCAAGTCCCCCATGACAGACGACACCGATCCACACGAATAAGAGAAAGCCCTTCATGTCCCCAAGTTAGGTGCGATGGCAGGAGAATATTCTCGTCACGGCTGCGGCTGTAGCGATCTGTAACATAGGGTAAACAGTACACATTCCAAGTTATTCCATTCTGTGCCACACCTCTCAAAGTCATCTCATAATGCCTACCGTTGACAGCCAAACATAGCTGACTCAAGTTATTGCCATTGTGTATCACTGCATTGTTTCGCGTGTGTACATGTAACGTTACATGATGATGTACATGTATCTGCACGGATAAGTATGGGGATGCTCACTTCCCCTTTTGCCCACTCAAACACAAAGTTGACAAGGCTTCGACAACTCCAAACCTGGCGGAATAACTGTCTATTCCAAGAACATGCTATTTCATCACGCGCAACGCCATGTTTTGGAATGAAGCATGATTAGGAATACAACCCTATTCCCAAATGTTCTATCCCACAGTGCATAGTGTTACAATCAGAACACGTTTGGAACCCACCTCCCCCTCCCGGAAATAAATGGTAACCAAAATTACATATTAGACAAATTAGTATAAAAACAAAAAAACAAACAAAATGTTGCACCTCAAATGTGTCTACAACGATATAGGATGACTTACCTTTTGATGTTGACTCTTATACGTTGGTGTATAACATGGTATTAAACGCTAAAACATTCGTCTTGACTTTGGCGTGTGAACCAAGTGACTCGACAGGTTAGGGTCTCGCTTCTGTATCACTCCGACTATAATGTAGTCCGCTCCGAAAATTATGGAGCCCCGGCCCCAAAAGTGTGTTTAAACCTGTTAATATTTCCCTTTCATGGACTCTATATTATTTTTAAAAATCACCTAGCTTGAGATCCAGACAAGATCATACTAGGCTAGTAAGCAAGTATTGGCAGCCGAGCGGTGAGTCGGAGGTGTACACTTTGTTTCCGTGAGTGCTGCGGTCAGGTACTGGCCCATCACCCACACTCGAACGCCACCTGAAGACACATATGTAGAGACCAGCGCTATAGTCCTGACGTAGAACAATCCAAATAAACCCTACTCAGCTTCCTGTTCCCTCGCGTTCACGAGCAAGCGTTCAAAGGGAGCGAGCTGAAAACTAACTCGGATGATACTCAGTCTACTACTAGTTGTATCATTAGCACTTAGTAGTTAGGAAAATACATGTATAAGACCTTTTGCCTACGTGCGCTGTTGCATGTACGGAGTAACACCGAAGTCCCGGGGCAATTTTCAATCTCAAAGGAGATCGTCTCATGGCAAAATCGTAACTGCTTAGAGTATGTCCAACGAGCTACTCTTGGCTACAGTTACGATTGACAAAAATCTAATGGCTATATGTATGAGAAAGGCAATGTCAATAAAAGAAGCAAATAATGGGATTTTCATGCTCTTTCCATTATACTTAACAATATAAGGCAGTTACATCGCAATTCGACTATTTTACTTGTAAAACGGTTCCAGCAGTTACTTCCCTCAAACTTTCAAAATGATATTTCTTAGTTGTGCTAATTTCATCTAGCTTAATGATTCTATTGTAACGGTTAAAATTGATAGAACATAAGTCCAAAACCTTCGTTAAAACGCCACATGCAAAACATTATTATTTCCATTCAACAGCAAGATAATGATACGATACAACCTAATGCCTCAACAAGAAAATTTATACAACTACCGATAACGTTCATAAAACACCACAACCACAGCAAACAATATACAGTTCCATAATATACGTACATAATACCAAACTATGTACAAAAGTGTGTTATGTTTGGTATAAAGAGTGTAGCTGTCTTGGTGGAAATAGTGTTTTCTATTCAGTCACATTTCACTTACATTTCCATTCCCTCAACCATTTCTATTTGTTCTTGTTCCATATTTTCAACAAGTAGCTCAGGCGGCCTCGGTCGTGGCATAACGTAAACCAGCCGTTCCCAGAGCCGCTCGTCCCCCCACTTCAGATACGTGTTTGTCTTTAGGTAATGTCTTATTTCCGGAGGAGCGTCGTCGGCAGGAATATCTTCCAGAAGGATCATGATCAAACGGTTGGCACGATCTTGTAGCACCTGCGCATGTGCGGCTTGAAATTCCAACTGACACCATTCGCTTTCTAAGAAGTGTCTGGAAACGACAACGATTGTTCGCCTGCTTTCTTCAACCGCGTTCAAGATGTTGTCAGCTATGGGAAGACCCGGGACAAAGTCACGGTGGTGAAGACAGACTCGGAAAGGAGGCTCCCTCTTCTCCAGACCTGGTAGAAGGTCATGGATGATAAAGTCAAGGTCATGTTGACTGTAGGACAGGAAGGCGTCGTAAGGTTTGTCCATGTCTTCCTGCTCTTCTCTGAACCGCCATCCGTACCGGCAATAAAGGTAAACTTGCAGAGCTTCCTTTCTCTTGTACAGCCATATTCCCAGGATTATCAGTAAAGAAAGAAGAACAACTACGACTGACAAACCTATGGTTATTTTGTTTCTTTTAGCCGCGTCAGCAAGATTACAACCGAGAGTGTCTTCTGAAAGACTCAAGATAGTTTCTTCCATTTGACTCCGATGGTGTATACAAGTGATGTTTTTTCCCAACGTAATCGGTTCTTTATTTTTCATCCAATATTTCAACCACAGAATGTCGCAGTCACAGCTAAAACTGTTATCAGTTAAGGCCAAACGTTGAAAGTTAGTTAACTTGGAAAAGATGTCATTGGGTAATGTCGTCAACAGATTGTTTTCTAGATGTAATACTTTCAATGACGGTAAGGGATTAAATGCATCGCTGCTAATAGTCATTACCCTAGATCTATTAAGGTACAGTTCTTTGAGATGTGCTAAATCCAAAAACTCACTGCCTGTGATACCGTCGATGTTGTTGCCATCCAAATAGAGGACTTCCAACAACCGAAGATGGCTAAATGCCATGGACTCGACGCTCGTGATGTTGTTATGGCTGAGGTACAATATCTTGATTATCATACGCTCCGGAAAGACAGCTCGATAAACCAATCTGATTCTGTTTGTCTCTAAGTGAAGGATTGTTGTTAGACTAGGTATACCACTGGGAATGATCAAAAGGGTCCTACTTGAGCAGTCCACACGTTCATTCCAGGGGGACATAGTAGAGTTTATTTCTCCTTGGACCATGCAAGTGCAAGTTGAAGGACAGCTGTAAGGGTCTCTCTTCTGACACCATGCTTGTGACGGGATGAGTTGTACGAGACGTTTTCCGCGTAGGTTTTCTGGGCTATGACACGTAAGCTCCGTAACGTCTGTTTTTGTGTACAAGACGCCCTTCCTGGCGATGTTATGGTTTTGCAACAGGTCATAGATCCTGCAATCGCAAATGAATGGGTTGGGGTGCATGTACAGCGAAACGTCATGGGGTTGGCCCAAGACCCTAGCCCTGTTTGCATCATTATCATCCATGACGATTCTGGGCCTGCTGAAAAAGCTGCGCTCGTCCAGATGAAACGGAATGGACGAAAATCTGTTCCAGCGCAAATCTAGTAAAAGCACAAGGCGATGAAAGAGCAAACCAGAGTCGTCATAGTTAAAGTAAGAGTTTGAAGCATATACCGTTGTAAGTGCATTGTGTGACAAGTTCAAAGTGACTGTTTTGCCAGATACAGCAAGTGTGGGCAAAATTGATGCATCTAGAGTCGAGAGGTTGTTAAATGAAATGTCAATATCTTCACAATACGTAGACAGTAACCCCGAAAGAAAACTTTCAATGGACTTTAAACAGTTATGGTGAAGTGATAAGAATTTTAGATTAGCAAGAGTCTGAAACGCTGCCGTTGGGATGTCTGTTAAACGGTTCTTGCCAATTTTAAGCGACGTTAAAACGTGTAAACCTGAAAGCAATGTTTTCGATAGCGACTGTAGATAGTTTCCTTCTAGATTCAGTTGGCGCAAGGTAGGCAAATTGTCAAAAACCGAACCTCCAATATATGACAGATTGTTATAGCTCAGGTCTAATGAGCTTAAAGATCGCAGTCCTTTAAATCCATCCTCTTCAATCGTGGATATGAGTCCGACCGATAGGTTTAATAACTCCAGTCTAATCAGTGGTACAAACGTACCATTTTGTATCAACACAATGCTATTGATATCAAGTTTTAGTTCTTTGAGATTCGACAGACCTACGAAGGAACTTGGGTGAATAAACCGAAGTGATCCTCGCTGTGGATATTCATGTCCCGCAGGTCCAGGTAAAGTTACATTTCTCATCGGCAGCATTTGGGATAGCACCAGGGTGCTGAGCACTCTCAAAGTTTTAAAAGGTGAGCCTTCCAGATTTTCTATATAGTTACCTTTAACATGGAGACGTTGCAGATTTTGCAACACTAACAGTGAGTCGGTTAAGTTATGTATGTGATTCACGGATATCTCAAGAATCTTCAGCTTTGTCATCTTGCTGAAGTATTCGGGTCTAACGTCTGGGATTCTGTTAAAAGAAAGGTCTAGTTCCTCCAGATTTTGAAGGGGGGCTAGTCCATTTGTTTGACTATAGATGGCCTCTGGAAAGGTGTCCATGAAAAGCCAGCGTAGAGACAGT
Organism: Branchiostoma floridae x Branchiostoma japonicum; assembly: GCA_013266295.2. NCBI lineage: Eukaryota > Metazoa > Chordata > Leptocardii > Amphioxiformes > Branchiostomatidae > Branchiostoma > Branchiostoma floridae x Branchiostoma japonicum. The sequence continues at coordinate 7,546,818 of CM023824.1, forward strand.
TTTCTTAGCCGAAGCATGGAGGCAAAGAGCTCCGGATCCAACCTCACCGGATTTAGTGCCTCTGTTTTCCAGTGATTGGGAACCCTATCGACCCATAGCGAAAAGACGTTCCCCACACTTAGCGATTCTACGTGTGCTAATCCATGGAACACTTCCTTTGTAATCTCCGTCTCAAAACAATCCCATATAATAACTGTTTTTATGAATGAGGGCAGACTGTCGAAAACAGAAAAATTGTAGGCCGGTAGTTTCGCATTGCATGATACACTCAGCATTGTGACCGTGCTGTCGAAGAAGTTTACATCTGTGATACGTAGTTGGGATATCCATCCACACCCACAGTTGTACATTACCGGTGACACTCTGCATTCAAAACCTGGACCGCTGCCGACCAAAACCTCGCTAGTTGTAGGTTGGTTAAGACTGACACCACAGACGACACTGATACACACGAGCAGCAGAAATTTCGCCATGTGTCCAGGAATTTTTGCTCTGATGCAAGAAGAATATCACCTTCAGGAACTGCTGCAGACTGTAAAAAGTACACATTCCGAATTATTTCATTTTGTGCGCATTATTGAAAGTGAGCAATCCACGCTGCCAATCACGCAAAAACCAAATGTTGCAACATACTAGCATAGTATATGAAACAAGTTTGAACTGCAATTTACAACAAATTTTCGACTGTACAACTCCAGTCTTTGTCAAGGTCCAAGGAATGAGCAATCCACCGCTTCCTTGACTGTTGTGCTGGAGTTGTACAGTCGAAAATTTGAGTCCAATATTTTTGTGTTGCAAATTGCAGTTCAAACTTGTTTCATAATGACACTTCTACCAACACAGATGAACTTTCAAGATGATAATAGCATAGTACCTGAAGACATCGTCATTACTTATTATTACACTGTCTTCTATATATACATGTACATACGTAGCTGCACAGATAAATCTGGGGATGCCCACTTCCCCTTTCACCCAAACACAAAATTGACAAGGCTCTGTCTTCGATCAACTCCAAGCACCTGACGAAATAACTGTCTATTCATCCAAGACCATATGCTATTCCATTACGCGCAAAGGCGTGTTTTGGAAGGAACTACGTTTAGAAATACATCCCTATTCCCAAATATTCTATCCTATATATGGGGCACGGTGTGCATGTCTTGCAATCAGAACACATTTAGGAATGCACCCCCCTCCCTCCAGGAAATAAATGGTAACAAAAATAACCTATTAGACAAACTAGCATAAAAACAAAAATGTTGCACCTCAAATGCGTCTAAAACGAATGAGGTTGTGGTATGCCTCATGATGTTGACTCTTATACGTTAATGTAATGCTTTGGAATGGACCACGTTTGAGAATACAGGTCTATTTCAAAATGTTCTGTAACCTATATAGTGGACATGGTGTGCATGTCTTGCAATCAGAACACGTCCCTCCAGAAAATAAATGGTAACAAAATAACTTATTAGACAAATTAGCATTAAAAAAAAACAAAATATTGCACATCAAAGTGTTTTAAACGATGCAGGATGTCTTACCTGTTAATGTTGACTCTTACACGTTGGTGCATAACATATGAAACGCGCGCTAAACGTCGACCGTCCTGATTTTGGTGTGACCTAGATAAATACATGTACAATAGTAACTGACTCGACAGGTTATGATCTCACTTCTGTATCATTCCGAGTGTAATATAGTCCGGTCCGAAAATTACCGAGCCCCAAAACGCATGTTTGAACCTGTTATTATTTCCCATTCATCGACCCCTTATGATATTAGAAAATCTGCCTCCATAGTTACATACGAGAAAGGTTTATAATAGGTGTTGGCAGCCAAGCGATGGGTCGGAGGTGTACGCTTTGTTTTCGTGAGTGATGCGGTCAGGCATGCTGGTCACATTTTATGTCCTCTTGCGCGGATAGAGGCTAGGCTAGCTTACAACAATCCTACGCGAAAAAAGGCTAGGGTCGGTGAGTTTTAGCTAGGGTCGTCGGTCGGGAAACATGAAACACTACATTTTTTACCTAGGCCTTTGGCCTACGTGACCTGTTGCATGTACCGAATGACACCTGAGTCCTTGCCGTGGGCAATTTCTACACGTGGAAAAATTGTATCTGCTCAAAGTACAAAAAAATATGTATGTCCATAGCCCAGTGGATCTCTTGGCTTAACAGTTACGATTTGCAACGGGAATATCTGCTTGGACATTATCAATATCTGTCTTCGCGACGAATCAACAGTCTAATGCATATGAATGTGCGGTCACGCACCTACTGTGAAGACAAACAAGACCGAATGAACAGTCTCTGCAGCACTCTCAATCGCCGGGAGATGAAATTCCTTGCGATAAAGAGAATAAACGAACCCGACAATGCTTGCAAAGGCGCTTGATATAAGTGTGGTCGATTTTACCCAAAATCAAGGACTAAAACTCTTTAAACATGGAAAGAAATGTTAACAGCACCACATAGAAAAATCATTTCTGTGCAATTTGGTTGGATTCCAGTAAATGCAAGGTGTTTTAAACCTCAGTGTATTGCCATGACAATGACATGGAATAAGACAGAATTGGAACTTTGTCTATTCATATTGAAACATGCAACACTCTTTCTCAACAAACATGTATCAGATAGTTAAGACTACTATTCCATTCAGATATATTACAGCATGTATAACAATACTAGTACTGAATAATTTTCACTGAATAAAGAATATGTTTCTGTTTATTTAAAGGTCGTCTTATCCAAACATAAATTCCCGTTTAGATATATTTTAAAGGACCGAAAGATTCAGTTAACACGATGTGTGTTTACAAAAATATAGACAAAACCTTCATCTGTGAACCACAAAAAAGTATATTTACACATTCGTTCCCTTGTGAAACTATGTCCAAACTTGGTGTTAAACATCGCAATAAAAGTATAAAAATAAACAGTTACTCCCTACAAGCCTACAAACACTACTATATTACATGTATCGTACAGAATACATTTTGTATCAAAACAAATATCAATCGATCAAACTATGTACTATAAAGGTACACTTTTGTATACAGATACATTTCTCATATTTCCCCTAGACCTGCTATCAGGTATATAAGTTGTGCATAGATGCAGAAACGTGGTTACTGACTGTATATTCATCAGTTACAAGCACAGGTATTTTAGGTGCACATTATATAGAAGGTTTAACTCTAGTCTTTTATGTGCTTCTTATCCATGTAAGTTTAAATATATGCATACAGCTAACATGATTGTGCATCAAACTGACATTCACTGCATTATAATTCAGCGCACGTGGACCTCTAAATCTCGACTAAGGTCAAACGTTACTTAAAGCCACCTATAGTCACTCCTCTGGCCAATGGATACTGCCTTGCTACCGTATGATCTACTTGGAGATTAGCTATACATGTATTTTGAAAGGTTGTGTCGTCGGTTGTTTAGGCAAAGGCCTTGTATTCATGACCTCTGATGATGAAGGTCGGGGGTCCGCCATCTTTGCTACGGAAGAGCACGAAGGCCAAGGCCATTCCAATAAACTGTGAGGAAATACAAGATTAGGAAAATGTTATTCAACAACATGGATAGAGCTTGTACTTACTCCACTCTATAACACCAATTTTATAAGACACTTTCTCTTTATATGTAAATGAAATCATGCTACGCAATAGGGGGGGGACTGAGAAAGGGAATATTAAAATTGGATAAATAAGGAAGTAAACTGCAAGATTTTTAACTCACCGAAATAAAAGCCACAGCTATCGGCATGCCCGCCATCGCACTAATGGCGCCCCGAAGGTTGTCGAGGATTTTGTTGTCACAAGGCTGGTAGAAGAATAAAGAATAAAGTGTTTCCATCTATTTATTGATTTATTGATCTTAGAACAGTTGGGTAGTACCTGCAGTTTAAAACAACTGATTTCCAAGGCAGCCCAACAAAACAAGTTATGTTACAGAGGAAATCATAGACATAAAACAAATCATATTAAGTACAGTGAATGTGCATGTGACAAAATTAAACATATTAATCAAATAATTAAACGTAGTGACAATAAATAATGTGAACAGCAAGTACGGTAATCAATCGTATAAAACAAAACATATCAACCAATGAAAATCATAAGGCATATTCTTTGTCCATGTGTGGGCAGTTCCATGACTTCAAAACATGAGAAAAGACATCATTTGCGAAGAAAGTGTAAAAATGTTGGCTGACCTTCGCCCATCTGCCGGTTATAGTGTCGCAGACTCCCTTGTCACCATCATGTACGTCATCAGAGGTCTTCTGTGTACAGTTGCAGGTACCGGGGTAGTCTGGCGCCCAGTCTGTCACCGCCTTCATACCACAGCAGCGCATCTACCCGGGTAGAGCCACACTCAGTCAGTACAAGTACACGGGAATTGTTTGGACAAGTCATTATTATTATTATTTATTTATTATGTTCTTTATTATAATGGTGGGACTCTTACAAGCCTTACGGCTTTTTTCTGCCTCCAGCACGTTTATTTTGTATAGGTCATTTAGTTTTTATACTCTGTTTTATTTGTGTATTTGATATTTACTCTCTGTATTCATTTTTTTTTATGTGCAAAATAAAATAAACAAATATTAAAAACAAAATCATGCCCTTTTTCCACCTTCTGGAGGCTAACATCTTTGGGGAAATATTCAAATTAGGAGTGCGATCTCCTCGCTCATACTATCATCTCCCTTCCTCCTATCCTTGCTAGCCCTCTTTAGGTAGGATAACGCTTTTCTCGGTAAGGTAAACCCTCTCGAAATCTAAACAACTGTTCTCTCCGAACCAAGATAGCCACAAGTTGAACACTAACCTCAGCTTGTATGACGTCCACAAACTTCTTCACTTCCGCTGTCAGGTTTTGGTACTTCCTGTCGCTGATGTGGTCTATTTTCTCTCTCAGGTAGTTCTCCGCCTGCCCAGTACAGAGTTATAGTTAGATTTCACAACCTGTTCTATGATATCCAATATGTTTCTCCTATACATGTAGCTATTTTGCAAAATGATACCTTACATTCAAAGAGAAATATGAGGGCTTTGGCTTTACAATTGTTAAGATCTAAATGTTGAATCGTAGTGTAAAGTGCCATTATAAAAAGTACTGTTAATTTTCATGAAGACATTTTTACGTGAACTACTTCAAGACTACATCACACCTGTACCTGTCAAAACCCCCGAAATGACACACAGTGGCTTCAGTGTGATGAAGAATGGACTAAGCAGGAGTAATACTGACCTTGTGTTTGTTAGCCAAAGCAACTCCACCGATGATGATCTCTATCAGTGACAGGACTCCCATGATGGCAAGGAACTACATTGAGTGAACGAATAAATAAAATTAAGCGATTACATGTAGTAATTTTTATTTTTAACAAAAAAAGTTCTTAAAAAGATACACGGATGGTTATATGAAAACATTATGTTTATGACTTACTAGTATAAGAGGGCTCACAAGTAGGACTGTACATGCCCAGTGTCAGAGGTGAAGGCCGCCGAGACGTAAATAAAACGTAACACGTCACACAATGCTTTATACATGTTCAGGCGTGTTTTGCTTACGGCTCGAGGACCTACAACTTTAACACATTACCCACAATGCTCCATACCACGCATGCGTAGTCTTATTTGTGAACCACATTTTACGCTGACGACTCACCGCTCCCAGGAGGCACTTGTTCTCCCAGGCTGCGCCTGCGCACCCGAGGAAGCCGATGAGGATGGCGATGACGCCGACAGCGACCATGGCGTTACAGGTGGAGGTGAGCAGCTGCTGGTCGAACTCCGTCAGGCTGAGGGCGTGGACAATCTTACCGTCCCCGATGATGGAGGCACCGACGGCGACAAGTCCAACACCTAGCAGCTGGAGATTCAGTGATAGTTGTCAAGATTAGAGCGTATACATAATGGACAATGATACTCTCCAAGCAGAGGTTTAGGCTTCAGCTTATTTTTGAGGTGTTGTTAGGCCTTTTTATCGGCCTTTGTTTTCTTAGAATGGTATTTTGGGTGGCGTATTGGATACTGCCTGGCCAATTTGATACTGTCTTTCCAGTTTGATACTGTATTGTATCTACCGTGAAGATCTGATGCATGGGAGATTAGGACAATGATGTATAGGTACTGGTGTGGTTTTCCTTTTTTTAGTCTTGATAGTTACAGAAGATCTGTAAACAATCCGGATTTAGAAAAAAAACTTTCCCTTTGTCTTGTCACCCAGTGACAATACCATATCTGTTGCCATATCAACGTTTCCTAACCACCTCTTCCCCCCAGACCTATTTCTTAGCAAAGGAATCATAAACAATTCAAAACACTGGGGTCGTGTAGTTAATCAGCATTTATGGATGATATCCTCAAACCTACAATATACTCGTTTGAATCAAACAATAAAAGCCTGCTAACATTGACTGAAAGTTAACATGCAACACACAATCCTTTGTGACGATAAATGTATAGCTTCAGTCAATTAACTTCGCAAACATCGACAACAATGTAGGCGGACGGGAAAGCTAGGGTATCCACCATACTGAATGAAAGACCTTTATTGTACATTTTTGCTCATTGCGAACTAAGTACAGGTCATGCTAAGTAGCGATGGTAGACTAAAATATATCTATAGTAAAAACTACATATGTACAGGTTCTGCTTCTTCTCGCTTCTTAAAACAGTTGTAAATGTAAGAACAGATGGAGTTTATAGTATGAGGGTTATCGAGTTTCATGAGGAAAATGAATTTTTCTTTTCTATCTAAATATCTAAAACTAGGGAAATAATCTTGTATACAATTGAAGAGAATCTTTCTCTCATTATTATATAGAGTACAGTCTACAATAAAATGATTCTCGTCTTCAATCTCATTTATGTTGCAGTAATGACAAATTCTTTGTTGCAGAGGAATGTGGTTGTGTCTACCCTTTTCAACAAAAAGTTTGTGTGAGCTAATCCTAAGTCTTGTAGTGGCTATTTTGTGTCGTATGTTTGTTATCTTTAAATAGTTTTCCTCGTTGTAAGTGGTTTTAAGTAATTTGTATGTACGTAGTTTGTTGTTGTTACGAATTTCTGCTGTAAAAGTTTGGAGATACATGTCCTTTAAGCGTTGATCAAGGGTTGGAATAATTTGTGAAGGATTTAAGACATACGACATCGGCGAATTCCATACGTAGGCAAAACCACACTCCTCTAGTGTCTTGCGGACTCCCGAGGCCCAGCATTTAGTGCCTGACGCATCGAGTTCAAATTGACATAAAAGGGCGTCTGCTGAGAGATACTGTATTGTATTCCATTGTTCAAAGAGCACATATCAATAATTCATGTCACTCCAGTCTTTAAGCTATCGTTATTTACAATATCGCGTGTTAAGTATGAAAAATCGATGTAGTCATGAAAAGGATTCGTGTGCCTTCAGAGTACGTTTCACTCTACTCACTACTGCTAAATTATAATCAATCGGGGATTGTCTTCCCAAACAAATATAGTTTAAAGATTATTTGGGTTAAACTGCAAACATGTTGGAACCAGGTCAGTGAAGATATTGAAATGTCTGGTGGCTTTTGAAGATTGCAAGGTTGACGAAACCAAAGTTATTTTGAACTGCTTACAATTGGGTTCATTGCTACAAAGGGAAGAGGAAGTAAGGGAAATTCTGCAATGCAACTTAAAATAGACCTGAGTCGCGGTCATGTGATGTGCATGCAGGGCTACATGTAGTCAATGACAGCCATGTCACCACCGAATCACCTGCACATTTAGTATACATGTACATGTACCGTAGGGGTATATATGTATGTTGTATGGATTTACAATATGTAGTAGGCAAACACATATATCCAGCAGTCAGATGAGATTTACAATTTGCTAAATTCTATTTGCCGAGGAATGTACTCCATGTTTTGCTGCATTATCACTCGTTACTACCGGAAAGTCCTCTTATAAACACTGTCCTTTCTGTACATGTATATCATTCAGTTCTTGACAATGCCTGGTATATATTCTTTAAGAGTTTAAATTGCTTCATTTTCCCACAGAACAAGCCAAGTTTAACAATGTATTGTCCCTTCTTTGAAAATTAAAGCGGTGGAATTTCAAGTTTAAGCACTAACATAATATTTACTTCAACAAAAACAACTTAGGATGTATGTAACATCATCTCTTGTCCTGGATGTCTCAAGTATAGACGAAGAATCTGAGTACTTACCCAAAACATGAAGTTGAAGAGAATCAACAGGGACTTGACGCAGTTCATCGCGAAACCAACCGCCATTTTGTCTTGTTCTTGTTTCGGATCCTAGGAGGCGTGTCGGTAAAATGTAGACCGAAAACCCAACCTGGAATACTCGACTATACAATCCTGGCTGTACTCGTCGTTAAATTAAGATCCAGAAGACTAAGCAGTGATTCAATTCGAAGTCTGTGGAAAGGACTTCTACAACTACAGGTCCCTGTGGTTGTGACGTTACTGTAATAGCCAGTAGGGACACCTTTTATTCATCGAACAAATACAATAGTGTCATCTTACCTGGGCGATTCTATTTGAATATGAAGAGCAGGGAACTTATCATTTTGTATCGTAGTTTTTAGTGTTAAGATAAGTCGAGAAAAATGAATTTGATGCACAATTCCTTGATCAATACAAGAATAGATGCGACAATGACCGAACGCAGTTAATTGTTGACTTATTTTAACGTGCACCCCCGTCGCGGTAAAAGTTGGGCTCGTCCGTTACTATGTTTACCTGGCTGAGTAACCGGGTGGGTTCGAATCATGTGCCTCTTTGTGTGGTGATCACCTGATGTAGTAACGGTTGACGTCATGATATATCTTTGACTGATGACCTATAGGTCGACGACCTCACAGTTTCAGTCTGCAGAAGGTTGTCAGTGCCTAAGTGTGTATAACCACAAAATACTCAAATGCGAAACCCTTTGTGGGGCAGACTAGATACATAAACCATTGTGTTTACACCTCAGGCCACACCAATTTAATCTTTTGGTTCTCGGATTTTTTCAGAAAAAATATGAAGCGACAGGGCGAAAAAAAACAAGCCTAGGCATCCTATTATAGCCCAAATGCTACGATAGGAACCATGAAGTCAACAGAAAAGGCTGGGTTGCAATTTAAACAATGAATTTTGAACTTTTGATTAAACCACTGCATTTTATTGATGGAAAAACTGTACAGCTGGGAAGAAAATGACTTTCTTCAACTGTTGGGGACAAAATATGAGCGTTTTTGAGAACCAGAATCTTTCTTTTTTTGCAAATCAGAAAAAAATGAAGAGGCGAATCCAAGTAAGAACAAATTAAATTGGTGTGGCCTCAAAGTATTAAATCAAATGATTTCTTCTTACCAGTAACCATTTCAACAATTTGTGGGACAGATGATGTTTACCTGAAGTATGTTATACCTATCTGACATTGCACATAGCCTAGTAGTTAAGTAGGCACCATTATCATAAATCACAGAACACGCTCTCTGAAAAGTATGTCAAACTTTATTTTCAAGCCAATAGATATATGTGTGCAAAGAATTCAAGTACATCACCATCAATAGTCTGATCATAGAATACAAGATGAATGATCGTTGCTGCACAGAAATACAGCTAGAGGTAAGTATGATATGGTGAGGACAAAAACAAGTGCTGATTGTAAGTATAATATAACACCCATCACATGGGAAAGCATTGGAACAGACATAAGAGTGGCTGCTTATTAGTACACAAGTCATGTGAGACAGTGTTCTTTGCATATCATTCAAAGCAGTGGTGCAACTATTATTTTAACACTCCACACATAATAGTATAAACATTTTTTCACTTGTATACAAAGTTCCTCTCAAAGAAAAAAAAAGTCCCCAAATTAATAATCTCCAGCGATTTTTAGTCTGGCGTGACCCCAAATCAATATAATGGTTCGAACAGTGACCTCAAGGTAACTAAAAAACTTAATGTACATCTGCAATGACGAAGACAATTTTTAACAAAGGAAGAAAAACAAATATCAACACTAAGTCTTGCTCCACTCAGAGGGACAGACTTATTTGTTTGTCAAACTTGAATCAAACCAGAGTTGATTTTCTTGACCTTAGACATGGGCTATTCCATTTGTGAAAGATACAAGAGGGAGATGTGATATTCTGTTTATGAATGAGTCAAATGGTTACTATAAATAGTGATGATGTACACCACATATATTCATACAGCACAGCAAGTCACAACTGAAGTTAGTCATCTGTTAGTTTGCTTGTTATCATGTCTCTCTGGCCAGCCTGCAGCACTCCCAAATGTTAAACTTTAAGGCACGATATGATCAGTGTTAACTTGTGACTGACAGTTCTTAGACAAACTCCTTGTAGGTTGAGCCGAAGTACCGGCCTGGCCTCTGGCCCTCTCTCTTTCCATGGCAGAACAGCATACAGGACAGGATGATTCCCAGAACCTGCAGGCAAGAGGGGTAACATTCACATCAGTTCAAGTTTCATATCTACATGTGATATCTATGCTTTTTGCAGGGCTTGAAATATCACATACATATGCAGGTTAGTGCAGGTAAAATTGGGGCTGTGCAGATATTTCTGATGTCTACCTGCATCTGACCTGCCCTGGTCCATGTACTGGGTTTATATATACATGTAGGTGTATGTGGATTGTTATTAGCTGTATTGGCTGTCACCACATATGAAGTGGTTTCTGAACTGTTTTTAGTATGATCCATACTTTCTAAATTCTTAGTGGTGCAGGTAAAATTTGTCTGGTGCAGGCTATTTTTAATGTTACCTGCACCAGTGCAGGTGTGTAGAAGAAGGATTTCGAGCACTACTAGTATGCTCAGTTCAATAATGGGTGCAGTACAAAAAGAAACTCTCCTTTTTCGGTGGGGTATGCAACCTGTGACCAGTTGATGTTTGCACTTTAAGTAATCTATATTAAAGTCACCTGGACATACATGTAGACAATGCCCCTACCAATGCACAGTAAACTGTTATAGTTCTTGCACACAATGCTTGATATAAAATGTTCGGCTTTCAGAAATTCAACATGCACTAAATAGGAGAACCCACCATGATGAGAGCCACACCGAGTGCTCCACCTCCGATGTAAACAATGTTCTTGTTCAGGTTGTTGATCACCTCCTCATCACAGGGCTGTGTAAGAACATCAGTGGTTTTAATTAGCAATTGTAACAGTGGGGTTCAAGCGCCACCAACTAATTATAACCAGCCCAATGGGTCCTGGACCTTTTCGCCTAGCGGTTATGGTGTTGACTTGTGGGCTGGCGGCCTGGGTTCAATTCCCAGCATCCCGGGAGCCTGTTTCTACTTGCCCCTTGTGTTACAAATGCCCGAAAGACAATAAATGGTGAAAAAGTTGTATTTCATACATTGTACTAGTTTTTACACTTTACTTATCACTTATTAATAACGTAAGTAATAATGGTTTAAAAAAAACTCTTAGTAGAGATAATAAAACATCAAATTTAAAAGTCTGAGACCCAGGTTCTATAGAAAAACTTGAGAAACTAGAGTGTGTACCTTCTTCCACCTGCCAGTTGCTGCGTCGCAGGTGTCAGCATCACCCACAGTGCAGTTGCAGGTGTCGGGGTAGTCAGGTGCCCAATCCTTGGTACTGTTCATTCCACAACACTTGAACTGTCAAGAGAAAAGATAGAAAAACACATGTAAACATCTATCCTTATGTATCATCATTATCAATCGATTAATGTTAATTGTCTTGGTTTTAAAACTCATTTAATATCAGTGCACAAAATCTGAATGAGGCATTTTTTCAATGGACATGAGCATAAGCATGTATCACAAAACATTCTCATTAGATTCATGATAATCACATTTTCAGATATAACAATGGGACCAACTACTCATACAGCAACAAGCCAATCAGACGAGCTCAGTCAAAATGACCACCAATCAGAGGCAGTCAAAATGATCACCAATCAGAAGACAGATCCAAGCAGCCAATCAGATCTTCTTACCTCCTTCTGGAAGAAGTCCACCAGCCTCTGCAGCTCAGGGTCCAGGTCCTGGTATTTCTTTTCGGCAATCTTGTCCAGTCCTTCCTTCAAGAACTTTTCAGCCTATAAAATAAGAAGAAGTATGCATACAGGTTAAGACCATTAAACATATTTAATGCATGTGTCTTGTAGCACTCTACAATCCTTAGGACTTATCAACATAATCTATACAAATATTCTTTGAATAAAATGTGAATAAAGAAACCAGTAAACATTGTTCACACAATACAATTTGCCATGTTTGCAGATAATCCTTGAATTCTATAATGAAGAAATCACTAACACAGAAACTGAAACTTTATCACTAGTACAGAAACTGAAACTTTATCACTAGTACAGAAACTGAAACTGAGAAAGGTTTTTTCCTTACATCTGGCTTCTTCACCACTGCATAGATCGCCACCCCAACCTCTGCAATCAGCAACACGAAGAGGCAGGCGAAGAACTGTAAAAAAGGGAACACATAGTAATAGTTATTCCTCAGGAAGTTCATTTTAGTCAAAGAAGTCTGTCAACCTTAGCATGTGTGACTATTAGACTTAAAGTACTGCTCATGAATTGCTTTGTCAGATTACAGAAGTGAAACAGAAGCATAACTGCTTGTATTGGACACATCTTAGTTCAAAGTGTATGCACATGCAAAGAATGTCACTGGTGGCACATAGGGCAGCAGTTTTTCCTTGCTGTAACAGTGTTTCTGTAGCAAGACTGGTTTGAAGCGAAGGGTGCCTGTACACACTAAACTTGTACCAAATTTCATGACTGTTCAATTTTGATTGATAACAGATCATCAGTCAATTTGACCCTGATGTGGGAGATGAATTTAAGAACCTACCGTTCCCAGCAGGCACTTGTTCTCCAAGACCGCGCCGCAGCATCCGAAAAATCCGACGACGAGAGCCACCGCGCCGACTCCGATGAATGCATAACATCCGGCGTACACCACCGTCTCATCCAGGTTGTCCAGGTTGTGCAGGAACTTCAGGGCATTGTCATCAACCCTGATCCATATCCCCACTCCTACCAGGAACAGGCCTGCAACCTGGAAGGTACCATGATATACTGATGAGGGGTGGGTGGTATTGACAAGGGTTTAACCAAATTAATGAGACTAATTCAGGAGACACAAAAGCAGACAGGCGCAGACATGATAACAAAAGCCCAGGGCTCTAAATAAAGAAGTAGGACATGAACAAACAGAAAGCCCCTCCCCCAAGAGTATGGAGGAGTCCTGTAAAACGTTTATTTGACTTGAGGACCACTTTTGAGGATTATAAACCACTTGTGAGGATTACCACCCACTTGTGAGGATTACCAACTACTGAGTTCATGGGTTATAAGTTTTGGCAGCATCAGAAGTTGCGGCTTCTTGAAGAAAATGGAATGGAGGCGTTTTAGGTATCCCACAAAAAAAATAATAATAAGTTCATCTGCAGGTACCAAAACCACGTTGAGTAACTTGAGTATGAGTGGGACGTTACTTTACAATCTTTGCTGCATTTTAATAAAGTATCTGATTTTTTTCTACTTCTAAAGCAATTAGAGTTGAACACACTTACCCAAAAAAGGAAGTTAAAGAAGAACAGAAGATACTTGACGCAGTTCATTCCTACACCCTCCGCCATGTTGGTTCTGTTGAGTTTTCTGGTGACGAGTAAAAGTTGAGCCTTGCTTCAATATGGGGAGTCAAAACAACAGTAATGGCAGCGAGCGCTGACGTGTTAGAAAATACTAAATACAAAACTGGTTGTCAGCTGTTGTAGCAGGAGGTTTTCAGACTATGGCGGTGTCGTCGTCGTTTTATGTCGCAAGAGGAACCTTTCCGCTCTCAATGTTTGTCTTTTCATACCTAAGGTACCATGTGATGAGAACCATCCAAATCTGGACACCGTAGGGGGGTTGAGAATCATTTAAATTTACACGGAAACGAATAACGAAAGCCACGAGACATTTAGAGCCATACATTAAATTTAAATTAAAATTTTAGCAATATTATATTGCACAAACGAACCAAAAACCTGTAAGTGAGGAGGAAATTTTATACACTTCAAAAAAATGCACCCCTATCATGGGTAAATAATGGACCTTCTCCATTCTCCCGCCTATTTTTGTTTGGTGACTAACAGGGTCGAATTACGTGTCACGAGACTCGTGACTGTTTGTCTACCCTCCGTGCCAGTCAGTGAACAGTCCACAATGACGTATGGTATGTTGACCATACTGTTGACATTTGACGTTAGTTTGTGTAGAATGATAATCTGTAACACTCACAGTCACATGGTAAACAGTAGCCGATACATACATGTACCATCTAACTCTTTTTAATAGCAATCAATTAATCACTCAATTAACAGTCTAACCACTGCATATCCAACACAATATTTTGCTTGTGCAGGCTTTCTGTTGTATTCGTAGGACTAAATTCGCACCCTCTTTCGACAGGATTGAGATTGTGGGAGCGAAACATTAATTTCGATACATTTTGCACCCCCCCCCCCTTCCACCTTGTTATTTTGCATAACCTTTGCATATATTGCCCTTGTCCTCTATCATGAAACTTTTCCGTATGGTTAAAGTTACAAATATGATAACAATTCTTTGTACATTTAGTGTATGAACAAGTTTTATTATCCAATTTTTATTGCCAAACAATACATTTGATAACCTTTGTACATTTAGTGTATGTACAAGTTTTATTATCGAATATATCATTGCCAAACAATACATTTGTATGGGAATGCCACCATCATCAATTCAGTTAACCACATAACGTTATGCATGTTATATGACTAAAAGTGTTCTCACAACCTGCCACATAGATGCATCACATTGTTCCTATGAAGATACCTACCTAAGGACCGTCATGTACAGTCTGCACATATGATAACTATATAACTCTTTAACAGCTCACTTTGTGTCTATTATGTTTTAAATATCCGTGGACGTTTAGACTTGTATATGGATGAAACTATTTAGACGCTATAGCGAACAGGTACACTATACTTGGAAAATGATGCACACATTTGTCAAGCTGAATGAAGTCATGTAGTTTGGGTGTACATCGCTAGGTGTGTCATCTCTTTCTGAGACTAAACCAATCCTCTTTCGGGTGCGGGAGGGTCACTTTTGTAAAGTCCTTGATTTGTGTGATGGCCTTGATGAACCGCACGACCATGATGACAGCCGTTACCAAGAGTATAGCATGTGCCGTGTTCAGAAAAGCACCCTCAGGTATACTTGGCAATGTCCAGGCGAGGTACATGACAACAGGGGCGTGTGTTGTGACGACGACTCGAAAAACCTCACGGAACCTAACGAAGAAAGCAGTGAAATTAATATGTTTGTTATGAAATTGTTACCAGACAGATGCATACTGGTTGTGGCTGTTGTCAAAATAGCAAACATCATATAGGAACAGAAGGTGTTGTCGCTAGGGCAGGTAGCTATAGATTTCATCAATGCGGTTACAATTTTTTCTTATCCCGATGCCTATTAAAATACATTGCACTGATATTGACTTTCTCAAAGAAATGTAATTCCTTACCTTATGTTTTCGATGTAAGTCCATATCACTGAATGAGTGGCGGTGCCGAAGAGCATCATGGTCCAAAGTCCATCAGACTGTACATCCCGAAGTTTCTCCAGCGCCAAGGCGAGCTGTACCATCGTTTCCATGGCAACCCAGCCAACAGTAAACAACAGACAGTTGTGCACTATAATATGTACAAACAACCTCTCCCCAACCGATATCACTGTGTGAACTTTATCAATCATCATTTGAAAGGCCGCTAGACTTATCAACGACAGAAAGAGTTCAAGAACTTTTGAGACGGTAGCTTTGAAAAACCACATGTCCATTCCGAAGTATACTCCACTGATGTACAGTAAAAACTCAAGAACCAACGTCACTATGAAGGTAAAAGGAAGGGCCCAGTGCCACGATACACGCTTGTATTTGTCGTCTGTCGAAACAGCATATCTCAGGATATTAACTCCGTAGACGATGAAAACGATTCGCCAGCTTTGAATGGCGAAGCGGGTGACCAGTGGTTTCAGTATCCACACAGGAAGGGACATCGTGGTCTGTATATTTGAGGTGAAGCGATAAAATATGAATTAACGTGGGTATGATTCCCCACCCGGAAGTGTATATCCTGATACATGATAAAGAACTACATGTACATGTATATGGTGGGTTACAGGTACATATGTACCATACGCCTTGAACACGTTATAGATAGAAGAAACTTTTGACCAAAAAGGGTGGCCAGTAAATAATCATTAGCCATTGTTAAAAACTTATTAGTCATTAGCAAGTTGGCCCTGAGTCCCGGAAAAGTATAGTGCATACCACGCAACGATACTACTAAGTAAGTACAATGCTTTATCGATACTAGTGCGACGAACTAATGGTGTAAACCCAGCAGGGATCGTGCGTTAGCAATCGTCTGATATCCAGGCATGACGTCATTAATCAACATGGCGGCTATACACAGTGAGTAGACTTCCAGCTTTACAGTATGAACATTATGATTTTTTTTTCTCAACGGCAGTTTCAGGGAGAACAGGACGGCAGTTTCAGGAAGAAGAGGGACGAGCACCCCAACTATTGACACATATAACCTTCACAGGTCAACTTCCTAAACTCCATACATGTATATCATATCATACCCTCTAGTTTCTGGCAGATTACCAAATACATGTGCATATACTAGCAACCCAGCCAAATGACGCCATACATATTTGCTACACGTTGTTATCATCATTTATTACTCAAGAGAAGTTAAAGTTGTACCTTCGATGAAAGAGAGAACTGCAATGATTTGGAAGTTGGCTATTCAAGACAAGATGGACCCGATGTCAACAAAACACGCCCAAACCTTGTCTAAAGTGGTTCGACCACTCTTTAAATCTAGGTGGCCTGTTTCAACAATGCCTGTGGAGTATTATTCCCAAGTCCCTATTCATTACGCCAAAACTATACATTTCAAACGATTCGGAATCGCCCTTAAATTTGCGTAGAAAATTGCCTGTGCCAGTTCAGATTAGTTTATTTTGAACGGGAGGTATTTCGAGACCTCCCATTCTTTCAGGCGTCGAATGGCTAGTGGTTTGACTAGCGAACACGAGATTCAGAGATCACGGGTTCGATTCCTGCCATTCCTGGCTAAACGTTGTGTCCTTCGGAAAGGCACTTTACATGATTTTCCTCACTCCACCAATGTGTAAAATGGGTACCTGACTTCGGTTGGGGAGGTAAAAGGCGGTGGAAGGAGAGGAATAGGCTCCGCCTTCCAATACCATTAGGCTATGGGACTACTTTTACCTCATTCTCCCGCGGCAGAGTCCCACCCGCGCCAATATGAATTGCCTTAGGAGCGACTCCTAAGGCAATTCGTATTGGCGCGGGTGGGACTCTGCCGTGGGAGAATGCTTTTACCTTTACTTTTACCATTCTTGCAGAGAATTCATGTTAGGGAGGGGATGAGGTGTAAATAGTTTGCAGTTACATGTACTCCTAAATGAGGTGTTTTAGTTTCTTGTCTAGTTTTTACTTTTCTATACCCTACAAGACAGAAACTACATTTTATTTCTTCAAACTATCTCTCAGGATTGACATAGACATAGTGTATTTGATTTATTAACATGATCATACCAATTAGGGAAGGTTACTAGTAGCCTTTTACCTTCTGCACAAACTCAATGAAGGGTAAAATACTGCTGTATCATTACAGTCATTATTTCAAACAACATTTTTCATTGCAGAACGGCGTATTCTATGTAGAAATTCATGCAGACATACAGTTTGTGGTAAGTAATTGCCATTTTATTAACTAAGACAGTAGCAAGTTCCCACATAGTAGCAACTAGCATGCCAGCAGCGATAGCGCAAAAGACAAAATTTGAAATAAAAAATGAAACCTTCACCTCTTCCTAATCCTCTAAGTTATTAACATTATATTAGACTTAATAAATCGATACATTATTTAATATGATTTGACCTAAGTCTAAGATTGAATATATGTTTCTTTACAGTCTCGAGATTTACTCACTCTCGTAACTTACTTCTATATGCCATCTAAATTTTGTAGGTTTTTGTTCGTATTGGTCTAATAATATCTCTCATCTTTTCCATCAGTTTAGATGTATACAATCGTAATCATTCATACATTTACAACCCCTGTGGTTAATGATGCACATCATCAATCTTAGACAGCTTGTAATGACTTTAAATTATAACTATTTTAAAAATATTATTTCTAAAACCTTATTATCCATCCTGCTCCTTCATATTATACTTATTGATATTAGTAATTTCCTTAGGTGATGATATAATGAAGCACACAGGAAATGAATTTTTAATTTCTCGGATACATGGTGCGTTGTTCTCACAACCTTCCGACAGTAATTGGGACGTCCAGATTGTATTGGAGTATAATTTTTTGACGTACATAACTGGTGTTAGTAAAGTTCAATAGAATGGTACATGTATTTCCTATCGCATTTATACTGAATGTTGTTCTCACAACCTTCCGACAGTAATTAGGACGTCCAGATTGTATTGGAGTATAATTTTTTGACGTACATAACTGGTGTTAGTAAAGTCCAATAGAATGGTACATGTATTTCCTATCGCATTTATACTGAATGTTGTTCTCACAACCTTCCGACAGTAATTAGGACGTCCAGATTGTATTGGAGTATAATTTTTTGACGTACATAACTGGTGTTAGTAAAGTCCAATAGAATGGTACATGTATTTCCTATCGCATTTATACTGAATGTTGTTCTCACAACCTTCCGACAGTAATTGGGACGTCCAGATTGTATTGGAGTATAATTTTTTGACGTACATAACTGGTGTTAGTAAAGTCCAATAGAATGGTACATGTATTTCCTATCGCATTTATACTGAATGTTGTTCTCACAACCTTCCGACAGTAATTGGGACGTCCAGATTGTATTGGAGTATAATTTTTTGACGTACATAACTGGTGTTAGTAAAGTCCAATAGAATGGTACATGTATTTCCTATCGCATTTATACTGAATGCCGTTGATTATGATATGTCTGTCTTAAAATGTAATATCAGCTACTGGGAAGTTGCGCTTAGCATGGCTACGATAATTATGTTTTTGAAAGAGATGTTTATGATAAATATATTGTTCTGTTCTATCTCGTCCACTGCTGTTGTTTTCCTAGATCCTGTGTACTAACTAAGCTCCAGATGATACTGCTTATATCAGCTCTGGTTTAAAGTTAAAAACTCATGATCAGGTCCGTCAACCCCTAGAAAGGTGGAGGTGATCCTAAGAAATCTGGGGATGATCTTGAAATTCGACTTAGATTCAACGGCTCTGCATAAGGACCACTATTTAGTTGCTGAATTATTTCCCCTTGTTTCTGCATTTATGTTGATTTATCAATGGTAGATTTTGTATTCATATCAATGCAGTGAGAAAATAAAACCTGTATCTAGATTTAAGTTTCGCCTTTAGCAATGCCATGCTTTATCCTGTTTTCTATTTGACTGTTTTACGTTTGGGAAGAGTTGCAGTAGCAGTGTGAATTTTACTATATTTGGCAGGGCCGAATATTCAATATATGATTTGATGATACGGTTTATGACCCCGGCAGAATAGGTTGTTGTTTTGAGCAGCCAACGCCAATACCAGTTTCTGTTCCTATCCAACCAGTAAACGACGTTACACGCGTATACGCAGTTGGTCCTTCACCGCACACTCCCCAGCTTATCACTCCAGTCAGAACCCAGCAATTCTCATCATCATTCTGCCATTGCAGGGGGCCACCGCTGTCACCCTAGTTAATCAAACATAACACGTAGGTGATGTAGAAGAAATTTCTCATGTTCCGGACTTGTTGTGGCGGTGGTTTTGGATGGTAGATTGTTCTTCTGAGCTCGTGAAGTATCGGTTAGGGAGCAATAGCCGGAATTCGAACTGCAGTGTATTTTTTTCTTTTTTGTTGGAAACTTTGGTAGAAAAGAGCTCAAGAAGGGGTTAATGTAACTTATGTAACTTGCATACTTATGGTATTGGAATTAAGGTAAAGGTGAAAATTATTAGACAAAGCAGGGTTTATTTATGACTTAGGGAGAAGAGATGCTGTCCCAGTCGTATAACCGGCGGTAACTTTAAAGTGGCAATAGGTCATTTGGATTCGATACCAGGGCAAAATATACCTTATAGTCTGAAAATAGCCAAAAATCCAAAAACGAATCATTTTGAAGTAGTGTATGCCACAGGTGGGAAAGTCCTGTGGGAACGTGTCATACCAAAGTTAAGGTCATTTGGCGTTAATACCAGGGCACAGGAGCCCAATGTATATTTTGTATTATGAAAATAGTCAGAAAAATCACAAAATCAACAATTAACGTCGTGTTCAAAACATTTATGTTGTTATAACCTAATTACAATTCAGAGAAATAACGCTATGTTACGTTGCGCAACGTGGCACCAACTTAGCAATACTATCGAACAAACTTACCTTATAAGGGGACGCCCAGTCGGGACTGTCTGTGCAGATCATTATGCTGGGGATTACCGTCTTGTTCCAGCCATTTGTGATAATACTAAGGTCTTCAACGCAGTAGGCATCTTTAATGATTGGCATAACTAAGTCTTTAAGATTTTCCGGTCGTGAATCACCATCATCACCTATGTCAGAGGACCAAACAGCCTTAATTGCAATGTAGAAAAAATACATACCATAGAAAAATATATATTGTAACTAGAGTTTGACAAACCTAATGAAATGTTTAGTATTATTGTAAATCTTATGCATGGTGATGACCACCTGTAAATAACTTACATTTACAATCCTGCTCATTAGCAAAATATTTATGAAAAGTATTCATATTGCTCTTACCTAGTAACATGTAACACACTGGCGAAATCCTTATCATTTGGTACGGACAAGGTATGATATTGTTGGTTATATGCAAGCTAGAAGCTACATTTCAGGTTTCATACACAACAAGGATTAATTTTCAGGTTTCATACACAACAAGAGTTCCACGACCTCATATCTTTGCCAAATCATGTTAACCGTTCAAACTGACTAATTATACATTTTTCCCGGTGCTTGTGCAAATTACAAGAGCCTTATTTGCAAGAATTATATCAGTTAATCATATTCTCAACCCATTATGACAGTATTAAGAAATAAGGCTATTTCCTCATAAATTCTGCAAATAAGGTCCTGATTTGAATACATTATGTTAAGTGATGTTTACCTTTGCTTAACTTCCAACTATGGCAAGTATTAAATTCCCAGTAGTTACCACAATAAAATCGTAGCAATTTCCCATTAATCATGCAAATTAGTTCTTCATTTACATAATAAATATCTGCCAATGTTCCTGTCGTTTTTAATTACATATGTCACAAGCGTTTCATAGCCCTATTATGGAACACAGCAGATTTAAAGAAGTTCCTCATTGATTATGCAAATTAGATCCTGATTTTCATAATCTTAATCTTATCATGTCAAGCATCACTTAATAGGGACGATCCGTCAACTGGCTGCTAGGCTTCCAAAACTTACGTGACTTCTTCTCTAGCGCAAGAGGTACCTACCATTCAAACTTCATGACCCTAGCATGTCCAGATCGCGAGATATCAAAACCAAGGGAAGCCACTAAATCTCAGAATTTCCGGTTTTCGTTACGCAGAAGATTTAGCGGTTTAGCCTGGGAGTATAAAGAATGATTCTGCGTAATGTTTGTTGTTGCAAGTATAAATATAAAATATATAATGGGTTGAGAATATGATTAACTGATATAATTCTTGCAAATAAGGCTCTTGTAATTTGCACAAGCACCGGGAAAAATGTATAATTAGTCAGTTTGAACGGTTAACATGATTTGGCAAAGATATGAGGTCGTGGAACTCTTGTTGTGTATGAAACCTGAAAATTAATCCTTGTTGTGTATGAAACCTGAAATGTAGCTTCTAGCTTGCATATAACCAACAATATCATACCTTGTCCGTACCAAATGATAAGGATTTCGCCAGTGTGTTACATGTTACTAGGTAAGAGCAATATGAATACATATATGAATATATATATATATATATATATATATATATATATATATATATATATATATTCATATAAGCAAAGGAGAGTATATCATGACTACTTACATTCTGTTCGGCCCCAGCCGCTGGCCCATACCTCGCCCGTGCTGTTTTCAGCGTGCGGGTCACTCGATGGCAGACAGATTGGCCGGACAAAGTCGGTGAAAGGGTCAACCTTGTCCTCCGCCGTAAGGCATAGGAGAGCTGTCATGTCGTGAAAGATTATTACCGTTTAGCTAAATCACGCAAATATTTACACACACACACAGAGAGAGAGAGAGAGAGAGAGAGAGAGACGCACGCACACACACACACACACACACACAGAGAGAGAGAGAGAGAGAGAGAGACGCACACACACACACACACACACACACATACACACACACAGACACATACACACAAACACACACACACATGATATATACACACATAACCTCTTACATGTATAAGAAGGAGATAATGTAATGATATTGCATTTGTTTGCTTGTTTCAAACGTGTATCCTACCTATATCAGATCTGCAAGAGGCTAAATCAAATCCTGGGTGCACGATGATTCTCTCAACATCACGCGGATTACCACTTTCCATCGCAAAGGCTTCCGTGACTACGTGATACTTCTCTGGATCTAGTATCGGTCCATACCACTCCGGACGTACGGACTCCGGACGAGGATCATCCAAATCAGCACCTGCCGGAGCACTGGAAAAATCACACTTCATGAAATGCTCCATCGTATTGCCCCGGAATAGGTTGTTTTCTTCACAAAACCCTTGTTCTTTAGTATCCACATGTAGTTTTGTGCAGTATATTATCTATCGAAGCACCCAAAGGGAGCGGATTCCTCATTACCTTCGCCAGAAGGTTATATGTTTTGGTAGCGTTTTTGTGTATATGTAAGCAATGTGTATGTATGTATGCGTGCGTGTGTGTGTTTGGCACGATCACTCAATAAGCTATTAATTGATTGTCTTGGTAGTTGGGTAGGACTTCATAAGACCACAAAATGTTTTCTTGGCCCCTAGCGGTTTGTTATGGTACTGCAGTCGAATGTACGGTTTCGATATCTCGTGATCTGAATATACAAGGGTCACGAAGTTTGGATGGTAGCGTTTGTGCTCAGAAAGAAGTGACATGAGTTTTGACCCCTTAGCAGTGTGTTCTGGAAATGTACAGCCATTGTTTCAAAATCTTTGAGGATCGTCGTAATTTTTTTGTATTTAGGTATAATTAGATTACAATTATGCAAATCAGGATTTGATGTGCATAATAGATGAGGAAATACTATAAATCTGCTGTGTTACAGGATTCGGCTATTCAAATTTGCGACATATGTAATTGAGAACGAGAGGAACATGATTGTTGATTATGTAAATGAAGACCAAATTTGTATAATTTGTGAGAAATGCTATGATTTTATAATATCATTTGCCGGAAATTGAATATCACATTTGGAAGATACATGAGGGTGAACATTATTGAACATAACTCATTCGAATCAGGACCTCATTTGCATGTTATAAAGTAATGCTAAACAGCTTTCTTTGTTGATTTTTAAATCAACAAAGAAGCATATATTCCACTCAATGAGTCTTAAAAGACTCATTGAGTGGAATATATGATCAACGGTTATAACTAATGCAAATAAGTATCTTACTTACATAAACAATGACAAACATATTTCTCAGTTGTAAATGTTAACATCATCTGGCGAAGGTATGAAGTCATGGGACTGTTGTTTAGGAAATATTGTTACTATTTAAACCTGATCATGAATAATTCAAACCTATAACAAAACAGAAACACTATATTATAAGCAAAAACCATCCACACTGATTCTAAATATCTGAGCGGAAATCAAATACTACATATTGAAAGTTGAAATGCGTCATAAAATGGAATACATCAAGTACATTTTTAGCTATATCATTATAATTATTCACATTACATTACTTTCATCGTACATATTACACAATGGTAATTCAGCAAAGCACTGTATTTACCATATGCAACAAATATATACTGATCATGTAGCCAAATCTGTTATATTTTGAAAGATCATTGACATAAACGCATACACAACACACACACACACACACACACACACACACACACACACTTACAGCGTAGAGTCAACATGATAAAGGCAGTGAGCCGCTGTGACCACCCATCTGTCTGAAATGAGGGATCCACCACATATAAACCTTCCTGTACAGAACAAACGGGAGACATTTTTCAGTTAACATTTCATCCGGATCTCTTTATGTGGCAAAACTAAGCATGTTTAACTATCTAATATTCACCGTACATCTTACCAACACAAGTGATGAGTTAGGTTTTGAAATTATTCTATGTTTACGGACAAAATTGCATACAAAATGCTTGAGATGTCATGATTGCACCCTAATGAACTAAAGAGGTTGTAGATTTCACTTTGAAAGGTTCCTGGTTACCAAAATTATATTTGAACTAGAGTTCCACGGCCTCATACCTTCGCCAAATGAGATTACCCTTTATGACTGACAAATTATAGATTTCCCCCTAATTATGCAAATAAGATCCTCATTTGCATGAATCACATCACTTGATCATATTCTCATCCCAATGGCAGTGTTATCTTAACAAAGAAAGTAATTCTAGCATTTCCTCATAAATTATGCAAATGAGGTGCTGATTTGAATAAGTTATGTTGAATGATGTTCACCTCCAGTCAACTTCGAAATGCACAAGTATGAAATTGCCAACATCAACCACTATGGAATCATAGTATTTTCTCATTAATTATGCGAATTAGGTCTTCATTTACATAATTAATATATGGCGATGTTCCTCTCATTCTTAATTGCACATGTCACAAGGTATAATAGTCCTATCATGGAAGGTAGCTGAATTATCTAATTCCCTCATTAATTATGCAAATTAGATCCTTATTTGCATAATTGTCATTTTATTATGTCAAGCATCACTTAAGCTACCTACATACCAAATATCAAGACGATCCGTCGAACGGTTATTGAGTTATCCTACTTTAAACATTTTCATACAAATCCAGATCATGAGATATCAAAACCGGAAGTTCCGCTGCAGTACCATAACAAGCCGCCAGGGGGCCCAAAATCTAATCACTTCGAGGTCTCATCAAGACCTACCCACCTACCAAGTATGAAGATAATCCATCCAAGCCTTCTCAAGTTATGCTGTTGACACACACACACACACAGACACACACACAGACACACAGACACACAGACACACAGACACACAGACACACAGACACACAGACACAAAAACATAACCTTCTTGGCGAAGGTAATAAAGAGTGGTTATGTTTTCCATAGCGTTTGTTTGTATGTGTGTATGTGTGTATATGTGTATGTGTGTATGTGTGTATGTGTGTATGTGTGTATGTGTATGTGTATGTGTATGTGTATGTGTGTGCATGTTTAAGTACGATAACTAAAGAAGCTTTGGATGGATTGTCATAAAACTTCTGGAGCAAACAGAAGTATTCTGTGTGAGGAGGGTGACCAACAGGCCTATGCCTACTTCCATCTAGGATTCTACAAGGTATCTTCAAGGTAAACTTGGTAGGTGGGTAGGGCTTGATAAGACCTAAAATGATCAGATTTCGGACCCCCTTGCGGCTTGTTAAGGTACTGCAGCGAAACTTCCGGTTTTGATATCTCGCGGTCTGTACATGCTAGGGTAATGAATTTTAGAAGGTAGGTAGCTCTTGTCCTCGGGAAGAAGTCACGTGAGTTCGGGCCCCCTAGCAGCTTGTTCTGGAACTGCAGGGTGGTTTGTTTAAAATCTTCGAGAGAGGATAACTCAAGAACCGGTTTACGGATCGTCGTCATTTTTGGTATGTAGGAGGCTTAAGTGATGTTTGACATAATTAAATTACAATTATGCAAATCAGCATTTAATCAGTGAAGTTGAAAATCACTAAACATAATTTATTCAAATCAGGACCTCATTTGCATAATCTATGAGAAAATGCTAAAATAGCCTTTTTACAAGATAAGACTCATTGGGTGGAGAATATGATCAACTGATATGATTCATGCAAATGAGGCTTATACTTGCATAATCACTTAGAAAAATGTATATATATTAGTTAACGGTTAACATGATTTGGCGAAGGTATGAGGTCGTGTACCTCTCAAAAATTCGAATAAAGATTAAAAAAACTAAAGAGGTTTAATTATCTATTCTATACAAAATAGATTAGATGTGCATGAGAAAGTGCACATGACCAACTGATATAATTATTCAAACGAGGACCTTATTTGCATAATAAACATTTAAAATTTGCCTGGTATGAGGTCTTGGATATATATACTGAAGGCTGGCCATGAAACGAAGGGATCTTACGAGACATTAAAAAGTACAGTTAATTAAAATCGACGGACAAAAATATGATAAAGGCGCAGTAATATTACAGGATATGTAACGTACCGTTGAATCGCAGTTGAACTTGCCAGGGCCATTTTCCGGCAAAGGCGTTTTTACCTTCAACCATCCGCTTTTTACGGGAATAAGGCGAAGGATCCACAGCTGTACGTATTCCACATGGTTCTGCAAACAAAAAATAGATTCATGCGCCTATTCTCAATATAGCACTAACACGTTTAAATACAATGTAGTGTTAAACGTATTTAATACACATAACTGTTGAGCTGATCTGTGCGCTTGGTATATATAGAATACATGTAGGAGGGTCAGGATTCCCAGCAAAAGCAAGACTGTCCCTATATTCCACAGTGCACATAAAGTATGTACAGTGTAATTTGTAAACACGTTTCTTTCATTCTTACTTTTTTATTTTTCCCCTTTGATAAAGATCTCTTTTGGCACACACACCAAAATTTGTAACCAATTTTTGTAAAGAAAAGTATCTGCAAGCGAGCCCACAAACCAATGTCACCAGTAGCATAACCTTAATAATGGAGGTAATGACATAATATGTGGAGCTGAGAAAACGTGCTGAGCTGACCAGAGAGTGACTTTACTTACCCCAGACTGGAGCACCTTTGGGTGTCACTTCCGAAAAAAAATATAAAAGATAAAACGAATCAATACCATTATAATTTTTGATGATTTCCTGCAACGTTTTTGGTTAAATTTGTTATTCACTACTGAATCTGAATAAATGCGGTTACACATAAAATATTCATAAACGTATCTTACGGTGTAGACTCACGGTACTTTTATGCTTTAAGATCGTTTCTGACCATCTTACAGCTGCGCATGCTGTTGCATCCATAATGATCAAATGGTGTAACAAATGGCATGCCATTTCAACAACATAGTTAGGCCCCACTGACTTGATTTCATGGACGACATCCTGTGGAGACCGCAAAACTAATGCGAGAGGGTGAAAAAAACTTCACCCCCACACCCCCCGAAAAATGCTAAAATTTCCGAACTAAAGGCCTGGAATATTAAGCTTCACCATAGCTGTTTTTCGCGTCATACATTTAAATGCACGTACAGAGTGATGTACACTCATATAGAACCTACATGCACATACGTTATTCCGAACGCTAGAAACAATAAAGACAAAAGTTCTAACACCCAAGGACTTCGACTGTGAATGCCAAGGACGCGACGTGTTTTTTTTTTGTGTGGTTTGAGCGATGATTGTAACTCTTAACTTGAAAAATGGTGTCAATAAGACCCAGTGTATGAAGCAAAAGTCCAGACAAAAGATCACCTTGTCTAGAAGTATGTCTATCATTGGTAAAAAAAACTAGTGAAAGAAAGTAGAAGAGGTATTGGCCGCAAGGTTAATGGGAACGGACAAGGTATATACGACATGGAACCACATACGAACTGGAGTTCTATGGAATCCAAGGCCCTACGCTGAATTGGTTAAAGGCTTTCCTGACCAACAGAGAGCAGACAGTAGTGGTGGAAGGAAAGACCTCGGCTCCAGTTAGAGTAGCGTCTGGAGTTCCACAAGGAATCGTCCTGGGACCGTTGCTCTTCCTCTTGTATATAAACGACCTACCAAATAAGCTTGATTCAAATGTGAGGTTATTCGCCGATGATTGCCTGCTATATATAGAATTGTCTACACAGAATGACTCACAATTTCTGCAAAAAGACCTGACCACCCTCGAAGAATGGCAAAGCAAATGGCTCATGCAGTTTAACCCTGAAAAATGCTATATTATGCACATAACAAACAAAGAGCCCCAGATGTAACTACCTACCAGTTTTGTGGTCAGGCTTTAGTAACAACAAAAACCCACCCTTATCTGGGCGTTACATTGACAAGCAGCCTGAAGTGGCCATGGGGTGCGCATGTTAACAATATCACAACGAAGGCTAAACAGACATTGGGAGTGATCAAACGTAATCTTTGGGCATGCCCAACACGAGAAAAATCACTTGCATACACATCACTTGTAAGACCCAACCTAGAATATGCTGCGACAGTATGGGATCCATATACAAAGAAAGACAAAGACAAATTGGAAAGGCTACAGAACCAAGCTGCAAGATTCTGCACGAACAACTATGAAAGGGGTGCCAGTGTCACGGAAATGAAAAGAAACCTACAGTGGGCATCACTGGAAGACAGGCGAAAAATGTCCAGACTATGCATGATGTACAAAATGACTGGTGGATGTACCAACTACCAAGTACCTAGTACCAGCCCAGAAAAGAACAAGAAATAGTCATGCCTTCAAGTATCAGAGTTATCAACCAAGGATTGGTGTGTTCAAAAACTCATTTTTCCTAGAACTATCATAGAATGGAACTCGCTGCCACCAAGTACAGTAGAGGTATCGTCATTAGATAGTTGTAAACATTGTTAAGCGTGTTCAAAGGTTAGGTGTAACATGTCGTTCGGTGTAATGTAGCCAGCTGCCGCCGCGCCGCGTGCCTGTGAAGCTGGTGTGTTACGCCAAAGGGTGGTTATACCGGCTATACAGATACGGACACAGATACAGATACAGACATGAGGTGGGGGTCGTATGCGAGCTAACATCCTTCTGAACACTATATAAGCATGTTCCCGTCTCTGTGGATTCGTACAAGTCCCTACTTTTCTCGTGAACGGTGGCTTTGGAAGATAAGAAAAAGGTATAACAAGTACATGTTTTTATATAAAACTTGTACGTAGCGCCAACTGTTTGAACTTCAGTTAGTCCAAGCAGGAAGTTAATATACGTCTTGACGCATGGAGCTACGGCTGGAACCGGTGGAGAGGCGATGCGAAGATAGGAAACGACATGTACATGGTGTTTTTGTGGCATTTATGAGGTGGCACATCGATCCGTGGGTCCAGGTGGTCTTTTTTTTTGGGGGGGGGGGGCAAAAAATCAATGACAATGCGCGCGGATGGCATCCATAAAATTAAATCAGTGCGTCCTTTACGACGATTGCTCAGTGTTGGAAACGTGACTTGATCTAAACGGAGAGTAGCTTCACTAACCCGTTGTCTGGTTTGTGGTTGTCATCCCTGTAAAATATATAAAACATATTGATTCGTTTCAGGAAATCATGCATATGATAACGATCGGTCGAAAATGTCCACAGTCATAAAGCTATACAGAGTTTGTGGCTCAAATATGGATGGATTCTTCAGGGTCAGTTTGTCTTTGTCAAGGCATCGTGATCTAGCGTTTTTTAGACACACCAGTTTCCGCTGTCAAATGGCTTCCCAACAATGCCAGATCATTTGATTAATGTTTCACAGTTATATCAAGCTGTATTTATGAATGGCGATGATTTCATTATGATGTGTTGAGAATGACCGGAGATCAACTTCACTTACCGGTAGTTGGGGGGCCCCCGCCATCGGTTGTCTCCTCTGTAGAATATACAAAGTAATTAATTCATAAAATTATATACATCAGATGATGTATCGGCTTAAAAAGTTACGAGTTGCCACATATCATACAGTAGGCACAAATGCTGGTTGATTCAGTTGTGACAATAGACTGTAGCTGTGATCAAGCATTTTCAGACACATGACTTTATCGGTATAAAATGACTACCCAACAGTACCGGTTGAAGTATCATTGATAAACGTTTTACACCAATACGTTTATTATGGTGTTATGGACATGATCTGATCTCATTAGAAGATATCATTACCACTATTGGGGTGTGGTTGTGTCCTTTATAAAATAAAAAGTACTTACTACAGTTATAATCATTGTTTATTCTACGAAAGTCTTAAATCTGATAGTATATCAATTTTGAAAATTTAGTTGTTGCTACACTATCCTACAGTAGGTCCAGACAATGGGTGGAGTGGTGAGCAAAATACTAGTAGTGTTTTTCTGTGCATTCCGGTGTGTTTCTATTGTCTATACTTGGGAACGTGGCCATATCTGACCGGAGAGTAGTTCACTCACCAGTTGCACTTGAAAATTTACAAACGTCAATATACAAATGCAGTGTGTTGGCAATTGTAGCTTTACTCACCTGGTGTCGGGGATGGGGTTATCTGCCCTGTCCCTGGTCCTGAAGGAATAAAAAAAACATACATCTGATAATGTATGAATTGTAGAAAGAGTAACTATGTTCATGCACTTTATGCAGGCTCAATCGTTAGTTGGTTGGTTGGTTGGTCGGTTGGTTGGTTGGTTGGTTGGTTGGTTAGTTGGTTAGTTGGTTGGTTGGAAAGCTGAGAGTGAGGATAGATTGTGTTAAGATCTACCTTCATCTCAACAGTTTATCCTAAAAGTTATACTGTAGGAGATATAAAGGCACAAAATCGCCATCTCACTTTGCCTAACTGATTTACAATCACTGCTACAATCAAGAACCAATGCTCAAGGGTTATACATATATCCATTTCAGGTTGTAAACACACATCATAAAGTCATAAAACACTCTTGCCATTTGATACAGGTGTGGTGTAAGTGATAACGTACCCATTTAGCAATTTCTGAAATACCTTTTTGACATTTAATGTGTAATCACCACTAGTAATATTAGAAATATACTTCTTTTTTGAGACGACGGAAAGAGAACGGGTACATCATCTCACACAGTCAAGTGCGGGCACAAACACACACACGGACACACGTTTATGCACACACAAAACTTCTTCGCTCGCTCCTAAAAAACGATGACTTACCCGGGACTTCACAGATGTAACAGTTCTCATTCCTGAAAACAAAATACATTGTCAATCACTTTTTTATGTACCAACGGCTCAAGGAAAGCTGAAGCAAGATTAAACACTTATAATACAGAAGTAAAGTGTGTTTTCTACTCAGGTGGGCTGTAGAAATCCACATCTTCACTTTGCTGATTGATCCAGTATCTGTAAAAAAAAAAGACACAGGTGATAGTGACAGGATCTGCTAATGACTATGATTGTTACTTCTGTTTTCCAATAGCTGTCGTGATCACTATTTGAGTATGCTAAGTTCTACAATCAGAAACAGAACTCCTTTTTGACCCACAGGTAATATACTATTAGCTACATTTTTGGCCACTAGTCATAAACAGAAGTGAGTCTCTGGTCTGACTGTATGTTTCGTCTTACTACACTTTTTTGTATAATGTTAATGATCATACCTCAATGTATCTAATAATAATAGTATTCACTTCTTAACATGTTTACACAAAAGATATGACGAAACTTACGGCACACGTCCACTAAGTCCGTCCATAGCGTCTTCTCTGTCTTCCGCGTCGTCGATCACAACTAGGGAGCCACCTCTGTACATGCAGTCGTATTTTGCGTTTTCGAAGCTTCTCTCCACATCAGAGACAAAGAAGCATCTCCCGTCAACCTCGTTATACTCATCAGGGCACACTGAAACACAAGTGTATCAACTAGACGTAAGTTTCAAAGTTTTGATATGGGCCTTACCGAATGCTTTAAAATGTTACTCTTCACTGCTGTGGACCACCTATTTGAAATTTTAGGATGAGTATGACCAAGTCAAACCACTCATTCTTAGCAACAATGGACTATTCCACAATTTACTAACAACATTGTGTGGATCTTACCAAGTTCCATACCTCTATCAATTTCCAGTCCAGAATATTTTGGGGGCTAAAAATTCTTTCACATTTTGAAAATCCTTTAAGGCCTGTATAAAATGAAACAGCTGAGCTTATATTCCGTTTTGGTCTAACCACCAAAAATGAATATCACATTATCTGGTATTAAATGAAAACCATGGTATACATGAAAACGTTTTGATCAATATAAAAGAAGAAAAAACGGCGGTCAAAACAACACGAGAGAACACCCATGTTGTCATGAATACACTATATACTATAGGAATCAGATCTTACTTTGGACAGTCAGTGCTGGTATTGTCAAGAGCATCAAACAGAAGAGGAATTGCCTCTCCATCTGGAATATCAGTATGAAGACCAGTTATATCACAATGTTATATTCTCCTAAGTTAAAAAAAACACAAGTCTGTTATGGTGCATTTCATACCGTACGGTGCTAGAAGGCAGATAATATCAATGTTATTGTATGAGAGTCTAGGCAAATGTTGACAGTGTACTCCCTGCCATTGCAGCGAACCGGATACATGTGACACAAATGTGTGACCTACGTGTTTACAGGTCACAGTATGTCAGTTATGGTATACATATTCATAGAAAGTATGAAATCATTTGCATTATTGATCCACAGTAGGAGTGGCTTAAATGGCTCAGATGCAGATTACACAGGTGCCTGGTGAATACAATTCCCCTGCTTCTGAGATTTATGATCCATGGTAGACCCAGTCCAATCGGTAAACTATCTTCCTACCGTCCAACAATGATAATTTTTAATGTAAATAAATTTTATTGCAACAGCTATGATGCAGGATATCTCCGCCCTTTTAGTCAATCTGCAGTGAAAATTGGGTTATTGTCTGTTTTGGGACTGTTTTACTCTGGGAGGATGGGTTCGATCGCGCAGCAGATCTTAGCTTTAGGGTGGAAAAAAACTGGATAAAAAAAATAAAGGTCCACCGTAGTCTTGTGTGCCTAGATGTTACTGGGTCTATTTTCCTCCAGAGTCCACTAGGTTGTATATCTTGTGGGACCGGAGACAATGGGTGAAGGCTCACGGTAGTCTGGTGCACACTAATTTTATTGTGCCTATTTTCCTCCATGCAGGGAGACTATTAACATTGACTGGGCGGCAGATCGTAGGAGACTCGCGAATCTGGGTGACATCTGAAGACCCACTGTAATCTTGTGTGCGCCCCGGTAGGGAGACTAGAGTTAATTGAGTGTCAGATCGTGGAAGAAATCGGATGACCGAATGGAGTCCACCTGATTGCATATCGTGAAAGAGCAGAGAAACTGACTGTGTGTAAAATGCCAACGGGAGTCTTGTATGCAACAAGGTTTTGCTGGAACTGTTTCTCTGTTTTCCTGCAGAGAGACTAGATTTGACTAAACAGCACATCTCTGGAGACTCAAAAAAAACATGGGTGAAGGCCCACGGTAGTCTCTTGCGCGCCCAGGCTTTACTGTTTTGCTTCAGGGATCGGAGACTAGAGTTGACTGGGTGGCAAATCTTGGAAGATCCGAGAAACTGGCGGAACACCCTTCATAGTATGACGCACGCCATGATTTACATTTGTTCCACCGTTTGTACTTGGTTGTTATTCTCCAGACAGGCTAGGTTTGTCCGTTCTCCAGGAAACTTGGGTGAGCGTAAGATCTTAGAAGACTTGAGAGACTGGATCATGGTAGTCTTGTGTGCGGCTATGTTTTACTGGGTCTGTTTTCCTCCGTATTAAATAGGTGTTATATCTTGGTAGACCGGAGACACTGTACTTGGTGAAGGCCCACGGTTGCGCACGCTTAGATTTACTGGGCCTGATTTTGACCACTGGGTTAACTGGCTGGCAGGACTTTGGAGACTCGAGAAACTGGGTGAAGAACCATGGTAATCTTGTGAACGCCCAGGTTTTACTGGCCTGTTTTCCCCCGGGACCGGAGACTAGAGTGGGCGGTAGATCTTTGGAGACACACAAAACTGGCGGAAAACCGACTGTAGTCTTGCGTGCGAAATGATTTATTTGGCTCTTTTTCTCCTCCAGGGAAGCTATATACTACTGGAAGCTAGCGGACCGCACGCACAAACTGAGTGAAAGCCCCCTGTAGTCTTGCGCGCCTAGGATTTACTGGGCCTGATTATCACGGAGTTGACGGGCGGCAGGACTTGGGAGACAAGAGAAACTTGGTGAAGGCTTACGGTAGTCCTGTGCACACTAATCAGTTTTACTGGGCCTGTTTTCCTACGGGGAGGCTAGAGTTGGATGGGAGGTAGATCTTCGTAGACAGGAGAAACAGGATGAAGGTCCACAGTAGTTTTGTGCGCGGCCAGTTTTTACAAAATGTACTTGGCCTGTTTTCATCAGGAGAGACTAGAGTTGACTGAGTGGCAAATCTTGGGAGACCCGAGAAAGCGACCAAAGTTGAAGGCCCACTGTAGTTTTGCATTTGATAACATTATACAGACTCATGCTGATCGCGTTGGCTAGAAATTGATATTTTACAAGTCCATCCTTGACTACTTTTTTGTATAAAATCGACGTCAGAATAGCACATGCTAATCACCAGGAAATGAGTCATAAATTCTCAGAGAATAACATGACAACTTCAAAGTTAGATAAGATCACATGAGACATGTTAAATCATTTTCAAATTGATGCAAAATGCAATGCAAGGACTATATTTAAAATTCCAACATCCCCAGGCTCTTTAAAACATTTTAAGGCTGGACGATAGATGAACATACGTACTCATGCAAATTGTCAATAACTTTCTACAAGTAGCAAACAGAAAAAAAATCACTACGCACACTTATCGCGTTATTCAAAAATAAGTTATAAGTTATAATATAACTCACCATGGATGTCCCTTTGCTGTACGTTTCTAGACCGTTTGTGAAATATTGGCTAATTTTTTCAACTGTTCAACAGTTTTACCAAGACTGAAGAGTCGGAGAGAAGATTGAGGACGTGTTGACCTGTGCGGCTTGTCTGCCGGGCTGTGTCAGTGGTCCTCGGGTCTCAGATCTGTTCTGGGCTAACACACTTTCTGCCGGGACTATATCGACAGCGGGAGAAAGGGTGGTGTACATGGCAACAACCAATAGTATTCAAGCTCTCCCTCGATTCCTAGAAATTTAATAGATGTATCCATGGTAACCTTTGACGGCCCATCCTGGAGACGAACAGACATGGTAACGTCAGCTGTAGCACCACGTAGACAGGAACGCTGCACATGACATTGTGCATTTTCTCATCAAAGGTCATCTTCGACGGGTTAAACCACGTACCTCGGTATGACTAGCACGAACGTTCCAACGTGTGTTAACCACGTAGTTCCCCACGCGCAATATGGCTATCAATCCAATATGTTTTCACCACGTTTAAACATAAAGTTTAACATTATAAGTATAGAGTGATGCTTTTTGTTAATTCATCGCAAATAATGGTCAAGATATCTCAAATGCTTTGGTATGTCTCTGACAAATATAACTATTACTGAGGTAATATCTACGACAATAATGACTAATACCGATTTATTTACAACCAAAGCCATCCCCACCATTAGCCAAGTGAACCAGCCTCCCCAACCTTCTACTGTGTATGCTACTTGTGCAAATGGTGGTAAATATAAGTGTCCAGATTCGTAAAAATCGCTACCTCCTTGTATACGTATTGCTCAGACAGTTTATCAAGCTTCGAGGGTCATTATGTTGAGAACAACAGGGCATAATATGTAGCTAGCTGCTGTCTGACCGTCTGGAAAGTTGTTTTTGTCTGAAACATACAGACGGATGCTCTGTTTTCAATGTACCAAGAATAGCGAATTCTGCTTGTCTGTAGACATCATTTCATATTTTCATTAACTCCGCTCGGGCGGATTCAAAAACATTATTTTATTATTGTAGGCAGAGTTCTAACAGTAGATAGGCAATGTTTGTCTGAAATATTACTCTAGATCGATATTTGGCTATGTATGTGTGAGCACACTACAATGTACACAATGGCGTCTATGCATTAAATGTAGTGTTCTAAATTTGGCAATTCGGTATTGGAAAGAAAGCATTTCAATCGACAGATATTTGTGATTACATTCACGCTACAGGTGTTACAAAGTACATGTACAACGTTTGATGTTACTCTACCCCCACCTCTCCTCGACATCAAAGAGACTGCCGGCTCCAGGTAGGCTACTGTAAATTGATGTATGTCTGCAAGGATTTATTTTCGCAGTAGGAGAAGGAAGAAGGTTTTCACGGTGTTTTAAATTCGCGGTCGAGAGGATACGGTAGCACAAAGACACATATTTGCGGCGCCATGATTACGTGGAGGAAAGTCACCGCGAAATTTCGAGAATAAACCACCGCGAACATTTCAAGATTTACAGATGTCGTCACTGGGCTACGGTAGTATCATTCCCATGTATAGCATAACTGCGTTACAACTGTTGAGACAACATTTTATAGCGGCACAGATCGAGATACCCCTCCGCCCCGTGGTGATCTATTGGTATCCGTGTCCTAACAACACACGGTAGGGGAAGTATTTAAAGATATTTG
The DNA here is from genome assembly GCA_013266295.2 of Branchiostoma floridae x Branchiostoma japonicum. Lineage (NCBI taxonomy): Eukaryota > Metazoa > Chordata > Leptocardii > Amphioxiformes > Branchiostomatidae > Branchiostoma > Branchiostoma floridae x Branchiostoma japonicum. The sequence continues at coordinate 7,583,524 of CM023824.1, forward strand.
ATCAATGAGATATTGCAGTTTGATGGACTCAAGCGTCACTAGATATGTTAAAATCAGATGTTCGACAGTGTACGTGTGCTGAACCAAGGAAGGATACTAAAAAGATGCACAGGTACATTAAAAACACGTTCTGGTAACGATTGTTCTGATATAGATTATTTGGTGGTTCGCTGCTCTCATCGACAACCACAAATCAAAGCCAGGGACAGTACAGTGTGGAACAGGAAGTTTACGTTGGCTTGCTGTGAGAACACGTTCACATCTCTCAGCCTCTGCTTTTTCTGGTACCATCTACTTTGTCATAGTGTGTACTGGGGAAGGGCCGAACGTGCTGCTGTTTCTATCTGCACGAATCAGTCCGATTTGTCGAAATTAGGAGCCTTCATGTTTGCCTGAAAGGAGAGGAATACGAACTATTATTGATCTTGGCTACCAGGATGTCTTATGACGTCAGTACCAACATGGGGAACCGATGGGGATAGCCCGTAGACTCGAGTATATAGCATTAAACATAGATGTATTTGGCAACAACCGATATACTTCAAAATTGAACCGTTTTAATTACGTGTGGCACAAAGAAAGTTACCTACTCAGAGAGAGATACTAACTAGTCTCTACTCTACGGTAAGGCACAAGAGGTCAAATTCTGACATGGGGTGATGTTTACTATATATATAAAGGGTGAAAGGCTGCACGATTGAAATATAAAACCCGCATGATTTCTATGTACCCATCATCCCTTGCAAAATCTCACCTTGGAGCCTCGCTTTCATAAAGGACTTCCATTCACGCCTTTGTTTAACCTTCTCCCTGCTTCCCAACTTCATAACCGTTAGAAAATTGATAGCCAAGTGGCTACTTCAGGGTGTTAAAGCTTAATACCATGACTCGAGAGAATACAGCGTGTTCCACACTCATCAACAGCGAATTAACTGAGAGGATCACGGGAAATGAAATGAGAACCTATACATGGAACGTTTTTTTAAATTTTCATCTTATTTCTTATCCGAGCGTAAACCGACATATTGAGAGATAAGGTCATCTCACTTCATGTTATAAAATATGTATATGTCTTGTGCTTGAGAAGAACGACGTTATAACATTCAGTTGCATTGAAAAAATGTACCGGCCTGTGCAGTAGTTGATCTTTGGGATGGAATGGGAATGCAAAATGAGTTCGTTTGCTCACGTTAAAGGAGTAACCTATAAGACAGATACACCTTATAAGGAGTTGTTGATATTCGAAAAATCATGATATCAGTTGAGAGACTTGAACCAATCTGTACAAAAGAATGACATGCGATATTCTATTTCTATATTTTTATTAAGGATAGAAGCAAGTTCCCAAAAGCAGCAAGCTGCAGCGTGAGCAAATATAATCGTAAATATACCATCACCCATATCATGATATATAAGTAATCAATATTTCTAGTGCTACATAACAACGTTCTTCTTTATATTTGATATAATCCTAACTGCATGATATTTTATATATTGTACAATATAGTATGTGTGTGTGTGTGTATTTCCATTTTACATACTAACATGATTCGAACACTGCACTGATGTGCTTATAATGTAGCCCTAATTGCTCGTAGATATCTTATGTTTCTGCAAGTATTACTCTTGTTCAATATCTACAAAAATCATAACAAATCAAACGCCAATGGAAGGTGCATTTGTAGGTTGAATAGGGCAACTTTCTAGAGCGCTGTCTACATGTGATGTTGATATTCTTCCATACTTGTCATTGTTTTTCCAATGGCGGTGATGTTTTTCCTTATGGTGATAGATTTATTATTTGTAACTAACCTTACGTATATATATATATATATATATTCAATCATATAAGGTTTATAATTATATAGCATAATTATGTTTAAAGCGCAAAACACTATACCATAGCATACATATTAGCCAAGTTACATCCATTGGTCTGTGCTTTAAATATTTCGTATGCTCGTATAATATGTCTAATCATCTTTAGTATAATATAGTCACTAGAGTGGATAAAATTACAGATTCTTGGTATTGCTTACTAAAATAGTTTTGAATCACAGTGTTGAAGCAAGTGTTGGAAAACTAAAGACTGTCTACATTTAGGTTACAATTAATTGCTTTACTGAACATGTAAGGGTGTGTATGTATCACAGTTTTATGTATTACTATCACATGTACATGCCCATGTGAAATATCCATATACATTGCAGCAGTAGGTATGGAATTACAAATGTTTTTTGTGCTAGAACTGACATTGTTTCTCCCCTGGCCATGTATGATTTCAAAAAGAAAACTTTTAAAAATGTTTCTTCTGCTTGCCTGGTACAATATATATGTATTTGCTGAGTAACATTTGCATTTGGCAGCCGCAGCAACAATCGCAGTTATATTTGCGCAAAGAAACTAAGGAGAAACGTTAACGATATCCCCTTAAGATGTTATTAGTAAATCAGAAACCATATTATCCACAATTCCCCTATGAGCTCATTTGCATATAGACAGCATTTGGTTACAGGCCTATAATTTGTCTTTTTCTTTCTTTGTTCATCTTTATTGAAGTTTAACAACGTCAAACAACATTTATTGAAGTTTAACAACGTCAAACAAACAATGACAATCATAGTATAGGACATTTATAATTGTGAATATTTATACATTGTCAAGTCATGTGATTCAAGATTTACATCATATCTGTCTTAAACTGCTTGTTGGACAGATTTTTTCTAGTTACAGTATTTGCAACAAGAGGTCTTCTTTCTTAAACCTTTATACATATTCTACTCCTTCATAGTATACTTATTGATATTGGGCTGCAGCCGATCAATGATGATGATTGATGTTATTAATTTCCTTAGCTGATGGTGTTATCAAGCATGACTGGAATGGATCTTTGATTTCTTCGATATGGTATGAATTTAAAATTTCTTATCTTTTCCTAACAATATCTTTCGACAGTAATTAGTATGTCCATGTTTTAATGCAGTATCATTTGTAGAAGTACATAACTGATGCTAGTAATATCTAATAATATCGCATTCATACTAAATGCCCTTGATTATGATATGGCTTTAAATGTGATAGTAGGCACTTGGAAAGTTGCGCTTGGCATAGCTACTTATTTATGGCTCAGATATATTTGACAAAGATACTGTGGTAAATAATTCAATAGTATGTTTTGTTCTATTTCGTCCACTGCTGATGTCCTGTGTACGTAATATTCATTAAGGTTCAGTTGATATTGCTTATGCTATCAGTTCTGGTTTAATGTTAAAGACTCCGCTCCATATGCCCTCAGAAAAGTGGAGGTGATATTAAGAAACCTGGGGAAGGTCTTGAATGAAATGTTGGAGGTGTGTGTGTGTGTGTGTGTGTGTGTGTGTGTGTGTGTGTGTGTATGTGTGTATGTATGTGTGTGTGTGTGTGTGTGTGTGTGTGTGTGTGTGTGTGTGTGTGTACTTCCCGGATTTTCGGCAATTATTCAATTGGAAACTATAATTAGATGCAACATGGGTCTCCATGAGGGGCACTATCTAGTTGCTGAATTATTTTCATTTGTTTTTTTATTTGTGTTCATAACAATGTCGTATTGGAGAAAATTAAACCCCCTTATCGGGTTAAGTTTCCCTTTAATGAGTAGATTCCTTTAGTAATGCCATGCTTTATCTGGCCTCGTCTAGTAATTGTTTCAGTTATTGTTTTCCAAAAGTTGCAATAGCAGTTTGAAGTTTGCTTAACTGCAATGGCCGAATATCCATATTTCATATCGTTATAGGATGTTCTTGTGTTCAGCACAATGCCAGTCTCCCTCCAGCTTACCATTCCAGCCAAAATCCAGCATTCGCCGTTCAGTCATTGCAGGGGGCAACCACTGCCACCCTAGTTGAACAGAGTTGAACATACACGTGAGGTAAAAAAAAAAAAAAATTGGACTCGCTATCGTAATGAAGAAGGGGCTGCACTAATCACCTCCATGGAGCTTAGTACGTATACAGCCCCTATTGATTACATTTAGAATCAAGGCGTCTTCCCCCAGCCAATCAGGAGCGCGAATTTGTTGGGACTAAATCCTCATAGTGACTGGTTTCCCAAACGCTAGGGATATACTGACCTATGGATAAGTTAGACTTAATCGGAGCTGCCAACCATCATGTGACCTATTTTGACCAATTATCACTGATCTTGTACCCCCTTTCCGAAACTAGAATCGTGTCTCGTGGTAACTGACCATCCCTGTTCACCCCACTATTTCTAATAGCCAACAAATTCCTTGATTGGGCATTTTAAATCTTCAAGGACTGTTCCAGAGTTTGCACCAAAACAAGGCTGAAGTTGGTACTGGAAACTATACAAACACCTGATAATTGTCAATTGCAATAGTAACACATACCTATATCTGACAGATGAATCCCCTGGCGAGGGTACAAGTTATATCCGTCCAGCCGTGCGTGGACTCATGAATTACGACACAGTGTTCGCCCTGGTGGGCGTTGTTCGGCTCCTGGTTATGCCAGTTAGCATAGCCGGATGAGGCAAGGGTTTGCCCGTCTTCATACACAAACTCTCCTTCGTTGTCGATGTCATTCAGCCCAATCCAGCGTATTTCAGCTCCTCCCAGATTGTGGATGAAAGTGTTGGTCGCGTTGTCCTTCGGCATGGCCAGCAGTCCCCCGTCTGCGGCACACGTCTGTCTAGCCTCATCGTACGTCTTGAGCTCAGCAAAGTCCTTGTAGCACACTCCGTTAAAAAAGACGTAGCCTGCTACTGGACACACTGTAGAAAAAGTGAACGAGGATAGGTGGCTTGATAACCAGCTAACATTTGTCAAGATAACATCTCAAGCTGCATTTTATCCTAGGTTATGACAAAGTCATTTGCAAACGTTATGGCTATTGGGATCATGTCGATCTTAATTACATAAATCACAAGACTAGAATTGCCACCACGGAAGTGTCATTATACAATCTCCGGATAAATCATCTGCCCTGTAAAATACAAATGCTGGGCATATGTAACATTTATGCACAAAAATGCAATATTTAATTGAAAAAGAATCTTTGTGTGTCATCCGTGAATAGTTTCATCAGATATGTCACTAAATAAAAAACGGACTCTTTCTACACAACCAAGTGTTTTATTCAGCCGACGTTTCGGTGATACAGACTCAGTCACGTTTGGGACCACAGTAGAAGTTAATCATGGTAAATGACTGTCATGTACAAATCACACTTTCTATATGTTTGGAACCGCATTGTGGAGTTTGCTATCCGTAACTGTTTTTAACCGACGTCTATTTTGTATATATATCCAACTCCTGTACGTTTGGGACCGCATTGTAAATACAGTTCCCTAACAGTGCATGTGTACTTGTAGATATGTAAATACGTTTGGGAACGCATCTATAGTAGCGACACATGGATGGTCTTGCATTTACCTGGGTTGAGCTTCATGTTGTTATTATGAGACCATGTTGATAGTTCATTTAGGTCATTTTGTAGACGGGATTCATCGGAGAGGAGTCTTGACTCAATAAGGTTAAGGTCGTCGACAAAGGCCCAGGTGGGGGATTGAATATCGTCAGTTGAACTGTTTGTATGGGCAATGAAGACGATTCGGCCCAATTTAGTATATGCCCGGAATTACACGGCGACTTGGAAATAAAACGAATCACGTCATTTTCAGATTTTTCAGATAAATTTAAGCATTCAACTGAATGCAACCAACTTTTGTGACATTTTTTAATCTACAATGTTTCTTCTAAAGAGAGATGGTTCTGTTACTTATTTTAACTGACACAACGTAAAGTAATAGAAGTATTCCGGAAAATGTTCTACTTTCAACAGGATGTGACAGATTGAATGTCGTATTAGGGCACCAGATAGAAATTGCCTGTATTGCAGAAAATACAGTCTAAGTTGAAAATGTGTAAAAATCTAAACATAACACGAAACGTAAAGTCATGCAACCCACCATCTGGAACAGAACAGTTGCTCTCGAAAAACGTTGCACAGATCCAATCCTCCCATGGAAGACCGAGGGCTAGGGCTCGTTCACCACATGTAGCATTAATCTCGTAACAAAACGGTTTGCACGGATGTCTGTAAAGTGAAATAATCGAGATCACGTTTATTAATTAAGCGTACAAACATTTGCCGACATATGTAATGCGTAATACATGTAGGTTAAAATCATCCATAATATATGAAAGACCTACAAATGAAAAAGTATTTTGTCATTCTCACATTTAATGTAGACTACTTTGAATATTTGTGTTATTTTGTATTCTACGACTTTGCAAATTTTGACGATTTCAAGGCATTTTCTTTGTTTTAGGCCGAGTGATATTCGGTCAATTTCGTAACGTCTCTTACTACTCACATTTGTCCTTCAGACGTACATTGAGGGAAGAAAATTGAACACAAGAAGAAATACAGGTCCCGGTGACAGTCCCTGATGAAATCGTATTGTGCGAAAAATGTCTGGACAATCTCAAGTGCAATGGTTTGGGAAGGCCACTGAAAGATGTTTGGGAATGACGTTATGTTGTATGCTAGACCCATGCACGGGCCAAACTGTATTGGCTCACATCCTAAGTAAAAAAAAGAAGACAAAGAAAAAGAATTTGGTTGCAAATTTCAGATAAGGGGACTATGAGATTTGCTTCATTAAACACATGTCCACGTGGTAATCGTTGACGGCTTAGAAAGTTTACAAAGTGCCAATTTATCCTGAGATGCCGTTAGAGTATTGTATGTGTTATCGAAACATGTATATATAGGGGTTGCCCTAAAGGCAAACCCATATAAATAAAATTTGTAAATTAGTGGTTTAAATCGGTCGTAAAGTGTGCAAGGAATAATAACAACAACAACTATACAATAAACTATACAACAAAAAATGGTGCCATAACGTGGTCACATCACTTACAAACTGTCGACGTCTCATGTTGTGGTTGGTTATTTATTGATGTTATGATATCATACATCTGCATTATGTAAACATCAATAAATGTGTTTAGAATGTGACTTAATCTAACCAGAAGGTAGCTTTACTTACCTGGTATCAAGGAGATGGTTGTCTCAATTGTACTGACTGTAGAAAACAAGTTATTGATTAATTCAGACAAAAAAAAATCATGTATCGGTTTAGAATCGTATATTTGATGCACTACCATACTGCAGAATCACCTATGTTTCTCTGTGTTTGGGACATGGCCAGAAAAAAGTTTCTTTCACTTACCGGTTGTCGCGGCCTGAGTGTTCTTTGTCGCCCCTGTAGAAAACAAGTTATTGATTAATTCACACAAAATACATCTGATGTATCGGTTTAGAATCGTATATTTGATGCACTGCCATAAACTAGAATCACCCATATTCCTCTATGCATGGGGAAATGGCCAGAAAATAGCTTTTTTCACTTACCGGTTGTGGTCGCCTGAGTGTTCTTTGTCGCCCCTGCAGAAAACAAGTTATTGATTAATTAAGACAAAATACATCTGATGTATCGGTTTAGAATCGTATATTTGATGCACTGTCATACAGTAGAATCACCCATATTGCTCGGTAAATGGGGAGATGGCCAGAAAATAGTTTCTTTCACTTACCGGTTGTCGCCGCCTGAATGTTCTTTGTCGCCCCTGCAGAAAACAAGTTATTGATTAATTAAGACAAGATGCATCTGATGTATCGGTTTAGAACCGTATATTTGATGCACTGCCATACTGTAGAATCACCCATATTCCTCTATACATGGGGAGATGGCCAGAAAAAAGCTTTTTTCACTTACCGGTTGTCGCCGCCTGAGTTGTCGTTGTCGCCCCTGTAGAAAACAAGTTATTGATTAATTCACACAAAATACATCTGATATATCGGTTTAGAATCGTATATTTGATGCAACGATATACTGTACAATCACCTATATTCCTCTGTGCATGGGGAGATGGCCAGAAAATAGCTTCTTTCACTTACCGGTTGTGGCCGCCTGAGTGTTCTTTGTCGCCCCTGTAGAAAACATTTTTATTGATTAATTCAGACAAAATACATCTGATGTATCGGTTTAGAATCGTATATTTGATGCACTGCCATACTGTAGAATCACAAATATTCCTCAATGCATGGGGAGATGGCCAGAAAATACCCTCTTTCACTTACCGGTTGTCGCTGCCTCAGCGGTCTTTGTCGCCCCTGTAGAAAACAAGTTATTGATTAATTAAGACGAAATACATCTGATGTATCGGTTTAGAATCGTATTTTTGATGCACTGCCATACTGTACAATCACCCATATTTCTATGTGTATGGGGAGATAGCCAGAAAATAACTTCTTTCACTTACCGGTTGTCGCCGCCTGAGTGTTCTTTGTCGCCCCTGCAGAAAACAAGTTATTGATGAATTAAGACAAAATACATCTGATGTATCGGTTTACAATCGTATATTTGATGCACTGCCATAAACTAGAATCACCCATATTCCTCTATGCATGGGGAGATGGCCAGAAAATAGCTTCTTTCACTTACCGGTTGTCGCCGCCTCAGTGGTCGCTGTCGCCCCTGTAGAAAACAAGTTATTGATTAATTCAGACAAGATACATCTGATGTATCGGTTTAGAATCGTATATTTGATGCACTGCCATACTGTAGAGTCACCCATATTGCTCTGTGCATGGGGAGATGGCCAGAAAATAGCTTCTTTCACTTACCGGTTGTCACCGCCTGATTTGTCGTTGTCGCCCCTGTAGAAAACAAGTTATTGATTACGGCGAGGAATCGTATCTAAAAATTACAAACACTCGTCACAGAACAGCCACCACAAAACTGAGAATTAGCTCACACAAACTTCACATTGAAAAAGGCCGACATAACCACATTCCTCTGGAACTAAGAATTTGTCAACATTGTAATTTAGATAATATTGAAGACGAGTTTCATTTTGTTGTTGATTGTACATTTTATAGAGAAGAGAGAGATATCCTTTTTACTTGTATAGAAGACAAGTTCCCTAGCTTTGGACGTTTAGATAGAACAGAAAAATTCAGATTCCTTATGAAACTAGACAAGCCATGTATCATTAGCTCTATATGTTCATATATCCACAACTGTTTTAAGAAGCGAAAAGAAGTTGAACCTGTACATAGTAGCTAACATTAGTACGTATAGTTTTGGTAAAATACTGCTGTAATTTTTACTTATGCTTTACTCATGACCTGTACTTAGCTCGTAAGAGCATAAACGTGCAATAAAGGTCTTTCATTCATTAATTCAGACAAGATGCATCTGATGTATCGGTTTAGAATCGTATATTTGATGCACTGCCATACTGTACAATCACCCATATTTCTATGTGTATGGAGAGATAGCCAGAAAATAGCTTCTTTCACTTACCGGTTGTCGCCGCCTGAGTTGTCGTTGTCGCCCCTGTAGAAAACAAGTTATTGATTAATTCAGACAAAATAGAAGTTAATCATGGTAAATGACTGCCATGTACAAATCACACTTTCTGTATGTTTGGAACCGCATTGTGGAGTTTGCTATCCGTAACCTTTTTAACCGACGTCTATTTTGTATATATATCCAACTCCTGTACATTTGGGACCGCATTGTAAATACAGTTCCCTAACAGTGCATGTGTTGATAGTTCATTTAGGTCATTTTGTAGACGGGATCCATCGGAGAGGAGTCTTGACTCAATAAGGTTAAGGTCGTCCACAAAGGCCCAGGTGGGGGATTGAATATCGTCAGTTGAACTGTTTGTATGGGCAATGAAGACGATTCGGCCCAATTTAGTATATGCCCGTAATTACATGGTGACTTGGAAATAAAACGAATCACGTCATTTTCAGATTTTTCAGATAAATTTATATGATAAGCATTCAACTGAATGCAACCAACTTTTCAATCACATGTTTTGTGACATTTTTCAATCTACAATGTTTCTTCTAAAGAGAGATGGTTCTGTTACTTATTTTAACTGACACAACGTAAAGTAATAGAAGTATTCCGGAAAATGTTCTACTTTCAACAGGATGTGACAGATTGAATGTCGTATTAGGGCGCCAGATAGAAATTGCCTGTATTGCAGAAAATACAGTCTAAGTTGAAAATGTGTAAAAATCTAAACATAACACGAAACGTAAAGTCATGCAACCCACCATCTGGAACAGAACAGTTGCTCTCGAAAAACGTTGCACAGATCCAATCCTCCCATGGAAGACCGAGGGCTAGGGCTCGTTCACCACATGTAGCATTAATCTCGTAACAAAACGGTTTGCACGGATGTCTGTAAAGTGAAATAATCGAGATCACGTTTATTAATTAAGCGTACAAACATTTGCCGACATATGTAATGCGTAATACATGTAGGTTAAAATCATCCATAATATATGAAAGACCTACAAATGAAAAAGTATTTTGTCATTCTCACATTTAATGTAGACTACTTTGAATATTTGTGCTATTTTGTATTCTACGACTTTGCAAATTTTGACGATTTCAAGGCATTTTCTTTGTTTTAGGCCGAGTGATATTCGGTCAATTTCGTAACGTCTCTTACTACTCACATTTGTCCTTCAGACGTACATTGAGGGAAGAAAATTGAACACAAGAAGAAATACAGGTCCCGGTGACAGTCCCTGATGAAATCGTATTGTGCGAAAAATGTCTGGACAATCTCAAGTGCAATGGTTTGGGAAGGCCACTGAAAGATGTTTGGGAATGACGTTATGTTGTATGCTAGACCCATGCACGGGCCAAACTGTATTGGCTCACATCCTAAGTAAAAAAAAAGAAGACAAAGAAAAAGAATTTGGTTGCAAATTTCAGATAAGGGGACTATGAGATTTGCTTCATTGAACACATGTCCACGTGGTAATCGTTGACGGCTTAGAAAGTTTACAAAGTGCCAATTTATCCTGAGATGCCGTTAGAGTATTGTATGTGTTATCGAAACATGTATATATAGGGGTTGCCCTAAAGGCAAACCCATATAAATAAAATTTGTAAATTAGTTGTTTTAAACAACAACTATACAATAAACTATACAACAAAAAATGGTGCCATAACGTGGTCACATCACTTACAAACTGTCGACGTCTCATGTTGTGGTTGGTTATTTATTGATGTTATGATATCATACATCTGCATTATGTAAACATCAATAAATGTGTTTAAAATGTGACTTAATCTAACCAGAAGGTAGCTTTACTTACCTGGTATCAAGGAGATGGTTGTCTCCATTGTACTGACTGTAGAAAACAAGTTATTGGTTAATTCAGACAAAATACATATCATGTATCGGTTTAGAATCGTATATTTAATGCACTGCCATACTGCAGAATCACCTATGTTGCTCTGTGTTTGGGACATGGCCAGAAGAAAAGTTTCTTTCACTTACCGGTTGTCGCCGCCTGATTTGTCGTTGTCGCCCCTGTAGAAAACAAGTTATTGATTAATTCACACAAAATACATCTGATATATCGGTTTAGAATCGTATATTTGATGCAACGATATACTGTAGAATCACCCATATTCCTCTGTGCATGGGGAGATGGCCAGAAAAAAGCTTCTTTCACTTACCGGTTGTCGCCGCCTGATTTGTCGTTGTCGCCCCTGTAGAAAACAAGTTATTGATTAATTCACACAAATACATCTGATATATCGGTTTAGAATCGTATATTTGATGCAACGATATACTGTAGAATCACCCATATTCCTCTGTGCATGGGGAGATGGCCAGAAAATAGCTTCTTTCACTTACCGGTTGTGGCCGCCTGAGTGTTCTTTGTCGCCCCTGCAGAAAACAAGTTATTGATTAATTAAGACAAAATACATCTGATGTATCGGTTTAGAATCGTATATTTGATGCACTGCCATACTGTAGAATCACCCATATTGCTCGGTAAATGGGGAGATGGCCAGAAAATAGCTTCTTTCACTTACCGGTTGTCGCCGCCTGATTTGTCGTTGTTGCCCCTGTAGAAAACAAGTTATTGATTAATTCAGACAAGATGCATCTGATGTATCGGTTTAGAATCGTATATTTGATGCACTGCCATAAACTAGAATCACCATATTCCTCTATGCATAAGGAGATGGCCAGAAAATAAGCTTCTTTCACTTACCGGTTGTCGCCGCCTGAGTGTTCTTTGTCGCCCCTGCAGAAAACAAGTTATTGATTAATTCAGACAAGATGCATCTGATGTATCGGTTTAGAATCGTATATTTGATGCACTGCCATAAACTAGAATCACCCATATTCCTCTATGCATAAGGAGATGGCCAGAAAATAAGCTTCTTTCACTTACCGGTTGTCGCCGCCTGAGTGTTCTTTGTCGCCCCTGCAGAAAACAAGTTATTGATTAATTCAGACAAGATGCATCTGATGTATCGGTTTAGAATCGTATATTTGATGCACTGCCATAAACTAGAATCACCCATATTCCTCTATGCATAAGGAGATGGCCAGAAAATAGCTTCTTTCACTTACCGGTTGTCGCCGCCTGAGTGTTCTTTGTCGCCCCTGCAGAAAACAAGTTATTGATTAATTCAGACAAGATGCATCTGATGTATCGGTTTAGAATCGTATATTTGATGCACTGCCATAAACTAGAATCACCCATATTGCTCTGTGCATGGGGAGATGGCCAGAAAATAGCTTCTTTCACTTACCGGTTGTCGCCGCCTGAGTGTTCTTTGTCGCCCCTGCAGAAAACAAGTTATTGATTAATTCAGACAAGATGCATCTGATGTATCGGTTTAGAATCGTATATTTGATGCACTGCCATAAACTAGAATCACCCATATTGCTCTGTGCATGGGGAGATGGCCAGAAAATAGCTTCTTTCACTTACCGGTTGTCGCCGCCTGAGTGTTCTTTGTCGCCCCTGCAGAAAACAAGTTATTGATTAATTCAGACAAGATGCATCTGATGTATCGGTTTAGAATCGTATATTTGATGCACTGCCATAAACTAGAATCACCCATATTGCTCTGTGCATGGGGAGATGGCCAGAAAATAGTTTCTTTCACTTACCGGTTGTGGTCGCCTGAGTGGTCGTTGTCGCCCCTGTAGAAAACAAGTTATTGATTAATAAAGACAAAATACTTCTCATGTATCGGTTTAGAATCGTATATTTGATGCACTGCCATAAACTAGAATCACCCATATTGCTCTGTGCATGGGGATCGGAGATGGCCAGAAAATAGCTTCTTTCACTTACCGGTTGTCGCCGCCTGATTTGTCGATGTCACCCCTGTAGAAAACAAGTTATTGATTAATTCAGACAAAATACATCTGATGTATCGGTTTAGAATCGTATATTTGATGCACTGCCATACTGTACAATCACCGATATTTCTCTGTGCATAGGGAGATGGCAAGAAAATAGCTTCTTTCACTTACCGGTTGTCGCCGCCTGAGTGTTCGTTGTCGCCCCTGTAGAAAACAAGTTATTGATTAATTCAGACAAAATACATCCGAAGTATCGGTTTAAAATCGTATATTTGATGCACTGCCATACTGTACAATCACCGATATTTCTCTGTGCATAGGGAGATGGCAAGAAAATAGCTTCTTTCACTTACCGGTTGTCGCCGCCTCAGTGGTCGTCGTCGCCCCTGTAAAAAACAAGTTATTGATTAATTCAGACAAAATACATCTGATGTTTGCCTAAGGTTGGCCGGCCATGTCATACGTAGCAAAGAACCAGCCAGTAGGCTACTACTTTGGAACCCTGACACGAAAAGAAGGGTTGGACGTCCTAATATAACACTTAAGAAACTTATAGAAATTGAAACAGGCTTGGAGGGCCTGGAACTTGTCTCAGCTATGAAGGACAAGCAGTTCTGGCGATCAAACTTTGTATGCTCCACCTCTTCGGAGGATGACTGATGATGATGATGATGACATCTGATGTATCGGGTTTCAAATCGTATATTTATTGCACTGCCCTACTGTACAATCACCCATATTGCTTTAAGCTCTGTGCAAAGGGACATGGCCAGAAAATAGCTTCTTTCACTTACCGGTTGTCGCCGCCTCAGTGGTCGTTGTCGCCCCTGTAGAAAACAAGTTATTGATTAATTCAGACAAAATACATCTGATGTATCGGTTTAGAATCGTATATTTGATGTACTGCCATACTGTAGAATCACCCATATTGCTCTGTATTTGGGACATGGCCAGAAGGTTCACTTACCGATTGTCGTTGCCTGAGTTGTGGCTGTTGCCTCTGGAGAAAACAAACAAAAGTTATTGATTAGTTCAGACAAAATACATCTTTTGATGGTTTGGTTTAGAACTGTATATTTGGTGCACTGTCATACTGTAGGATCACCAGTTGGTGGGTTTAGAAGTAATGGCAGATGGTGCTAAGCCGCACCTTCATCCCAACCGTGACAACAATTCATCCTAGCTACAAATTAGGTATAAACGATAATGAGTCCAACCTAAAATGTTCTGCTTCAGCAGTTGTAGGTATGGAAAAAGTATCATTGTTGCACATTTTTAACCCATATGACTCCGTTGAATATATAGCAAACTTGCCCGTTTCACAATGATCTCCTTCATAGCCAGGAGCACAAGTACAGGTGTAGCCGTCGACCCCGTCCTCGCAGGTGGCGCCATTTTCACACGGATTAGAGCTACATTCGTCTGTCTCTGAAAGAAACGATATACAAGAAGTTTCATGTGAAATTTCACATTCAAATGTCCAAAATGTCAAGTACATGTACTATAAATCGTCTGATAATATTAGTTAAAATATTAAGTATATTTGCTTGTATGTAAACATCAATATTCAAAATGCGGAATTTTGGCGTTGTCCTGCCTGTAAAATGAGCTTTTGTGTTTTTAAGGTTGATATATTTATCTGATATAAATAGCGTCACTATGCCTGACATTTTGCTGCACAGTGTATAACATCTATAGAGAGGGAGACAGCGAGGGAGAGAGGGAGAGAGATACATTTAATATCCAACTTTCAGTCATACATGTACATAGCTCTTGTATAATATTATAAAAAGATAATCATTTTTGAAAACGTGTGGTTTTAGTTTGTGTTTTGTGGTGTAACAGCATGCCTCACGAAGTTATAAATAGATTGTCAAAACAATTGGCATGTTTTTACGACTTGACAATATACAGAAATGGTTAGACTTTGCCACCTTGTCACGTTCTTTGGTACTTAAACGAAAAGTCTGTTTTGTTCTGTTAGTGTTAACGCTAAGTCAATATGTTTTTGATAGTACTTTTATTTGATCGGGTTCTTTGGACCCCTATCATATATCATATTCTTTAGCACTTATGGATACCGGCGTTTTTGACATTTGGACACGAATATAAGATATAGTCAAGAATAGTAGATATAAATGGACCAACATTAATTTTGGCTTGGATTTCATTTGGATGTGGATAAACACAGTAAGATGCATATGTAAATATTATGAAGACCAGAGCTTTATTTTCATAAGTAATGAAAATGAAAACTTCCTTTGGTTGAATTTGATGTGACCTGGGAGGACAAAAACGTTGATGAATATGACTGAAGACTACCTGCCTGTATTTCATTAACTAATCTCAAATAGTAACTGTACATTCTGCATTGGGCCTTTACCAGCAAAGAAAACGTCCCAGTTCCGCTATACACGCGAAGTTACTGGCGAACCTAACTTGCATAATCAATGAGAACATGTTCTATGCTATGCTTTGGTGGTATATAATATACATTTAATGCTAGTGACACATTTAGGTTAGGTTAAGATGAAAATCATTACGCATAGATAATTTGTTAAAAATGATACAGAAGCTAGATTTTGATACTCATAACAAAATTTGGGTAGAGGAAACAAAGCATGGATATAGATTTTGCTACTCAGTACCTTAATAGCATCATTATTGAGAAAATGCAGTATGCAAAGGTAAACGACGGGAACTTAAAAGTGTTGTCATGTATATATAAGTTTGGTGGATATGGTACAACGCTTAATGCAGTTATAAAAAGTGGTCAATGACCGATACAATCGCAGATGATGATGAACTGATCACTTTTTATAACTGCATTAAGCATTGTACGTTTCGCACTTCTGACCTTTAAGACATTACTGTTTGTCTTGCTTAAAATCACATTCATTAGTTCAGTTACAGGACGAATTAAAGGAGTTACCTTCACACACTAGGTCTTCTCCCTTCCAGTGGCCGTTCACGCAGAGTTTCCTCTCGTTACCTGACGCCTTGACATACCCGGCCGGGCAGGTGAAGACACATGTGTGGCCGGCTGTGTAGGTGCCAGCACCGCAATCACTGGTGTAACCTTCCGGGTGGATGGGTGCACCAACACATGGGCGGCCTAAACATATGGTAAATGATTGATAAGCTCCCCTCTTAACACTTTTTACCTTTGGCAAGAGGGTTATGTTTCCCGTAGCGTTTGTATGTATGTACGTATGCGTGTGGTTTAGCACGATAACTCAAGTTAAGCCTTTGGATGAATTGTTATGAAACTTGGTAGGTGGGTACGTCTTGATAAGGTCTCAAAAAGATTAAATTTTGACCCCCCGGCGTCTTTTTACCTTCGCCAAGAAGGTTATGTTTTCGTAGGCGTTCGTGTGTGTGTGTCTGTCTGTCTGTCTGTGTGTCTGTAAACACGATAACTCGAGAAGGCTTAAATGCATTGTCTTCATATTTGGTAGGTGGGTAGGTCTTGATGAGACCTCGAAGTGATTAGATTTTGGGCCCCCTGGCGGCTTGTTATGGTACTGCAGAGGAACTTCCGGTTTTGATATCTCGTGATCTGGACATGCTAGGGTCATGATGTTTGGAGGGTAGGTAGCTCTTGTGGTCGGAAAGAAGTGACATAAGATTGGGCCCCCTAGCAGCTTGCTCTGGAACTGCAGGAGCATTTGTATAAAAATGTTTAAAGTAGGATAACTCAATAACCGGTCGATGGATCGTCTTGATATTTGGTGTGTAGGTAGCTTAAGTGATGCTTGACATAATTAGATGGCAATTATGCAAATTATTATCTACTTTGCATAATTAATGAAGGAATTCTATAATTCAGCTACCTTCCATGATAGGACTATTATACCCTGTGACATGTGTAATTAAGAATGAGAGTAACATCGCCATATATTAATTATGTAAATAAAGACCTAATTTGCATAATTAATTAGAAAATACTATAATTCCATAGTGGTTGATGTTGGCAATTTCATAATTGCGCATTTCGAAGTTGACGGGAGGTGAACATCATTCAACATAACTTATTCAGTACCTCATTTGCATAATTTATTAGGAAATGCTAGAATTACCTTCGCAGTTAAGATAACACTGTCATTGGGAGGAGAATATGATCAACTGATGTAATTCATGCAAATGAGGAGCTTATTTGCATAATTAGGGGTGAAATCTATCATTCGTCAGTCATAAAGGGTAACCTCATTTGGCGAAGGTATGAGATCGTGGAACTCTTGTCTTGGTACTGCAGAGGAACTTCCGGTTTTTAAACCTTCCTTTGATAACTCTAAACATGGGAAGGGCGGGAAAAATCACATGGGCGGCTAGGTTGCAAAAGATAACAGTGTAAAAGTTGTACGTGTATGACGGTGGAAGTACATGTGGACTGCATTGAGAATATTCGAAAGCTGCAGTATACAAATACAAAAGGTAAATAATAATCAGGATACCATACAAGCATTTTGAGTCATAATATGATAAGCCGCGGGAATATGAATTGTTTCGTACGCCCATACTATCCTAGAGGCATGTATTTGAAAGTTGTTCACTTACAACGACAACTGAGTCCGCGTCCGCCAGTCCACCATTTTGTCCGGCCCCTGACCTTGCACACCCTTCTTCTATTTCCGGTGTCCTTTAAACATCCCACCTTGCAGTCAAAGTTGCAGACGGTTCCATCGGGGTACCACCCTTCTGCGTTTGGAGCCTTGTTGCAACTGCTGACTGTGTCTGGAAACGCCAAGGGCTTACACCTTTCTGTAAGGAAGGCACGTGAATATACCTCTCTTTAGTACTTATTAACAAACTCAGCATAAACATAACGTTACATGAAAGTAAAAAACCCTCATATTTACAGAAAATCAGGCATGTGGTGGTGTGTTACACAAGGGTGCGTGGAGCAAACCTTCACAATTAACGGATACACAGATAGTTTTCCGAGACGTACTTCTAACTTTCCTTCCGCCGACAGGAGCCACATACATGTAGAGCACAAGGGCGAGACAAAGGAGGAGGCCGATGATGACCCTAAGCGGAAAGAAAAATTGTCATTTGGATTGAAGGTGACATATTATTAATAGAGGTCGTTGATTTCTAGTTTGATTAAGATTATTATACAACTGTGCAAACGCCTGGGCTCGTGCAAAAAAATAGCCTGGTGGGCATCGCAGCTTGTGCTAATGACAGACCGGTCGAACAAGATAATTTGTGCAGTCAAGCAAGTAATTGGCGAATGCGCCGATAAAACATGTTCACATGCTCCCTCTGGCATGTGAGGGAGCATGTGAACATGTTTTATCACCCAGTGACTAAAGATTTGACATCACGTAATAGTAATTATTCTGTCATCATGGAGGCGTGCTCTGAAAGGTGGCTAGAGTACTAATGGACATGTGGCTAAAGTAAAAGTACCTGTCTCATATGGGTGCGTTCTTAATGATCCTATAGGAAGGAAATGTATTAATATTACCCTATATCATATACAAATAGCCAGCAACATGTATATACACAACCCCTTTGTGCGGCAATTACAAACTGCACTTAGCCACTCCCTGCAAGAGGCACTTTCTCGTTGCTATGTTAAAACCGGTTCAATCAAACCCCGGACTGTGCACCTCCGACCTAGCGCGCGGCTGACGAGCATTTCTTAAATTGCAAAACAAGCTTTCACTACATTTATTGACGTTTTTTATCAGTTGGGCAGCGCAGCATAAACTTGCAGCATGGCTCTAGCCTGGAATTCATCCGTGATCGCTGTGTATCCACCCCGTTCCTCCGCTCCATTCCAGGCTAGCATGGTCGTGGCCCAACTCGTAAAACATTCCGCGAGAAAACTACAGAATCGTGGTTTGGAACTTTTAAGTTTTCTGCAGTTAAAATAATTTTAGATCCCATGAACGGACTGTAGTTATGCCGTAATGGCCAAGTGCCAACAGCACGCGTACGCCACACGTTCTGAGTCTGTGTTGTTGCTTCACATTCCTTTCGCCGAATGTCATATGTCAACCGCCGCAGGTGTGTCACCAGTGCACCAGGTAGCATTCCCGTGGGAACCGGGCGTTTTTGTCTGGATCGGATGCCATCCGATTTGCTACTTAACTTGTACTAAGCTGCTTGCAGTCGCACCTTGCACCTTGTATCCTCTGGGAGGATTTTTTTTTTCATTTACAACTAACAGTCAGGCTAACTTCAGTTGTGCTTCACTTTAATCTCTATTTAATTCTAATGATACAAATACAAAGGACGTTTTTTTTTCTGACCAAAATAGATAGTCAGATTCCATGATATTATATTTGACCCATAAACATAAGCGAGGAGTCGGAGATTGTCGTCAAATATTCAGAGTAAAGATGTCACGTACAAGTAGTAGCAATTATGCAGTCATTATGGAGGCGAGGTCACATAGGGGACCAAAGTGGGTTTCCCTACAGCAACATTCTTCGCAGAAGTTTGCAAAGCTTCGTAGCACGTTAAATACCAGAACTGCGCAGAATAAACGTGCAGCATAGCCGTGTTGCAACTCATGAAACATTCTGCGAGAAATGCGGCTACATGCATGGTTCTGAACTGAATGATTTTGGATCCTATAAACGGATTGGAATGAGCTATGGCGTAATGGATATATATATGCGCCAATATACATTGTAGCACGCCGCACATTCTGGTTCATTAACTTATAGATGGATTGCAAGGGAATCTGATAGCGACTGTAAATATTATCGTGAGAAAGTTCTGTATGGACAGATTCAGACCGTTTGGCGGCCAATAACACCAGAATGGCGAAACCTCCTGCGTGGTGGTTTCAAACAAACCACATATTTTGTACTATTATGTTTTTAAACCCTACCCTGCTCAATACGCTCATAGGAACAAATAATAGAAAGAAGGCAAAAGAAACGGTTAGCTATAGGCTATTAACTTAAAGGTACCTGTTTCATGACATGTGCGAAAAAAAAACTTGAATCAGCTCTTTTTTAGTCCCACTCCGAGGCAGTGCGTGCCAGTCGTCTGACCAAACTCACCGCCTAGGTTTTCCGCCACCAACCATGGCGCTAACTGACCAAATATCCTGTAAAACTTATTCACAACCGACAGTTTTGCGAAAGCCGAGTCAAACTGAGGTCTTGGACAACATTCCAATAAATTTAATTAAATACTCATTAGTACTCACCGCATGGTGGCAATTCCTTAAGAAGCAATCGAATGTCAGACCCGTGTCAGACCCGGGTGTTCGGCAGGACTGTCAAAAGACGCACTTTGCCCTATCACGAGTCCAAGTTAATCAAGGGTAGCCTACAAACCAGGCTTCTAGTGCCATTTTAAAATCGCCGTCTCTGTCTGATAACGCTCTATTTTCTGACCAATGCCGTGTTCTGATGGCTACGTTACAATGGGCAGTGCAGCAACCAGAAAACATTCTGTATTCATAAAAAAAAACAGCAGTTAATAAAGGCCCTTCGAGGCCTGCAATGTCAAGCCTTTCACAAAGTTAGTCATCAGCCCCGGTGGCACGGTGGGGACTGTGTCGTCACACCTACCACTCTTAACAGGTTTTTCTGGCTGACTTCAAGGCTGAACCAAAATTAGATGGGACAGATGCTACAACCAGTTATCCGATAACGTCATGCGTGAGAAACAAAGACGCACTTCGGCCTCGTATGCCGTCGGGCAAAGAAACCAGATGTCTTTCCTTTATGCACAAGTAGAACAAAGTAAAGCATTCGAAAGGTAATTCGCCTATGGTCATCTTAAGATTCATCTAGTAATTAGTCATGGCTTGAATGTGTACTAAAGTCATTCCGCCATTGTAGACTTCAGATGTGTTTATTGTATCTATACTCTGCCATATTGTATCTAAATATTCTGCCAGAACCACAACGTTAATTTTCCCGTTGATTAAGCTTAAACCTTTTAACGTTACATGTAGATGGATAACAAATTATCTGATAGACCCAGGCATAAGTTGGTAACAAATCTCGCTCTGTCCTGAGGCGCTCAAGGCTACTCCAGTGGTTCCCTGACACGCAGGTCATCATCAAATGTCACATCTGGATTGGTGCCAACAGATTAGCGTTCTTGTCAAATTATGTTGTAGACGGTAAATTCTCTTGTTGTGAAATTGTCAATATATGATGATAACGTCCATTTGCTTCTCTACAAATATGATGTATTACAGAACTGAAGACTCATGTACATATAATGTTTGATTTTATAAATGACGATTTTACCCGGCACGCCCAGGTAATTGTTTTCAGATATACGATGAAACTCTCTTGGTAACATCATGTCTTGGTAACACATAGTCAATTATAAGTTGTAATATTGGACAGAAGATGAAGCTAAAGAACGATGACAGTGGTGACTTGTAAGGTGATATATTGACTCGGACTTATATACGCTTCACTAACAAATTACCCAGTAAAATCAAGTGTTTATATCAACAAAGGTGCACTTTGACCTCTAACCCCATCCTACAGACGAGATCTTTCTGAAATCACGTGACCAACTGTTTACACATACATCTTCACCGTCGATAGTTTTAAAGTTCAGATTCAAGTACTGTGCATACTGTTGGGATTCTCTCCATTTATGTAATACTATCTCTGAGATAACTACAGGGTGACAAGTCTGTGCATTGGTATAAGGAAATTTGGCCTTTACCTTTACTGGTGTGGGGCAGTGTATTGTCTCACTCATAAAAATTAATGATTATCATTTTGTCCAGGATTACACGATTTCCGAGGTAAAGTCATGGAATAGCTCAGTCACATTCTTAATGTGGTAAGAAAACCGCCAAGTGGGTGGAGTGTTCGCCTTGGCGCAGGTCGTGAGGTCGATCCTAATACCAAAGACCTTAAAAGTGGTACATACTGCTGTCTCTGCTTGCATTTTCCCTACAAGTACCTCTTGGTAGGGGGAGGGGGGCATTAGAATGAACGTTGTGAAATACGCATTCCAAAATACGGAGATGGTCTACCTAAACACAGAAATCACACAAGTTTGGCAACTGTTGAACTCTAACCCCCCTGTACATACCTCTTGAAGTTTGGAGCCCCCCCCCCCCCTCCTCCTACATACCACTGTTACCTTGCTATTGTCTCTGTGAAAGGAGTGAGCATTGTCTCTTTGGTTCTTTAAGCACAGTGTGTGTAATTACATGATCCAAAAATCTCAAGACACCTTTCTTTCAAGTTTTAGCTCAATACTGTGTTGTCATGGCAACAGGAAAACAGGTTTTGAAGTCATTTTCTCAGATTTCTCAAGCCAAAAACATGAAAATCATTGTTTCCATACACTTTTTCAATCTTACAAAAACATAATTTTTTGCCTACCTTAAAACCATTCTTTTCATATAAGTTATACCTTGTGATGTATAGACATATACCCCTGTTCGGGCTCCTTAAAATATGCTCCCATGAAATTTCCCTTAAAGTAGTACCTTGTAGACCTCTGGAGCACTCGATCTGGCTGGAGCTACCTTGTATATAACATTGAAACTTCATTATAAGCTTTGAACGATTAGCATGATTATGTTGATCCCAAAATTTGGCAAAATACCCCTGTCAACGTGTCAGACACAGTATTGCAGGGGAAATTCAGCACATGTGTTTTGTGCATACTCGCATAGTGAGCTCTGATGTTCAACCTTTGAAGGTAGGCAGGATCATGACGAATATAATATCATTGTTAAGGGTAATAAATACGCTTTCCACACTCATCGACAGCGAATTAACTGAGAGGATCACAGGAAAGGAAATGAGAATCTATGCCTGGAACGTTTTCCAAATTTTCATCTTATTTCTTATCCGAGCGTAAATCGACATATTGAGAGATAAGGTCATCTCGCTTCATGTTATAAAATATGTATATGTCTTGTGCTTGAGAAGTACGACGTTATAACATTCAGTTGCATTGACAAAAATGTACCGGCCTGTCTGTATTTGATCATCTGGATGGAATGGGAATGCAAAATAAGTTCATTTGGTCACGTTGGAGGAGTAAACTATAAGACAGATACAGCTTATAAGGAGTTGTTGATATTCTAAAAATCATGATATCAGTTGAAAGACTTGCACCAATCTGTACAAAAGAATGACATGCAATATTCTATTTCTATATTTTTATTGAGGATAGAAGCAAGTTCCCGAAAGCAGCAGCGTGAGCAAATATAATCGTAAATATACCATTACCCATATCATGATATATATTAAGAAAGTAATCAATATTTCTAGCTATAGTGCTACATAACAGCGTTATTCTTTATATCTGATATAATCCTAACTGCATGATATTTAACATTACAGCCGTTAACAAATCTTTTATATATTCAACAATATATATATATATATATATATATATATAATCATGATATCAGTTGAGAGACTTGAACCAATCTGTACAAAAGAATGACATGCGATATTCTATTTCTATATTTTTATTAAGGATAGAAGCAAGTTCCCAAAAGCAGCAAGCTGCAGCGTGAGCAAATAATCGTAAATATACCATCACCCATATCATGATATACAAGTAATCAATATTTCTAGTGCTACATAACAACGTTCTTCTTTATATTTGATATAATCCTAACTGCATGATATTTTATATATTCTACAATATAGTATGTGTGTGTGTGTGTGTGTGTGTATTTCCATTTTACACACTAACATAATTCGAAGACTGCACTGATGTGCTTATAATGTAGCCCTCAATGCTTGTACATATCTTTTGTTTCTCCAAGTATTACTCTTGTTCAATATCTACAAAAATCATAACAAATCAAACGCCAATGGAAGGTGCATTTGTAGGTTGAATAGGGCAACTTTCTAGAGCGCTGTCTACATGTGATGTTGATATTCTTCCATACTTGTCATTGTTTTTCCAATGGCGGTGATGTTTTTCCTTATGGTGATAGATTTATTATTAGTTACTAACCTTACGTATATATATATATATATATATTTAATCATATAAGGTTTATAATTATATAGCATAATTATGTTTAAAGCGCAAAACACTATACCATAGCATACATATTAGCCAAGTTACATCCATTGGTCTGTGCTTTAAATACTTCGTATGCTCGTTTAATCGTATAATATGTCTAATCATCTTTAATATAATATAGTCACTAGAGTGGATAAAATAACAGATTCTTGGTATTGCTTACTGAAATAGTTTTGAATCACAGTGTTGAAGCAAGTGTTGGAAAACTAAAGACTGTTTACATTTAGGTTACAATTAATTGCTTTACTGAACATGTAAGGGTGTGTATGTATCACTAGCACAGTTTTATGTTACGTATTACTATCACATGTACATGCCCATGTGAAATATCCATATACATTGCAGCAGTAGGTATGGAATTACAAATGTTTTTGTGCTAGAACTGACATTGTTTCTCCCCTGGCCATGTATGATTTCAAAAAGAAAACTTTTAAAAATGTTTCTTCTGTTTGCCTGGTACAATATATATGTATTTGCTGAGTAACATTTGCATTTGGCAGCCGCAGCAACAATCGTAGTTATATATTTGCGCAAAGAAACTAAGGAGAAACGTTAACGATATCCCCTTAAGATGTTATTAGTACAACAGAAACCATATTATCCACAATTCCCCTATGAGCTCATTTGCATGTGGACAGCATTCGGTTACAGACCTAGAGTTTGTCTTTTTCTTTCTTAATTCATCTTTATTGAAGTTTAACAACGTCAAATAATCTTTATTGAAGTTAAACAACGTCAAACAATGGCAATCATAGTATGACATTTCTAATTGTGAACATTCATACAAGCCATGTGGTTCGTGATGTACATCATATCTGTCTTAGACTACTTGTTTGGTTAGATTTTTCCTAGTTATAGTATTTGTAACAAGAGGTTTAACTTTGTGTGTGTGTGTGTGTGTGTGTGTGTGTGTGTGTGTGTATGTATGTGTGTATGTATGTATGTGTGTGTGTATTTCCCGGATTTTCGGCAATTATTGTATTTTCTGAATTTCAGCAATAATTCAATTGGAAACTATAGTCAGATACAAGATGGGTTTCCATTAGGGGCACTATATAGTTGCTGAATTATTTTCATTTGTTTTTTTTTTTTTAATTTGTGTTCATAACAATGCCGTATTGGAGAAAATTAAACCCCCTTGTGGGGCTGAGTTTCCCTTTAATGAGTAGATTCCTTTAGTAATGCGATGCTTTATCTGGCCTCGTCTACTAATTGTTTCAGTTATTGTTTTCCAAAAGTTGCAATAGCAGTTTGAAGTTTGCGTAACTGCAATGGCCGAATATCCATATTTCATATTGTTATAAGATGTGCTTGTGTTCAGCACAATGCCAGTTTCCCCCCAGCTTACCATTCCAGCCAGAACCCAGCATTCGCCGTTCAGTCATTGCAGGGGGCAACCACTGTCACCCTAGTTGAACAGAGTTGAACATACACGTGAGGTAAAAAAATATTTTGGACTTGCTATCGTAATGAAGAAGGGGCTGCACTAATCACCTCCATGGAGCTTAGTACAGGCCCTATTGATTACATTTAGAATCAAGGCGTTTTCCCCCAGGCAATCAGGAGCGCGAATTTGTTGGGACTTAATCCTCATAGTGACTGGTTTCCCCAAAGCTAGGGATGTACTGACCTATGGATAAATTAGACTTAATCGGAGCTGCCAACCATCATGTGACCTATTTTGACCAATTATCACTGATCTTGTACCCCCTTTCCGAAACTAGAATCGTGTCTCGTGGTAACTGACCATCCCTGTTCACCCCACTATTTCTAATACCCAACAAACTCCTTGATTGGGCATTTTTAATCTTCAAGGACTGTTGCAGAGTTTGCACCAAAACAAGGGTGAAGTTGGTACTGGGAACAAAACTATACAAACACCTGATAATTGTCAATTACAATAGTAACACATACCTATATCTGACAGATGAATCCCCTGGCGAGGGTACAAGTTATATCTGTCCAGCCGTGCGTGGACTCATGAATTACGACACAGTGTTCGCCCTGGTGAGCGTTGTTCGGCTCCTGGTTATGCCAGTTAGCATAGCCGGATGACGCAAGGGTTTGGCCGTCTTCATACACAAACTCTCCTTCGTTCTCGATGTCATTCAGCCCAATCCAGCGTAAGTCAGCTCCTCCCAGATTGTGGATGAAAGTGTTGGTCGCGTCGTCCTTCGGCATGGCCAGCAGTCCCCCGTCTGCGGCACACGTCTGTCTAGCCTCATCGTACGTCTTTAGCTCAGCAAAGTCCTTGTAGCACACTCCGTTAAAAAAGACGTAGCCTGCTACTGGACACACTGTAGAAGTAGTGAACGAGGATAGGTGGCTTGGTAACCAGCTAACATTTGTCAAGATAACATCTCAAGCTGCATTTCATCATCGGAATGCATGCTAAGGAATCATATCATGTCGATCTTTTTACAATTATATAAATCACTAGACTAGAAATGCCACCATATACCACTAAAGTGTCATTATACAATCTACTGATAAATCATCTGCCTGTAAAATACAAATGCTGATTATTTATTTTAAAGGGGCATTTTTGAAAAAAAAATTGAAATGTTTTAATGGAAAAAAATCTTTGTATGATTTTAATTTACATTTTTCAACATATTTGTGCAATTATCTGTTCAAAAGTAATAACGTACCAAGGTAGCAATTTACTTAATAATCGTACCTTACATACCTTTTGACATTTAAGTTGTAATCACCAGTAGTATTATAAAAAGTAAAATTCTCTTTTTTTAAACAAAGAACGGATAGTTCTCAACACACGCGCACCCACACACATACGTACACACACTCCTGTTCACATAATACTTCTTCCTTCTCATTTTTAAAAACCACATTGGTTCCCTCCTAAAAATAACGCGCCGACTTACCCGGGGCTTCACAGATGTAACAGTTTACATCCCTGGAAAGAAAACACACATTGTTCATCCTTCTTAATGTACTGACGACTCAAGGAAAGCTGAAGCACAATTAAACACTTTAAGGTATATATGGAAGTAAAATTTGTCCCCTACCCAGGGTCGCTGTAGAAATCCACATCTTCACTTTCCCGACTGATCCAGTATCTGTAAAATGAAGAACATACGTATGCGTGATAGTGACTGGATCTGTTATATACAAAACTGTGATTGTTATTTCTATTTTCCGGTAGCTGTCTTGATTACTAGAGTGTGCCAAGTTCTACTAATCGTCAATTCCGAAGATTTGAGACAGAAACATCACTCCATTTTGGCCCACAACTGATGATAGAGCTACATTTTGGTCAGAGAAGCCTGTGGTCGGAATGCATGCTTTACATTATTTCCATTATTTTGCAATGTATCATTATTTCTCAATCTATGTTCTCATTCATTTCTTAACATGTTACTACTTATGTTAGAAAACAAACACTTAATATGTTTACCCCAGATAAGCCAACAGAGACATGGCTAAACTTATTAGCCTGGATACCATCCTCCGTAGTTTTTGCCGCTCCCAAAGGTCGCTAGCCACCACGCTAGCGACCTTTGGGAGCGGCAAAAACTACGGAGGATGGTATCCAGGCTAGAAACGTACGGCACAGGTCCACTAAGTCCCTCCATAGCATCTTCTCTGTCTTCCGCGTCGTCGATAACAACTAGGGAGCCACCTCTGTACATGCAGTCGTATTTTGCCATTTCGAAGCTTCTCTCCACGTCGGAGACAAAGAAGCATCTCCCGTCAACCTCGGTGTACCCATCAGGGCACACTGAAACACAAGTGTATCAATTAGACATAAGTGTCAACGTTTTGATAAGGGCCTTATTCACTGTTGGGGAACATCTTTTTGAAATCTTTGGATGAGTATGGCCAAAACAGGCCACTTATTTGAGCTTGTTCTAAACAATAATAGACTATTCCACAATTCGCTAACAGTACTGTAAAAACCTTACCGAGTTTAATGTCTCTACCAATTTCCAGCCCAAAATATTTTTGGTATCGAAAAGAGCAAACTTTTGTGGCATCTCAAAAACCTTTAGAAGGCCTGTATCAAATAAAACATCTTAGCGTATATTCAACTTCTATACATTTACCCAAAAGTGAATTTCACATCATCTGCCATTAAATGAAAACCTGGCACCTTTAGCAAAGGAATTTTTATCAACATGAGAGAACCCCCATGTTATCATGAATACACTATATACTCTAACATGTATAGGAATCAGACCTTACTTTGGACTGTCAGTGCTGGTATTGTCAAGAGCACCAAACAAAAGAGGAATTGCCTCTCCATCTGGAATATCAGCATGAAGAACAGTTATATCACAATGTCATATTCTCCTTAGTTACTAATAGGAAAAATACCGGTACCACAAGTCTATTGTCTTTTATTTCATACCACACGGTACTAGAAGGCAGATGAGATCAATGTAATATTTCATGAGAGTAGGCAAATGTTGACATGTACTCCTCGGCGTTGCAGCGTAGCCGGATGCAAATGTAGACGCATACTGTTTACAGGTCACATCATGTCAGGTATCTTATACATATTCATAGAAAGTCTGGATCCTCTGCATTATCGATCCCTAGAAAGAGTGGCTTACTGTCTCGGGTTACAAAAGGACCTGACATACACAATTTGCTTTACTAGCTGCTGAGATTAAAGACCATAGCATGGCAGACCCGGCCCAATTCGCCAATCGGTAAACGTTTTTCCACCCGTCCGACAATGTATTGGTATCTTTTAATTCACACAAATTTTCCCGCAACAGTTATCATTATTATAATGGTACACGATTTTCTCGTCAACTTAGAGTCCATTCCGCGTCACCGTGCGGGTGTTTTCTCCCATTGTTTGAAATTGTTTTGAAATATTTGTAACCACTTCTAATATAATTTCATAGTTTGCAAACCTTTCGAACTTGGTTTTAATATTGTAAACAGTTTTCCCAAATCAGAAAACATTCGAAACATTGTAGAAGCCATGTAAGTTGTTCCGAAAGAATTCTAATAAAAGACTTCGCGGTAAGACCATTTTTTTCGAATTATTTCGAATTTTTTGTAATTGGCTAAATGATCTGTGAAATCGGTAATCCACTCTGGCCAGAATAGCCCAAAATAGAAAGGCTGATGAATGGACGGGGGCATCCCGTGGCGCATCCCGTGGCGATCCTGAGCTGACCAGCGGTAATGTAAACAAACACCCCATCAAACTACCGCGTGATTTCCCACAGCTTTTCTACCCTATCATTCAACTGCAGATTCAACAACTGAATAAAATAGGTTTCTCTTAGATCTAAGCGGGAGTTTTATCATTGTTTTGGCAAGCTGTTGACGAGGAAAACGCTAAAATCTGCGTTAGTCTAGATTTCTAACCTCCTTGGTACACCTCGGCACCATTTGGGTACCAGAAGCACATGTTTACGGTCCACCCAACTTCGGCGGACCACAGGGAAGAGCCGCGGCCACGGAGCGGGGACTTTCCGTTATACAATCCTTCTGCTATATTTCTGAGATGAAAAAAATAGGTACGCATTCACAAAAATGCCTGTAAACCCGGCAATCTTTGTCGCATAGCGCCGACAGAAATATCAAAATGTCCGCCTTCTCCCCGCTCGTCAACAACGCCGTCTGCGCAAGTCATGTTTGCTTCCAAATAAGGAAATCCGCGGTAGCTCGGGCGGTCTTCGGCAAGCATCGGCGTGCGTGACGTCACGATCGGACTCATTTGTATACAGGCGACCTGGTGTCGGCATGAAGTACAAAGGAAGGCGGAAGCAACAGATCGCCGCTGGCAAATCTGCACACCAACTTCACCAAGTTTATTTGAAGTTTGGCCGGTAAACGCAAAACATCGCAAGAAATAAAGCACGATATATAAGCTGAAGCTTGTTGAAACCGACGAAAATATGATGCACGCGCTGTCATTGTGTGCAAACCCTAGCGTTACGCACTGATGGCCGGGGCCGCGGACGTCCCGCCGCGCGAGCTCTAAACATAAACAGAAGCCGCCTGTGGAGCCGGGATTAGCGCCTTTGATAAGGGGCAATCTTCTTTTCGAAATATTTCGAAATATTTCGAACTCCAAATTGTGTTTCAAAACATTTTGAAAATAAGATCTCATTTGATTTCCACTTTCAAATTTTTTTGAAATTATGATAACATTTTCGAAAACATGCTACTCAAGTACTTACATTCTTTATAATAATTTCAGAATATTTATAATACTTTCGAATTATTTGAAAATTCTTACAAAATATTAGAAATATGATTTAAAAAACCGCACGGTAACGCGGAATGGACTCTAGTTTTGGACTGTTTTACTCCGGGTAGGCTGGGGTTGATTGGGTGTCAGATCTTGGCCTTATAGGGCTATGGCATCATTTCCGTGTCAAATTATCGTTTCAAAAAAGGTACCTTAAATAGACATAAATACGTATACGATGCTGCAAATTTAGCATTCAAAAACGTCGTTTATTAGGGTTGTATTCCTACAGAGAGGCTAGAGTTGGCTGGTAGGCAAATGTTGACATGTACTCCCTGACGTTGCAGCGTAGATACAAATGTAGAAGCATCCTGTTTACAGGTCACAGCATGTCAGGCATCTTATACATATTCATAGAAAGTATGGATCCTCTGTATTATCGATCCCTAGAAGGAGTGGCTTACTGTCTCGGATTACACAAGGGCCTGACATACACAATTTGCTTTGCTAGCTGCTTAGATTAAAGACCATAGCATGGCAGACCCGGCCCAATTCGCCGATCGGTAAACCTTTTTCCCTCAGTCCGACAATGGACCGGTATTTCTTAATTCACACAAATTTTCTCGAAACAGTTATGATACACGATTTTCTAGTTTGGGACTGTTTTGCTCCAGGGAGGCTGAGATACAAGCAAATTTTAGGACCTTAGTAATGCCGCATTCCTCCAGAGAGACTAGCGTCCATGTTGCAATTGGGCATCAGATCGTGGGAGACTCGAGAAACTGGCCGACGGCCTATGTTGGTCTTGTGCTCAAAACGCTACACTAAGTATTGGACCAGGAATCTTTGGGGGAAAATGGTTGGCCATTTGACCGTTAAAGCAAAATGTTTGGACCAGTTCTGGGTGATGCTGTTTTTAGTATAGTTTTCCTGTGACAGTTTTCCTCACAGGGATACTAGAGTTGACTGGGCGTCAGATCTCGAGACACCCGAGAAACTGAGTGAAGGCCCGCAGTAGTGCTGTGTGCGCCCAGATTTTACTGGGTCTATTTTCTTCCGGAGTCGCTGGAGTCCACTGGGCGGTTTATCTTGGGGACCCTGAGTGAAGGCCCACGGTAGACTTGTGCGGACTTATGTCTTATTGGGCCTGTTTTCCTACAGGAAGGCTGGAGTTGGCTGAGAGGCAGATCTTTGGGGATGGGAGAAACAGGGTGAAGGCCTACGGTAGTCTTATGCTCCAACCCAGGTTTTACAAATTGTACTTGGGCTGTTTTCCTCCAGAGAGACTAGAGTTGGCTGGGTGGCAAATCTTGGGAGACCCTACAAACCCTGTGTGTGTCTGTGTGTGTCTGTGAACCCTGTAAGACTAGCCATCAAGCTAGACAGTATCGAAATAAAGGCATGAAGGAAGGCCACAGTGACTGTAGGTTTGCGCTTGGTCAAATTTACAGACTTACCTGCTGTCATGCTGACCGCGTCGGCTAACACCCCCGTTCCACTAGGACGGCGCTCTCTCTGCGATCTAAGATCAAGTTTTACAGAGCGCTCAACGAATTTCATAGATTAAAAACGAATCTTTTTACGCTTTGTGTGTTTTGTTGTTTTTTCAGTCATACTTTTACACTTTGCAAGATATTCAAATTATGAAATAAAGGGGTACGCAAATTCAATTCAAGTCGCAGCGAGAGCGCCGTCCTAGTGGAACAGGGGGCTAAAGAATGGTATTTTACAATTCCATCAGTTGTGAACGACCAGTTAAGTTACATAACAGTACACCCGGTGACATGTTAAAATCATTGTCAACTTAATGCAACAAGAAACTTAAAGCATGGTAATGATTATAGAAGGACCAAAATGCAAAGACTATATTCAAGATTACAACATGTACCTAATAGTAGCTAATTTTAGATTTTAGATCATAGCTTTTATCTTCAGGCTCGATATAACTTTTAAAGGCTGGACGACTGATGAACATACGAATGAAAATTGACTATTTTGTACAGGTAGCAAGTAAATAAATCAACAACACTGCGCACATGCACAGCTCACATTAGAAATTAGAACTCACCATGGATATCCCTTCGCTGTACGTTTCTGGACTGTTGGTGAAATATTGTCTAATTTTGGACACAATTTGTACCGTCAACAGTTTTAAGTGGACCGAAAAGTCTGTGGAGATGATTGAGGACGTTTTGACCAGTGCGGCTTGTCTGCCGGGCTGTGTCAGTGGTCATCGGGTGTCAGATCTGTTCTGGACAAGCTCACTTTCTGCCAGGACTTTATTCAAATCGGGGAAGAGTGTTGTTTACGTGGCCATAACCAATAGCATTCAAGCCCTCGCCCTGTACCGTGTTTAAAAATAGAGGTATCCATGGCAACCCTGACCACTTGGAGACGAACAGACATGGTTATGTCAGCTGTTGCGCCACGTAGACCCAAACACTGTAAGCTCATCTTCAACGGAATCGACCTCGGTATGACTATCAATTAAGTTCCAACATGTGTGTTTACCACAAAGCTCCCAACGCACAATATATCTGTCAATAAAATATGTTTTCACCATCGTTAAACACAATGTTTACATTGAGTATACAGTGATATGTTGCTTTCTTTGATATACTGGTCGAGATATATCAAATTAAATGCTTGTCTCAGATGCTTGTCTCAAATGATATGTGGCCCATTTGTCCCTGACAAACCATTTTTAAACGTTGAAGAAAATTGGTGGAACAATAATGACTGATTTATTTACCAACATAGTCTACCCCACCATTAGCAAGTGAATTAACCTCTACTGTGCATGTTACTTGCAACTGGTAGTAATTCTTGATAGTATGCAGTAATATGAGTGTCTAGTGTTGTAAAATTCGTTACCTCCTTGTATTGCTTAGACAGTTTATCAAGCTTCTAGGGTCATTAAGTTGGGAACAACAGGGCATAATATGTAGCTGCAGTCTGGAAAGTTGTTTTTGTCTGAAACATACATGTACAGGCGGATGCACTGTTTTCAATGTACCAATAATAGCGAGGTCTGCTTGTCTGTGGACACCATTTGATATTTGCATAAACTCCGCTCCGGCGGATTCAAAACATGGTTTTATTGTTGTAGGCAGAGTTCTAATAGTAGAGAGGCAGTGTTTGTCCGTCTGAAATATTACTCTGGATCGATATTTGGCTATACATGTGTGAGCATACTGCACAATGGCGTCCATGCATTAAATTCAGTGTATGAAATTTGGCAATTCCATATGGAAAGACAACCATTTCAACCAACAGATACGTTTGATTCACGATGCAGGTTCATGTACAACGTTTAATGTTATTCTTCCTCCAACTCTCCACGACATCAAAAAGACTGCCGATTCCAGGTAGGCTACTGTAAATTGATGCATTCCCACTGGGAATTAATTTTGAGGCGGGAGTGGGAAGAAGGTTTTCACGGTGTTTTAAATTCGCGGTCGAGACGATACGGTAGCACAAAGACACATATTCGCGGTGCCATGATTACGTGGAGGAGAGTCACTTGAAGGTAGTTTAAGAAGAACGCGTTCTGTTTGATCTGATACAGATGTGCTACGCTGCTCTAACCGATAACCGCAAATCAAGGCAGGAACAGGAAGTTTACGTTGGCTTGCTGTGAGAACACCTACACAACTAACCGAGAAACATCTCTCAGTTTCTTCTAGTATCTACTCTGCTAGCTGATGCAATGTCATCTATAGTGTGTCCTAGGGAAGGGACGAAAGTACAGCCTGTGTCTATCTGCACAAATCAACCCAATTTGTTGAAATTGGGAGTCTTCCTGTTTGCCCGAAAGGAGAGAATACGAACTATTATTGATCATGGATACCAGGATGCCTTATGACGCAATAAAAACATGGCGGATCCTATGTAGGCTCATAGTAACAAGTATCCATCCTATAGATACAATAAGGTACACGAGTTCGGATGCCGACCTGGGATGATATTTACTGCTACTGAAAGGCTGCCAGATTCAAATATACCGCGCACACGTCTCCGCGTACCCATCATCCCTCGCTTTCATGAGGGGCTTCGTTTCCATACCCATGTTTGTTTAACCTTCTCCCTGCTGCCTAATCCATAACCTGTAGAGAATTACGAGCCATATGGCTACTTCAGTATGCTAAGGGTTAATACCGCGACTCCACCCTCATCAACAACGAATTAACTGGGAGAATCATGGGGGAATGGGAAAAAATGAGGACCTTTACCTGGAAAGTTTCCCACATTTTCATCTTATTTCTTACTTGGGCGTAAACCGACATATTGGAAGATAAGCTCATCTTGCTTCAGGGGTATCATGCTATGTACAAAAAAAAATGCTGTATATAATATATAATATGTATATGTCTTGTGCTAGCAAATTAACATTCAGTTGTATAAAAAAAGGGCCTGTATGAGTTGATCTGGATGGAATGGGAATGTAAAATAAGTTCGTTTGGTCACTATAGAGAGTAACCTATAAGTATAAGACAGATGTACTGCTCTTGTAAAGAGTTGTTGATGTTCTAAAAACCTTGATATTAGTTGAAAGACTTGCACCATACTGTACAAAAGAATGACAAGCGATATTCTATTTCTATGTTTTTATTGAGGATAGAAGCAAGTTCCCAAAAGCAGCAAGCTGCAGCGCGCGAGCAAATATAATCGTAAGTATACCATTACCAATATCATAAGTAATTAATATCTCTAGTGCTAAATAACAATTGTTTCTCTTTAAATTTGATGTTTGACATATTTGATATATACCTAAGTACATTATATTTTACCTTACAACCGTTAACAACTGTTACTTTTATACATTCCACCTATATGTATATTTCCATTTTACACACAAATATAATTTGAACATCGGTATGTTCTCTATGTTGTTCGTCAATACTTTATATTTCTGTTAGTATAATTGCTCTAGTTTTGATATCTACAAAAATCATAACAAATCCAACCCCAATGGAAAGTACATGATTGTGTATGTGTTGCATAGGACGACTTTCCAGTGCGCTGTAATGTTAATATTCTTTACTTTACTTGTCATTGTTTTTTCTTAAATGACGATGATGTTCTTTCTTATGGTGTTAGATTTACTATAAATAACTATCCTGATGTATATATATTTCAATTGTATAAGGTTTATAGTTAACATTACTATGTTTGAAGCGCAAAATATTATACCTTAAGTCAAGTTACATCCATTGGTCTATGCTTTAAACAGTTCGTATGCTTGTAAAGTAACCGACTTAACTATAATATAGCCATAAGAGTAGATGGTATCACAGATTCTTTGCATTGCTTAGTGAATATGTTAATAGTTTATAATCACAGTGATGAAGTGTTGAAAAATGATCTCCCTTCAAGTATGAATCAAGTTACAATTGATTTTAAAATTTGATAAGTGTGTTAAGTGTGTGTTATTTTCACTAGAACACTTTAATGTATTACTATCACATGTCCATGTGAAATATCCATATACATTGCAGCAGTAGGGAATGGAATTACAAATGTAGATGTGCTAGAACTGATATTGTTGCTTCCCTTGGTCATATGTGATTTTTTAAGGAAAATGTGAACCCCAAAGTTTCTCTTCTTAGTTTGCTTCCTATATGTATTTCTTGAGTAATATTTGCGTTTGGAAGCAGTAGCATTTGCGCAGACAAAGTGAGGAGACAGGTTTATTTAAGATGTCCCCTTGAGATTTAGTTGGTGGAACAGCAAACACATTATCCACAATTCTCCCATGAGCTCAGTACCATGTACAATTTACTAGAGTTAACAGTGTGTTTGAGAATGCTTGCTTTATATGAGATTTAAAAAAACTGTTGATATCCATTGATGATTAACAACGTTTGAGTGATTTTGCGTTCAAATAATATTTTGGAACAGTCTTTTCTTTTAAACTTGCAGATATATGCCATTGGCTGGTTTGCTAATTTACTTTGCTCATGAGTTTGTGGACTTAATGTTAGGCCTGTCCTTAACGGGTCCTGAAAACGAGAATCTCAATCCAGATAACATCACCGACAACTTCAATGGTTACTATGACAATAGTGGCGCGAGCGGCAGGGTCTGGGTCTACGACTTCAAGCTCAAGAATGGGGCGGCAAAGGGCCGGGGGAATGCGCTCTAAGCCAAATCCGCCTCCCAGCTCGGTACGCGGGGGATAGGGGCAGTCGGCGTCCGGTCCATACGTTTCCTCGTCAAACTGTACGTCGTCGCGCGAGTTGGCATAATCCGTTTCCAGGTTTGACAGGTATCGGTTGAAGAACTGCGGGTAGTTCTCCCTGACGGCTGCGATGGCGGAGCTTGGCAGCTCGGCTTCAGAGAAATAAGGAAACATTTTAGAAGAACGACCAGGTCACAAAACATCAAAGTGTGGGTCACCTATGTAGAATTGGTAATCACAATATTCTAAAAGACCAGAGCAAATACATGAATCATAGCAGTATAAAAAGAGTATTGTGCTTGTGTTATAACTTTGCCAAGTTAGCATTTCCTTGATTAGTTGGTCAATGTTGCTGAAATGTTATCTAAATGCTATTGTCATAATTGATCATGTAGTCCACAATCTCCTTTTAAGATTCAACAAGATTTCATAAATTATAATCTAAGGAAGTAATGATAGACAAATGATACATATATAATATCCTAAAATTCACTGGACATTACTGATGCAAAATACCAATTCTTCCAAAATTTGTTGATTCTGGAGACTATTGAGAATTTTTCCTCTACCAGCAATTGATAAACACCGCCATGCTACCCTCTCGATATTGCTTGAACAGAGTGTGACATCACTGGTACTGGCAAACACACCTGGTAACCCAGCATTTGGGTCAAAGTTCCTGGTTTCTGGCAGGAACAGTCCTGTGGTGACGCCTCCACCATCGTCGTAGGGTACAGCCCAGCGCTCAGGTTGGATGATGATGTCAGAGATGTTGGGTAGGTTAGCGAGTGGGGTGCCGTCATACTCTTGGTACAGGCTCAGGTCTTGGCGGAAGTCACCTAACCCAAGCTCCGCAGCGATGTCAGGGCCCAGTGTAGCCTCGAGATTGTTGTACGCATTGACTGTGGCCCCGTAATCAAAGTCTAAAAAAGAAGATCAGAATAAATACAGGTAAAACATAATGTCTTTGTGAACAATCTATACAAAGCACTCAGTGTAGATGTCATATTGTTGATGGCCTGCATTGCTCACAATGTTACGATAACAATTTACCACGATCTGACTGTGGAATTTCCACCAAATTATGCAAATATACCCTAATTTAATTACTTAGCATGTCCGAATTTTTCTATCTACGTTACAGACTTAATTCTATGGGTCATGATTTCAATTTCCAATACAAAAATAATCGCATTTTTCTATTGCAGAGGATATGCTACAAGCAGATCAAATGCAACTTGGTTAATGTATTATGCCTGTGTTCTGCCTATTATACTATATGAAATTGAAATAAGTGGTCTTTCAACTAGATTTTTGCACTTCATACACAAACTTGAATGACATACCCCCCTACCCCTCTTCATTGTCATGTACTTGTAAGTATATTATTCATAGTAGCCCTAACATTTGATACTTTGATAGAAAAGTAAAACCTAGTAATGTAAGTGTTGTACAAAGTTTTCATAAAAAAGTCTTCAGAGCTTCTTTAAAGCACATGTGTATGTTGAAGCTTACCTGTAGCCAGAGGAGTTGTTGTAGGGCATTCTAGGACAAAAAAGAGATAATATTTATACAATATGGTATAATTTAGTATACAATTTATATACTAAATGGGGAAAAACTAGCGTTGTGGATTATAGATCGATTACAATCTTACTCGAATTTAACATAGCATGACCATGGAAGTGACTATTGGTTTGACACAAGGTATTATGATAATTATGTTGCTGCACTGTCGTACTGTAGGCTTAACCGTTACCTGGTTCAGCAGTGACAATAGATGGCGTTCAGTTCAGGGGGTTAACCAAGACATTGTAATCTTGTTGTGTTAGCATTAAATGAGTTCATTGTAAGGGGTTGGAACATGGCGTGATCTGATTTCTACTTACCGATCGGGGCTTCACAGATGTAACAGTTCGAAATGCTGGAAGGAAAACACATTGTCAATCATTTTTATTGTACCGACAGCTCAAGGAAAGATGAAGCACATTAAAAACTAATTGGCAAAGATATATAGGCAAAATTTGTCCCCTACGCAGGGTCGCTGTAGAAATCGACGTCTTCACTTTGCTGATTGATCCAGTATCTGTAAAAAAAAAAGGACACAGGTGACAGTGACTGGCTCTGCTAAAGACTATGATCGTTACTTCTGTTTTCCAGTAGCAGTCGTGATCACTTGAGTAAGCGAAGCTAAGTTCTACAATTCAGACGATTTGAAACAACAGAAACAGAACTCCTTTTTGACCCACAGCAACAGGTAATAGAGCTACATTTTGGTTACTAGTCATAAACAGAAGTGAGTCGGTGGTCTGAATGCATGGTTTACTTTTCTACATTTTTTGTATAATGTTGATGATTATATCTCAACCAATATTTTTCATCCATTTCTTAACATGTTACCATATTTACACTAGTCTAGTTAATACAACAAAGATATGACGAAACATACGGCACAGGTCCACTAAGTCCGTCCATAGCATCTTCTCTGTCTTCCTCGTCGTCGATCACAACTAGGGAGCCACCTTTGTACATACAGTCGTACATTGCATTTTCAAAGGTTCTCTCCACGTTGGAGACAAAGAAGCATCTCCCGTCAACCTCGGTGTACCCGTCAGGGCACACTGAAACACAAGTGTACCAAGTTCCATGTCTCTATTAATGAAAACCTGACAAAGGAGGTTTGGTCAATATGGGAGGAGAAGAACAAGAAACAGGAGAGAAAACATTGTGTTCCTCCAAACCCATAGTTATCATAAATACAGTATATACTCTAATTTGTAAAGGAATCAGACCTTACTTTGGATTGTCAGTGCTGGTATTGTCAAAAGCACCAAATAGAAGAGGAATTGTCTCTCCATCTGGAATATCAGAATAAAGACCAGTTATATCGCAAAAGTATATTCTCCTAGATCCTGAGCAGAGGAAAAACAACACAATTCTGATATATGTGATTTCATACTGTACGGTACAAGAAGTCAGATAACATCAATCTTATATTTTATGAGGCAGAGTAGGCAATGTTGACTATGTACTCCTGGGTATTGCAGCGTAACCGGATACAAATGTAGACGCATGCTGTTTACGGGTCACAAGATGTCAGTTATGGTATACATATTCATAAAAAGTATGAATTCATTTGCATTATTGATCCATGGTGAGAGTGGCTCGGATTACACATTAGCCTGACATCCCCCTTTCTGCTGGGATTCAGAACCAACTTTGTCTATACCCGATTAGCCGATCGGAAAGCTTTCTATTTCCAATCCAACAGTATATTTTTTTTAAATATTCATTTTATACTATTTCATTTGAATTTTCCTGCAACAATTATAATGCATAGTATTTTCCGTTTTTCTAGTCAACCTACAGTCAAATTTAGTTTTACTGTAACAGAAGCTAGAGTTGCAGGGGTGGCAGATCTTAGAAAACCAGAGAAACTGTATGAAGGCCCATATTCGTGGTAGTCTTGTGCGCGCCCAGGTTTTACTGCCCCTTTTTCCTCCAGGGAGACTGGAGACGACTGGCGTCAGATCTTTGGAAACCCGGAGAACTGTGTGAAGGCCTGCGGTAGTCTTGCACGCGCTCAAGAGGCCAGGGCCTGTTTTCCCCACAGTGGCGACTAAAGTAGACAGGGCCGCAGATATTGGGGCCCCGAGAAACGAGGTGCAAACCGACTGCGCGTCCAGGTTTTACTGGGTCTATTTTCCTCCAGAGTGACTGGAGTCAACTGGGTGGTATATCTTGGGAGGCCGGAGACAGCGGGTGAAGGCCCACGGTAGTCTTTTGCACGCCCAGATTTTACTGGGCCTGTACTGTTTTCCTCCAGGGAGAGAAGAGGTGGCGGGGTGTCATACATGTATGTATCTTGTGAGAATGGATAAACTGGGTGCCTGTTGTCCTAAAGGGAGACTGGGAGGCCAATTTTGGGAGACCAAAGAAACCGGGTAAAGACCTACGGTAGTCCTTCTCTTGCTACGTTTTACAGGGCCTGTATTCCTCCAAGCAGGCTAAAGTTGACCGGGCAGCAGATCTTGGGAGACCGGAGAAACTTGGTGAAGGCCCACTGTAGTCTTAATCTTGTGTGTGCCTAAGTTTTACTGGGTCTGTTTTCCTGATTTCACTGGGCGACAGATCTCAAGAGATCCGAGAGGTTGAGTGAAGACCCACTGTAGTGTTGGGAGCGCGACCAGGTTTCACTGGGTCTATTTTACCCACGAAAACTAGAGTTGACCGGGCAGCATATCTTGTAAGAACCGAGAAACTGGGTGAAAGTCCACTATAGTCTTGCGTGCACCCAGGGTTCACTGGATCTATTTTACACCACGAAAACTAGAGGTGGCCGGGTGGCATATCTTGTAAGAACCGAGAAACTGGATAAAAGCTCACGATAGTCTTGCGCGCGCCCGGGTTTTAATGGGCCTGTTTTCCTCCAGGAGGCCAGCGTTGTCGGAGCGGTGAATCTTGGGGGACCCGATAAACTGACCATGGAAGTTTTGCGCGAGGTCAGATTTTACAGGACTTCTTTTCCTCCAAAGAGGCAAGACTGGCCAAGGTGGCGTGCCGGCAGGTACATAATGGGAGACCATGGAAACTGACATTGGCTGATTTTTCTCTAACCTGGAAGCCAGATCAACAGTGCACTGTCATGCCGATCGCGTCGGCTGAAGAATGATATTTAACCATGCCATCATCCACTACTTTTTCGTGCAATATCGAAGTCAAAATAGAACAGGCTAATTGTCAGCAAATGAGTCGTAAATGCCGGGAAAATGACAACTCAACACAAGTTTGATACGAGGAGTACATCCAAGATGTTAAAATAACTATTAACCCCATACAAGTCAAGGCAAAAAAAAGACAAAACAGTGGTCAAACTCAAAACATGGCAATGGATAGAGATTTTGAAGGACCAAAATTCAAAGAAAATATTCAAGATTACCACATGTATATACACGTACCTACTAGTAGCAAATTTTAGTTTGGGTCAGATCATTCCACTTATCTCCAGATGCGATAAAACAGTTTAGCCTGGACGATAGCTATATATAGATGAACGTATCCATGAAAATTGACTATAACTACTTTGTACAAGTATAGCAAGCCAAAAAAATCAACAACACTGAGCACATACACAGCTCACATTAGAAAGAAATTAAAACTCACCATGAATATCTCTTCGCTGTACGTTTCAGGACTGACGGTGAAATATTGTCTAAATTGTGACACACTTCGTGCCGTCAACTGTTAAACAGTTTTACGGGGACCGAAGAGTCAGTGAGAAGATTGAGGACGTGTCGACCTGTGCGGCTTGTCTGCCGGGCTGTGTCAGTGGTCCTCGGGTCTCAGGTCTGTTCTGGGCTAACTGACTTTCTGCCGGGACTTTATCCAAAGCGGGGGAGAGGGTTGCATACGTGGCAATAACCAATAGTATTCTTACTCTTGTGTTTAGAAATAGAGGTATCCATAGCAACTCCTGAAACCCCCTCCTGGAGACGAACAGACATGTCAGCTGTAGCGCCACGTGAATCTCCACGTATACATGTATCTCCTCAAACGTTATCACCGACGGAATCAACCACGTACGTACCTCGGTATGACTATCAATAAAATTCTAGCATTGTGTTTGCTGTATCTTGGCTTTAGCTATATAGTTTCTTTGATACCTCGAAGACAACATAAGGCCATAGCAAGTAAATTTTATGGATGACATCCTCCGGAGACTCCAAAATTAATGCGAGAGGGCGAAAAAAAAACAAGGCAGGCCAAAAAAAACAAGATTCCTACATTTTCAGATTTTGAGATCGTAAACCTCGTTGAACAAGAATTTAGGCGGTAAAACATGATATCATACCCAACAGGTCTTCTGTCGCTGTATTCAACAGTATTACCTGTCCTTGCAGATGTGTCTTTATTAAATAGAACAAGAAAAAGAGCTTGCTGTACCATCTTCAAGGTAGATACTACACTGGGTATTCATTTGTAATGGAACACTCTGGACTGTCAACACTTGCCATCAAACACGAGGAATTGCGCCTCAAGTTTGCTGGATCCCTGGTGGTCTCTGAGTTTAGAGACTGGCTACCAGGCAGAACACAGGGCTCAATCACTGACAGAGTGACTCATAAACCGAACTGTCTGGAAGCGATACTCTACCTATATTGTGCCAACTGTTACAACACCGATTTGTCTCTGAAACAACTTTGAAAAAAGAAGTGACTAAATAAAATTTTCAATTATTGTACAAATGGTTTTGATTCAGTGGCAATATCACATATAAAATGAATAAAGTACAACATTGTATCAAAGTAAAAATAAAAGAATAAATCAGAGCCTTATCTTGCAGATGGACGTTCATGACATATTTGCCTTTTTTTGACATGTTGACCACCGTCGCAGGGCAAAAAAATTTCTTGTTTTTTTTTCTGAAATCAGGCGAAAATTAATGAGCGCGAGGATGTCATCCATAAAATTTACTTGCTGTGGCCTAATGGTCAAGATACCTCAAATGCTTTAAAGAGCATGCTTGTACTATAAAATCACCCAATAAATTCGGCTAACGTAAACTACCAGGCCTCAGTCTACCTCTGACCACTGTGGTGGTAACATGGGTAGAGGTCTGGCTAATAGGTTGACAGTACCCAAGACAAGTTACTCTTCAAGACATTTAGAAATGAATCAAAAACAGATAAAGAATTCAAATATGATTGTAAGAAGATAGTCGGAGTCATGAGTCCAGAATGTAATGACAACACTGGCTTGCCAAGCTCTGTCTAGTACATTGTAGTGTCAGACATATGCATTGGCTGGCAGTTACTTGTACAGTTCTGTTAGAATAGAGCTCCATATTCTACATGTATACTGTTTTCTTAGACACCACAATTACAAGACATATTTCTAGACACACTTACTATCAAAGATAATCCAGCTGTGAGGAAGATACTTTCAAGTTACAAAATGAATACAGATATCTACAATTACACAACTTTTCAAAGGGCTGTGTAGAAAGTGGAAATTTGAACACAAGGTTGGTTTTCCAGAAACTGAAAGTTGTTGATAGCAATTTCTTCATTATGTGCCTTAGTTACAATTATCTGGATCATTCTGCATGGTTTGATATTGTCACTATGAAACCCAGTACAGAAAAATATTTGAATCTGTTCAAAATAGATCGACCAGTATTATGCTAATAAGTCCCTGCCTTTGTTTCTGTTCTGGGATGTTTATGAGTTTATGTAGTTATTGGGGTCAATTCACTATTCAAGCTGCTGGAGAAGCCACAGTGGGGAGTACTTCCTTATTGACTTTATATTGTGTCGCCCAGGGCGACAGGCCGTCCTCTTTAAGATGTCTTTGACCCGTATTGAACATTGATGAAATTTTGGTACGACAATGGTGACTAGGACTGATTTATTTTCCAATTTTAGCCTACGCAACGATTAGTCTAGTAAACCAGCCTCCCAAATCTAACTTCTTCTGTGCATGCTACTTGCAAATGGTGACAGTTATATGTGTGTCTAGTACAAGTTGTGAAATTCGTTACCTCTTTGCACTGCTCAGACAATATATGAAGTAGTGTCATATACTGTCTGAGCAGTATACGAAGTAGTATATTACACTTCTTCAAAAACTGTCTGACCAGTAAATGAAGTAGTGTCATTCGAGGACAACAGGGCATAATATGTAGGGTTTTTTTTTGTCTCAAACATACAGACGGATGTACTGTCTTTGATGTACCGTGGAGTCCGCTCGTCTGTGGACACCATTAAATATTTGCAAAAATAGTGATGTATTCTTGTTTGAGAACACCCT
Source organism: Branchiostoma floridae x Branchiostoma japonicum (assembly GCA_013266295.2). Classification (NCBI taxonomy): domain Eukaryota; kingdom Metazoa; phylum Chordata; class Leptocardii; order Amphioxiformes; family Branchiostomatidae; genus Branchiostoma; species Branchiostoma floridae x Branchiostoma japonicum. The sequence continues at coordinate 7,627,918 of CM023824.1, forward strand.
CTAATTAATATATCAATAATAGTTGTATGGCGAATTCAACCGCCGGCGTTATCATCATATGCAGAGTTTTAATAGTAGAGAGGTAGCAAAAGATCAACATTAACGTGACCATCTGACAGCTGTTATTACGATGAAATATTACCATAGATCGATATATGTCGACGTCCATGCATAAATTTCCATAGCCTGTACTAAAGCTAAAAAACATCTCAACCAACAGGTCTGTGGTCGCATTCACGCAAGTTTTACAATTTACTAAGTTCAGTGTTGCCCTACCTCCACCTCTCCAAGACGTCAAAAAAAAAAAGACTGCTGAAATTTTGGACTAGATTGCGTTGTTGATCTACTGTAGTGTCATTCGAATGTACGGCGTACAGTTATCAATACAACTTTATAGTGGTTATGGATAAAGTTACACCGTGGATGAAGTAGTATTTGAAGGTATTTGATGCTCTTGCGCTCAGACAATTTATCAAGTAGGGCCATTCGAGGATAACAGGATATGATATGTAGCTAGCTGCAGTATGACAATATAGAGGGTTGTTTTTGTCAGAAACATACGGACGGATGCTCTGTTTTTGATGTACCAAGAATAGCGAAGTCTGCTTGTCTGTAGACATCACTTGATATTTACATGAGCACCGCTCGGACGGATTCAAAACATGGTTTGATTGTTGTCGGCAGAGTTCTAATGGTAGAGAGGCAGCAAATATAAACATTAACGTGTCCGTCTAACAGATTTCATCAAATTGAAGTATTGCTCTAGATCGATATTGGGCGAAACGTGTGTGAGCATAAATGTACTGCAAAACTATGGCCAACTCTGTCATATTCCACTCCAGTTGTGCGTCATGTTTGACCTGACCCTGGCACGCAGGTCATGTCTGCACTGATGCCAACAGATTAGCGTTCTTGTCAAAGTAATTATATTTTGGAAGTCAATTTTCTCGAGAAGTCATCTGTAAATATGATGTCTTGCAGAGACGATCTTGTTGTTGTCAAAGTAATTATGTTTTAGGCAGTCCATTTTCTCGTGAAGTCATCTGTAACGTTAAATATGATATCTTACAGAGACGATCTTGTTGTTGTCAAAGTAATTATGTTTGGACAGTCCATTTTCTCGTGAAGTCATCTGTAAATATTATGTCTTACAGAGCTGATCTTGTTGCTTCAGATGCTGATAATCGATACTGATAATCTATTATTTGAATGATGCTTTTACCCGGCACTCCCCTGTCCCACTTTCACGACCCTCCCCGGAATTTGTTCCCGAACACCAGCCGGCCTGGTTCGACTGACGTTTGGGAGCAGTCTGACCAGTTTTCGGCCACGCCTACCTTTCTATACGAACCGAAGCGAATTTGAGTTAAATTTGAGTCAAATTTGACCCCCGAACACTGATGAATTACTTCCGAATGGTTGACTGCTGTTCTGCTGACTTACAGCCAACCATGGTCGAACTTAAAGAGCATCCCCCGAATGTTTTAAACATTTTGAAGCATTCGGCTGGCGACGACGAATAGTTGTCGCATTCGCCGAATGCCAGCAGACTTTGCGCCGGTGTCACAGCGAGGGGGGGCGAAGTCTCTAGCGATCTTGCCCCCCACCAAAAAACAAGGGATTTCACCCCCTCGGGGCGAGATCGCTAGCGATTTGGTCCCCCCGAACAAATACGCTAGTGATTTTGTCCCCCCCCCCCTCACACATCGCACCCCCTCCGCACGTGCTCCAAGGCGAAATCTCTAGAGATTTGATCCGCCCCAGGGACAAATCCGATATGTATTTCACCACCTACGTAGACCTTTTCTAGAGATTTTACCTACCGGAGCTTGAAGCCGGATCGAAGCGGATCAAAGCGAATCAATTCGGCTCGATTCGGATAATTCTATCCTAGTTGGAATGGGGCCTTAATCGTGAAAACATCGAGACCTACCGGGACCCAGACTGATTTTGAAAGCGAACTAGAATCGTATATGATATCTGTATATCTTAGGGGATGGTTGGGAGGGAAGGGGGGATTTTAACATGGACATTTTCCCACATTCTCATCTTATTTCTTATCCGCCCTAAAGGTCTTCCGTGACAGTATGAGATTTTTATGCAATATCGCACGAGTCAAGTCACATAATATGTATGTGCCCTGTGCTTGCGAAGTCAAAGTGATTATATGTACATTCAGGTGAAACCAATTACTAAAACATAGCATTTCCCCGTATTTCTTGGTTGCTAGATAAATTTGTTATGTAAATGACGTACTAAAGCATCTGGGTATGATTTATGATATCATTTATTACGGTCGCTACACACATAGTGTGACACCATGGGAAGGGGTGTTTTCTTTTTCAGGGTCAGCTAGAGAGACAACAGGCACGGATGGCTTTATGGTATCAGTCGAGACTTCTCTAACGACAGATTCAATACTAAATAATCGGCGGGAACAATCGTATGAAATCGTCCGGAATAATTTACGTCTATGATTGCGTGTCGTGTCTCAAAGAACAATGACTACATTATTGACAATATGACATGTTATCCTTGACAAGCTGTTCATCCTCTGTACACGCGGTGTTTTGATGAATATCTGAAGTCTTTCTCTGACAAGTCTGACAAAGAAAGTCTGTCGAACATCCTCGTACTTACCACAATGCCAAATGTTTACTTAGTTACGACCATGGCGATTGGCTGTATGCTATCAGCCTGCGGGCCTATCACAATTGCGGACATTGTTCAAGGTAGGGGGTGCAGCCTTGAGCGCCGACTACAAAAAACATTTTCTTTGTCTTATTGCCAGCTAAAACACACTTTTTCGGCTACTGGAAATGTCGAGTGGGTGATAACGTTTGCATAAAACGAGAAAATATCCTGTCCACGGCATGATTATAAAAAGAAATTTGGTAAAATTCCAAGGTCAACACCCGTACCTATGCAACACTTGGTATCGCCCGTCCTTCGTCCACACCCACAATCCCCTGCACCATTCAAGTTTGAGTGTCCCTGATAAGGTGATCAACACTACAAGAACAAGAAAGGATTTTTCTTCTTCTTTAAGCGCGGAGACGTTCATATATTAACAAATCCTTCCAAGATGGGGTGTTGTGGTAAGGGCTGTGCTGACTGCTCCTTCAAGTGCATGAAGATCGCTCTGTTTGTGTTCAACCTGATCTTCTTGGTACGTAGCCTTGCGTGTTTCTAAGGTGAAGTCAAAACAACTTACGAACGTGTGCCGCTTGAGCGCCTTTAAACAAGCCGCTTGTTAAGCTGTGGCTCTATTTTTGGCTAAATGCATTTGTGTTGAACTTAGGTTAGCATGTTTCAAAATTTAATTAATTTCTTTGTTACATAGTTTCTTGGCAAGAGAATCATGAATACACATGCTTGCGTTTTATCAGTTAGAGACCACACTGTCAAGTTTTCCTGTATCATACATCTGTACTATATATGACTAAAAGTGGGGAAGTATCCAGCATTGTTTTTACGTAGATTAGTGTTGTTTTCACCCACACTAGGTAGAATGACAGGGTCGGCCGCAAGGACACAGTACATAGCGTTAGTCACGGCCCAAGGAGTTACAAACGGACTTGTCCGGCGTGTATTTAGAAGACAGTGCGAGCTTTTTGTGTGTGTTTAGTCGATCTTTTTCATTCCAAATATGAACTGTGTTGGAATAGAGTACTGTCAAATGCTCTCCCTGTCCCTAACATAGTCAATGTTCTGTCACTGGCTTAGTCATTAGCCTGTAGCTAGTCCTGTAAATACCAAAGGATAAAATTCGCAAATCGTGAATTGGTCGTCAAAAAAGTGGAAGACAAACTAACGGTAACACGCACAGTTAGAAATGCTATTCAATCTTTGAATCGCCGTGTCCCGACGTCCGCTAGGCTATCATATTACATGGAAAACTGCAAAACAACTTTTCGCCTGACTGCGATGTGTGAATAGAAGACAAATACTTGTAACCTAATCTCCTAGCAGATGTTGGAGTGAAATATGGTAACATTTTCTGAGTGCCGGCTTCTCTGATAGTCACCCATCCCATGTTGGCATCACTGTTCACCAGAGAAGCACGGTAGTTAGAAAACGCCACGATCTCTCACCCCAAACATCTACTTGAAGCTTACTAGTGACCACGCCAAGTGCTAACAACATAGGAAAACAACTTCCCGCCTGACTGCCTTGTATTGTTAGTCCACAAGGTTGCCACACCCAGTGTTACGCAATGATAAATCACCATCTCGCCGTCGCTAACTGGGAAATAGAAGTAGATGACACTTGTGAAAACACTGGCTGTTGTAAAGAAGTGTTGTGAAATGGTGTAACGGTATCCACTGTTTTGTTTCAACATTGCCATATTGTAGTGAGCTTTGACCGTAATTTCTCGGCCCTTTACTTCAGCCAGTAGTTTTCAGTGAAAGTAAGTGGAACGGGGTCACAAATGCAAGATACGATAGAAAAATTCTTTTTTTAACAAAAATCTTCTTTATCGAAGTATAACACTAACTACAATGGTGATAGTGAAGCTTTATCATAAATGCAAATATGGAAGTCGTCTTAATACATTTCGTGTCGTCCCGGAAATGTTTAATTGATATATAGATCTGGAGAACACAGTACAAACTATTTGTAGTTCCCTCTTTCCATGCGCCCTATCTCACCTCAATTTACTCTCATGTTGTATAACTCTGATGATGATTTGACTGGTAACATGTTTATCCTCAACTAAAGCTAAACTATACGAAGGGAAATAATGGTTGTCATGTATGACAGTATCAAATATGACCTTGGTTCATTCCATTGTTCATCTTCATCAGTCAAACTGACAATTCCAATACATACATGATGCGACAATGAAAAGGGACCTTTAGACAAAGTTGATAGCTTCTAAATTATGTATGAATGCCCAGGATAATAATTCATACTTAATCTACACATAGATATATGGCATTGGCTTGCTTTTGTACGTCTTTTGGCTTTTTCGTGTAGGTCTTCAAGTTCTGTAGCCTTACGTCTAGTGAAAAAATAACGTACATGTGCCTAGGAAATTAAGCCAAATCTACACACATATTTGTGCGCATGGAGACAAAGTCATTCTAATCAGTCAATTTTACAGTTTTAATTTTAAAGTATACGTATACTGGTTTCTGCATCTATTATTAAATGAGTTTAGACAAAACTTCGATCATAAAACATATACATTTCCACCATCACAAATAATCGAGAAGAAGCCAGATTTACTCACTACTAGACTATACATGTAGAACTCGCGCTAGCTTGACAATCTATACATATATCTGTAAACTCTTCTTTTGCTGTCACCTGTACTTAACCCAGTGGGTATATATGTACAATAAAGGTATTCATTGATTCATTCATTTATGTATCCATTCATTCGTTCGATCGTTCGTTCGTTCATTCATTCATTCATTCATTCATTCCAGCTGCTTGGCCTGACGCTGGTGGGAGTGGGTATCTGGGTGATGGTGGAGAGTAACGCGTCCAATGCCTTCAGTCTCACCAACACCGACACCATGACGCTGTACGCAGGCGCGATCGTGCTGATTGTGGGCGGAGTCATCACCGTCATCGTGTCGGTCCTGGGAGCGGTCGGGGCCTGGAAGGAGCACCAGATTATCTTAGGGGTCGTAAGTATAACCAATTGTTCCATATTTATCAATTGTTGAAAATAAAACATTGGCGGCCAATAAGCTGACTTGTTGTTGGGACAATACAACACCTGAATTTTTTAGCAGCTAAAATGACATACATATATATACAATATCAAATATATGTACAAATCAACAATAAAATGATTATCACGGAAGGGACTATTGACTTCTTTGTCTGTGTTGTGCAATAGCTACAGCAGGGGGCTAGTCCACTGGTACTGATATGTGTTTAACTCCCATACTCTTTCCCAAATGTTGATTGCTAAGCAGAGAAAGTCGCATGTACCATGCTTTTTAAAGTATTTGGTATGACTCGGCCGGGGATCGAACTCATGACCTACCGAATGCAAGGCGAACACTCTAAAAATTAAGAAGAAACCTTATTGATGAAGGTGTGTTGTTTTAACTACACAGTTCTTCACCTGCCTGTTGATTCTACTCTGTCTGGAGGTCGCTATTGGCGTGTACTATGTGGTCCAGAAAGATCAGGTGAGATTGTTTTTAAATCTGTATAACCTTTGTTTACCATCGATCATACAGCCAACCTAACGGTACATTAATCAGGTGATTCAGTATATTTTTAGGACAGTAAAAAAATTGAGAAACGAGTCCCCTGTCGACTGGATGATTTTGAAGCAATAGTTGAACTTTGCAAAATATAGTTTTCAGACCTATTTTAACACGAATTGTGCTCTATTTGAAATTTCCAAACATAGAAATAAATGTGATATGGACATTTATAAGCTTCCAAGGTCTCTAGCTGAACACTTCTTTTGTATTTAATTTTTGCTTCATAATCTTACGTATGATAATTTTCCCTACAGTTTTACGCCACGGTTGGGGACGCGATAGATACCCTCTCAACAACAAACTACAGCGACTTCGATCGAGCAACTCAGACCCTGATCGACACCATTCAGAAGAATGTGAGTCATCGCACAAGTAGTATTTTCTCAATGAGCACATTTAACCCCAATGTCCAAAGTAAACATGCCTGATGAAAAAAAGGTTTATCAACTTTCCAGAATTGATGCACTGAATTTGTATCCTTCTTGCATTCTCTCGTCGCTGATATACATATACTTCCATATTGTGTCCATCTCTAGATCAACAGGTATTACTGGTATGCCATACCAAACATTTACGTCTTAAACTGGATCCTTACAGATCAAACAAGATAGTGGGATATATTGATAAGCAGGCAATTGTTTATAGATCTCTCAAAAGTTATAACTTTCTTATTGATTTAGCTGCAATGCTGCGGACTGAACTCCACCAAGAACTTCAGCCCCAAGCCCGGCTCGTGTTCGTGTGACGTGGACACAGACGATAACTGCTGTGAGCTGGACGCACTGTCGTGGTGGGACCGGGTCAGTACACAGTCCGTACTGACTGACTGGACAGCATAGATCATGCAGAACAGATAACTTTTCCATCGCTTCATTTTAGAGACTTTCGTGCGGAGACAACTTGTAAATGCAATCTTTATCAGCTGTTTTGTGTCAATCCCACTGTACCATACGTAAAATTCAACTTAACAAATAGTATTTTGTCTATTTTGCTAACTTGTGACACCTCAAATTAGGAAACAAACGCCACAGACATGTCTGACCTAAACTAGCTGTAGTTGTACTTCTGACGTCATGTCTCCTTACCCTGTCCCCATGTTTTTCTCAGCCTTGCAAAAGACCCATCATCCTTTGGATGCAGGAGCAGTCGGGCATAATCGCCGGTGTGGGGATCGGATTCGGACTGGTGATGGTGAGCACCATGTAGCGTTCATCTGTCATCATGACTAGATCTAGAACAATTCCATAACATTCAAAGTGTACGCAAACTTACTGATTATAATCGTGCCAGAAATATCCACCTCTGGAAACCCTCGTACAGTGTAAGTTATGCTTACTGTCGGAATAGAATGCCCTGCCATCGTAGTGACAGTTTATTTTTCTTTCCTGCTGTAGGTTTTTGGAATGACGATGTCCTGCTGTCTGTGCCAAAAGAAGAGGAAAACTGGTAACAACGCTGTCTGAGTCTGCACTTAGTAGTTACACCTGCGTTTAAATTTTTGTTTTTAGGTAAAGGCTTTACACAGCAGTCTAGAATCAAACTAGTAACGAATTTAGGTTCTTTTTCGAATTTCCACTTTTAGTTTGCATCTATGTTACCCCCATTGAGTTGCTGTAATGTTGTTTTCTAGAACATTAAACACATGGTGAAAACTGTCACTGATGAATGATAGTTGATGGTATCTGAAACGTCTGACTCCTCAGAGAATTTATCGAGTTTCTTGATTTTGTTTTGTTGTATTGTAATGTAATGTCATAAGATTGTCATAAAGACGTTTTTATTCTCTATGTGTAAAGTGCTTTATCTTGTGCATGCCCTAAAATCTACCACCGTCGCTTGTTAGGTAACATTGAATATTGCTTACACGTAATATACTATATTTTAAATGCCTTAACACCAACACGTCCAACCTAACTTCTGTGTCGTATATTTAAAGTAACTTGTACACATGGGCATGTGAATTGTACTTTTTTACTGCTCGTGTTTTGGGGAACAAAACTACTGTTAAGTGAGAATTTCATTCATACCTAGTACCTCAATACGGCTTGTCCTGAGCTGACCGATCTGTTAGAACAAAAATATGACCCTTCATTGAGACATGATGTCTGGTGTGTTTTAATTTACTAACAGTACATTTGGTTTACCCCTACGCGGCCCAGGAGTTGAGGAGACAGAGTCTAAACTATTCGTTCACAGTGAAAACCAACCAGCAACACCGAGAACGAATTCGGAAACTTTAGAAGCTGTTTCAATAGAGGATAGTGAGAATCTGTTTTCAAATTCTATCTAGACGTCTGGACTTGTTGACATGTAACTAAATGTGCATGCGTGAATGGGAAAAATGACGGCACCATTTTCGCCATTTCGCACCATTTTGGCCAAGCCAAATTGAGCATTTCTTGTGAGAAAAAAAGTTCAATAGCATATGGGGTTACATTGTATATTTACACAAAAAGACACGCACAAAACGGCAGTGAAGACAAATTTCTTACAGCTGTTAGCAAACTTTGGCGTGATATCGTACAGTGTCAGGATCACGTGATAGGTTACCTTGTGTTTTCATTAGCACGATTATGAAGTTTTCGTCATTCTTGTTGATTTTGTTGCAAGATCTCTAATCCACAAGGAATGCTAAGTACATTGTATTCCATTTGTGTTATAGTTTATCAATCCGCATAGTCAAAAGCAGGCTCTGAAATTTCACCGCACAGCAGCGCCGCCTTCTTGATAGCTCTGGAACTACAGCTTTAATACTACTAGTATGTGTCACGCCACATATCAAAAGTGTTTTCGCTGCAACTGTGCTATTATTGCGTCGTTACATACAATAAAAGGTACCGTATATCTGCTGTCATCTGTATGCATGATAGTATGCCTATTGTAAAAAAAATGTATTTAAAGCTCTGTATTTCTAATTCGACACATATTCACAACTCCTTGTTGAGAAATTTGTGTAATTGCTAAATTATTGTTCATCATGTCATGAAATTGAAGATCTATCCATATGATAAACGTAGTTTGCATGATTTCGTTCAATTCACATAGCTGTTATTTTTCTGACTTTCCTCCCCCATGGCCCGTTTCCTCCTTGATGAGTCGCATCAGCCTCCGTTTTCTCTTCACGAGTTTCTCGTACGATTCGGTCACGTGTTCCTCGAGAGTCCAGAAGAGACGGTAGGTGGAGCTTCCCGCGTTGTTGTCTCGCGAGAAGTCAGCCTCCGTGAACTCCACGTCCATGTCTAGCTTGTCGCCTCTTTCCGACTTCTTCCAGCGTGCTTCAGAAAACAAAAAAGTACAAATTAATGTAACAGAATATAAAGGCAAATAAAATTCAGTTAAGCACATATGAATCATGTATACGCATCGCACTGAATTGTGATAACTCGGACTTAGTAATGCACATGCAAGCGACATATTTCATCAAAGACGTGTTATGAGCATGGTTAAACAACTAACCAACAAATGATGTAAACTGTATCTTTGTCATACATTTTGTCTTGCCCTTCCCTCATCAGGCTCATGACCTCACTGAAAAGCGGCCTGCAGGCCGATTTCAGAATATCATGAATACAGAATGGTCCAAACAAACTAAGACGATTAATTTCCGATACATTGCTTGTAAAAACATGAAAGAAACCTACCAACGACGAATTTCTGATGATTGACGTGCACGATGAAGTCTCTGAACACATCCGGGCACCCGTCCTCGTACAGGTGCGCATTGTCCCGGATGATCTCCTCCGCCTTCAGGTCAAGGGGGTGGATGACGTAATACAGGAAGGTCCGCCAGCGGTTCAGTAACCTTTGACCTTCTGTGGTGTTCTTCTCCCATATCCAGCGAGCCTTGATGAGATAGTCCACAAGACCTTCAGTCTCTCTGCACCGAGGACAGAATTTGACAGCATCAGTAGTGAACGACATGCCGCAAGGTCAAACGGTTTGATCCCACATGAGCTTTCTGGCATAAAACGAATTTTGAATCTCGCAGCTATCTTACATGTAAGTGTATGTTGGTCTATTCCGTTGGTTTCAACCCTTTCTCGTATTTGAGGTATTTTGAGGTAAGTGCTGAAGGAAAAGCTGAAGGACCGTAAATGTCTAGATTTGTTTCTAGGCATGTATATTTATGATAAGTATACACTCGAATTGAAATTTCTCTCATAAGATCTTTCAATAATATAATTTTGTAGTTTGAGTAAAAGGAGTTTTCATCGTTTAAAAAAGAAAGCAAAAAGTGATTCCGCCCGGGATCGAACCAGGGACCTTCTGCGTGTTAGGCAGATGTGATAACCGCTACACCACGGAATCTCCTGCCATGCACTGCCCTTTTCCCATCTCATAGCTTTCACATTCCGTGGGAAATTACCTTGGGGAATATAACTCAATGCGAGAAACCCCTATACTCCATTGCGCGAGATCTACACGACCTTTTTCATCCGCAACCTGTCAACTCAAAACTGTGTTATTGCAGCTTCATAAGATTGGAAAATAACGGAAAAATAAATTTCATTTCAGACATTTCGAACTGCTTTTATGAATGATATAATCAGTCTGCGCGCGTGACAGGCATGCTAAATGTTTCCATTACTAGTACCCAACCAATCGACCACTTTTGGCAAAGTGACAAATCACTATTGATCGCTTGACCTGCTCGTTCGTCCTACCCTTACCCCGTCCTATCTAAATACAGGAGATTGAAATGTGTTGTGTGGTAGGGTTGGCCCCTTTCAACAATTGATAGTCCATTAGGCTGCAGTTGAAATGAAATAACGTCGTTATGACATGCAATATGACAGAGATTTTTCACTGTCAAGTACAAAATGTGCACGACCTCTTAGTTTAATGGAAAAATCAATAATGATATTTCGTTTAAAGGTGTGAACAAGGCCTTTATTTTTGATAGAAAACCTTTCAACAAACCTCTCGAATCTAACTAGTGTGTATTTCTTTAAGAATGAGCAAGGATTTGGGTAGGTGCAGGTGCTTTCAAATTGTTACAAATTTAGATTTTAAAAATTTTAAAAGAGGTGTTTCTTTACATTCCTTCTAAACTTTTGGCAACTTCTTGTGAACATTTTACCAGCACCAAAAGTACGATATTTTCTTGTTGTTTCCTTCTTTATTTCTGAAGACTGTCGGATACCATACCTGTCCACTAGTTCTCCGATAGCTTCTTCAAAACTCTTGTGGCTGGCGAGCCTGTTGCCGTACAGAGGTCCGTACAGCTTGGCCAGCTGGTCGTTCACAAACGACAGGTTGTTCCTCAGGGCGCTGATCTTCTTGTTCTGACGGTGGTTGTAGCAGACGATAATCAGGGTCACCGTGGTGGAGACTATTATGGATAATGACGTCACGATTGGTTGCCATGGTATATCCCGCCATGGAAATTCCCACTGTCAAAAAAAGAATATATAAATGGTTTATTCGCAAATTCATACAGAGCTAAAACAACATTGCAGCCTAATTATACAATGTAAAAAGGCTGAATTACGCAGTTTCAGGGAATACACAACTGTACAAAATATCATCAATATTTACAAACCTAACCAAAACTGAATAAAAAGAATATGTACAAACAGTAGTAAGGTGATTACACAATATGGTATAAGTTACAAAAGACTGTTCAGGAGTTTTGACAAGTACGGAATGGGACTGTTCCTGTACCTGTCAGATCTTATAAAAGGTATGCTAAGCTGGAACCCCCCTTTTAAGTCCATATTGTGAACGTCATTGCGGGTGGGGGGTAGCCAGGGTCGAAACGTTGGTGAATTCATCAGAGATATGACTGCTCGATAGTCTTCTATTTGAACAAACTTTTGCTGTGTGTAAAATAGCTTTCATGGACTGTTTATGAAAATTATTTTAAACGACAACTACAATTAATATTGTAAAAAAAATCTCGTTGCTTAATAATATTTTTCTTTCTGCTCTCTTCTATTCTTCCAATCATGAAGAACATCACTGCTGTGTTACGTCTCGAAAGCTCCCCAGAGCAATAAAACTTGTTGTGTGTATGGTTTAATATTTTGTCAAGTATCACTGCTGTTATTCGCATAAGGTTATTTGATTGGTTTTCCTCTTTTAACCAACAATTATCAACCAACGGTGCGGCATATTGTTTGAATACGAGACGACGCTCATGTGCTATCTTATAGTATACGAGAAAGCCCCCCCCCCCTCTATGCCAAGACATCTGACAGAAATGGCAGAGCAATATAAACCGTAGGCGTGGTGAACTTTAGGGTCGCGGCACATCCACCCTAGAAGCTATAAATGCACACAATGCTGAAGCGGGAAGAATGGGAGCTACAACAAGTGGAGCAATTTCGACTGATGTGCGGAGGAATTCATCGGAATTCTTTTGGGAGTACCGTACTGGTGGCACGGGCTTTTTCAATGACAAGCTTGTAGCACGTCACTGATATCGCTGTGGGTGGATCGTCAGGAAATTACAAGTTAATCAGGTAGAAAACATATCAATATTGTCATATCTTCTATCAATATAGAAATACGAATTACGAAATACAGGAAGCGATGTACATGAAGTATAATGAATTTGAGTATATTAGCTAGTTGACAAAATAACCTAGCTAAATAATATAGAATTTTGCGTTTTAATTTTAACGCAAAACGATAACTCTTTCGCTTTGGCTTCCCTTGACGTTATTTATAATGGCCAAACCCTCTATCTAGAAAAATCCCATCTTTCTCATGGAACGTACCGGAGATTTGCTCAAACGGTAGGTAAAACTGTCAGTGAGTATTTTGTGTGTTCAACGATAGTGTCTCTCAATAAAAGGTGCACCTATGGTCTTCGCCGGAAGAAAAATAAAATTTTCCCTCGATCACATCACAGGAAATAAAATACAATAGAGACATTAGATCTATCTCTTTACAATCTTAGCCTATCACTTGCTTTCGGCCTTACTCCGTCTACAAGAAAATGGACTACAGAAAGTTTATCCCTACCTCTTGGTTGGGAGCCGATGTAGTGGTTGCCATTGGTAGCGGTTTCTCAGCTTCAGGCGGACAGTCACAGCACTGGGCCAGGGTGGTCCCTACGGGCGCCATGTTGGAACCAAGTGTCGTCCGATTCCATCAGAGTGGCACGATTTTTGTTCAGACATATATTTCTACTTTACGGTGACGAATCAGAAATATGCTCGAGATTTTAAGTGGACGGTCTGCACTAGTGTGAAGTCGTGCCCGAGTGCCTTGTCACCATGCCAAGTACTACAGTACCTTGTGAATTTGCATCTGCCAAAATGGGCATTAAAACTGGAGATAGCCTCCAGCTATTACGGATGGCAATTTCCATGCACAGGACACTGTTGCCTCAAATAGTCGTGACAATCGGTTGGTTCAACCTATCACCCCGCACCATAGCTGCTACGGAAGTTTGATTATATGTAGGACAATAAAATGGCAAACAATGGCGTGGTTTTACATGGCGGGGACTGTTGCAAAGTTTCAAAATCTCATTTGAAACTTTTGTGTGGTCCTGTTTTTTCAGTCCTAACTCTTCACGATAGATTTTTACCAAATACAAATTAAAATTAGAAGACCTCTTAAAAACCTTGCCATGCACAGTTACTTGTAGATACAATTTTGACACAAAAGAAACAAATTTCGTTTAGGTAATAAATCGCTAACTTTGAACCACCGCCAGCTCCCAGAAATGCACAAAAGACTTCGTGGTACCAATCAGTCGCTGCAAACAATGGCTATGGGCGGTGCCCACCCTCACATAATGACCAACCCATATTTCATTGTCATTTTCATTTCAACTCTCTGAAAAAAAATAACCCCTCTCTATCAACCTTCCTCTACACATATTAAATTATTTTTCTAACACGAAATGAAGAACCCTGCTGTTTTTCCAAACGGATGAGATGATGTTTTGATGTATTGTTCATTTGTCATTCCGATGATGTTACACTCGCATGCGATGAAAGTTTGATGAGTGTTGAACGCCCCCCGAGCGGACAGAAGTGTGTAAATTGTGTTAGTAATGCGTGTATATAAATAAATGATGAGCTTCTCTTATTGTATCCGCCTTAAAAGAGCTAGGGGAGAAGTTATTGCTTCTGTCAGGCGTTATTGTATCGATCCAACCAGCAACCTATCTACGTGTGCTAGAATTCAATGAATTTTTGGTAACTTCTTAGAAATTATTGTCCTAACAACAAGCTTATTATTTGATACTTTCAGACTGCCATAAAGATGTTGTTACTTTCGATAAAGTTTGTGTACAATTAAAGCAGTTACTCACATGTGGTCAACGCGTGATAGTTAAAATTACAAATTTCCGTAAAAGCCCTCTATCGACTGAGATAAGTCTAGATTTATTAGCAATACATGCAGTTCTACCGTCGCACGCAAACGGCATATTGGTCTCAAAATCCCTTCAAAATATTGATTAAAGTTGCCCTACTTTTCTTTTGCCAAACGTAGTATACAGATATTATATACTTTTGCCCTTTGCAAATATTAAGGTAGACCGTATTTCATCGCAATATTGCTGTCTTGTTACAAAATGAGTACCATATCTTAGATTGGCCACAGGCTTACTCATATCTGAATGGAAATTGGTTCCCTTCGAATTCGTTCCTGTTCCGTTTATGTGACCAAATCGTGAGAACAAACCAGATGAGGACTGTTCGCATTCTCATAGCACTAAAATAACGCCATAGCTACATGTAGTCTACAGGACGTAAAAAATACATGTGTGTCTCAAACTAGTTTAAGTTGTTAGAGACGCGTGTCTTGTAAGCTTCAAAAGTAAGACAAAGTTAGATTCTACCAGAAAGAGAAGGGACAATAACTTACCTAAGGAGTTTGCATTTACCCACACAGTTACGGGGAAATCTTACCCTTACCGTGGCTCCCTCCCTTGGACAATCATATACTCTCTTTTTGCCACATTCTACTATCCATAACCCCTTAGGAAGGCCTGGTGGAGGCTAAGACAAAGTACCCCGGCCTTACTAGATCAATGTTTCATTTACAGGTCCGGGTTCAGATGTAGGCCGTCCGATAACAGGTTGATTACAGGGGGTCAACTCATTCTGACCTCCAGTCATCAGCACAGATATCATTACGGAAACGGTGTTTGTCTGATTAAAAGTTGGATGAGCTATACACTGTAGTTTTGTAATGCATGGACTTAAAGGGGCATTATGTAGCATTTTTGCACCAAGAAATTGAAATATTTTAATTGAAAAAATCTCACATATTTGTGAAATTATCTCACACTTCTGACATTTATGGTTGGTGCTAAAACAGCCCTCACGAGGTGCACTCAGTTTGTGGCGCCACCACAAAATAGCAGAATGTAAACAAACATGGCTGACAGCTGTGTTTCAAGATTTTAAACACACACGTAAGGCGTCATATTTTGGCACCTCCACTTCCTGAATGGCACTTATTTGCAATGGAGTAGGGATGATTCAACTTACTTTGTAAAGAAATGACCAGAAAATTGACTTTTTGTATCATCCTAATGTTACATAATGCATCTTTAACTATTTCTCCTGAAATAGCGCCTTGGTGTGATCACGTATCATTCAGTATCATAACCTTGTCGGCAGTACCGCTCATGGCCGCTTGGAGGTTATTTCAAAAGCGAGACCTGATTGTTTAGCATATTTATTTAGTTATATCTCACTCCATTCTAGTGATATTGAAGGAATCATTGTCGAAGGTCATGGAACTCTAGTGTCACCTGAAACTGTTTTATTAGCACAAAGTAAGATATTGAACACTGTTGTCCATCCAGTAGAATCACAGATATACATGTATGTAAATCTAGACATTGCACTATCCCCTTTGTTGCACATTGTACATTCCACATACAGAGATTGGCTGATAACGTACTATATATCGCTACATTTGTTGTCTTAGGAAGATTTTTAATTTTAAAACGCTTGCTCAAGTCATATCATTGCATAAATTCATGAACTACAATCTACACCAACTAAACAACATCCAAACAAACTGAGAGCGACTAATTGTTAAAACATAATACCATGAATGAGGCGACAAGCTAAAGGTAGATCATCATTAGCTGCCATTTTTTACAATCACGGTAGATGGCGTTATTGTTTACTCATCCCCAACATACACTGACTTCTCTACACCATCCTTCATGTCATCCATGTACTCAAAATGTACAGAATAGAAAGTAGACTTGTAATTCTTCGAGCTTCTTATGTACTCTAGGTAACCGGGAGCTCCTGGAATGATAACGTTATCTGCAAAAACAACAGACCCCTTCTTCAACAGCTTCTCTTCCTCGATAATTTTGATGTCCCGGATGTACAGGTACTTCCAGTGGTCCAGGAAAACCAGGTCCAGCTTTGTGACGTCATACTTGTGCCTGAGCTCCCGGATGACGTCAGCACTGTCAACGTTGATAACTTCGATCTGTTAACATGAAAAGATAATTTAAGTGAGCTTGAATTCCAAGAAATCAACATTAATAGTCACCAGTAAATCTGATTAATGCAAATGATTATTCAATCTATATCAAAGTAGTTAGGAAAGGCTGGCTAACAATTGTATCATTTATTCAGAAAACTGCTAAATAACACGGCACTACAGGAAAGCTGCAAAAAATGTAATCTCTCGATCGTGATGAACTAGTCTTGGAACAACGGAAATTTGGTTTCATAATTTTGCGCATACAAATATCTAACGTTTTCTTTCTTCTATATTATAGTTTTCAGAGGAATATCAATTTCCCTGTTTATATAAAGTCTTACAACTTGACGTGATTTATTTTGAATTGAAGCGAATATTTCATTTGCACAAACTTGCAGTATGTTGTGATGAAATGCACTGAAGTGCACTTGATTTGATGAAAATATATATGCTGTAACGTTAGAAGTCCAGAATAACTTGTGGTGTGCCCGAGGGCAATAAAGTATCAAAGTATTACCTTGTCCTGTAGACCGGCGAGCTTCACAACTTCCCTGGCCACCGCGGCATAATCCGGGTTGACCTCGACGGTGATGAGGCGAGCGGAAGGAGACAGCTGCCGAGCGATGCGAACCGCCGAGTAGCCGCAGTACGTCCCCAGCTCCAGACATGTCGTCGGCTTGAGCTCACGCACTATTTCATCCAGGATCTCACCTTTTTCCTCCGCCGCGTTCATGGCCCATTCCTGGGTTCTGCAGAACTTGTCAAACGTTTCCAGAACGCTGTCGGGATCTCCCTCCTTAGCATGCTCCTGTATTGTAAGGTCAAAAACATTACTTAGATGGGGACACTAGCAACAGGCCTTGTCACACATAACCCCCCAACCGTGATTAGAAGTAGGTTGGAGCAAGGTCGGCCGTGGCTGACTGGTGTTCGGCGAGATTGACTACTGTTCGTCTGCGCCAGCCGAATGTTTCAAAATGTTTAAAACATTCGAGATTGGACAGGAGGTTGGGCGATGGTTGGGGACTGGTTGGGATTTGGTCAGCAGTGGTCGTGGCGTGGTTGGTAGTCAAATTTGACACACAAATTAACTCAAATTCGATTCGATTCGTGGTCAGACTGCTCCCAAGCTACTGCCAACCTTGGATGGTACCGGTGGTCGGGTAAGTTTCTGGAGGTGTGACAGGGGTTTCATCTCCACATAGCTTGATGCTGAACCAAAACTCATTACCTACAAACTGTTTAATATATCTTACTTATATCATAACCCTTTTATCCGAATCGATCCATCTGACTTCCTTTGTTAGAATTTATCTCACCTTAAGGTACTTAAGGGCGCGCTGTTCCCTGGTTGTTCCCGTCAGAAAGTTGTAGATGACGGGTGAGATGAAGGCCAACCATTGGTCCTTCAGCCAGTCCCGCTGGGTGTACGCGTAGGCTGCCGCCATGGAAACAGCTCCCGTCACTGCACCAAACAGCGCTGTTGTGTTGGTCTCCATCTTTATATGACTGCAGGGAAACAGGGATAGAAAACAACCATTAGACAAGCAGAGAAGGTAGACCTAACCCTCTCAGTCGTAAGTTCATCTGATCGAGATAGGCTCGACGTTTTAGATGGTACTGAAGATGTCCCACATCAGCCATGATAATACAGAGGTAGACATGTTTATGTGGTTGCTACATTTTCGTCTGTATATATGTACAGACGCTGGTAACCTCTAAGAAAATTTACCTTTAAATTGGATGAGTTGGGGTGTTTCAGTCGATGGAATAAACTTTGCTTTTTGTGTCACAAGGGCCGTCATTAGACTACACTGCTCTAAAAGTGCAACCGTCTCTTTACGAAGTGTTCTAATGATCCATTGACCTGTGTTCTAATAATCCAGTGACCTTCTCCCAGTTGATTGCAAAGGTTAAAGGGGTCCTATTTATACACGTGCCTGTTTTAGAACTATGGAATGTCGAAGGACCCACGGAAACAACTACGCCTTATACCACGACTCGTGACTAAAAAAAGCACGGCAATGGGAGTACTAGGCTAGCTCATTGAGTCAAAAAGAGACCAGTAATTTTAGTTGTACCGTAGAGCCTCCGTAGGGTATTTTGATTTATTCTGGGAGAAGTCCTGGTAAAGTGATGCGGATTTTTCTGCATGAACTTGTAAATTTGTATTTTTCAACTGAGACCAAAAATTGGGTACCCCCCCCCCCCCCCCGAAATGAGGTGGAGTCTCCCAGTCTTCCCACTGACTAGACCATTGGGAAATACTGGTGTCATGTCGATCTTAAATAATTTTAGCCAAAAGCTTCTTAATAGGCTGGAGTCCAACTCCCCCCTTAAAAAACAAACTTAACTCAATCTTTCCAAAGTGTTGGCGGGCACAGTCTTATTAATTAATTAATTAGTTATTTGGACTGATTACCTAGGTAATTACAATAATACTGCTGATTGACATAATTGCTGCCGCAAGCTACATGCACAATCTGAGGCATTCAGACAATTCAGATGTTGCAGAAAATGTTTACTTTGCATAAAAAACAGTATGAAGTAATACGGCACAGCTGATCGCACCTACGTTGATAAAAGTCATCGGCATGTACAGGTACTGTACCCAAGGAGGTTAAAAAAAGGATAATTTTAACCTCCTTACTGCACCGTTCCAAGAACTGGTTACTCGCTCCATATGGCAGGAAAATCAACAATTTATATCAAGAATATATGCAAATAGTTCCCATTATTAATTTTTTAAAACTTTTTTGTGCTTTGTTGTCTTTTATATCATCCTTTTCGTTCCATAAGACTGCCCGGCCGGACCCTGGTTTGGAAATGTGACCTCAGCATGACACGCCCACAACACAAAGATTGCGTTCGACAACTAACGGAATCTGTAGTTGAACGGGTATTTGTCCAAGACTATGAATTGGTATGTAAATGAGGTGAAGACAAACTTAAGACAACCATTAAAAATAGTTGCCACGGTCAAAAACCCAGGCCTCCTTTTCCAGTTTCTTGACAGCTGAAGTGATTTTCCCTCGTGGTGGGATCTTTTTTCATGGGCTTGTAGGTGTCTTGGTCCCCTAAGAGTTCTTGTACCTTTGTGTCATACTGTAAGACTACTGTACATCTGCCCTTGTCAGCGGGAAGAATCACTATGTCTTTGTTATGCTGCAAACCCGGGCCCAGCCGGGCGGTCTTATGGAACAAAAAGTATGATATAAAAGACAACAAAGCATGTGACAGTATCTGTTGTATGTTACTGCAAAATTTAGACCTGTAGAAAACAGGGAGCTTGTAGTCTTACCCTTTCGGAACAAGGGCATACAATTTGCAAGTGTTATTATGCAAAAACTTGCCATGGCTAGATTAACACTTGCCAATCAAGGGTGCCAAAAGGGAATTAATGACTTTTCACAATGGTTTCTGCAGGGCGTAATACTAGACTTTTCGTCCCATAGCCTGTTCGTCTTCTAGTTCTTTCGTCCTCTTATGGACCGAAGGTTTCGTCCTTGATGTAACTGAAGCATTGAGCGTTGTCTGTCTTGTTCCACATCTAGATAATTTGTACATGTATTGTCATTTTTCATGACATTTGCGTCGTACAAACGCAAATTTGTTGACAAGTGGATGTCCGCAGTGTGTGTGTGAGAAGTGGAAGTGAGAAATTCACAGCTCAGGGAGGAAAGAATTATAACAAAAAGCAAGGGAAATGTGGAATAATAGACGCCCAGACGTAGTAAAATTTTAAACTAGGTAAGGTTAACGTTTAGGCCGGCAGAAACACAAATTGAAGGGCAAATTTAGAATGCAATGAGCCAAAAAAACTTTGAAAGGCTAGGCTAAGATTTGGTGATTATGTCGGTAAAGAAGCTACGCGCAGCTAGGTGGGTCGGCTCACAAAATTAAACAAGCAACAAGCGGAAGAGACAGCACACAAGAAGCACAGAATGAAATCTTGAAACGATACCATATAATTTACAGAGTATGGCATGTGATCATAAAACACGGTTCTTCGCATACTATTGTGCATGGGAACCAATGTAACAGATAAAGGCCTGTGGGTGTGGATTCTTAGCGTCAAAATGACCTATATTTTGTCCTTCTATATTTAAACTCCTTGGTATATATAAACGAAGAGAGCCAAATCAGATCGACTACTATCTGCAAAGCAGTGTTTATGCTTACTCAACTTCCAGGTATATGGTCTAATGATTAACAAGGCGTCTGACTTAACACTTTGTTACAGATAAGAGGGTTACAATAGGTCTAGGGTACAACATGGAAGATGGATACAAGGTGAGTTATTACTAAGCTTTGCAATCTACAAAGAGCTACATGTACACGTACCTTGGGATCCGTGGTCTTGACTGACTTATAGGACAATTGTAACTTCCAATCTCAGCTCCGATGACTCGAGATCACTGATTGGCTACTCTCGCTAGCCAATTAGGGCTTACCTTTCAAATTGATCTATGCAAGCTCCTCCTCCATAGCACGTCGGCAGAACGTACTGCACCTGCGCGAAACCCGTAATGTATTGTGCATAGCACTTTGGCAGAACGTCTCATATAAGGTTGTATTAGAGCATATAAGGTTGACAGCCTGTCTGTAGTTTTCAGATGTTGTATAGAAAAAGATATCGTCTGCAACGAGCAAAATTTTGATGCAACGTTGACCAAACATCCAACGAAAAACTAGAAAAATCAGGGTTTTGCGCAGGCGAAGTACGTTCTGCCGACGTGCTCTCCTCCATATGGTGTAGTTGCTAATTACGCTAATTACATGTGTCAAAGGTCACGGCCGTTACAATAGATTTTTAAAAACTGTTAGACGTTTCAAACTAGCTAGTAGCACCGACTAATTTTCGTCAGTGACGTCTGTAGTTGGACAGGTTTTTATCCCCGAACTATGCATTGACATGTAAATGAGGTGAAGACAAATTTTTGACAGTCCATACGAAACAAGACAAAGCTAAGACAAGATTAATGCTAATGAGTCAGCAAGCTCATGTTACAATTGAGAAAGTGAGAATTTTGGGAAAATGTGAATCGTAAAATGGGGAGAACCCATCAAATTTACACAAATTAGTGCAACACACTGACTGTAACCATGCTGTAACTGATAATCTCAGACGGTAACCGGTCGTTTCGTTACATAGCCAGTTCGTTACATGGACCTACAGTCGTTTCGTTACATTGATACAGTCGTTTCGTTACACATGGAAAAGTCATTTCGAACAGTATTTATTACGAAAAATGGTGGGGAGAAGTATCAACCTGAAAGATATACTTTGAGGGGGTAGTGGATGCCGTTTTCTTGCCATTTTGTCGGTGATAAAGGCGCGTGCGCCATGTTGATAATTTTTATCGCCCGTCGGATCTGCGCTAGATATAAACGACTACAAAAATTTAAACATGAATTATTGTACACATCGCCTCAAGATCGCTACGTTCTAAGCTTATGTTGAAGCAAGCAGTCGTCGTCTGAACAAAATTTTAGTAACTTTCAAGCGTAACACGTTGTAGCTGAAGCGCAGAAGAAGCATTCAGTGAGAGAAAACCTCCGTCACTAAAATGTTTTTGTCTTTTCAAGGACATTGTAATGTCCTTGGTCTTTTCAAACAGGGTTATCTGCCATGATATCACATTTGGGTTTCTAGATGTTTCCCCGTCAGGCACTATGAGTAATAACGTCTCTACGTAGCGGGGTGAACCTTCCTCGTGTATTTAGAATTTTTACAGTCAATATACATGTATTCTCACCTGTAAGGCACAAATCGGACAGCAATCTTTGAAGTTAGAGATATTTCAGCGCCGGTCCGCCACGGAATCACTTATGCGTGGAATGAAGTATAACGTGTATTTTCACTTGCACAAAGTCGCCCTGGACTACACATAACTGCCAGCGGATGCTAGTATGCCATGCAAAGCCCCGCCGCCAGAGGTCTACCCTGGAATGTATACAGCATATTGTGTAAACTTTAAAAGTGGGTAAAGCTCCCGGCCCATGTCAACTGTGGCCCATGTCAATTGAGAGAATTTGCCTATGAGTTCAGAACACCTGTTGAAGACATCTTTAACACACCTCTGATCAATAATACTTTAGTATTGTTGATTCTGTATTGTCTGATTTCTGTCAGGATCCGTGACACTTTGTATTTGTTTTTGTTACTTTTGCAATAACAAAAACACACCACTGAAGTATATGGCCATGTCCCACAACAGTGGAAGGATGCGATAGTAGCACCATTGGCAAAATCACAGCCCCCCCCCCCCCTCAATAAGTAAACGCGTCCCTAGCTCTATGACCTCACAACTTGCCAAAGTGGCTGAGACTTTCATTACAAAGTGTCTACTACGTGACATTAGACCTTCGCTCCTCAAATTCATTGTCAGAATAAGCTTCATACTTCTACTACTATGTACAGTAAGAAGAAACAGACACCAAGCTTACATTCATAGCAAAAGAAGTATATACACTTGTATTTCCCAAGGTTTTGTGCATAACAATAACTATACGTACACAGCTTTGCAAGTGCCTTCAAAGTGTAAAAGTGACTTATGAGTCATAGCTTCCATAAAAGCGTTCGAAAAGTTTATCAATTAAAAGTTTGACTGTTCTTTGTTGATTAATACGTGACGAAGTATAAAAAAATCATCATGAAATCTTTTTTTGTATGAAATCATACTGTCCGGAGGCTGTATTTTCCACATACACACTTTGATACTATTGAATGGCAGCTCATATACCTCACTTATTTAATAAGTACAACAAGCATTCTTCGATCGCAAGCAAAGTTTGCAGCTCACTCGGAAAGAAATGATCAGAGGAGAAGAATCTACCAAGTGTTTTCCGCGCAATGGTTGATTCTTGGATTCCTGCGGGTTTTCTCTACATTGACATCATTGCTTTACTGGTTGACAAACATAGGGAACGAAATCCAAAGCTTTTGTATGGCAGTGTTGACATGCTTCAACTGTTACTGTTATATAACGTTCAGAACTACATTTGTACTTGAAAATTCAACAAACTTTCTCGCGATCGAGAAACAATGTCCCTGGCAAGACACAATAAAAAGGAATCGTAAGTAAGTTTTTGACGTCAGCTGAGAGCTCTTTCAACCGAAATGAGTTTTACAAATATATACAGCTATGCGTAGATATTTCATCGACATAGGATGTATCGTCAAAAATGTACATACTGCTGTTAAATAATACTGCATGTTAGTCTTGTACAAACTACTAAAACAACCATGCATCGCATTTGAGTCACTTTGAATCACTATAAATAGATACACATTTGCAAACTCTACATTTGATGGACTTTTGTAACTTTGTATCTGCGTCGATCTTCAACGTGTGTGGCTGTTTCCTGATGAACTATTTGCTGACTCATTTAGTAACAATTCTACAATGTCTGAGGTACGGTGTTCTCATAAAAAACCCCACATTGAAGAACGGGTTGTCCTCTTTGTTGTGAATAGCTGCAGTCTGTTCTTCACGACGCTGTAGTCTGTTATTCATGAAGGTAATCATTTGACTGTACACCAATGAGGTAGCAAGGAGTCTCTGTCTCCCAAGTTTGGTTTCAAAACAAAAGGGGCAGTTTGTGTCATTTCCGCTAGACGGCGTCCATAGGCCGTGAGGCAGCTTGAAAATACCCCATGCGAAAGTTGTTACAGCACAGGGCTATACATAGTAGCAGCGTAAGCATCATGCTCATCATCTGGGGAAGAAAGAAGAACATGGTTTTCATATTACGTTTGAAGATGCGTCAAAGAATAAAGATTACTTGTCATTGTGAATGCTTATGTCAACTTAGCGACTATCAATTTGCAGCAATGCCCTAAATACTAGTTGAGTCTTTCTTTTTATGATTTAAAGTTTGTCTGTTTGATTTTTTGTCCACTTGATATAATAGATAACGAAGAGGTTTAATGTCGTACCTGTATAACCCCCATGCAGACTCCCAGCCACTTCATCATTTTGATTTGTCTGCTGTCTTCAAAAAATGCGAGCACGTAAAAACTGCACCCCTGTTGGGAAATGAGAAAATCCATGTTAATGTTTTCTTGTTTCTTAGTGCTACGTGAGAGTCAAAGAAGGATATTCATGTAACAATTACAAAAAGGTTTCTTGCAACGATGTCAGATTCACAGCTATACAGCAACAATTTATTATCACTTATACAGAATAGAAAGTTTTGAGGGAGGAAATTGCCATTAAACAACAATGTGTCAAAAATAGACACCTGATTATGAATACGAAGTTTAATTACACTTGTAAGTTCGTGTTTAATCATTTTTTTCTCGTCACGCCACGAAATATTTCTATAAAACGACCAGCTTGGGTGACCTACCTGGCTGAAGTAATCGTCGCCCCTCCCAACATGGCCGCAGCCCTCCGCCTGTACCCTACAACAGGAGTCCGGGACCCACGTCTGACTGGGCCACGCAGGGAGCCGGTACCAGTCCCGGTAACTGTTCATACCACAGCAGTGGTACTGAGGGAAATATGGAGGAAACGGTTGGATGTTGGCGTTTTGGAGAACTATGTACTTGATAACTTATCACCGTGATAAACTTTACACCAACTTTGGTGTACAACAATTGTACAAGGTACGCTCAAAGTGTAGTATCCATTGCTATAGACGAAGAAGAAGAACTTTATTGTACGACGATTGTACATGGTACAATGTATAGCATCTATTGCTATATAACAGACATATATACTTCTAGATACTAGATATTCTATCAATATCTAATACAATGTATAGATTATGCATGTCTATGTAATGTGTCATGATATGTACCTGTATGTATAAAAGGCACAGAGAGAAAGACAGACAGAGAGAGACAGATACAGAAAGATGGGCAGGCAGGCACAAAAAGAGACAGACAGAGTTTCACAGAATTAACTTAATTTCAGACTTTAGAATGAGGAAAAATATTGTGATTCACATATACGCACCTCGTTCTGTATGAAGTCCCAGCCTTTCGTGACTTCACCATAATTTCTGTCCCCGTAAAATCTCAATCTTCTCGACAGAATTGCAACTTCGTCATCTCGTCTTGGAAAAGGATCCTGATGAAAAAAGATTACCATTGTTAGTCTTATTCCCACATAAAAACACACAATTATTTGCCTTAAGCTTATGATCACCTTAGCTTAATACTAAAAGTAGTCATTGATATTATATTACACCAGTACAGAAATCGAATATACAAATTATAGGCTTGACTGCTACCAACCTCTTAAACAATCCCAAAACACTACGCTCATGAAGGATATCGTGACATCGGTAAGGGCTCAAGCCTGAAAGTGTTTTGGTAGAATATCTCAGTTTGACGCCACAAGTAAACTGTTTAATTATAATTAAGGTCGGAATGATGAGTCACTCTCTCTCTCTCTCTCTCTCTCTCTCTTTATATGTATATACTTTCAAACCAAAAAAAGGTAGGCCGGTTGTGCACATACCTCGTCTGGGTGTTTGTATGCCCACAGACCTCCGCCAAGTTCAACGAAGAATATCAGCATCAAGCAAACGAGAAACTGGGGAAAACACAGAAAAAAACTGCATTGCACTATATTGAAATAGATGCCATACCTTGTACGATTGTTCTGCAATAAAGGTTATTATACAAACATAGAAGAAGCACCAAACTATCAATATTTTCTTTATTGGAAACATCATCTGTACGGGTCTGTATATTATGTGACAACACTCTACGTTTGGGACCGCATTTGTTATATATTGCAGCAGCGACACCTAGCTGCAGTACCAATCAGAACCAGTCATTGATACCCTGAAGAAGGGGACAGACGGTCACAGAAACGTCGAGAGTGAAAACCCACTGGTTGTTGAATAAAGAACCTTCTTATACACTTTATGTTGGTTGGACTAACGCCTTCCTACCTTCCCTAACAAGGCGGGGTTCTCCGTCATGGCGCCGCAGCAGCCCAGGAAGCCGACCAGGATCATGACGCATGAGGCCGACACGATGACGGGGTAGTACACATTCACGAAGTACCCTCCTCCCGTGTCCTCCATCACCGCTCCTATGCTAATCAGGGCGGACACGTGATCTCGTACCCAGGTTCCCACCGCCACGATGGCCAGCCCGATGATCTGAAAAAATAAAACAACCTCTATTGGAACATTGGAACCTCCAAATCTGGTCCGACTGCTCCCGAAGATCAGTCAACTTTGGTTGGTTGGTGGTCGGGCGAAGGTTCTGAATATGTGACAGGGGCTGTGTCCTTGAAGCTAGCAAGTTCTGGACACCTACTTTGAACTGGGAGGCTAATATACCTTTAAGCAATATATCTGCATCATGCAAACAAGAAACTGGACAAAAAGAAAGCCTTAAAGTCTTAAAGTCTTACGTACTCCCAGTAACTTGGTCAAATCTGATACACACGTTATGTAGGCCATGTTAGATAATGATCTAAAATATTTTTATGGGCACGTGTATATTGCCATAACCTTCACCTGGCACCCAACAATAGAGCCTCGCACATGTTTTACGACCCACTGTAAAGTTCATGTGTTTCTCCCGGCGAGGGTTCACTTTGTTTGAATGGTCCGAAATACCGAACAACGTCACGGCCTGTCATCTCTCCACCCCCACCGCCATGACGACGTCCGTCAAAAACAAGGGCAAACATTTGCCGTCCACACAGCCGCGCATTCTCCGGCTCTGTTGACATGTTATGTAAGTAAACAGGCTGAGTGCGCGCTGGCGCCCAGAGATGATTGATGTGCACGACTTTCCCAGGTCAACCTGTTCAAACCCGAGAACACTCCAGACCTGCAGACCGCGATTTCAAGAACGTTACTGACCCAACTTGACGTTGATAAGTCAGTGTCACGTGATGTGTGATAGAAATACTTATACGAACAAGTCAACAAGGTCACCGCAGCTTTCTTTGGATAAAAATTTGATTCACTCGGTACAAGGTGGTATACAAAAGCTTTCCAAATGGCTTTGGATCAGAGACCAACATGGTTGTCTAGCTAGTATACATACTTGCATGATGATGATGAAAATTATTGAAAATGCAATAGAAGCTCAAGTGTATGAGCTTGCAACGACAAGGTCAAATACAGCCGCTTATATGTTAGTCTCCACCAGACTAACAACGGGTTCAAAAAAGTCAAATCCAGCCAAATAGCGAGTTTAGCCAGCGTAGAGTTTATTTTCTGAGGCCGGAAAATTGTAGACCCACTCCCCTGGCCAGTCAGACCCTATTTTTTGGCGAATTCTACCATGATCCTTACCCCTTCTAGAAAGGCCTGGTGGAGGCTATATACATGTGGGGTTTGCTAGATCTGGAGCAGGTGTCCATATCCCACCATTCGGTACCCATGACCACAATACGACATAATTGCCAGGTACGGCCTGCAGAAAAGGAGGTTTGATCCACTCACACCGGAGATAACCAGAGCCACAGGTTGTCTGTGGTTCGCACAGTACATAAGTCCCCGACAACTTACGCAAGTTTGCTCTACGATGGCCCCTTAGATAACTTAATTTACCCTACAATGTTGACAAGAGCTGTTTGAGTGATATCTGGGTGGTGTTGTAGAGGCATTCCTACACAAAGTCCACGTTGCCACAAGAGGGGCACGCAGTCTAAAGGTCCGTTCAGACAGACGTCTATTCTGGATTCTACAATGGCTTTAGGCTCAACAACCTAATTCTCGTTAAGATGTACCAAAATATTACTTAAGATGTTAGGGTTTTAAGAAAGGTTAACGTTCTCGGGTTGCCTTGCTTTCTACTACGCAACCATCCTAATTATGACCCAGGGCTCCAAATCCCACTTGCATATGCAGGTTAGTGCAGGTAAAATTGGAGCTGTGCAGATATTTCTGAAGTCTACCTGCACCTAACCTGCACCGGTCCATGTACTGGGTTTATATACAGATGTAGGTGTAAGTGGATTTTTAATTTGCTGCATTTGCTGTTACCTGGCAATGGTTTTTGAACAGATTATAGTATGGTCCATACTTCCTGAATTCTGAGGGGTGCAGGTAAAATTTGACTGGTGCAGGTAATTTTCAATGTTACCTGCACCAGTACAGGTTATGCAGAAAAAAGTATTTCGAGCCCTGTGACCACTTTACAGGAAAGAAAGGCAGCTCTATTTTCCATCCTTACATCCGATATACATATGTGAATATTATGTGCTAACCGTTTTCAGATTCTTCAAGTCTACTCTAAAGAATTTGAATCTCGATTCAAAAACCACACCTCTTGAAATACAGTTGAACTTAACCTGGTCTACAGAGAAGAAACACACCTGCATAAACATTAACTGCACATTTTACACACCGCTTATGCCTACATATCAATTTCCAATTACTCCTATCAATTTTGATCGATTCCCCTTGTAATAAATAACACATTTGCAGATGTTTTGATAAAAGAGCTATATCTGCGTCGACAGGACAGTTCAGCCAAACTTTACTCCCTTACAATTACGCGTCATTGTTGTTTGTTTCAGGCACACGGGTCTGTTTTATAAGATACAGCGGCTGTTAGCATGCCGCAGACATCTTGACATCTTTATAAAGGCCGCGTACACAGTAAATAACAGTTAATTTGTAGCAAAGCGTCACGAGGCCTGAAAAAGATTGATGAATTTATTTGAATTGCACACTAGTGCTTAAGCATGAAAACCTGCCAGTCGGTAAATGATCGCTATCATAAAGATATGCTGAGTCAGGTAGTAGAGTTGAAAGTTTCCGGAAGATTTATCGAAGAACAAGTGTTGTGGTTTTCAACAAACGTATTCTATCACGGTAGTTGTAGCAATCGTCGCCCACGCTGTGTCAACTCTATGTAGTTATTGCCGCCCATAGTTATTACCAAGCCGAACTATATAGTGTCTGGGGCTCTGGGCGTAAGATAACGAAAAAACTACCTTAGGTACTGACTCACCGGGTTATTAATATGACGTAATATAATCCATAATGTTCGTGAATCAAAATCACTTACTAGTATCCTTCATTTGTGAAAGAACATTGCTTTATTTCGCATCGGGTTAACATTAGAACCATCTGCCATATGCATGGTTTTCCCCCATAACCTATCCTAGCTCTCCACTTTATGACACTTTGAAAAGTACCATAAAGTTTTAAGCAACGTGGATTTTTACACGATCTTCTGTGTCCCTGTCTAGAATATATATGGCTTTACTCTGAGCTTCTTTGTCCGGCATTGCCTCAGAATTGGCCAGCTACAGTGCACTTCCGTGTCATGCTGAATAATTTACGACGAACAAAAATACCCCGCATTGTAAATCACACTCGTGTGCTGTAAGCGGCCGTAGGAACCGCTGCTTTGTATGTGGCCCTTTGCACACGAAAGAAATTAACGCAACACGTACTAGAGATCTAGAATACAGTTAAGTTAGCGTTTATCAGAAAGAATTCCAGACAAATACACAAATATTAATTGGATTTTTTTGTTTTGTCTTTGATTGGCTGAAAGGTTCGGTGACAGTTGCAATGGTGACAATTGCCCCCACTTTATGTTATATCCCGATCTGGGCACTAAAAATGGCTCAAGCTGGTTATATATACAACTGAGTCTTGAAGTTTTACTGGTTATGATTTTGGGAAGACTTCCGTGAAGACACTTTCCAATTCCAGAATCCCCGACTGATTCCGTAACATATATAACGTCGTCTGAAACCAAGATGGAGGAACTTTACACGTTTCACTGGAAATGTAGTTCTTTTTCTATGTTTGTTTTGTTCTATTTAGGGCTGAGGCGTTTTCCCTTTTCAGTTCAAAATTGGTTCCACTTGCATTCAGGACAGGACAGTTGTTGTTTATAGAAACATAATGTCCTCTGAAACAAAGATGGGGGAACTTCAACACGTTTCACTGGAAATGCTAGTTCTTTTTCTGTGTGTTTGCCTTTTCCATTCGGGCGTTTTCCTTTTCCAGTTCGAAATAAATCGGTTGCACTCATGTACAGGACAGAAGATTTGTTGTTTATAGAAACAGAGGGAGGAATCTCATGTGTTTTTAACAGAGATTATCCCAAGTAATTGCCGTGAGTATCGGAAATAATCCGAACTAAATGAAACAAGCTTGGGTTGCAATGTCGCATTGTCCGCTTGGAAAATGAGTAGATATGCATTGTAACTGATTGAGCCTATAGCAAGATCGGTTGTCGAATATTTTGACAAGGCAAAAATGACTTATTTAGTTGAGTCAAACGTCGTTATTTCTCAGAAATTCCCTCCAACAATCCATTTTAAAGAGCACGCGAAGCCTACAATGTAACCCAACAGTGACTCAGTGATATGTTGTTTTCTACTGCATGCAATAAATGGCAACTTGCCTTCTTTTTAACTGTCCACAGTGTTTGTTCAACAATCCTAATAGCGTTTTTTAACTACATTTTTGTACCTTATGTTTTTATGTATTTCTGCGATGTTGCGTGGGAAGAGTCTTGCTTTTAGCCGTAATTGCAAAATAAAAGGCGATCCACGCATTTCGGCGAGCACCACACGAGGTGGCTTAGCTTTAATCACTGTGCAAGATAATCAAATTCCACAAATTTACCACCCCGAGACTAATCACAACAAATTTCTGAGATTACTGCAGTACCTTTTGATCCTGTACGTCTTGAAACCAATTCAATCCAAGATACACTATGGTTAGGTATGTTGATTTTCTAAGGAGGGTGATCACATTTTTTTGCTTACGGCTCTACAATGTGCCGCAATACTTAATAATCATTATTGGAGAGGCAGTTGCAAAGTTTGAATTCAAAATTTGAAAGCCGCTACCCAAATGCATAATTGGGCATACGTGTTAAGTAAGATTGGTAAGTACTCACAAAGCATAAAAAATGATCATCACAACATCGCTACATAAAAGCCTTTAAAAAGGATTTTAGCTGACTAAACTCTAAGACTCAGCTCCTTCCAGGACCCTTGCCGGGATCTAAAGGTGCACCCCCCCCCCCAGTGTTTTGAACAGGTCAGAGGTACAGTCTTATCTAAATCAATTTCTAATTTGTTGGAAGACTGTCCTAATTACCTCCCCCCCCCCCCCTTAAGCTGTTGTTCGCTGTACGCAGGTTCAGGGTACGTCCACTTTGTTCTTGAGGAAAGTATGGACCTTTACCAGTTGGAGAGAGTCTTGCAAGGAATAGGCCAAACGTTTGGGATAACTTCTTAAGAACATCAATTGACAGTGCTTAAAAGTGCAGGGTTGTGATCCAGTATGGTGTCCACTAGAGTTAAGCCATCTTGAAGCTTATCGCACAATCTTGTCAGCACAATGGGTACTCGGGACTGTTTTCGCTAAATTTTACTTGGATTTAAATTCCAAGCGATCAACTGACCACTCAGTGACATGTGAGCCCATTGGTCAAACGTCATTCACCTCACGGACAACGGCTATTGTCCCAGGACAAGCATTTATATCAATGCTGGGGGTAAACGAACAATTAACATGGTGACAAAAGGGTGCTTGAATCCTGCAATGATCGTAACAATTAAGATCTTGTGTAGAAGAGATTCAAAACATAACCGTCCTTGCCATTAATGAGATTTTATTTGTGTGAGAACGTCCTCTGTCGTTGCCAAGTCACACATCAGTCCGTGTTATTTGTGTGTCACTTGCGTATTGTAAAACCTGCACGACATTCAATCCAAGTTCTCGTCATTCTTTGAACATTACCAAACCCCTCTACGCTATAAGGAGCGTTTCTAAAACAACCGTGTGGTGTTCTTTGTGCGAGGGGTCATCGAAAAGCGATTTGGCCTCACAGGATAGGAAGGGTGTTGTAGAAACTCACAATGGATGCTAGGGAGTAATGCTCGCAACGCAGCTATTTTGGCGGGAAAATGTCACCCTGACGTAACCTGCAGACGATAACATCCTCCTTTACCACTCGTTTTGGATTTCATCCGGATGACGCATGGCAGGAAACAATGGCATATTTTCACAGGGGGTCATGTAAATGCGCCCTTTCGTCTTTCTAATTCAAATGGCATGCAAGAAAAATGAGGCAAAATCCCTATAAAATTAAACATACATCTCATCAATTTTTCCCTTACAGTACCTACATATGTTCACATTATGCTGGGATCACCAAAACGTCGCACAGTACATTACGCACTATAAACTTTATACTCCATCCATCCCAGTTCTACTCTTCTCTTTCCATCCAATATACTTGAGTCGAGACATAGGTGTTATTTTTCAATAGACTATTATTAGATACATAACCAGTAGACGTTTTGCATAATTCTATGTGTCGTCAATTACGCGACGTGTGTTTTGTAACACTATACATTAGTATCATAAACCCCATGCAGACCCTACAATATTATTCCTGATTTTATTGCTCCTTTATGCTTCCATGCATGCCCCAAAACGGCAAGCTAAGATTACAAACTAGCTCGTATAACTACTAACAACGTAGACCATTCTGTGTGGTACTCTTATCTTGACAATGATCTAGTGTCGTATGATCCACCTGTCGATCACACAGGTGTGCAGATAGAGGGACATTTGTCCGGACAGTTGACGCTGTCTTCACGGGAGAGACTCTCGTCTGTAAAAACACTCCGTTCAACCAAGACACCAGCTGTCAAAACCTGAAGTACCCGCCGGTACGCCTTGTCTTTTGCCCCAAACACACAAAAAGCCGCAAAAAGAATGGCACACAAAACACACAGAGACATCACCAAGAAGCTAACTTTAACTAAAACTAAGCAGAAAAGTATCAGCAATAAGAAAAATGTATGCGAAAGAGGCAGGGTGAAGATGATTTGGGATTTCCCGCATGTAAAGATCACTGTAAAGGGCACGACATTTGGTTTAATCCATGCAGACAAGTCTTGATATTTGCCCAGGGAGCAGTATCTTAGCAACGCATATCATATCTGTTACATCATATCTTAGGTATACATGAAAGCAAATCTGTAAACGATAGCGTGG
Organism: Branchiostoma floridae x Branchiostoma japonicum; assembly: GCA_013266295.2. NCBI lineage: Eukaryota > Metazoa > Chordata > Leptocardii > Amphioxiformes > Branchiostomatidae > Branchiostoma > Branchiostoma floridae x Branchiostoma japonicum. The sequence continues at coordinate 7,661,544 of CM023824.1, forward strand.
ACGGATAGTAGGATTAGGCTAGAAGATAAGACATGCTAGAGCGACCTTTCACGTCGCCATAACAACTTAAATGGTAAAGAAGCTTCCATCCAAGACTTAAGAAACGATTTTGGGGATAAATCCTCCCTGTCTTTGCATTTCTACGAAACAAACGTCTCGATAACGTCACTGTGCGGGTTGTGTGGATATCCAAAACGTGCCGATATAGCCCGCACGACGACCTATCCGTCTGTCGTATGTTGAACCTGTCAGTCAACTCTAGATCAGGAGATACCAGAAGTGGTTGAGAGAACACTCGAGGCTTTGACCTACAGACAAGAGTTTTTTGTCCCGAATGTTAAGATGGAGAATCTGGCGTCTACCCAACAAAACACTCCACAGTTCAAACGCGCTAAATGTCACGTCCTGGGTAGATTGGAGTTATATAATTTTTTTTTCCGTGTGTGGGAGGTAAAAAGAAAATTGGAGCCTTAGTTAGCTAGTTCTTTCTTTATATACAAGGAAAGATTTTAACATTCAACAATTCAAAAGTGCTTGTGGCTTGATACAGAAATTGAACAATGCCCAGATTGTTATTTGAAGTGGTCCTCATCATGATATAGGCGCCGTCACACTTACCAAGTTATAGATGGAGGTCATGTCTGTGTAAATATAGATTCAGATTTTGACCTCTACGACACCATATACTATATCCTGTAACTATATGATATAGTTACAGGAATGGTAGCTTGTGGTCAGTGTTTACATTGGTGACTTATCCATCTATTAAATATATTATATGTATTTATATATGTATATAGGGTTTATTTCATTACTTTTGGTCAAATTCATACAAATCATCCACGCACGGAATGACAGGTCAAATTCGTGTTATTGCGTGCTTTGTGTGCATGTATGAAGGCACTCTGTCCTTCAACAGATTCCGTGGTGTAGCGGTTATCACATCTGCCTAACACGCAGAAGGTCCCCGGTTCGATCCCGGGCGGAATCATTTTGTATTTTTCCTTTCCGAAATTGATAGTTTGATACGTTTTACATGGAAAAGAGCTTCGTTTTATTGAGTCTCGCCATCAGACAATGTCTTAAACATGCACGCATACATGTAGGCACGTCCACCCTTTTATAATACCAAATCAATGAAAACGGCCACCGCAACATATGAATTCAAAGTTAGCATAATTGAACCAAAAATTGATAAATGGACCATAAATAAAAATTTTGATCAAGGAATTTGCTATGTTTATAACTACAAAAACATTTCGTTGATAACGTTTTAGCTTTGACTTCTATCCAGCAACAACAACTAATAAGAACAAAGAAACCTTTCAAACAGCTATCTTAGAAGTAAACCGGGGGTTTGAATATGATAACACCGTGTATAAAAAGTCTCCACAGCCCTGTATAACCTTCATTTGACCTCTAACACGCGCGTGACCTCATGAAGTGGAGACAAATATTGTAACAGAACAAAGTTTGCCAAGCAAATCCTCCAAACTCAGAGGACTGGGGTAATGGTAACAAATGGGGAAAAGAGGAATGTTTGGCCGCAGGCACGTCGGCCCCACTTGAACCATTGTGTCTGATCAATTAATTAATCATGGCAAAACATGAGATACAATGATAGGCGCTGATGGGGGAGGGGGCAGCGATTAGAAAAATATCCAAACCATTTTTATTCATGAAAACTATGAAAGTTTGCTACAAAATGGAAGCAGCTGGTAAACATTTCACACTGCAGTGAAATAGAATGATACTGTTCCCTTAAAGTACAACATAATCATCAGTCTGTAAAAAAAAAAATACATTTTTTGGGTCGTCCATCTATGATCCTACTAAACTCTCTGTGGACAGCCAGTAGAAAGCTTTCGCCGCTACGAACGCGTACATATGCATGTATGTCCAGTTGCCAGTCAGTTCGCAAGCCCGTACGCCTCCGGATACGTCATGAAAAGGGCATGCTCTTTCAGCGGGAGGAGGAAGTGTTTCTGCTCCAATAATCCGGCCCTTTTACCCGATCCCTCTGCTCTACATGTCCCGTGACGTCCTGAAATAGAGCGGACGCAGCGAGCTACACGTCAGGAAAAAACTGAGGAGGGGCAGTTGTTTTTGTGAAAGAGATGAGAATGTGTTTCACAGTTATGTTGAGGCTAGAGGGTGGTATCAAAGTAGATTGTGATGATGGTTGTTCGCTGTGTCACTGTCAAAAATCTGGCGTCATGACTAAAGTCAGATTTTGTACATACATAGTGTTGACATTGCAAACGATAGAGGAATATGTACGTATGTAAACGCTAATTTTTTTATCATTTTCACCTGGACACCTAACTTTGAAAGGTGTCGATTTCATTTCTCTTTTTATAGGCTACGTATTTGATTTCAACGCAAGGAAAGGACCGAAGGAAGTCAACTCGGATATCATCGGTGTGCGTCGGTTACGCTCGGCCGACGTCGGCGTCCAATCATCTATTCAGAAGACATGTAGCGGAACTTGTTCCGATTGGATTCCAGGTCGTGCGAGCGACGCCCAGGCCAGCTGCCTCTGCACTTCCAAAAAATTATGCAATTTTTCATGTCCCTGCGTCCTACGGTCAATCTTTGTATGGCAAGCTTGCAAAGGGGTTTAGACATGTAATGTTCTTAGAGGTATCCATAGGTAAATGCTGTGACGTCTACATAATATACATTATAATATAGGAGTATTTTTTTACACCAGAATGTTTTCAGGTAGACATTTGCAAGCGCCACATGTGGGTCTGACATAACAAGCATGGAATGTCGGAATCAAAAACAAGTTGGAGTTTAACAGGTACCTGTCAGGTGAAAATGAACTTTGTCATCTTTAGCAAATTTCTGGAATAGTTTTGGAATGGCGTCGTTATCCACTCTAGAACACTAACTACATGAGTTGGATCTTGCAAGTCTTGCTGTTAAAATTACAAAATCACAGCGAGATACTAATAGCCACCATATCTGCTTGTTTAATTAACTTCGGGATTAACCGACGCTTTACGTCAGATTCACAAAGTTAATAAAGAAATGAAACTTTCTGAAATTAATAAAGATTGGAATAAAGGCAAACAGTGCACTATATTCACTTTGTATGTTTGACGTCCCTGCAAATGAGGTGTCACGCCGATAGAATGGTCAATGTACCTTTTTTTTAATTCCACCAGCTGCTCAAATGTCAGCACGATTTAACCGCCATGACAGGCCTCATTGTCAAACCAAGGGTGGATACAAGCCTCAAGTGTGTCTCTTTCAATTGCTGAGAACGAGCATTGTGGGCCAAAAGGGTAGAAAACTCGGGGCCTCAATGGCTGACAGTAGGACAAAAGGGATAAAATTAAGTGCAACATGTTGCAGACAATGGTCTATTTTGCTGGCCGTACATTTACACGTGACAGGGCCTGAATTGATGCATGGACTAGTTCAACAGGGGTACTGTTATCACGGACAAAGATGTTTGTACAAGTACGGATAGATCGTTTTGGAGGTGTGGTGACAGTGTAGGTGACCTGTTTGTCTCATGACTCTACCGTGCAGACGGCCCAACTCAAGAAGCCCAAAACTGTCCCGTATTTTGGTAAATATCTATCCTGTTTGTGACATGAGAGGACAGAAGGGCCTCTTTCAAACGCAGTAGAGGCTCTCTAAAGAACACACACGACATCGTGACCGCCATGTTCTTTTGATCGGTGTGCTTGACTCGGGCACTTCACCAAACTATGAACACAACCAAACGCGAAGTCTCAAACTGACAACCTTCATCAGAAAGTAGTGCTAACTGGTACTCATAATTAAAAGTGCCACGAAAATTGTACATTAGACCCCCCGTGAAGGACGTAGACGAATTCGATGGTAAACTTTTCATGTTTAGATAATTTGTCATCCATTCGTGCCGATGCTCTGCAGCCTTGTGCTGCAAAGTAATTGAGCAGTCGTAGCTCTCGACCCCTTGTGTTTTTTCTTCCTCCATTCTCGACCTCAAGATGAGTGTTCGGCCGAGAGTAGACCGAGGAAACCTTCTTGCGTTGCGCTATGATAGATTCATAATCAATTTATGCAAAAGCATAACTAGAAATGAGAAAATGTTGTGATAAATGTTATGATAAACAACTACCAAATGTCACAGTCGTGATTTCAACATTTTCGAGTGTTCCCTTTTTTAACAGGTGAATGACTACGTCGTGTTCAGTTGGGAGCCATTTACAAATATCTACGTATAAACAAACGTTAAGGCTTAGCCTACTGTAATGATAGTCACCAGCTCAGTTTCACGATTACGTAGAAGACTACATACAAAAATAGATCATCGTGAGAAGAACGTCCGACGATGTTTCGGCTGTTTAGGTACACAAGCCGCTCTGGTACACCCACACCAGTAATCTAAGTCCCATTAGAGGCAGGGCGATTATCAGATCACACGCTTGAGTAATCAGGCCCCTGGTTCGATTCCCACACACCACGGTGGGCCTGGAACCAGAGGAAGTGCGAGCCATGGCACACCTGGGAGCTTAACCTGTCCCTTTGTGTTTTTTGAAATATTTGTAACCGTATGCTCCTTAGATAGGATTATGTTTTGTTTAGCACAGTTGTAGGTATTTGCACGTTTGTTGTCTCTTCCTAAACACTCAGGTTCGATTACTTGTAAACACAACTTGAAGGAAAGCTAAATACTATGAAAAGTTTCCCTCCCCCAAACATGTTTTTCCAAGAAATGCTAAACACACCTTCGACCTTGATCCAATCTCTACGTACGAGTCAAAAGTAAATAGATGTTTTTCTGTTACACTCTCCTATTACGCATACTAATATTTCTCTTTTAATGTTCGAAAGATTACGATTTGGATATTTCATAATGCACGAGGAATGTGTTTTTCTTCAGCTTCTTACGGTCCACCTTCCCCACAAGCTACAATGTAGTGTTCACTAGAACGTGTTCAGGACAAGGAGTCAATGATACATCGCCGTTTAAGCTTGGTCTGTTTCCTTTGAAACAATCGCATTAAAGCTGATCTGGTCAGCCCCTCTGCGTTACGCCGTGATCCCTAAATCTGCAGTTCACACACCTTCAAAAGCCCCGCGCGGTACACAACAGTCACCCGAATTCCTCACCTACCCGGCTCTGGACCGCTGGAGACGGTATTAGGCCCTAAACACTCGCCCTAGTGTCACTACAGAAGGTATTACGGCCGAGATACTCACCCAAAACAGTACATTGAAGGCGAACAGCAAACACTTGACGCAGCGAATACAGTCTTCCACCGCCATCCTTCAGCAGTTCGTGCCGAGCGGATTAGTCCGTCCCTCCGCTTAGGTCCCAACCTCGAATCGCCAGGTAAAAACACACGATTGTCCGGTGAAACATTTTCGGTATCGCACCTGTACGTAGGCAGGGTCGGTGGGGGTTACACACCTGTAGAGCGGCTACACCGGCGCACCTGCCGCCATTCTTCCCACCTGTTGCTTCACCTGGATAGAGGACCACTTCTGTTCTACCTGCTGATTAAGTGAAAAGATGGCTGTCCGGTTCAGGAAGTCCGCCGCGGTCCAGGGAAAACGCTATCCACGCTGCCTGCCCAGTGTGTCAGTGCCCCGATCCGCTGTGTGCCCGCAGTATTTACCGAAAGCTTGCAGCACGGTTCCCTCGTTGGCCCCGGCCCCGTCCCGCCGTTTGTTCACCCTTCATCGTCTAGGTAATTATCTGACAAAGAACATTTATTCCCATTTGTCCCATTTGTCAGGTAAATGTTGCGTGGCACAAACTCTCCACTCGGTGATTGATGGGAACACGTGTCAACACCGCCCGGATTGTTGTGCTCACAGGCAGGTTGTTTGAAAACCGCTGGCAAACGCACCGAAATCAAAACATCGTTCATCTCATACTGATATTTCAGTCAGCAAAATGAAATAAAAACTTACATGCTCAGGTGAAATAATGTAAGGTCAAAAGAAATTGTATGAGCTTTATTCAAATCATTATAGTGTAAGATACCGTTTTTGAATACGTATACCTCTTTTGTTTGCTGTGTTGACAGAAAGGTTCGTTTGCTCCAGTTTGTATAGTGTGAAGGCCGATCACACAGAAAGGTGTTGTGATTACAAGAGAATGTCAAACTGCAGCAACGGAACTCACAAACATGGCAATACTATTTTCTTCAGCACATTTTGAAAACCTCTGAAGACATACTATAATGACAGACGAAGTGCGAAAACTACGTTTTTGCCTGGTTCGAACAATCAATTAAATGTGTTCTTATCAAATGCGAATTTTTATCGCCGATTTTACAGGCCTCGGTATCAGCTACATGTAAATCCCTTTGTTAGCGTTATGCTCCATCACTTGTTACCCCTGACGCTAAAAAATTTCTAAAAACTACCATTACTGCATTAGTACCAATTGGTAATTCACCACGATGGGGAGGGGGCGTGGGCAAGGTTGTTTCATTCTAAGGTTACCCTAGAAGGCAAGGCAAGCGGACAAGTTTTTGTCCTGTAATTCCGGCCCCGGTAAGTGTTTCACAATATAGCGTTAACGTTGTTGACCCGAGGATTTAAGAGACGTGTCCTTGACCATGAAAACTGCACAACAGTTTGCCACCCCGCTAAGAGAGTGTTTGTCGGGAAGGCACGCACGTCTTTGTAGGCCGGGGCTCTCCGTGTTGCAGTGAACTGGGAATGTTAAGACTAAAGTTATGGTTTGATCAGGTTCAGTTAAAACAACAGAGAGTGAGTAAGGAGGCAGTTTCCCCCGTGTGTGTTGTTTTTGCACATTATTGAGAGGGTGTGGAGGAAAGATCTGTTGCTGGCGACAATGTAACATAACACTGGTAACCTTTAGTTCGGAATTTAGAGAATAATTATAAGTTCAAAGTCAAACGTCTCCGTAGCTATATAGACCGTGACGTTGACTAAATATATTATTGTGAAAAATGACTTACAATCCAGAAACAAATTGAAATGTGAGGCTCAAAGTTCATTACATTGTTCATATAGCCAGTGTATTCTCAAAACACCATTGCCATATATTGATGACTGTCTCTAGAGGAATGGTGGCCAACTGCGCTGGCCGAATGTTCTTTATGAAGAGAAGGCACGCCCGAATGCTTTGTCGTTAATCTGGTCACTATATTTTTCATGTGTCATAATCCACGGTGCATAGTCACCGCATACCTTAAGCTTACTAGCTAGCTCATTTCATTTACTAGTATTCATCAGTACTCAAAATCATTTACTAGTATTCATTGTTTCCATATTCATATTTATGAAAGGGCTGTGATTCCTAGCTGAATTTTTTTTGTGTTGAATTATTCTGTGGTCACTTACGTTATTCTTTCGTGGTGGCCAGAGCATTTGTCCAAAGGTACAAATAGCCGAATGGGGAGGGGTGAGGGGGTACAACTATTCGGATGTAAACAACTACACAGTTTTCCCATTACTTCATCAGTCAGAAGTTTAGAATGACGTGCCTCGCCTCCGTAGCATTGTTTAGAACACAGACTCCCTACTGTTTGTGAATATAGGTCAGTTAGAGAAGCATCCCAACCACCGACTCTGAACAAACTCTTTAAGCACATTTTCCTCCGGGCGGAACCCGATCCTGAATTTACCCGACCGTTATTCACGCTGGACTGGCGGGAAGAAAACCGTAGATTCCCCCGCCTTTGTCGCCATGGCAACGGTTTGGAGAGGGATTACTGCTAATGAGATTAGCCCCGCTTACAGAGGTGTTAGGGAACGTTACTAAATAGAATAGCCTGATTAGTTTTGCAACTTGAGACGCCAGAACAAAGGCAAGGTGTGAGTTCTTCCCAAAGTTGCGATTTAATAAGTTTGTACATGTTTGGGTGTTATTAATATTGTTAGTGTGCTTTTAAATCTTAAGTCCCGGAACGGTCATTTATGTATTTAGCCTTATGGACTATGAATATGCAATAAAGGTAATCAACCTTTTTTTTCCGTTGAGCGTGTGGCTAATGTTATAAAAGCTGGTTATGAGAGTGAGCTTGACAGAACGGACAATTTTTAACGTCAATGTCAGTCACCGTTATCCTTTATAAATGGTCAGTAGATTCGTACAGTAACACTTTACTTTTTCAGGTCTCATCGAAATAATTATTTTGTTGGGCAATCCGGTTTCCCTCGAAGAGATGTGATGTTTCTTGCGAACCGATTCAATACATTTTGCCCGCCACGGATGCAAAATCTACTGTGATGCAGCGTCTCCTAGCGACTCATGAGTGTACTTCATATCGGCGTTTGTATGTACCGTATTCTTCTGATGTGGGATATCGACATCTTCGAGTCTATCCAAACCATTATCACGTTCACTCTATTATTTCATTTCTTTCCATGCCTCATAATTTTAGGTTGATCATCTCTTTCATGTTATGCATATTTCCTACAATGATATACTAGGGAATTCAGACAAAGTAAGGAGTATCCATTAATAACTTATTTTTCATATATGATGTATAAATTAGCCTAAAACGTGTGGAATACACAAGACTTGGAATCACAATAGTGTCACATGTTTCCCTAGATATACCAGAGGTAAATAGTGACTAGTTTAGAAACGTATTATGAGACATTAGAGCCTATTCTACATGCAATAATTACCGACACATCTAACTGAAAAAAATGGCAATAATAATTGCAGCAAAAACGTTGTTGTAGCAAATACAGTGTTACTCAAAAGCCTTAAAACAATGAAGATGAGTTATAAGTTAACGTTACAATATCAATATTTCTTTTAAGCTTACGATCGTTAACTTTTCGAATGACCACAATATACATTAGACCCAAAGTATGTACAATATAAATATTATGATTTGCCTAATATCGTTACATAGCTTTTGATACATAACTTTCGTCTTCCATGGGCTACAAGCTTAAGGGCACCCCCTTGCGTCTTTTAATATATTGCAGGGATTTACTTGTACAGTCACACGACCACGGCGGGGGGTTTGCTGTTGGAGTCGTTGTCGATGGGCTCAGAACCTCTTCTGCCTCTCAGGGCGCAGCAGAACATCAGGGAAAATACCATCCCCATCAACTGAAAAAGAAAGCATTAGGCCACACTGATTTAATTTTATGGATGACATCCTCTGGGGATAGCCTCCTTTGCAGGCGTTTTCCACGGGGGGAGGGGGGGGAGGTAGGGATGATTTTTTCCCGGCGCGGTCGGCGTTTTTTTTTGGGGGGGGGGTGCTTATTTGCAAGTTCTACGGTGTTCTGATCACAAGATAGCACGCGATAGAGATTTTGCCGGCAACCCTGTATTCCCTCCCAAAATTCTTTGTGACATTGTATGTTTCTTGTAAAAATTGTTTGCTTCTCGTTAGTTGCTCCCCACAGTGAGTAAACGTCGACGATGGCATAAAACACAATGTTAGCCGCAAACTCCATAGCTAGCAATATAAATCTAATACATGTACATATGTAATACAAAATGGCAGGGAAAATTATGAAAACTACATCGTATCCTATTACCTATTTGCAACTGTCACTCTACCTTTATCACAGCGCTACATGTGTACGTATATTTACGCAGCATTTCAGTCTCACCTGCAGTATGGCGACTCCCAGACCCACACACATGATGATGAGCAGCCTGGAGCTGAAAAACGACACCATCTTACTGCTGCAGCCCTGCGGAAAAAAAGCCACGGCGTGTCAGTAGAGTCGGAAACATAAACGACGACTTTGGTTAAAGTAACGTTCATCGGAGGTCGTCGTACGATTTTGATGTAGTAGGATTTGCAAGTAGGCTAACATAGCGGATCTTGGTGAGCGAACTAAAGCTAACAAAGCCGGCTGGACTCCAGGCTAGGTTATGAAAGAGCCAACCGTCGACAACAAGGATCTAAGACAGCCTTTTCGGTAACAGGATAGCTGAATGTTTTACGACACATGCACGACTATCCCAAGAATGCCCTCAGTTTGTGATCGTAGGACGATCGCGCGACGTATGTGGCCGGGCTTTAAAGTTAAGCGGTCACGTTGAATCCCCATACCTGTCTGAACATGCCGATCTTCTTGGTGAGCCCGAAGCGGCCACACCTCCTCTCCTGCCGCACACAGCAGGAGTCCGGCACGTCCCGCGGGTGGTACGAACCCCAGAACGACAGGTTCCAGTCAGTCATGTCCTCACCGCCACAACATCTCAGCTGAAACACAATAAAGTATTTTACGAGTTATTATAGTACTAGCATAATTAGAGAGTCTTCACTGTTATTTACAAAGTAGATTAGTCTCTTAGAATTGTTAGATATTTGCAATAGTTTAACCTTAATATATACATATATATATGTGTGTGTGTGTGTGTGTGTGTGTACAAGTTGCCATACATTATTGTACCGGCTACAATTGTCGTGCAATAAAGTTATTCTTCTTCTGAAGAAGAATTGGGCATGAGAAAATGTGTCAAATAATATTTTATTTCTAAAACTGACAAAATACGTAAGTGGGTGTATCTATCTATATACAGATGCGCTGCAGGTCTAAATATGAAGTATGTATCTTTTGTCGTTTCAAACATTTACATACAGATATCTGGAGCTGGTCCCAGAGCTTGGTGGTGGTCTCGTACGAGTCCTGGTTATATCTCGTCTGGACAATCAACTGAAACTCCTCACGGACGTAGTCCTCCAGCTGAAAATAAAAGTTTGAAATATTGAAATATCCCTAGGGGATATGTATTGAATCTTAGATTATTTGGGGGGAAAGAGGAAGAAATATCACGGTGACTGCAGCTTGGACAGGTTCTCATCCACTGACCTTTGACCTGTGGAGGTACGCCCATGCGCCACCTCCGACCTCTGCTGAGAATATCAGCACCAGGAACGCGAAAAACTGCGAGGAAGAAAATTACAATAATTTGTCATATCTTGATACACAATTCTAGGAAACTTATACATGAGTCCACTGTAATTTTGTCCACTGTACTTAGGATAGGGTCTGGGTTAGTTGTTCATGTGGCTTCACAACTGGGATGTAAGATCATGTAACACAAAGTTTGCTTCGAACAACCGGCACTGTAGCATCAAAGTAACTTAGCATCGCAGTGGCCTACAAATGAACAAATGAATGTTCAATTTCTCTAGTAGCTCGTGTATATCTCAGAACAACAACTCACGGAAGCCAGGAGCCAGGGAGACTCCATGATGGCGCCGCAGCAGCCCAGGAAGCCGACCAGCATGACGAGGGCTCCCGCCGCGATCAGCACGTACGTCCCGATGTAGAACGTCTCCAGGTCCTCACCCACTCGGACGTACTGCATCGTCTGGACATCGATACGGAGCCAGATCGCAACGCCAAGGATGGCGCACCCGGACAGCTGAAAAAAAATAGATTTCAGATCTGTGGTCTGAGGCTTGCGATACAAAATTGGGTTGCGTCTAGGGTCGGTAAACGAAAATCAATCTTTATCTTGCTGCGGTAGCCATTTGGCACAAAGCATTTGGCAGCATGGAGAAGGTTAAGAAGCTACGTGCTAGATCAAGCTACGTGTTGATCTATTCCCAAGTGCTTGAAGCAGTTAAACTATTTGGTGACAGATGCCCTCGGAAACTGTTAGACATCATTCACTGTACTATAAGCTCAAGTATACTAGCCCTGAAAACGTCTAAGACGGAGCCGCTGTCATGGCTATATGCCCTCATCTGCTGATGCCCTCCCTCTTCATGTCAACTTGCCACGACAGTGTACATGTATTTAGTATTTCCCTAGTTTCTCCAACACAAGGTAAGCTGTGTGAATATGGGTTTTATTCCATTCTCAGACGAGCCACGGTTGTAAACATCATCACGGCGCCAGATGGCCATGATCCCGGAACACCAATAACTTTCAATAAACTAAGCCCGCGTTGACTTTTACGACATTGCAGCAGCAAGACTGATGACCTGGGAGGTGACGGGGATACTTTACTACTTTGGTGATTTGTGTGGTCTGAATACTGATTCGGGCGACTTATTTTTTTGTATTTTTTTCACTTAAACTTTCTTATCATTGTACAGAAAGTATAGTAAATACGAAATAATACATAAAAAACAAATATGAGTTTTTGTAGCGATAAATGAATTACAGAGAGGATTGTCGTTTAAAATATTGCCATTGTTCATTGTTCACTGTTTCTCTAGTCTTATCTGTTTCTAAAAGCGTAAAGTTTGGTTTAATATTTTTGGTAAAGCATAGATATATACAGCACTAAGAAATGAGATACAGAAAAAAATTTCAACATCGATCAATAGTCGACTTGCATCATCACATCCTGTGGAGTAATGAGTACACTGGCCAATTCATTTCATCACTGCAATGACGTAGTATAGATTATTTATATGTAGGTGCTTCAAACGAATGGTGTTACCTTCAATTCAAGTTGACACATTCATTTTCAACGTTGCCCATTTCAACATTTAGCAGAAAATGGGCAACATTTAGCAGCCTAACAAATCAGATCTTGAAACAATAAAGCCTAAATGTTAATATCATAAACATGGTGACTGTAAAATCATTCTATAATCAAGCTGACCTCATTTTATTTTCAAGCAAGACTGGAAATAAAAACATGACTGAAACAATCTGACTGCTCGGTGGCTGATTGAAACTCCTCTCTCGTGTCCAATAGAACGGCAATGGCCCGTCAAACCTGATTGTGTATAGATACACAGAGGTTGACCCGTGTGTCAGGGAAACATTCAATAAACGACACGGGTCAGGAACAGCCATTACCGCTTTGAATGGAAATATATACGTCATTATTCAGGGCAGCCCCTGTATGTATAAGCCAGGATTTTTGGCGCCAGGAGGGGATAAACATAAATCTTGTATTAACGTTTGGTTTATTTACTTTAAGACCACGACTGCCCACCAAAGGCGTTTATCAGTGCCGTAGATGAATATTTGTTTGGCTTCTGAGGAATAGTGTTAACTTGATGACGCACGTACTGCCTATATATGATGATAACGATAATGAGAAGGTGTCTACAATTTTAATTTAGAAGGAAAGTCGTTGAAGTGGTTCATCTGTCACGTGTAATTCACAGTTAGTAGGATAGGCCTCAAACATTCTGTGTATAATTTTCACCGAATTGTACATTTCATGTCTACTGATTTTTGATGTCTAATGTTTATTGTTTGACTTGGTTTCGTATTGTTTTGTATTATTATTTCAGGTTTGGGAGGACAACTTGTAAAGGCGTTGACACACCTGTTTTGTCCTCCCTTCCACTTGTTTTTGCATGTGGTAAATTCAAATAAAGAAAGAAAGAAAGTGACAATTTGAAAAGGTAGAACTGACATACCTCCAGTAGGGAAAGTGCAGTCAAAAATTCAGCCCACATTCTGCTGTTTGATGGATTTACATTATAGAATTTGGACGAGACCAGTGGAACGGCGCCGGCCCTACATGAAATCTACACTAATCCCACTCGATATAGCGATATAGCTGTAGCTTTTCAGATAATGAAAAGAAATTGCAAAGAAGCAGTGATATAGATTTATATAGTTTTGCTATAATTGATACTTGTCATCGATTACATCTACGTGACCATTTTTAGCGTGTACAGGCCGTGTAGAACGTACCCATATCATAAGGTAAAACCATAAAGCACCGTGCAAAATGAAAACGAACCAATTTTGATAATACCGCAAGTTGGTAATATTAGATTTCCCAGTGGCTTCATGCGTTTATGGGGAAGCCACAAGAGATTGTGCAAGATTAAGAATAACACAACGTAGTAAAGAAAGTCAGCTTTGAATCGTTATTTGAAAGCCGCCACAAGCATCAAGACACGGTACTAACTCAAGAACAGCTACAGATTCAGACGAGGCAAAAATATTCTTCTTCTGTCATTTGTAACAAATTTGCAAGTGTGGAAACGGTTACGCAAGAAAATTACTCCCTCCCAGAAGAACAGATAGAAAGTTAGTGGTTTGAATGAGATTATATCAGGCGCGTATAACCACGTAATGATAGATAGAGATCCCTCAATAAGTGTTTACCCTCCGTTTTCTGCCAACTTTGCTGTTTTTGGTACAAACACGGCCCCAGCTGGCGTGCTCTAATCAACTTCTATAAAGCCCCAGAGATCCCCGGGCCTGATTTAATCATACGGCCCGTCTGATCTTGTTATATTGCAGGACGGGGAAATGTAGATTGTTTCTCATTCATCAGGGAAGCCCTGCGGGGGTGGTTCGTACATGGTATCGCTATTTGGGAAATCCGGGGATGAACCACAAACGGTTCAGGAATGGCGACAAGGCTAACTATATCTGCAACTTTGCCGAAAAGGTCCTATCTCTGCTGACTATGTAAGGGGCAGTGAAGCATAAAATGGATAAGCAAGGGCACCCACATATGTACGTACAAGAGGCACTAGTGCTAAGACCTCTGATAAATGGACATGGTTAAGATGATAATGTAGGCAATGGTGCTTCTAATTTTCATAACGAAATCAAATAATGCAATTGCAATGTGACCACTGTCATGCGTTACAAACAATACACTGCCATGAGACGTATGTTGCATTTATAACTTTTATCAGAAATATGATTCAATAGCAGCTAAAATGTAGGTTCCGCAGTTTGACTTGTCGTCACCTACAGGCCACAAGACATCAAAATACCTCAAAATAAAGTTACAATTTAAACGGCAAGAAATTTTCATACATTCGAAACATCTGAAAATGAAATATGAAAAGGCGGCAAAGATAATCATGTTGGTCTGGAGCTTTATCTGGCATGAATGGGTGACAGATAGCCTGTCCTCTGAATTCCTATCCTCTTTCAACGAGATTACATATTCCCATGCAGCAGTAATAAGACCATTGCCTGAAACGAAGGGCAATTTATAGACACCACTGGTCTCTCACACGGCTCTAACCACTTGATTTGTGTTCCAATATATTTTGAAATAGAATCATCAACGATACATTTTATCTGATACAAGCAATAAAGGGGAAAACTCACCCAAAACATAAAATTGAAGGCGAAGAGAAGGTACTTCAGGCATGTTGCAGATCCTTCTAACACCATTTTCTCTCCGCGTCGCTGCTCACAAACTCTCGGGAAAAGTCGTCCTTCCGTCACGAGTCGGTAAACATCGGTAATCTCCGGTCAGCTCCATCCCCTGGTGGCGACCATCCTGTATAAGATGATGTCAGTTGGAATAATCCGAGCTAACAAGACTCAGCTTTGCTCCCGTTTCCAACAAGGTGCCGCAAACCGGCCGCACCCCATTGACGTCAAACGTAACGAGGTTTGACACGCTCCATTTTAGTCCATTTCCCTACGCCCGATTTAATCATTTAAAGGCAAATTGAAATGTGCCGTGCCAAACCAGCCATTTCAAACTTCCGACTGCATTAGACTGGCGTCTAATGGTGGGCGGTGCGCTGGGAATGGTTGTGTCTCATTTCATCGTGGTGATGAAAATTGTCCACGCGTGACACGAATGTACAATTTTCACGAGAATGTGCCGAGCAGTACTTCAACGAGGCTCAACGTCAATTCTATCGATGACTGGATAGTTTTATCCAAGCTGTAGCCATAGAGCAAGTGAGCTATCCTTATCTCGCTGCTGAACACGAAATACAGTTGCTTCTTGAGATATCAAACAAGGCCAAAAGGTACAAACTTTACTCTCCAAGCGGAGGATTAGGCTTCGACTTATTTTTGACATGTTTTAGGCGTTTTTATCGGGTTTTCTTTTTGGTACCAGTATCTTTTTTTTTACGCCAGCCAAACTAGCTCGGGTGGCGTATTAGATACTGCCTGGCCAACTTAGTACTGTATTGCAGCCACTAAAAGAACTGCTTGGAGATTATCAAAACTTTTAAAATGAGCCTGGCCAAATGCATAGCATTATTCTCAATTAGAATGAACTACTAAAGATTTCCATTACACAAAAAACAGTGGGTTGGGTCAGCAGCAGAATGTTCAGTACCATGGACGACGCCGATATAATTTCATTTGAAAGCCCTGCCTTATCACATACAAGATATGGCCGTTGGGGGTGTTTATCATGGATATAATGGATTACAGCAGGAATGAGATCCAATGAATTACGTTTGACCTTTCATTTTGTAACCTTATGTATCGAGATACAGAAGGCATAGCCCGGCATAGTAAGTATGGGAAGATAAACGTACCGTAGCAGCTTCGTAAACCAAGTATTAAGTATAGGGGGGAAAGAAACAAGCACAAACTCGATTTAGGGCGAACAGTCACGTCTAGAAACTTGAATATATTTCTGTATCATATCACCATTTGTGCTCGGAGAACCTATGATATTCCGTTGTACGTACCTCCATCAATTTGTGTCGTCTTCTTAGTAGTCTCTCGTATTCGAAACAGACCACATGTTACCACAGGGTTTACTTGGAAAATCTACCGAATAGTACTAGTCGCGCGCATGCTTTTATTTGTATTATTTTAGACAATGACATGTAGAGATAACAGGTTTTGTAGCATTACGTACCGTTATATTCAATCTACGCAGGTACGCTAAATACAGTACTGGAGCGTTGCAAAGTTTCAAACCGACATCGTTCCCCCTCCCACATCCCACATCCATGTTTTCCTCTGACCCGGCATATCCGGACACAAACAGAGGACTTAGTCAGGCGGATTACTCGCGGCATCCGTCACATAACCACGACATACCAACCTATCCATCACATACCGCGGGTATTGAACAGGGACCCTGCGCGGCCACGGGCCCATCATCGTTATGGCGCTTTCCATTAGCGCTGATTCCGGGAATCAATTCCCGGGGAGGGTTGTGTGCGGGACACGTAAATAGGCGAGTGGTTCTACCGTAATGCTGTCGGAGTTGCCGTAATTGTCGATGATATTCTACATTCAATTCCTTAGGAGTTACATAACCTATACTCGTTTTACAAATTTGTTAAGAGAACTAAGAGAACTTAGCATAATATCGTAGCGGGTGTCGTTTTTTTTGTGATTGAAGTTTCTTTATTCGTTAGCATTTATTTAGCTTTTGAGGTCGATATTATTTGAACAGAAGTGACAGATGATAATGTTTTTGTCATTTTTTCTCATTATGTAAAATAAAGGTAAAGGTATCAATGTCATTATTTTTCATTACACGCGATGGGAATGAAGACATGGTTCATTCCCAAAGAATCCAATCGACATGATTGATTATTAGAACTCCCAAAGTCTTTGTGTCGCTGTTTTATTGGTTATAATCTTACTTTTGAACTCTTCAGATCACCTGTAGTATACAGATGATGGAATTATCTTTGTCAGTCCTTTGTACCTAGTGCTAACAGTCTTTGTTAGCGACACCATGGTCGTCACATCTGACCAAAAACACCGTTCATGATCGATTAAAGTTACCCCGGGTGCAGCCTTCTGTGACCCTTTCCACCTTGTTCCTGATAGGTTCGAGCATGTTTTACCTGTCCAATACTTCGTTATAGTAGATATACATTCCCAAACGGTTAAACTGTCACGTCTGTCTGTGGCCGATCGACAGAAGGCAGAGGTTGGTGCAGATTTATGTTTCTCAACGTGTCCTGTGTTTCTGGACCGCGTAGTGGGAATTGCTGTAATTATCTTGGACCGATAATACCGTTGTTAGCATTCGGGTACACTGTTGAAAACTATCTTAGGCATAAATGATGTCTCTACTGAGACCATACACTGAACACCTAGCACTTCGATTCTTGTTGAATTAGACAAGATACGTAACTGCAAGGCCAGCTTAGAATATGAGCTATGCCAACTTGAAAAAAAAACAGAAAGTGCTCATTACATTGCATGTTATCCTTTCTGTATCATTTTGCATGGTTCCCACATACCTTTTATACAGCTTCTTTCAAGATTGTCTTCAGCTGTACCAGTTTAGGCCATCAATCCAGGATTCCAAATGGTCGTCCTATCTGGGATGGCAGCGTGTGGTTCTGCAGCACCCTAATACCTGTGGCAGTCACAGGGCGCGCTCAGTCTAACCATAGCCTCTCCACGCGACACACCCAACTTGTGGCCCCTGCCCTTCAGACAGGCCCTCGCCGCTGCAACCGTCTGTGTCGGATTACGAATTCAAATCTTCCCAGCGCCCGGGCCTTGCCCGCTCCGATTCAATCACCCTAACTGCCCAGGCGTTAAAATTGGATACTACTGTCCTTGCAGTACTGACTCCACACCCGGGAGGTGTTATGAATCTAATATTTTCTCTAGCTAGGTAATACCATAGTATGCTCTGAGACTGATTCAGCTAGACGCGTGTTCATGAATGTATATCTCTGTATCAATTCATACGTATTGCGTGCAACGGATAGATTGTGATCTTAACATGAGGGGAATGACTATATTGGGAAAGCCTGAGAAAAATAGAGAATAATCTCCACGACAGTGCCAGTGAGCAACCAGTAAAAATCAGTAGTTAAGCAAGCTTTAACCTCAAGTGGCTTTAGATCCCTTTTTTGCGGTGACCTATCGGATTTTTAAACAAAAACATAAAGAAAAAAGAGAGATGAGATGACCGTGTATCAATAGCAGACGTACATGTATATGAGAAGAGTACCCGTTCAAAACAAGAGAGGATGCTGGTTTAGCTGCACACAACAAAAAAGCAACAACAATATATGTAACAAGTGGAATGCTTTGTGTGATCATTTTTTAAGTAAAAGAAACAAAAATTGAAAGGAAACCAATTTACGCAGTTTGATGGTGAGAAAATATATTCATATTGCAACTTTTGTATGTATCATATGGAGTGCTCTGTAGATATATGCGGGTGGCACTGCGCATGCCTCTTCCATCTGCGTCATAGTTCATTTCATAACGTTAGCCTCCATGAATGTTCATTTTTTTCAATTGTAGGTCTCCAGACTAATGTACACGTGTACGATGTGCGTTTGTAGCGTGACGAATTGCGGCTAGCAGTAAACAAGGCCCTTGCAGAAATTAGTCCTTTCCAGAACCAGTTTGCCATTTTGCTGTTCAGTCTCCTTTGCTCGTGTCTGAGATCGATCAATTAACAGTTACCATTCCACGAATAGTATTCTTCTACATCCAGCCAGCGCCACACGAGCCGCTTATTAGCATTATTAGTGAAATACAAACATCGCTGTCTGTCGCTATAACTGGCTTCTCCCTGCAGAACTTGAGTGGACCATTAGAAGTGTTTCATCAAGCGATTTCATCAGGCTAGGGAGGCGCTGTGCCAGGCACTTCGGCAGTGATAGCTTACCTGGGGTAAAGCAGAGAACAGAAAGTACGTATCAACCATTTTCTTCTCAGCTTTTATAGAATCACTTTCCATCGGTCCACTTGCATCAACATGAAATTGTTTATGGGCCTTCTGCTTCTCTGTATAGCGCCTTTCGCTGTTTTCGGCGACACCTGTGTCGATTTAAACCATTGTATCTGTCAAAGAGAGAACACTTTCCTCCACGTTAAGTGTGGTGAAACGGCAACACATATCTATACAACTATCCCACACCCATTGCCATCGGAAACAAGTAGACTTTTCCTATTCTTACAAGAAATCAAGTCGATAAAGCAAGACGACTTTCCCTCGCTACTTTATCTGGAAGAAATCACGATAAAACGATGTCAAGTGAATAAACTCATTCCGATGTGCTTTCAACATGTCAATGGTATTTTAAACCTAGACCTTCCTCACAACAGCATTCAGCACCTTCAAGAAAAGACTTTCTGGGGTTTAAGAAAACTGAAACATTTGAACCTGCAAAACAACATCATTGATCATATTCACGCGGAAGCCTTTGTTGGTCTTCAAGATCTGCTTTATCTGAATTTAAATAGAAATCGTCTCAAACGCCTACCGCTAGCGCTGGGTTTGCTTTCAACTTTAAAATTGGTTTCATTAGATGCAAATGCTATACAACTTTTTCCAGTCGATCTGTGGAAAATCAAGCACATTTCAGCTATTACCATTCTGGCTCAGCAACTTCCTGTTTCCTGTGACTGCAAACTGTGGGGATTCCGACGATGGCTCGTAGAAAGATCCACATCGAAAGCGTGGGATATCAATTGCGCTAGATTCAGTAAACTGAGAGATGCCCCCATTGAAGATCTTCGATGTCAGGCACCAGCAGTAATCAAAGTAATCCCAGGGAACCAGACCGTGAGAGTGGGCGATGATATATCCTTCACCTGCCAAACGGACTGTTTGGAGGGACTCAATTTTACCTGGCTGCAGACAAACCGTACCATTTCGTCGGTTGAAACCTGGACACTAGAGGACCTGTTCCGTGAAGACACACAGGGATTCCTCTCAAACTACAACAGAAGCTGCGTCTCTGTTTTACGCCTCAGACGAGTTTCGGTGCTGGATGCAGGCAGCTACACGTGTGAAGTCACAGCGCCACACATGCCCAGTGGAAAACACACCGCCTTTTTGACCGTGACTTCAAACACACAGCAAAAAGACAACATAATAACCACCTCGGTTCGCCCTAGTAGCGACGGCTTGGGGGAAGTTGACTACGTTTATCTGTTACCATCTCATGACAAAAATGACGTCCAACCCGTTACCCTCCACATTAATCTTACAATCGTATGCAGTCATGTAGTAACCGTTATCGCCATTGCCTCTGTGTTGTTTCTTTGTTTGCGAATGCGCAACAGGTGGCTGCAAAACTTTGCTCAAGTGTCTGACGTTAACGGCGTTCCCACAGCCATCCTACAATCCGGAGTCCGGACATCAGCTTTAGTTTCAAACAAAGGCTTGAATTCTCCCCAGGTTTTCAAACATAACGAGAGCACGCACTATGAGAATAACGACGAATTCAGTGATAAAAATGTTGCAAACGGATACGAGACGATTCCAGACTATCACAATGCACAAGCAGAAGTGGATTTTGTCAAAAACCGCACTGGAAGCAGAGCAACGGATGACAACATTGAAAACCACCAGTATGAAACAATTCCCGACTACGTCAATGCTCACGTGGTGGGGGATGCCATGGAGGCACGCTGCGAATCTGAGATGAATGTACACGGCACTGGACAAAACCAAAACGAATGTTACAATCTTTCAACTACATGTATAATGGCAAAAGAAGCGGTGGCCTACATAGGCTCCAAGGAAAACTAAGGTTATAAAATACGTCTGCATGCGAAGTCATTGTAGCATTAAATTCCAAAGTCACCGAATTCTAGAGCAAAGTTCCACGAAATAGCGCTGGGAGCGAACAAAAGATTGAGGTAAAACTTCCGACAGTCCGGTGAGCCTATAGCTAGGTTACAATGGCGCATACTGAAAATATGCACCAGATCATTTTCATAAACAAGATGACTTCACATTCTTCCTTTTAAATGTGAATAATATTTTTCTGATAATTGGTGGAAATTGGTTCGTTTCTATGAGTAATTCTCGTGTGTGTGTGTGGCCTCGGTATAATCTCCAAGCAGATACTTAAGATAGCCTAGACATTATTCCATAGGCAAGACAGTATCCAGTAGGCAACCTAAGGCCACTGTCTTCACTACCGAAAGACCAGCCACCGTACCAAGGCCAGACAATCAATTTCTAACTGGGACAACCTGTGGGCTCGTGCCCAAACACGCGCACGCGGACTTATTTGGGGAGCCAAATATTGTTTCATTGGCAATTATAAAGGAACAGCTGCTTTTCGTTGAATAAGCAGTAACCTTATCGCACAAGACAACATCTGTAAATACGGTAAATGTGCAAAGCAATGTGCTAAGTCGATACAAAAAAAAGTAGATGTTGCAGGTGGTGGAAAATAGTTCGTTTCCATTAGTGGTTCTCGTGTTGCTGCGAGTGTGGCCTCGGTATTATCTCCAAGCAGATACTTTGGGTAGCCAAGACAGTCATATTGGCAAGGCATTATCCAATAGGAAAGATAGTATCCAAAGGCTACCCCAAGACCACTGTCTTTGCTACCGAAAGGCCAGCCACCGTACCAAGGCCAGACAATTTCTAACTAGGACAACCTGTGGGCTCGTGCCCGAACACGCGCACACTGGCTTATTTTTTAGGCCCAAATATTGTTTCATTTGGCCATTATAAATAGCTGCTTTTCGTTGAATAAGCAGTAACTTTATCGCACAAGGCAACATTTGTAAATACGGCATTTGATCTATCTAATGTAATTTGTCAGGTACGATTTCCCTGTTGCATATAACTCGAAGGTGCAAAGCAATGTGATAAGTCGATACAGAAAAAGTAGATGCTGCAGATGGTGAAAACTTGTTCGTTTCCATTAGCGGTTGTCATGCTGCTGTGTGTGTGGCCTCGGTATAATCTCCAAGCAGATACTTAAGATAGCCAATACAGTATCCCGTAGGCAAGACAGTATAAAAGGCTACCCAAGGCCACTGTCTTCCCTACCGAAAAACCAGACACCGTACAAAGTCCAGACAATCAATTTCTAACTTAACTGGGACAGCCTGTGGGCTCGTGCCCGAACACGCGCACGCGGACTTATTTGGGGGGCCAAATATTGTTCCATTGGCCATTATAAACAGCTGCTTTTCGTTGAATAAGCAGTAACTGTATCGCACAAGGCGACATTTGTAAATACGGTATTTTGATCTATCTAACGTAATGTGTCCGGTTCGATTTCTCTGTTGTATATATAACGTCATTTCAAAGGCAAAGAAGGTGCAAAGCAATGTGCTAAGTTAGTTACAGAGAGAGTAGATGTTGAATGGTGGCTTTGTATATGGTATGAACCATTTCACCAAATAAATTTTGTCAACGCACCTGTTTTAGAAATACATCAGTAAGTATTATTTAAAAAAAGAAGTCAATGTAGATTTAATGTGATTCGTTAAAGATTATCAAGTGTTGTTTTCAGATTTTTGCTCATTATATTATCTATCTCTAGCTACCATATACACAGACAGTGCAACTATATATTAAGCATTAATGACATTAGTCACAAACTAATGGAATAAATCAAAATGTTCCCAAAGTAAAGGCAGGCAAGAAATCAAACATTGGATATTGCACTTCCAATGTACATAGCTGTGTGACCTCACTTTTACCCTTTAACCTCTGACCTTACATTCTCTCAACCACTTCATGAGTTCATTTCATAACGTTATTAAACCTGCATGAATATTTATTTTCTCAATTGTCGTAGAATGTAGGTCTCCAGACTAATGTACACGTGTACAGTGTACATTTGTTACGTGATGGATTACGACAAGCTATAAATTAGTCCTTTCCAGAACCAGTTGCCCATTTTGCTGATCAGTCTCCAGTGCTCGTGTCTGAGATCGATTCTTTAGCAGTTACCATTCCACAGATAGTGTTGCCGCTGTTATTATATTTTCCTGTATCCAGCCAACATTACACGAGGCGCTTAGTCTGTGTGACAAAAATACCGCTGTCTACGGCTATAACGGGCCCCTTCCTGCAGAAGTTGACCAGGCCGCGCCGCTAGAAGTTTAAGCGCGATTTCATCAGGCTCGCGAGGCGCTGAGCAGACAGGAGAGCGGTTTGCCAGACCTTGATCAGAGGACAGGAAGTACGTACGAACCATTTTCTTCTCAGTTTTTATAGAATCACTTCCCACCTGTCCACTTGCGTGTCATTGTATCAACATGAAAATGTTCATAAGCGTACTGCTTCTCTGTATAGCGCCTTTCACTGTTTTCGGCGACACCTGTGTCGACTTAAACCATTGTATCTGTCAAAGAGTGGACACATCCCTCCACGTTAAGTGTGGTGGAACAGCAACACATATCTATACAACTATCCCACACCCATTGCCATCAGAAACAAGTAAACTTTTCCTATCCTTACAAGAAATCAAGTCGATAAAGCAAGACGACTTTCCCTCGCTACTTTATCTGGAAGAAATCATGATAAAACGATGTCAAGTGAAAGAACTCATTCCGATGTGCTTTCAACATGTCAATGGTATCTTAAACCTAGAACTTCCTCACAACAGCATTCAGCACCTTCAAGAAAAGACTTTCTGGGGTCTAAAAAAGCTGAAACATTTGAACCTGGGGAACAACATCATTGATCATATTCACGTGGAAGCTTTTGTTGGGCTTCAAGATCTGCTTTCTATGGATTTAAATAGAAATCGTCTCAAACGCCTACCGCTAGCGCTGGGTTTGCTTTCAACTTTAGAATTTGTCTCATTAGATGCAAATGCTATACAACTTTTTCCAGTCGATCTGTGGAAAATCAAGCACATTTCAGCCATTACAATTCAGCAAACTACAGTTATCTGTGACTGCAAACTGTGGGGATTCCGACAATGCCTCCAAGAAAGATCCACATCGAAAGTGTGGGATATCAGATGTTTTAACATCAGTAAACTGAACGATCCCCCCAGGCAACTGAAAGATATCCCCATTGAAGATCTTCGATGTCAGGCACCAGCAGTAATCAAAGTAATCCCAGGAAACCAGACCGTAAGAGTGGACGATGATGTGTCCTTCAGTTGCCAAGTGGACTGTCTGAAGGGACTCAATTTTACCTGGCGGCAGACCAACCGTACCATTTCGTCGGTTGAAACCTGGACACTAGAGGACTTGTTCCGTGAAGACACACAGGGATTCCTCTCAAACTACAACAGAAGCTGCGTCTCTGTTTTACGCCTCAGACGAGTTTCGGTGCTGGATGCAGGCAGCTACACGTGCGAAGTCACAGCGCCACACATGCCCAGTGGAAAACACACCGCCTTTTTGACCGTGACTTCAAATACTAGTACACAGCAAAAAGACAACATAATAACCACCTCGGTTCGCCCTAGTAGCGACGGCTTGGGGGAAGTTGACTACGTCTATCTGTTACCGTCTCCTGACAAAAATGACGGCCAACCAGTTACCCTGCACATTAATCTTACAATCGTATGCAGTCATGTAGTAACCGTTATCGCCATTGCCTCTGTGTGGTTTCTTTTTTTGCGAAAGCGCAACAGGTGGCTGCAAAACTTTGCTCAAGTGTCTGACTGTAACGGCGTTCCAGCAGCCATCCTACAATCCGGAGTCCAGACATCGGCTCTAGTTTTAAATAAAGGCTTGGGTTCTTCCCATGTTTTCGAACATAACGAGAGCAAGCACTATGAGAATAACGACGAATTCTGTGATACAAATGTTGCAGACGGCTACGAGACGATTCCAGACTATTACAATGCACAAGCAGAAGTGGATTTTGTCAAAAACCGTACTGGAAGCAGAGCAACGGAAGACAACATTGAAAACCACCAGTATGAAACAATTCCCGACTACGTCAATGCTCACGTGATGGGGGATGCCATGGAGGCACGCTGCGAATCAATGATAAATGTACGCGGCACTGGACAAAACCAAAACGAATGTTACAATCCTATAACTATAATGGCAGAAGAAATGGTAGCCAACACAAGATCCCCAAGAAACTAAGGTCATAAAAAATATCTGCATGTTGCTCTGTAGTCATTGCAGCAAAATTCTAAGGTTATCGAATTCTAGAGCCAAGTTCCACGGAATAGCATTGGAGGCCAACAATATGCCGAGGAAAAACGGAAGTCCAGGTTACAATGGCACATGTAACAAAATGCTACAATTTCATAAGGCATTTAGTTTATGAAAACAATGTCTTCAAATTCTCCTTCCTTATGATTATTAATGTGACATACATTCTTCGGAGAACTGGCGGAAACTGGTTCTTTTCCATCAGTGGTTCTCGTGTTGCTGCGCGTGTGACCTCGGGAAAATCCCCAAGCAGATCCTTCCGGTAGTCAATACAGTATTCAATCGGCAAGACAGTGTCCAATAGGCTACCCACGGCCAATAGGATACCGTCTTGGCTACCGAAAGGGCTGCTTGGAGATTAGCCTCAATACGAATGCCGTACAGACAATCAGTTTCCAACTGGGACAACGTGTGGGCTCATGCCTGCGTACGCGCACGCGCAGTTAATGTTTTGGGGGACGCGACTTTATTTTTTTGGGGGGGGGGGATGTTGTTTCCTCTGGCTATCATAGACAGCTGCTTTTCGTCGAGAAAGCAGTAACTTTATCGCACAAGTCATCATTTGTAAATACGGTACTTCGATCTATCTAAAGTAATTTGTGAGTGAAGAACTATATACCGTATTTGAGCGGAAAAAGTGTGTAAATTAATGTGCTAAGTTGGTTATAGTAAAAGTGGATGTTGAATGGTGGCTTTGTTTGTGGTATGAAATATTTCAGTTAGTACAATTATTAACTTTGTAAACACACCTGTTTTAAAAATACCTCAGCATCATTAAAAAAAGAAGTCAATAAAGATTTTATGTGAGTCATTCAAAATTTTTGTCAAATATTGTTTTCAGATTTGTTCATTATACCTTATAGTATATCTCTCTCTCTCTCTCTACCAGAGACATAGGTTGTGCAGATTTTAAGCATGTGTGATATTAGTTACAAACTAATGGAATAAATCAAAATATTCCCAAAGTAAAGGTAGACAAGATATCAAACATTGAATATTCTTTTATTGCACTCCCAATGTACATAGCTGTGTGACCTCACCTTTGCCCTTTTACCTCTAACCTTTTACCTCTGACCTTATGTTCTCTCAACCATTTCTAAGAATTAACATAACCTGATAAAACCCCACATGGATAAGAAAATACAGATACTGTATGAATTATCGTCACACTTTTTGGAGTTTTTGTAACACACTGAGGTTTGCTCGTGTCAAAAACGCATACAATGTACATGTAGATGCACCAAATTCTTACTGTGAAATCTATATCTTAAAAAATCAGTTAGTATCCCTTGAATTTTTTCTTACAAAAATGAAACCCAAACGGAAGCATTTTCTTGCTCTTGATAAGCTACTAGACTGTCCATATTCTGTGGTAGTTTCCAGAAAGAGTGTGGCAGAACTTTTCGTCTATTACGCACTGTGATTGGCCAGCTGATTGAAGACATTACTGTGATTGACAAAGTGTTGAATGCCTTGCTCATGCCGATTGGATTTGATTGACAGCTGAAGAACAGAAGATTAAGTGAACCCCGTGGGGAGGACCTCTAGCTTGTTACTGTGAGTTTGTATGATGGCATGTAATGTCATATTTTCTACGTAACAAACTTTTGCCAGTGAGTCAAAATATACTGTGGATTATACTACAGTAACTGAAGAAAATACTGGCCTTGGCAAAAAGCTAAAAACTTTAAGTTATTTTCAAACTTTATTTCTGCATGATTTTTCATTGTATGCCAGGTGGCTTTTCTGCATATAGGATACTGTAGTATCTGCATGGATGATCTAAACGTAACACAAAAACTTGATTTCAGTCAATAATATCTCCGTAAATACTTTAATAACGAAGATATGATTGATTTAATTCAAGTTTGAGGACTTTTTGTGTGTACTATCCTCTGGCATCTTTCTGTTTGTCCTTCTCTGCTTCTCTCTGTCTCTTCATGAGGATGTTACACTGCAGCGTTCGGAGTCGCTCCATGGCGGGGGCAAACTCACCCTGGAGGATGACTGTCAGCTCGTAGTACTTCAGCGCTCGGTCAATGTCACCCTGGGAAACACAGTCATCAAGTGAATCAGTCAGCAATACATAGAACAGAGGGAAGAAATGAATCAGTGAGGGAATAAAACCAAGCAACAATACATTTCAAAGTCATGCAGCCCTAGCCATAGAAGTTCTATCAGTACCAAGGACACTGTACAACATTGAGCCCCAAACGTCTCTGACAGCATAACCTTAGTGCTGGTAGTGCTTTCCCCTGTTTCCAAGTAAAAGAACACACTCATTGAATTGAGAAGAGTAGGGGTGACCCGGTGTGTTTGGCTAAATATGCGAGCCATGGCAAAGCCACTTAGCACTACTCATGGTTCGTCCTCAGTTTAAACCCGGGGATTCCGATACCTGGTATCGGCCCAGCACGGTCTAACCGGTAAAATAGAACATAGATTCAAAATATAGGTGATTTTTCAATGTTTTCTTCATGACACTGAAAAATATCGGGGGTTATGTGGAGACAAATACTTCAGACACCTCTCTGACAAAACACGACCTGAAGTGTTTCCTCAGTCGTGAGATATCAGCGATGTTTCAGGAGCACCACTGAAGGGAACTTTCCGTCAGTTCAAATCTCCCACTTTGGAGCAGCCTGCCAATGAGCGGGCTTCTTATATAGATTTCCCCGGGGTTTAAGGTCATTCTCAGTCTGAAGGTGGACCATTTTACCCTATATGAATCAGACATCTGGACACAGACTCACCATAGCAGCATAAATGTTGGCAAGTGTGAAGTGGTTGACGACGAGATGTGGGGCGATCTCGACTGCCATCTGGGCCACCACGCGTGCGTCCTGCCACAGGCCAGTCCGGTGGAAAATGTTCGCCATTCCGATCAACGCAACATCCTGAGGCACAACACAACCATGCTCAATATGGAGAGGATTCGTGTTATAGACTATCCTGACTGTCCATCACAATTAGCAGTTTAACCAATAATAGCATGGCAATTTGAAATTTAACCAATGAGAGAATGGCTGCATGTCCATCAAATAATCTCATTTTATTTTGCATTGCTACATATTGACAGAAGTGGGCATGGCTATAAGATTAGTCTATTGTATGGTACACCATGTGTATAACACAATATCGTAATTCTGTCAATTTGTTTCTAACCGTATCTCCCCTTGATTTGGTAAAACCATCTGTACAGCTTACCTTCATTCTGTGCTGGGAGAAGTGCAGTGCCTGACGCAGGCAATCAATTGCCCTTTCACCGTTCCCTTCCACCCGCCAGTACAATGCCGCCATGCTTAGTAGGATCCAGGACGTTTGATTCTAAAAATAGAAAATGAAGTACCTGTATCATGAGCAAGCAGTAAAGAAATAAAGCTACACAACACTTCAAACTCAACCTTTCATAAAAACTCTTGCAAAATGTTGAGTACATTACATTTAGAGCAGTAATATTCTTCTTTTTCTTTCCATTTACATGTGCTTCCCATAAACAGGGGGGCCTCAATGGTAGTATAAGCATCAGTGGAAAGCAGGAAGGTCTATAAACTGTATACTCTTTCTGTCCTACATGTACTGTACACATGTCTGTTACACACAGTGATACCGACCTTTGCCAAAGCTTTTGCTATGCGTGTTCCTACTTCTTCTGCCTGCTGCATGTCACCACCAACCGTCTGAGGGGCGAAGAGAAAAAAGGCATAAGGTTTGAAGAACAGCCTAGCTTTTAGTTCATACACTGTTTCAAACAAGAAACTTCAGTTTATTCATCTTTAACAACATATACACAAAGTAAGACATAACAAGTCCAACAACTAACTAATTGTTGCACTGTTTGACAAACTATGGTGTTGCCTTACCTGAAGAACCTCCTTCAGCCCCAGTTCTGGCCCATAGTTCAGAGAGGACCGGTTGGCCACACCGTCTAGGTGATCAAGGGTGTGCATACTGACTACATCTGCAGTACACACAGGCTCCACAAGGGGGGGTGACACTTTGGATTTGAAGTTGATGTGATCATGGATGCTGGAAAGAGAGGAATACGGTCCTTTAACAAAGGATGAAAAGATGCAACAGTACAACATTTTCTCGTCACAAAGCTTTTTTTTTTCAAATTTATCTGTGCTTTCACAAGGGTAGAAAAACATCTGGACCTAATTCAGAGATGTTGGAACAAATATTACTTTGAGTTTGTATATTCCATGTATGAGGCTACTCACTTGACGTCCTTAGCGGTAACTGACAGCCAGGTGCTGGTGAAGGTCTGCACGTTTATCTTCTTGATGCGATGGCAGTCATCGGGCGTCGGCCAGCCTGGAGACGCATGGGTCTTCACCATTGGAGCTGAGAAAAGACGAAGAGTCATTTCAACCAAAGGCTGTGGAAAGTATGTATGATACATGATTTTTTCTTCAACTTATCTACCATACTGTACATTACAATACTCTTGCCATGGTTTTATTTCACAGTTTAGGAAAAGGGAGGTTTTCGTGTTGTTTTAGATTCACGTTTGAAACAAATCTGTAGTACAGTAGTCATACAAGGGACGCATATTCACAACATCATTGACTTCAAAATGGAGAGGTCACCGCGAAAATAAAACCACCACAAAAGTTTCCAAACTTACAGCAATAAACATTCAAATGCTTTATCACACATAAATGCTAACTTGAGTGCTACACAACAAACAATTGTATAACCAGATGACCAGGAGTCAAGATTCAAAATATATTTATTGAACATTGCAGTGGGCCCACTGAATTACACTCAATTCACAACTAAGGCCACACCAATTCAATTTGTTGGTTCTCGGATTTTTTCAGAAAAAATATGAAGCGACAGGGCGAAAAAAAATAAAAATAAAATCAGGCCTGGGCATCCTATTATAGCCCCAAATGCTAGAATTGGTGCCATGAAGTCAACACAGAAGACTGGGTTAAAATTTGAATAATGAATTTTGAACTTTTAATGAAACCAGTGCATTGGTAGATGTAATAACTGTAACAACTAGGAGTAACAGGTCTTTCTTGAACGGTTGGAGGCAAAATATGAGCATTTTTGAGTTGATTCAGAACCAGAATTTTTTTTTTTTTGCAAATCAGAAAAAAATGAAGAGGCGAATCCGAGAACCAACAAATTAAATTGGTGTGGCCTAATGTTTTAAAAAAAATTCATGACAAACATGTGGCATTGCACATGATACGATTCATTAGCTCTTAATAGTCTTATAAAATATTGCACTCTGTTTACAATCTATTCCACCAATGTTTACAATCTAAATATCTTGAAACAATGACATATACAGACACACCAACAACACAACAGTCGTACCTGGGTTAGCAGCAGGGATTTTTGGCCCATTGACTGGTAAGGAGGGACTTGGTGCAGAATCCTGGAGTACAGCTGCATTCTTGTCATTACAGGACTCTCCTACCAGTAAGTTGTCTGGGTTGTTGTCAACAATGTTCTGCAACAAAACATGGAACAGTTAAAAAGACTGTAGGGAGAAGATGTTCACAACATAAAGCATACAAAGAGCTTATCAATCACAGAGAAACGATGTTAAGATGTGATGATTCAAGTGAAAGCTACCATGATCCTTCCCTGTACAACACCAGTTGCATTGGCCAATAGCAATGGTTAAGTGTCATAATATCAGGACTATCCTGCTACTTTGCTCCCGACCAATCCCCAACCAAGGTCAGAGCTGGGTTGGTTGGGTAACCATTGTATTTTACCATCAGTTGGGTTCTCTAATCGCATCCAAGTCAGCTGGCTCAGACGACTTTTAAAGACCAGTAGGCAACCTTGCCGGCTAACTCCCAACCATGGTCTGGAGAAGGTTGGGAGGCCATGGTCGTGTATGTGTGACAAGACCCTTGTAGCTAGCAATGAAAGCAGTACAAGTACCAGTTCCTCCTTCAGGGTGTCCAGGTCCACTGTCCCCTCAAAGTTCACCACCCCCATCTGTAGCAGATCCTGATCCAGATCTGAGGCCTTCACCTGTACTGTGATCTGTGGGATCAAGAGGGATCTGGTTATAACGGAGTTTGGCGTTACCAGGAATGTGCTCTGAACTACTTTTTTTCAGACGATTTACTAATGTATGTAATCTCAGACGGTTTTCTATTTGCAAAAAGGTATGAAGCCTTGAAGAACCATTGCGATGATGTTGCCCATTCTTTTTTCGGAACATACTCGTTACAACCTACAATCAGTTCTACTTCAGCAAGTGGTCACAAAGAGACATGGCTTACTCATGGCTTAAGACAGAGACAGATCAACAAACTAGACACAGACCAGTGCAATACCGGTAATCATAGTATGGTCAACATTCAAAGATACAGGGCTCAAGTCTCAATGATTTCCCTGTCCTTGGTGCTGAATGGTTCATTTTGAAAGATATGTATTACATACTTATCTTTTATACGTTTCCAAAATCATATCCAGTTGCTTGAGTAACTATTTTTGGCGTATCTTATCACCTGGATGTCTAACCTTCACCGACATATGTATTACATATCTTTTCTGCTTGATGTATTACATATCTGTGAAAATTAACCATTCAGCACCAAGGACAGGACCATTATTAAGACTTACAGGCCTAAAGTGAGTACAGAACTGAAGTTAAACAAAAACCAATGACGAAACATAAAGCAGAAAAAGAGTCTGTGAGTCTCACCCAGTGTGAGTTGGGGTCCCCCTGGTCCACCAGGGTTTCTGATTGGTCCAAGATGCGGAATCCGTGAACGTTCATCGTTTTCCCCTGTATAACACAAAAACAGCAATTCTTCACTATGCATGAAGGTCAACCTAAACCAGTACTTCCTTGAGCGGGGGGGGGAGGAGGGAGACATGCTTCAGTCTTGTTCTGCTGCACACCCAAAGGCACCATGGGAGGAGGTCAGAGGTCACTCAAGGACACACCATACCTGATAAGAATACAGATGGACATGCTACATGTACAAAGATATTTTGAGAAACAGTTTGTAGAAAGATTACACAATGCATTGTTTGCAATGCCATGCAGAACATTCAATTCCTTTTGATTCAGTTCATGTCACTTTTTCTCCAGTCTGGAAGAAATCAACGACATGCAAAGTCCTCTCAAGCACACTTTTCAACACATCTGTTGCACTACTCAAAACACAGTACAAAACTCGTGAACCAATTCTCAGTCACACCTCCTCACAGTTCATCCCTTCCTCCATACCCAACATGGCTTTCTGGGGGAGAAAAAAGTTTGGAAATAAATTTTCTCATTAACTTCAGAACTTATGCTTCTGGCTGCTTGAGATTAGCAGCAGAAAAATAATGCTTGTCTGCAAAATAAATTTGGAAGGCATTTTTTTACTGATTCTTCATGATCCAACCCTAGAATATCCTTCCCTACTTTGTTTTGTAGCATGAATGGTTTCCTCCACACAAATCAGGACAAACATGTACTGAAAGCTAAGAGCAAACTAATCAATGCCAACATCAATCTCCATTAATTCTGTGTGTCCTCACCAGTAATTTGATGGTTCCTTTTGGTCCTTCCGGTGTCAGATCCAGTTGGATGCTGGACTCGTCTGACTCCAGGTCCATCGGGGTGCCGTCCTCCACCAACTCTGCGTCCACCACAGCTTCTATCACCTCCTCCCCCTCCTCCCCAGTCTCACTTGTCAACTCTGTAGACTCCTCTAGTGGATCCTCTTCCTTAGCAGCTGTCTCCTCTTCTGTTCCCAGTTCCTCCTCCTCGTTTTTGCCCTCTTCCTCCGCACCATTGTCCTGCTCCTCCCCATTGCTGTCCTCCCCCTTCTCCTCTTCATCCTTCTCATCGTTGTGCTTGGTGTCGACACTGGCATTGTTTTCTTCCTGTGGTCAAAAGGAGAACAATTTAAGGGTACTGTTAGTGTGACTCCAAATAAAAAAGATATTGAACAAGTCCAGTAGTTTTCAAACGCTTCTACTCAACAGGAGTTTGCCTGCCATTTCTTTTTGGAGTGCTATATTATCTGTGATGCTGTACCAATTTGGAAATGTGGAATTGCTGGTACATGCAGAACCATACAAGTTACAAATCCAATTGTGTCTGTTCTACTTTATTATTACTTACAAATATGATATCGCCTTTTAATTATTGTACCGGATGATGTAGGTTTTATAGTGTAGCTCTCATTCGTAAAATGCATATTGTAAGTAGGGCAAAATTCGGGCTGACGAGGCCCTTTCCCAATAAAACTTGAAGTATGGAAAATACCTCCGCAGAATAACACTCAGAGCAAAACCTGTTTTTACTCGTGTTAAGCCTTGTTGAATACTTCTCCTGTGCCCTCCCCCTTTTTCTGTTCTCTCTTTTCTCCTCTCTTTCTTTTCTCCTCCCTTTTTCCTTTCCTATCACACTGTTTCCCTCACAACTGTTTTCTCTCCCCCGTACCTTTAGATATTTGGCGTGTCCAGGGACCTCCATACAGGCTGGTGCCGGTTCTGGCGGTTTACCGTTCCTGGGTTGGTTGCACTTCTGACAGGCAGGCTTCTGACAGCGCGGTTGTGGGCCGCCGGCCGGCACGATACAGAGGGCCTCGCCTGGCGCCAGGACCATGGGTGGCCGACACTGCTGCTTGCACTGCTGTGGGTTGTGCTGAACAACATGCTGGCAGGCTGGAAGGGAAAAAAGAGCCAGTGCATGAGCTCCCCCTGGCAGAATGCAAATGAAATGCAAGGCTGTAGATTATGGTGACATTGCTAAATTGTATTTTACTGTGGGATCTACTTAGTATATTAAAGTCTCTGAAACAGTGTCAGATGTTGCATTGTTTTTGCAGAATAGATGTGATGCTACAGTGCTTGTATGTTATTTCTTGATATATGAGTTTGATATAAATACTTTCCTTTCTCCCCTTCAAGTTTAAACTGCTTTAATTCCATTTTTCACCCCAAGTACTAAATCCCTTACACATCCTGTTCAGGGCAGGTGACTTCTCCTGTGGGCGGACGTTGTAGAACTTCTTGTAGCAGCGCAGGATCCGCAGCGTCTCGAAGGCTTCCGTGTAGGAGGGGTCGATGTCCAGGGCCGTCTCCAGCGACTCCATGGCCTGCTCCATCTGACCTTTGGCTGCCTTGGCCGTGCCCAGAGTAAAGTGGGTGATGGGCTGGAACAACAAGGTGGCAAGGTGGTCTTGTAGTTAGGGGTTGTTGACCTCTAAAGGTTCTGGGTCCATACCCATAGAAGGCCCAGTGTTGTGGCCTTGGAAAATGCACTTTACACCCATTTCCACACTCGACTCAGGTGAAAATGAGTACCTAGCTTCAGTTAGGGACATCCTATCAAATGGGATATAAGGCTATAGGTTCAAGAATCTGTGTTTGAGCACCTCGAGAACATTAAAAAACCCACCACACTCAAAGAAAACAAGGGGCCCTTCACACTCTGAGTGATTCAAACCAGGCAACATCAACCTTAATTAGGACTTTCTTCCAGACAAGGCAGCACATTTTCCCTAATCTACAACTTAAACTGTAACTAATAAAGCAGAGATTTTGCTATTTGATGACCAGTAGCCTGGCTACACCTAGCAGGTCTACCATTGGTAAGGCCCCTAGAGGGGAGGAGGCCCTGTCAGCCCCTAATAGTGGGAATCTGTGTAACACAGGCTAGATTACCAGATCCTTTCCAACATGAAACCAGTCTATAATGTTGACAACACAAAATAATCCTGAAATTTTACTTCCAAATCAAGAGTGACATTCACATTTGTTCACCTTTGACAAACCTTAATGAATTATTAGACTAGTCTTTCCTCATCTGAACAATTTGGGGATAACATAATGACGTTCTCACAATTGCATGTACAGTTAAAAATCTTTAATAATGTAACCTGTATCTTGTTATATTTTGTATGACCCTTACCTCTTCATGACCTCAATGAAAAGCAGCCAGCAGGCTAATTTGAGTATTTCATGAATAAACAAAGGCTCAAACAAACAAACAAACAATCTACAAGTCAGTGTCACCTCGGTGTCATTGAAGCGTAGGGCCTCGTGTAGCAGCGTGATGGCGTCGTCCACTTTGCCGATCTGGTGCAGCACGTTTGCCATGTTGACCAGCGGGACGTCGGTGTACTGTGACGGCACGAAATGCAGCGCTCGCCGTATACACTCGATGGCCTGGTAGGGGTTCCCCGCCACGCGCCAGTACAAACCAGCCAGGTTAAACAACGTCCAGAGGGGTTCCGCTTTCTGGAAAGTACGACATCAATGAAAATCAGTCCTGTTGGCAAGTTTCAGATAAACGTAACAGTATGAGGGAACTGGACAGGTGACCTTTTGTCGACTACAGTCAATTTTACCCCATGATACTTGCATTTGGGTAGCATATAGAACATTATGTAATACATTAAGTAGACATAAGACCTCCTTTTGTTATGAATGCCAAATGAAACCTATCACTGTATTATACCAATAAATCAATTGTATGGATGGCGAAGAATACCTATCAGGTGAAGAGACACCTGAGGTTTTTGTAGATTGTAGGGTCCAAAAACTGAAATTTGAGATCTTCTTTCAAGATTTATCAAGAGAGTGCTCTTAAAATTTGTTGACATCTCTGGAAAAAAGTCAGTGTTGCACATTGCATGCAGAATGAGATGCACATGTGTACACACAAAAAAATGAGATGTACATATGTACACACAAAAAAATTCTGACATGTTATTACATACATAATTCTGTACACCTACTAACTACTGTACAAGTTGTATATGCAAAACAGACACATTGCATATAAAAATGCATTACACAAAGTGCAACACATGCAACTAGACTACAGACACATGCCGGCCAGGGTATGGGTTAGCTGCATATTAACCTCTTATAAACAAAGATGACTTTTGATTGTAAACAGACCTCCACCAAAAGCAGTGTGAATGAAATTCCGAATGCAGAAGTGATTGAAGTATGTTGTAGGTCTTTTGGCATTCTTTACAGTAACTATAAGACCTATTTGTAAACTAATATGTTGTAAGTCTTCAGCTGAATTTTGAGTTACTAATGCCAAGAAAAGGGTTTATACAAAGAAAGTCAATTAAGATGCACTTTAGTTCATATAGTCTTCAGAAGCTGAAAATCATATTGTAATTGGGAGATGGTGTGTAGGTCATTGGAACAAGATTAATTTTGTGTTATCTAACCATGGAAAAACACAAATAGATTCAATTTGTGGTTTATGAAACTTCCAGAAGATATTTTTCGTCTGCATACATACCAACCCTAATAATAATTTTCTGTTCCATCACACATACCTTAATCTGCATCATAATAGAATTAGCTACAAGTACATGGTTATCAAATTTACTGTTATGTTAATCAGCTCGATGGAGGTTTTTCTCTGTGAAAGTTAAAATCTCTGTACATTTCATTGGAAAGAGGTGATTTTGTGCTTGTTAGTTTTTCAGAAAAGCATGCAGTGTTAAATTGGCAAGACAGCCTCCATTTTGGATGAAATGTAACTATACAACCCCTGCAATTCAGTGGTATGACCCAGATATCAGTCCCTTTTTCAGCAGTCTGAATTTGGACCAGTCCACTCAATAAACAGGGGTGATCAGGGTGATTTTTCCCCACACAAATGTACCTTGCGCAGTGCCAGATCCACTCTCCTTCCCAGCTCCCGTTCACTTTCTGACCAATCAATCTCACCCTCTGATCTTGTACCCAGGGTGGCATGCTGCTGCCAAGCCTATACAAATCCCACCACCAACCAGAGCATGCAGCGTAGCCAGGCACGGCACCGCACATACAGCACAAGACAGCAAAAGAAATATACAGAACTTAAAAAGAAAACATTTAAATGAAGAGGGGTGGCAGATACTGCAAAACAATGTGCCTCTAACAACAGAATCCATTTCTAGCACATGTTGTAGCTTCCAGTCTCCCCAATTCTTAACGATATTTCGTCTCTTTCAAAAGTGATCAAAACAGTCTTAAAAACTACTTGTGAACTTTTTTGTTCATGTTTTTAAAAGCTAAAAATTTTATATTGATGGAGGCACATGATTCAAAAGTATCCACCACCCACATCCACCACATTTACAGCTAATACATGCAATTACTGATAGAGCACCAAATGAACGTTCACTGCACTGGGTCTACCTTCTCGATAGCTGACAGAATACGCTGACCAATTTCTTCGGTGTGAACGTTCTCGGTGGTACGATACGCGGCCGAAATGAGAGGCTTCCATAGAAGTGGTGGTGTGAAGAAACAACATACAGTTAGGCATAACAAAGCTGTTAAACTTTGTGGACAGACATGTTCAGTTAGGCCATTAAAGCAGATACAGCTACACAAAACAATAACAATAGTTGATTTTATACACATATTATGTAATTCTCAGCATGATGTAACAGTAGCTATACAAACGTGTAATAATTCTATACCCAAAAGTGCAATGCAAAGCCTCTTCCTCGAACTGAATGTTGTTACTTTTGTTTGTTGTTTTTCTTTCATTTTTCTTTTCTTTTTTCAGACTTAGCTTGGTACATGTACAAACAAATGATTATAGAGCTGAAATACTAGCCTAAAGGGCATTTTCCATACCATTTTCATGTGGTTGTCCAGGACCTTTTTGGGCAGTTTTTTCCCGTTTGCCGACCCCTTCCACGTGGTCGTACGCGGTCTGTGTGTAAGGGAGGTCGACGACGGTGGTGCAGACTGGTTTGTACCAGGGGAGGGCGTGCTCCTCTTCTTCTGTCAGCTGGACTGCTTCATTCAACAGGTCATGCATCCTGAAGCACACAGATGTAGTCATCGTTACTCCTGGTAACATAGTTGGTGTATGATCTCCTCCTATCAAATCAATCCAAGGCATGCTATCTAAAACGTCAGAGTCTGACACAAGTTTGATCATTTGTTTTACCGAATGCCTTGTTCCATCGTACACAGTGCATACGAAACACATGTACATGTAGCATGTCCAGAACAAGAGATATCACAACCACAAGTTCTGCTGCAGTACCACAGATAGCCACTAGGAGGTTCATAATCAAAGTTGTCCTTGGTTTTGCCAACACCTATCCACATACCAAATATCATACAGATTCATACACAACTTCTCAAGTCATGCTGGCAACAAACAAACAAACAGACACAGACAGACAAATAAACAGGCCTATTCACTGCCTCTACTATCAGTAACATTTCCCCTTTGTTCTTTATGAGATGCCCTCTACACATATATATTTATGGGGTCTTCCAACATTATAATGCACAACTTACTGGAATCCCTTGTTCTCTGGAGGCAGGTATGTTGTTGGGAACTCGTTCCACCCCGGCAGCCGCTGAACCTTCGCTTCACAGTCCTCCCGACTGGGCCACAGGGGGTCCCTAGGGGAGGGGGTGTTTTAAGAAAACAGTTGGGGAAAATTTACATGATGATACTTATCCTTTCCCTGTTACAGTATCTAATGTTTACTACAAAGGGTTAACAGACTGGTGA
Organism: Branchiostoma floridae x Branchiostoma japonicum; assembly: GCA_013266295.2. NCBI lineage: Eukaryota > Metazoa > Chordata > Leptocardii > Amphioxiformes > Branchiostomatidae > Branchiostoma > Branchiostoma floridae x Branchiostoma japonicum. The sequence continues at coordinate 7,700,467 of CM023824.1, forward strand.
AAAGGTCTATTTTTCTAAAATCAAGGGAAAAAGTGTTAACTGACTAGATTGTAAGTTACTGATTACTTCCAAGTCAACATCACCATGATTCAATGTGGCCATTCTAGCAACTGATGAAAGTTACAAAATGCATGACTGACAAACTTAATAACTGTACATAATGCAAGAGCTGTGTAAGTGCAATAAATACTTCATTGTTGCCCATTAAAAGTTGGACTTATGGAAATCGTATTTACTCTTTTACCACAGAAAACAGTCAGGCAATGACATAACATAGCAATGAACCAAAAAGTTTATTGACTTATGGAAATCATATTTAAGCTGTTACCACAGAAAACAGGCAATAACATAACATATCAATGAGCCAAGTCATCATGCAGCCAGTCCACTAAGATTGCTGAAGCCACTCACCTGTACTGGTCATACGCTAGTTTGTTGTCTGCAGGTGGTGCAGAGTCAGGGGTGGGGGTGCCTACAGGGGGGCTGTCTGCTGCGCCGTGTGGGGGGAGGGGTTGAGCCGGCAGGGGGGGCTTTCTCTCACTCTGTTCACATGGAAGATCATACCACATATCGTAAATGTGTTGGTGTGCTACACTGAGGGCCGGTTATACCAGCTATACAGATACAGATACAGATGATGTTTCATAATGCATTGAAGGAATACAATCTCACTACTCTATTGTTGAATACATTGCACATTGTGTCTCCTATCAATACTGTATAGCTCAGAATCTACATATAGATTGTACTAGATTAATGTAATTACATGTAGTCTTATACAATGCTTTGCCTTAAATTATACCTATTACAATGGTCATGCAATAACCTTTGACAGGACTATTATCAGTAAAATGGGGCCTTCAGAAGATTTATCTAGCTACCTCATGACAGAGGCTTTTGATATTCTGAATGTTGAACTGAATTTAAAATTCATGAATTTACCCATCAAATGTAGATTTGATCTCATTACCACTAAATGTGTTTTAGAATTGCTCACCAGTACTGGAGTGTCCTTAACCTTGGGCGGGATGATGCTGAAGTTACAGACGACGATCTGCTTCCCGTACTCGACCTTCATGGTGCACTGCTGCTGGTCTTCTTCTGGAGCGGAGTGCACAGGTGCACAACATGGTTAAAGGAGACAGCACAGGTGCACAACATGGTTAAAGGAGACAGCACAGGTGCACAACATGGTTAAAGGAGACAGCACAGGTGCACAACATGGTTAAAGGAGACAGCACAGGTGCACAACATGGTTAAAGGAGACAGCACAGGTGCACAACATGGTTAAAGGAGACAGCACAGGTGCACAACATGGTTAAAGGAGACAGCACAGGTGTACAACATGGTTAAAGGAGACAGCACTGGTGCACAACATGGTTAAAGGAGACAGCACAGGTGCACAACATGGTTAAAGGAGACAGCACAGCTGCACAACATGGTTAAAGGAGACAGTACTGGTGCACAACATGGTTAAAGGAGACAGCACAGGTGCACAACATGGTTAAAGGAGACAGCACAGGTGCACAACATGGTTAAAGGAAACAGCAAGGGTGTATAGCATGGTTCATGGAGACAGCACGGGTGCACAACATGGTTAAAGGAGACAGCACAGGTGCACAACATGGTTAAAGGAGACAGCACAGGTGCACAACATGGTTAAAGGAGACAGCACAGGTGCACAACATGGTTAAAGGAGACAGCACAGGTGCACAACATGGTTAAAGGAGACAGCACAGGTGCATGACATGGTTAAAGGAGACGACACAGGTGCATAACATGGTTAAAGGAGACATTACAGGTGCACAACATGGTTAAAGGAGACAGCACGGGTGCACAACATGGCTAAAGGAGACGACACAGGTGCATAACATGGTTAAAGGAGACATTACAGGTGCACAACATGGTTAAAGGAAACAGCAAGGGTGTATAGCATGGTTCATGGAGACAGCACAGGTGCACAGCATGGTTAAAGGAGACACAGGTTCAGGAAAAACATTGCTGGTACAAAAAAAAGTTGCAGGTGCAAAAGAGGCTTAAAACGGCAAAGAACAACAGAATATAGGTGCAAGGTGCAAAACAGGTTAGGTACAAAATGATATGGTGCAAAACAGATTTACAGCAGGCAACAGCACTGAAGAATACTCATAGAAAAAAATGACAGCTAGGGCAGCATCTAAACAGCTGCAAAACTCTCTTACCCAGCCGCCCCTCGCTGGTGCCCTGTCGTTGGTACTGCAGGTGTGACTCGAACTGCAGTGCACGCTGGGACTGCTGGTTGTCACGGACAGCAATCTGTTCCAGGTACACCTCGTGCAGCCGCTGGTACTCCTTCAGTTCACTCAGCGTCCTCTCCAGAGACCTGTAGCGAGGAGAAACATCTTCAACTGTTACTGTAGGTAGTAGGTGGTTTACAGAGTATGAGATGCTCCAACAGTATACCAGACCAAGGGACAGATGATGATGATGATGATGATGATGATGATGATGATGATGATGATGTATGTAGCAGACCACTAACATCAACCTTTACCAAACTGACTTATTTCTTAATCTTGTGGCCACTGTCACTGACTTTTTTGAAATGTGAGGTAAACATGATCCCATACTAATGATGGCACCAAGAAGCAGGAGACAGCTTCAATATAAGCTGAAAGAGAGAGAGATGAAAAGCAAAGCAAAGCCCTTCCAAAAGGAAGGATAGTCCAGTTCCCACCATATAAGAGGAGCCTCTGCCTATGTGTTACTCAAGACATGAGTCAATAACATTAGTATTTGGGCCATACAAAAATGTCAGGCTAAATTTTACACAGCCTTTAACAGATAAGACACAAGACGAAGAATCAGGCTGGCTTTAAAAAAAGATCATCTTAACCCCTGACCTGTGCTGAGCCTCTAGAGCCTTCTCCAGTTTGAAGTGGCACAGCACAGCATGGCGGCGTTTGATGGCAGCATCAAAGTCCCGCTGTAGCTCGATCGTCTTGTCGAAACACTCCACGGATCTGTTGTACTCACTTAGCACCTGTAGAGGCATGGTCAACAGTGGTTGAGTTCAACACACATTTAACACTTTGCTATATAACACAATTACTAAGGATGGATTCCAGTTTATAATTAGGCCGACTAGACCAGTTGCCTATCAACTACAGAAGTTTCAGCCATTATAATCTCTACCTCTTTGTTACAAAAGTGTGCATGCCAAAGATGTGTGAAGTATACTTTTCAGTTTAGGCCAGATAGACCAGTTCCCCATCAACTACACACATTTATAAGTTTCAGCCATACTTTTTTTTAACTTGGTTGCAAAAGCATGCATGCCAAGGATGTGTTAAGTGTACTTTTAGGCATTAAGGTTTGCAAATTTGGGAAACCTCCCCCTATTTTAGCATGATACCTGATATTGTCATCTAGTACAATGACTTAACAACTGCCCCGCTAGCACAAGGATGACCACATATCTGTTGGAAGTTAGATGTTCCCAAACAATGGTGTTTAGGTATTGAAAGCAGGATTAGCATGTCTGGCCAGGCTTTGGGGATTCTAGGTCACTGTCCCCATGACCAGAATTGTGATGAGCCAGCATGCCTTCCAGCCAAACTGCTGTCTGGCATGTCTACTGTACTTTGGGCTTTAGACAACTGTTATTGTCATACATGGAAGGATTTCATGAATCTAATTTAAAGGTAACATTGTACAGACTGTTGGGCGTTTGCCCATGTTACTTTGTCTGAATCCTATAATTAGAGCGTGTTGCAATTTTCCCACCAACTGTGGGCAAAAATACACACAACAGATTTCTACCAGCTTCTGTTGACTCAAAGTCAGCAGTATGGACTTACAAGTTAAAACATTTGAAATGGCTTGAATATAATTTGCTTAAATGAGTGTAGACGAGTGTCACCCATCTCAGAGAAAGAATGCAGCTTAAACTGGATAATTTTTAACAATAAAGAAAGTTAGAATTAGACTTTTGCTTAATTTTGCATTTAACTTCAATGCTAGGGAGGATTGTCAGGTATATACTTGTAGCTCAATAAAATATTGCTTCTCCAACAGTGCAATGACTTATCAACAAAACTAATGTAAAAGTGAGATGTGTCCAGGGCTCGAAATACATATGCAGGTAAGTGCAGGTAAGATTGGAGCTGTGCTGGTATTTTTGACGTCTACCTGAACTTAATCTGCATCAGTCCAAAGTAGCATCCTGTTAATCATATACAACTTAGTTACAGGATTTAAGATGGCACCAGACCCTTTTCCAAATTATTTTTTAATGACTGAAAAGGATCGAAATTGAGCAGTGCAGGTATAACTTCTCTGGTACAGGTAATTTTGAATGCTGCAATGCAGGTATTCAGAACACAGAATTTTGAGGCCTGCATGTATAGTAACTCAAAAGACCATGAAACGAGACAGCCAACCAGACCAGTCAGGGAGTACTTACAGCATAGACGTTTCCTAGGTGGAAATACTTGACGTTGAAGTCGCGAGAAATGTCCAGCGAGGCGTGTGTGACAACAGCAGCTTCCTCGGAGTAGTGCGCCCGGTGTAGGATGTTGGCAAGGTTCAGCAGAGCTACATCCCTGTGCTCCCTACAACACAAAAAATTTTGAAAACGGTCAGACGCTTCAGGTACATGTAGCATCTGCTACTTTTCATCAGTGTGTACTCTGAGTAACTGTGTCTTATTACCTGATGTACTTACTTCAACATTCAGAAATTCAACAGGCCATGTGTTACATAGCAGGACGGGTAAAGAATAGAAGTAGATGGAGACATCTCAGCTTTTAGTTCAAAATGTTGTAACCTCTGACCTGGGTGAGTAGTGCAAGGCACGCCTGGTACACTCGATCATGTTGTTGGCATTTCCCTTGATCCTCCAGTAGAACGCAGCCAGGTTGTACAGCACCCAGGACGACTGGTTCTGAAGTATCACAGGAGAAAAGGCTTATACATGTAATAGTAACATGAAACTAATAACTATAACTAATAACATGAATGAAGGTTAGACATCCAGACACCCATGTAATACAAAATAAGTCAAGAAACTGTATACCAGATTGTCTTAAGAGTTAGATGTTTCAGATAGTATTCACTCATTAGTGACTGATTCAGATAGATAATAGATCTGCCCCCCCCCCCCACACACACACATACACATACACATACACACACACTCTTACACACAAACACATGCATGTACCTTCTCCATGCCATCAGCGATCCAGTGTCCCAGCTTGGCGAGGTCCTCATTCTTTGGCAGGGCACTACGCAGACCTGGCTCAGGTAACCCACTCAGGTTCTTCCTATTCTGTATACCCTGTCAACAAGAGTGGTTCAGTCCTTCAACAGTGATACAATGCAACAAATGCACATGTACAATAGAATGTAATTCAATTCAGGAAGACAAGTGAAAGTTGGGGAACAGTGGAGTAAGGTTTGTATCAAGTTGATGATTTTAATTCCCTTGCTATAGGGTTCGTTTTAAAAGTCAAGAAAATGCTACGTGTAGGTTCTGCATATTACCTGATGATGTACAAGGTGACTGCGTCATGTTATGTCATGATACAGTCAATACACATCTGTCAGAGGCTTTAATATAAGAGAATTCCGCCTTTGTGTTAACTTTATGAAGTATAGATATATCCTCTGATGCATGTGACCAGAATTTCTGCATTTTGTACATGTACAAGATGTAAAATACACTTATCGGCTTGTTTTGGATGTATCATTTGCATTGGCCTCCTTACCATCATCACATGGTCATAATCACCTATAATTACTCAGATCTATGTTTTGACTAAATACAGTTGTATAGTGTTCAACCCAGTAAAAAACAAGTACATCTTTATATATCAGGACTGGCAATCTGCCCATTTGTCACAGGCATACACAGATGTGGCATTCTTGTGAAAGGTCATATGTACACAGGGAAAACGTCGTCACGATCAACACGTCACTACAGTGACATTCAAAAACAACTTTTGCATGATCCATTCTGTCTATTCAAAGATATACGTAGTAAACTATTATATAACACATAACAACAATCCTGTAACTAATACATCTTACATAATGCACATGCTCAATGAATGAAAACCACTTGACACAATAGGCTTTTCCGTTTTCACATGAATTGCTGTGTGTGCCGATTGTTGCTTGCTCATTGAGGGAACCGCCTCTATCTTGTTGTTTTTTTTGTCTGTCTATGAGTCAAAAACACTGGTCACCATTATCAAGATGAAATACTGTTATTGATAAAAAAATGGTGTGCACCAAAGACTAAGCTTATGTGATCTACAAAATTGCCTAGGGGAAAAATATCTCTCCAACAATAGCGTGTCATTATACATGTGCGTGATGGCATTTTTTCAGCGAGAACCAATCCCACAAAGTAACTTGTTCTTCTTATTCACAAAAGTCCATGGGTCATATTATTGCCAACCAGACTGAGGTCATTGAACTCTTAAGTCTCTACAATGTACTACTACTAGGTAACAGATTTGCAAACAAACTCTCTGGTCTGCAAGCCCAGGTAACAAGGTGTACAGATTAGTTACACCTGTGTCCCCATCAATAAATGGCTTTTGAAATTGGTCTGACTGCACCTGAGGAATTGGGACAAGGATTCAGGGCTCCAAATACTTTTTTTCTGCATACCTGCACTAGTGTAGCTAACATTGAAAATTACCTGCACCAGACAAATTTTACCTGCACCACTCAGAATGTAGGAAGTTTGTAATCGATCATACTAAAAACTCTTCAGAAATCATCTCCATTATTTCTTTTATACTGCATACTACATGTAATAGTAGTCCATACAGCTAATACACATCCTTCATGTACATGTATATATAAACCCAGTACATGGTGCAGTGCAGGTTAGGTGCAGGTAGACATCAGAAATGCCTGCACAGCTCTAATGTTACCTGAACTAACCTGCATATGCAGGTGGTATTTCCAGCCCTGAGGATATGGGGCAAGTTGTTGCATCACCCCTTCACAGCGATCTTTTCATCTTAATCTTGGTTTAACCTTTACCATGCTGCTGGAGCGTCTGGTGGTTCTCAGCAATGGTGACAAATTCAGGTCAACTACTGGCAAATTCTTAGCCACCTGACTCACTTCAACAATCGGATCATGCCTAGCAACTGTTACATGATTCAGGCACTAGAACAATCTTGGCTACACTCAGATGGAATAGCATTAAAATTGTGTCACCACGTCACCAAGAATTCACTAACATAACATGTTTGTTGAAATTGCCTATAAGAGGTTCAAGTTGTCTGTAAATGTTGTTTTCTTTTAAATATCCAAGGACAATACAGGAGGAAAGTACATTGTACCTGCTAGATACAACAATTGCTAGCAGCTTGCTTAAAAAGCTTTATACCATATACTGTCTGTCAAAAATAAAGCAAGAAATGTAATATAAACATAGCAAATGACATTTTTTTTCCTCTTTACTGTAATCAAAACTTACCTCTAGATGCTCAAGGCTATGGATACTGTAGGGTAAGTCCACTATGGATGAACAGACGGGGGTGAGCACTTTGGCAGGCTGTTCCTCCCTGCTGATGTTAATGTAATCTTCCAGTCTGAAAAACAATATCAGCATCTTTGAGTTAACACAATTATTTTTTCTCAAAAAAAAAAATTCATCTTTTCAGTCTTTAATGGAAGTAAATATAATCGAGGTTTCTGTTATGTTAAACATACATTTTGTACATTTGTAAACTTTGATATTCCCAATATACCATCATTTATGCCATAGCTGGGCCACGATAACGTTTGATACGGGTGTTCCGGTCCGTGTGATATAACTGCCCGCATCATGAGGGGTTCTAACTGTTATCACACAGGCACACAAAGTTCCGTGGAATAATTTTAACGCATTTCGCATGCACCGCTTTTGAAAATTCGAATACTGAACTCCAATGTTGGAATTGATGATTGTTACAATTATCTTTTCCGGGACACCAAATTTTCTTAATTTCTGGCACCTTTGAAATATGTGTTTTCTAAATTCTAGGGTGGGTTAAATAGAATACTACACGGTGTAATCCACATCACCCTTGGTCCCAGCCCTCCCGCGGGTCTTTGGCCGTCGGGCGATTTGACCCGCGGTCGGGCTGGTACCTCGGGCGATACGGAATACACCGTGTAGTACTCTATATTATATTAGATAGTAAGCAACCTAAAAGAAGAGCAGCAATGGTATGTTAGCCAGGAACCACCCACTTCTTTCTATCAATTTGTTTAGATGTATGACACATCATCTATTATTAACCGTTGGGTGGGGGACAATTTGCTGCCAACAGAAAATTGACCAGATGTGTATATACTTGCATTTTTATTTCATCAATCATTCATATAAGAGAGAGCCTGTGCCGTAATATTAATGGTCACATTAGCAATTAACAAGTTTTGTGGGTTGGAAACAGTCAAACTAGAGTAGGAAATCTACAGGTGTATGTCAAGGTCAAATTCTAAAAATTGACCTTGACATACTATTTGTGGGTTTAAATCCTCAGTTTTGTACTAAGGATGGTTGTTGGAAAGTTGCTTTTTCTTAAAAATGTCTAGTAAATATTTGGCAATAAGTGACATGGAGAAAGGAAAATATCTGAGGACAAATAACAAATTGTTGTGTCATATATCATTGGAGCTGTATGACATTATGCATATGAAAAATATGAAGATACCATAATTACATAGAGTAATATAGACCTTTTGAAATTGAGAGCTGACGATTACAACACAGTGCCCTTACAATTGGTAAATGACTTTCTAAACAAATAATGACCTGTGTTTATTGAGTATATATCTGGGTAGAGACTGGTAGAATCGGCGATTCCACTGATAGAGATCCCATTCGAAGTCTCTGTCAACAGAAACTCTGATTGGGATCTCTGCCGGTAGAATCGGTGATTGCAACTGGAGTCTGAAAATTTCAAGAAAATTTTAAGATACTAGTACTTGCTTAAAAGACAGTCAGAACTTTTCAACTTGGATTCATGTCACTTTAGATCAATGGATTGACTTGAAATTTAGGATTTGTAAATGGGAAACCACCCTAACACATTAACAGCATCCTGATCGAAGTCTCTATAATAGTCTATTGACAAAGACTCCGATCAGGATCTCTACCAGTACAACTGCCGATTCTACCAGATTGGAAACTCTCTGCCCTGAACAGTGTTCGAAATACCCACTAGCAAACTAGCAATTGCAACCTGATTTTCTTGTGCGCTAGTTGCTCCCTGACTCAGGTAGCGCACCAGGCAACCTGAAAATATGTACCGCTGAACTCAAAGGTGCACACTGTGCTACCTGGTTCAAAAAAGTATTTCGAACACTGACCCTGACATATATAAACAGATGATAAAGAAAAACATTCCCACCTAATTCCTTTGTTCTCCAGTGGTAACACAGTACTGATGTACAAGTCAAAGTCTGTTAACTGTCTCTTGGCTGCACGGCAGTCTGGATCTGTTTTATAAAATGTTTGCTCCAAATTTGTCTCCTGAAAAAGAGCGAAGAAATGCAACCATGACTGTGAGAACATATTTGTTTGTCTCAAAACACTGGGGATCAACTGACATTTTACAATTATTTCGACATCTTCATGGTGAATATCCTGGGTTTACATCACAGACAAAGCCTTAGTTTTGCCTACAAGGTACGTTATTTATTTATTTATTTATGGAGATTTACCACACATTGTGAAAGGATTGACATAACAGGTGACTATCACCTTTAACTTTTTAAGATGTCAACCCTGAGACCAGACTGTTTAGGTTTGAACCACTCAAACCAAGAAGAACTCCTACTCTTTTCGATAAGTCCGGTGGGATCTTTAATGTGCTCGAGGTGTGTCTCTCCTCAAACACGGGACCTCCGCTTTATGTCCTATCCTATCCTAGAGGACATCCCTAACCGAAGCTAGGTACTCGTTTTTACCTGATTCGAGCGAGGGAATAGGTGCCTTTCCCAAGGACACAACAATAGGGCCTGCCAGGGATTCGAACCCAGAACCTTCAGATTCTGAGTCAACAACCCTAACCACAAGACCACCTCGCCACCACTTTCAAACTTTGAATTCCATGTGTGCAAACTTTGAATTCCATGTGATTTGCAAACATTACAATTTGCACTCTGAACAATTTGGGTTGGGCCAGTATACATATTAAAAGTCAAATTCTCATGTACAAACATTCTTTTTTAGTGTGTCTATTGCCTTGAGGACTGGGGTACATACACGTGAGATGAGCATAACAATGAGTCATTGTACAGGTTGGTTGGGTTTTCTCTTAAAAACCTTGAATAGTCTTGTGACTCAGACTCCAACTAAGACATACTGGTGATACCTGGGAAAATTAAAGCTGGCTGAAATAAACTGAGGATGAAAACTCATTTGTTACTGAGCTATTTCATTATCAGGGTAGCTGATATAATGACTTTTAACCTTCACTGCTGAGAAAAGAGTGCCACACCTACTCCCACACAAAGACCTGCCAGGTGATTTGGTACGACATATTGTCTGGCCTCCAAAAACACAAAGACATCAATGCCACGCCAAGACCCAAAAGGAGGGACATGCCAAATTTAAAGCGCTGGCATATAGACTTTCATTTCACTTTTTGAAGTCAATCATCTACAGAACTGCCAAGTCTTTTTCTTCTTGACAATAAATCAAGTCCATCAGGCTTGTATGTAGTTGCAAAATTCAAATTTACCTCCAAATTTGCATTTTATTTTATTTTTCTCTTCATAGTTCAGCCATGTTTCTTTGTCTTAGATTTGTGCAAGCTAGTTGTCTGGCAAGTTACAAGTTGAGCACTAATAACTGTGATCAGAGGATTTCAAATGTAACACTGTGACCAAATGCAATATGCAGCAAAGCAGATTTTTTACGCAAAAATAAACCTTGCATAAATATTTTAAATGGTTCTTGTAGTATACTAGAGATATGGCGTATTTTGCGAGCATATCTCATATAACTGCACTGAGCTACTAACCTGACAGCCATATAATTAAGTCAAACTGACAATGTAATTTGCATAAACACAGAACTCCCCATAGACTGAGCCTATCAGGTTTGAGTCTACCTTGTCCTCGGTTTCCTCGATGTGGATTTTTTGTGCCAGGAGGTCCTTCTGCATCTGTGTGATCTGCTCGGTCCGTTCGGCCTGACGCATGAACATCACCAGGTCGTCTGTCCGCTTGATGTTTTGCGGAGACTCAAACTGGGAACAAAACAGAAAACAACATCAACAGTTAGAAACCTGTTGGTAAATAGAGTGCAACAAACCCATTTCAGTTCAAACACAATACAATTTGAAGATTAACTAAAAAATGAAAGACAAATAAATCAATGAACAAACAAACAAACAAACTGATGATGATTACTACTGTGTTCTGCATCTAAATGAGCCAGCCCATATGAGCTTGAACTAACAATACCATAGCAATTTGGGAGCTTTCAAAAGCATTGACTTACTAGTAAACTAACTTTAAGCATATTTTCGCCGAAGGAACTTCAACAAATTTATTGTTTTCTTTCTTCAAAATCATCTGTATACTACAGTATTACGTATTCTGGGTTGTCTATGAAAATGTTACCACTGTTAGTGTTAGATTATCCAAGACTTCCATTGGCTTCAAAGTAATACAATCCTTTGAAAATGACATTAACAACAACATTGGGCTGGAAAACGGATTTTATCCGTTATGCACGACAGAAAATTGTGGAGGTTACATGGCAGTTTCACTGGATAGATATCAAGGTTACACGTACAGTTTGCAGTTTTGTCCATAAATTTCTATTTCTGATAACTCTGGTTACAATCGGACAGGAAATAAAATAGACATGTTTTTCTGTACAGTATTTTGGACGTAAAGGCACAACAAGCCTTGACCTGACATGACACAGACGGCATTTACAAGTTGAAAAGTGCTGCGGATGTGTGTGTGCATGGGAGTCTGCCAGAAGGGGATTATAAACAATAGCGAGGCAGCAGTCTGACTGATGCAACAGGAATTCAACACAACAATACAAGGTCACCCCAGGTCCGGCCTGATTATATACTTCACTTGATTAGATCGTTGCATTTGTTGCACCATACAAAAAGGCTTTTGTTAAATGATGTAGCAAGGGCTGGAACGGATGAAAACTTAATTTGTACCCAGTCTGAGTTATTGTGCCAAGTGTGCGGTAGCATAGCGGCTCTGCAATTGCAGTTCTATGTGGAGACATTACAGTTTGATCCCTCCTCTAAGTCTAAGTACTACAGTTGTTAGACTTAGAGCTAAATTCATTCAAATAGCACACTATATAGTATAAGCTCCAAGTTCCATGTTTACCTTTAACTTAGTCATCTTCAGCATATAAAGGATTACACACTAACACTTCTACATTTATAAGTGTATATATTGGGAGGGGGTTATGATGGCTTGGATGTGTAAGATGGCTCAAATGAATTCTATAGAAGCTTGCACTTGTCTCTAGTAACAAACAGAAGGAAACTGAATGATTTAATTGCATAATGAGGACTCAAGTACATGTAATTCTGATGCATGCTACTAGTCAGTCTTTTGTTGGCAACAGGAATGTGAAACTTTTAAAAAGGAGACAGTTGAATACCACACAATACAGCACAGAATCTGACATTTGGCACTTGGCAGACACTAAGCTTTTAGTAACGTTTATAAACATGGATGGCTTTTCACCTCCTTCAGGACTCAGCCAAGGGCATGGCCTCAGTAGCTTGTGCAAAAAAATTCTGCCTGCAAAATGTTCCCTGTGCCTGTTGATAAATGTCATGCACTGAAGATGATACGATTGTCATGAACTTGCCCATCATACTAAAAAAGGACTTTTCCAAACGTTCTTATATGATGGTGCTACGCATGCACCTTGGCTTGAGAGAAGGACTGGAATTGTAGTGAATAATAATTCGATAAGGACAGTTCTTTGCATGGTAGGACAATAAAATTCATTTCCTGTCATTATCATTTATGGAATTTGGCATCATCATATCATCATGCATGTAAAACTTGGCACAGCAAATGACATACTGCAGAAAAAATACATAAATTCACATATTTGAGAACAGATGTAATTGACACTAGTTCAAAACAACAAATTGTTTGTAAATAATTTGTGTTACAACTTACAGCAGTTGGAAATTTCTGTGTTTTCTTTCATCTTGGCAGGAGTACAAAGTTCACTAAGATCCACACAGATAAACGTGTGTGTATATGTCTGAGAAAGTGAAACCTTTCACAGTTCCCTCTTTTAGTGGAAAAATGTTCCGGTACCTGAGTTGTCATGATGTTTGTTGTTATTTGTTCAGGTTGAGTTGTCGACTTGTGGGAGGGGGGGCCTTCCGTGATGGCAACAACTCTAGTTTGCGTCGTCTGCTATTTTTCGTTTGCGTTCTTTTAGTGATTTTCACCTTGCTCATTGTGTACTATGTGGAGAATGGCTGTTGTCTATTCTAAGCACGGAACAAGTGACTATCTAGAAGAGATCGCCTGCGGGCATTTATCAGAAGAATGAATAGTGGCTAACTGGCACTGAGTTGTGCCCACCCCCCCCTACTACCTACAGATAGGGGATCGCTCCAAACGCACATGTTAGGAGGACTATTTACGATCCTGGCGTAAAGACAAAGACAGATCTGTGTTCCTCACCTGTTGTTGTATCCTCCCGTCCTCGGTGACGACCCAGTGTGTCCAGCCGGCGGCCAGAAGGGCCTGGCTTGCCCACCACAGCAAGCAGACCTGCAACAGGGATGGCCCCGTCGCCATCTTGGCGAAGCTAATTAAATATTCATGAGATGACTTGCCGTGTCAACATCAAATGTAGGTAAACAAGACACCTGTTGGGGGACCGGGAGTGGGGTTTAGGTCAGGAAAGAATAGACTGACACTTTTCCTCATAGCGCAAAATGAAGGACGACATATAAAGATTCATTGACAGGATTGTGTTATGAAGTAATATGTATGTCATCACGTAACGTTAGAGATCTTCATAAAAGAATATAAAGTTACCTGAGTGTCCTGTTGTTTCTAGCACACCTTGTAGGTGACAATCCTTTTCTCCAATAGGGTGATTTACCTTCCACTCAAAATACATCTGAATACTTGCAACTACTCGAAATATTCACACGAAAAACGTTTTCGAGATGATGCACTGAGTATGCTGTCTAGTTTCTTTCTTTCTGTGACACGAAGCCACAAAGCCAAAGGAATATGAATGCACAGGTGAGGATCATTCCTCCCTTTTATGGCTGTAATATTCCTTTTCATTGCAATGAGGGCCGTGTCGAAGCGTGATTGGTGGCACAATACCGCCTCAGTACACCTCCATATTCCGTACAGGTGTATCTCCTGGGCGCCACAGAACAATGCGGACAGAAATTATTGATGAGGATAGGCAATAGGCATGAGTAAGTAAGTAATACACCATAAGGTCCTATTGTGTGAAACAATTCGCCGTCCTATGCGCACTGAAACGTGGATAGATGCTTTGTAAGCTACCATGAAAAGTCGCGGTTGATAAACTACACTGTGAAGGCCGTAAAACCGAAGCATGTCTTGTTTCATTCATTTGGCAAAGCCTTAGTAACTTACAATTAGTACTTGACATGATAATACATATTTGAGGGGGTGTATAACATGCACGGGAAGTAAAAATTTACCTCAGTTCACAGCGAATTGTATTCATGGCAAAAATACAATAATCATTGTGTGAATACACTAGTGATCCGTATAATATTATAAAGCAGCTATGTGCTTATTGGGCACGCTCAGTCAGTCTTGACGCACGCAACAGAAAAAGTGTTGCATGGTATGTTTAATTGTACGTATTTGACACTTTTTCTCGGCTGGCACCAAGGCTTTTGAACCTCCTTCATTTTGGTGGTACACAGCATGTAGATATAATAGAACATTGTGTAGATATAACGTTAGTATATTCACTGTGATTTTACGACCTATTAAATTGCTAGCCTTATAACCCGAACTTGTCAATGTAATGAGATCAACCATCGTATTTAATTCTTGTGCCAAGACTTTGTCGCAGTTCCATATGTACATGTAGTATGTAACGTTGTTTAGAGCACCTCACAAAATACACGTCGTACACTTGCGCCCCCTACTGATTATCGAGCATATTGCTTTTACTTATGACCAGATGAATGACAGGTGTTATGAATGATGAGGGGCTTCCGAAAACTTTATTAACGGCAGTAAAGGACGAATAACATAACAGAGATCTCTTAGAAAACATTCAAATAAACCAAGCCCTCCTTTATTTCGTAAAACAATCGTTCTGAGAATGTGTGTGATGTCTATACACTTCATTGTCTATCAGGAGATTGACTTAGAGAAGTACATGTATGTGATTCTTTTATTCATTGTTGCGATGCATGTAATATGTAGATGTGGTAAGGGGTTTATGACGCCTTGAAAAAGAAAACTACAAAGCAGAATGGCAAAACGAGGTCGTAAGTTGGTTGGTTGGAGTAGTGTAAGGTACAAGACTCCACCTGGCGGTGGAACTTACAGTTGCACGTGTATCGAAACGTGCCTGTGAGAGTGTAGCAGGTCTGTGCCCCAGGGCATGCATTGTCCCGTCACACGAATACCCAGAAAAACTGGCACAGAATGGTAATGATACTACTCTGTGACCCTCCTTCCTTCTAATAAATAAATGTTAACATGAAGGGTCGGAGTCTATGGGGAACAGACCCTTCTTCGAAGTTTTACTGAGACAATTTTCATACAGAAGGTAGTCAGGTGCTCAGGGGCTGTTGGCGTAAAATTATCACGACAGAATTCTATGCCGACATGTAGGACAAAGAAGAACGGGTATCAAACTGACTTAGATGCTCGTTGAGGTCCAACTGAACAAACTTTCCTTGAAATGCCTGCATTTTGCCCCCTACCCAGCTGTAGAGGTATGTGCTGGAACAATGGCACCTCCGGTTGAGAAGTTTGCCAAGATTTTCCGCTCAGGTGGCTCTAAACTAATGGTGACCCAAAAGGCTCGGCCTTGTCTGACTTGGGTGTAAATAATGTAAACAAATGTGAGATTTTACGACAAGGAACTTTAACCACCACGCCAAAATTTCTAGTGACCCAATCCAAAAGCTATAACAGCTATAATGTATGAAGGATTTTAAGAATATTGAGAATGATTTTTGTAACATGCCGGTCGTTTTGGTTACACAACTTGTAGGTCCCTGAAATCGGTGGAATTTTTGTCATGTTTGTTGTCTCACAACTGGAGGGATCAAAGTCATCTATTATTTTCCAGGGTAATCTAAAAGCTTTCCATGAATTTCCGTGACAGTTCCCTCTTTCGGGACAACAGTTCCCGTTGTGATCCATGTATCATTGTTAAATTTTTAAGGTAGGGTTGTGACGATGACTAATATATCTTTCCATCATGATGACAAGGTCGTCCGGAAGTCTCTAAAAAATATAATACAGGGGATAGAGAAAGTCACAGAGGGTGGGTGGCTGGGCATAGGCTCTTACCATTTTGTCAAAATCACCGTGAGTCTCTAAAAAGCAAATTTAAAGCATCATCATTTTCATATGAAGTGTCACAATGATTTATCTGTCAGTTGTAGTCTCCCTGAAGCGGTCCGTATCTTAACAGCTGACACAGCAAAAGATAAGGGAACCGATTTGCATATCTCAGAAATTTACTGCCCCATAAGCAATTGTAGCATCTCTAGGGGGGATTCGAAGCAGTAATTAGACCACTATACTCAGAGAATCGGCGGAACTAGAAAAGCAACGCCTATAATTTGACTACTTCTTTGACGGGAAATGATCCTAACAACGACCTCAATTATGGTGAATGAATCATACTTATGGCCGCCATCTTTGTTTCGGCACTTCTGGAAGTTGCAAATCATACACTATTGCGAAACCACTGGCATGTTTTGGCAGTGTACCCGTCGTTAGTTATTACTAAGCATTTCTTAATTTCATAGTATTACATCGAAAACGGCTTTATTGCCTTGTATAACTTTGTAGGAATCTATTTTAACCCTAAACAGTACACCTGGGGTCCGCGCGGACCCCAGCACTATATATTCTGTAATATTTTTTTTGTTTCTAAAGATTTTTTTCTGAAATTTCAGGTAATTGTCACCCACAAAGTTGTGCCTCAACAAAGTGCAGAAAATTCCGTTTCCCCCATTTTTTGAAAATTTTGTATCTGATTTTCTTTTGGGGTCCGCGCGGACCCCAGCCGGCTCTCGATCGTAATAGATACACTGGCGTTCTTATACTTTACTTTTTTTCTTATACTTTACTTTATTTTCAGGCTTTTATGATAAGTGACACATGCCTTCTAACATTAATAACATTTTATGTAATTTAATGTGATTTTTATTAATAATTTATGCTAATTTGATGACGTCATTGGTCAAAACCAAGATCCAAGATGGCGGATAATTAAATATGTATGACATCATTGTATGACGTCACTGGTGTTGCTAAGGGCAACATAAGCTTTAGCAGACCTTATCATTTTATCATAAACACTTTTTGTTAAAGTTGCGTTGTAATACCATTAAGTTTCAAGAGAATAACCTATTTATAACGGTTTTAGCCATTAAAATAACATGAATGACGTCATAATGACATCATACTACGTCATAACGACATCAAAATTGTTGTATTGATTAATTTTCACTAGTACACCATCTTCTGAAAATTTGGTGGCCATACGATATACCGTTCCTGAGTTCTGAAGGGGGCAATAAGCCCCCTCCCCAGTCCCACGAACCTCAAAAACTAAAAAAAACGGGTATTTCTTGATTCCTTCTTTTCTTCACCAAAAAATTGGAAAAGGTAAAAATGTATTACTTTTTTACGTAATGTGGACTCAGAGGTTCACACATCGATTCAGCAAAACAATTGAGCTGGTAGCATACTAATAATTTCTAAAAATTAGCAAAAAACTGTTTTGGGGTCCGTGCGGACCCCAGGTGGACAGATTAATCAGTCCGGGAAGGTGTACTGTTGAGGGTTAAGATCGTGAATAATCATTACACAGAGAATGCTCCAAATAAACATAGTCCTACAATCTGGTTCATATGAATCTACAGGTAATAAGCCAACAAAAACTCTTTGATAACCGAAAAGATAGAGGTCTTTATTCACCATAACCCACCCATTGCACCGTGCCCCACCAGTATAAAATCTACACTGTGGATTGTTCATAGAACAGATATTTAAGCATACGCTTGTTGTGAACAATATTGCTTGCATAGAAAACATTGGAAAAACCAGCGCTGTCCACATGCCCATGCGTTATAAACCAATTCTGCTATTTCAGATAATAATGAAAATAGAATATAGCTTCAAATACATTTCTGTGTGAAAGAAAACTGGGGACAAGGTACTACATGTGTCAAAACGTCCTTGTCAGAACACGTTCTTGTCAGAACATTTCACCAACATTACTTTTTTCAAAAGCGATTGAGAACAAATTGAGCCTTAAGACAAGAAAAGGCAATTGCAGTTAAAAGATCTTTTTCCTCCAGTGTTTCCTCGTGAATTCTACCAACAAATGTGAATTTTGAAACTAAAAAAAAGTCCAGTAATACCGTGAAACTAGCCATATTTCGTCCTTGATAAGTCTCTACCTGCTCTAGACAGGAAATATGAATACTCAAGCCCTAACCTACTTATTGCGTCATACATGGTGGAACTTGAATCGGCTGCTTGTGAATCCTCTACTAGCAAACCCATAACGTTGTCTACCACCTGGGTTATGAGCTCCTGGGTTAGCGTTGTAGTTGAACCCATGTGTTTGTCCAAATCTACCAGTCCTTTGAGTCTGGGGTGGGGGTACGTTACCACTTCCGAACTTGGAAAACCCACCAAAGGCGTCCTGTACCCCCTCCATGGCTTGTTCCAGGTCGTACCGTCTTTTCTCCTCGGCATCTGACAGCACACCGTACGCTTCGCTGATCTCTTTAAACCTCTTCTCCTGTATGGCTTTCTCCTCCTCGCTGGAATCCACATTTTTATCCGGATGGCATTCCTTTGCCTTCTTTCTGTACGCCTTCTTGATTACATCCAAACTTGCCGTCCGCTCTACCCCTAGGATTTGATAATAGTCCCTTGACGTACTTCTCTTCAGCGCCTTCTTCGCCTCTTGAAGGAACTGCAGGTGCTCGGGCGTTCTGTCTTGATCGCATACTCTTTCGTAGTCTGAAACAGCCTGTTCGAATTGTTCCATCTCCATGTAGCACTTAGCCCTCCGGAGGTAGGCCTTCGTGTATGATTCATCCAGTTTGATGGCATTTGTACAGTCTTCAATCGCCTGCATGAGTTTGTTCATTTTTACACAGACCACTGCGCGGTTGTAGTACAGTTTTGAGTTCGTCAGATCGATTAGTGGGTCAATGGCGAGCGCTTCTGTATACCTGTCGAACGCCTCCTCGTATTTGTTTGCCTTGAAGGCATCGTTACCTTCTTCTTTCTTGGTGGCAAGCGCCTGGGCTTTTTCCAGTGCGGCGTTGGTCTTCTCGTGTTCAGGAGAAATGTCCAACACTTGCTCAAAGTGTACGAAGGCGTCGTCAATGTTCCCCTGGTAGTACAGACACAGTCCCATGGCGTACAGAGCGTCTACGTTCTGGGGTTGGTACTCCAGAACCTCGCTCAGTACTTCGTGTGCTTCGTTGTAGTTCCGCATCATGACCATACTCTCTCCCTTGTACACCCTGTATTTAGCACACTGCGGGACCTGCTTGATAGCTTTGTCCATGTAAAACAACACCCGCCTGTAGTCCCCTTTCTCCATGTCACGCTCGGCGAAAGACTGCAAATGAATCAGGTCCTTGGCGACCCGGAGGTCACTGGAAATGGCCTGGTTTTTCGGCTCGAGCATCTGGGCTTTGGTGTAAACTTCCGTGGCTTCTTTGGGGCGTCCCAGGGCTAGTAGGCACTCCCCGTGACTACAGTACGCGTCTACACAGTTCGGGGCGAAGTCGGTGGCTTGGACCGCGTCCATAATGGCGTCCTCGTACTTGCCGAGCATGATGTTACAACCAGCCCTCCCCGCCAGGTAGTCTGGACAGGTGGGGCACGCCTCGACCGCGTCGGTCCAGTGCTTCATGGCCTTCTCGTAATTTTTACAGTTCATGAACGTGTTGGCCATCTTGACGGCCATCAAGGCCCGGCGGCGGGCAGCCATGTCCTCCCCTCCCGCCGCGGTTGTCCCGTTGGCTTGCATGGTGGAGCCGGGTGACCGGAATCGGGCTCGCTTGCCCGGCACTCCACCTAAGATGGCGCCCGAGGAACGCGGGTTGTAGTTCCTGTCTGACAGGGCAGACAGTTCCTCCTCGCTGTCGGTTCGCGCGAGCTTTTGTCCTGCCGTCTTTCTGTTTTCCTGACCGTAGAGACGGCTCACCGGCATGGTGGTGCTGGGAGCGTGGTGACGTCTGTGTGTGTTCGGTCGCGGTCCCAACTATCAAACTGGGATCACAACCGCCCGCGACCCTTAATATAAAACCTTCCCCTATGGGAGTGGGAAAAGCTGGTGACGTAGGGCGGATCGTTGCCGGTTACTCAGGTTTGAACAATAACAAGGATGTTTGTGACGTGGAATCACGGGACGGAAAGACACTTAATTGTCCAAAATGGCGACAAAAGTGCCCAGGGCGGTGGAGATGAGAGAGACAACTGTCTCAAAACACCTGGCGTCACGGCGTGCTTCAGTGTGCTTCCCGTCAATTCCGCTTTAACCCAGATAACACATGCGTGCGAAAAGCTTGGAAAATACGTGTGCCTGTAAAATTGATTACTGCTGATGACAGGTTAGACTATTCCTTATGGCGTGAAGAATTGTCTTAAGGTTTATGAATAATGAGGACATCCCCGAGGAACATGCCCATATATGGAAGAAGGTACTTTAATTGCAAAAAAAGTGGTTCTTCAAGTTCTGCCCCTACCATATATGGAAGTGGCATGACTGTCCCGGGGGACATCTAAATGGTTCTTTATCTGTTTCACTGAAATTTGTTCGTCAGCGATTTGTGATTTTGAATTTCCATTTAAACCAATTTGTACCATACCGGAGAAGTCATCACCAAGACAATTCATTCGATTTGTATTTTGATTAAACGTTATGAATGTTCCTGTGTCATTTATGTAGGTCAAACAGATCTTTTTTCTTGATTACCTGTTGTCGCAAAATTACTTCGTTAGTTTTCCAAAGCAAAATGAATGTAGTTCCGTATCGTCAAGGTGTTAGCATTTCGATTGTTTTATTCACTTTCGCTTAGCTATTTTTCGCTTTTGTTCTTCAGTAATCAAGAGCAAGATACCAAAGACTCAGAAAGCAACATTTTTTAAATAGATGCATGAAAAATGGTACATGTCATGTATGCTGTACAATACGCGACGAAACTTAAAAAATGCACAGTGAGCAGAGTTCAGCAAACTGACTTTGCTTGGGGTGTCACATCGGTGAACCGAGGTCGCCTGGTCCCCATGGCGGTTGACAATTACTAGTGCGTGAACAATGTGACTGGAATACCGGCGAATAAATTACGGCGGCTCGAAAGCATTTCTCATTTCTCGTCGTTTTCGATGTCGACAGATCTCCGATTGTTACACAACTTGGAGAAAAATAGTGTGAAGAGGCCCCCCCCCGCGAAATGTTATAACTGTTATACTTTTGAAACTTTGAAATATTTTCGTGAAGAGTTTCAAAGAAAATGCCTCGCCATGCATCCAGGAGTATTTACTTTTGCTGCTTTTGTTAACAAATCTTTACTTAGACGGAAAGCGACCCCCCGAAATGTGCCGGCCGTATTATGTACAGACTACTGTACGTCCGTGACGGATCTGTGGGACCTGACCCGATCTGTCAGTCAGACCCTGGACGTTTACAAACTGAATAATGAAATCTTTACAATGGCTGAGCTTATGCATTCTCCATCGTGAGTGACTTACGCTAGTTGATGCACACATGCGCGGAGAAAGAGAGACTGAGAGAGAGAGAGAGAGAGAGAGAAATTCTTTTCCAGTGAAATTCTTGAATGGCAGACATAATGCACCATAGACGTATGGTATGGAGTCATTATACGCTCGTTGTAAGTATGCGGTTGTGAGGGTTCTCTTTCAACATACTGCCCCTTCTTTCAGCTGTGTCCAACGTAGGAAGAGTTTTTGATATCTTGGGATTTTACCCTACATATTCTTCTCAGTGAAAAAAAGAGGCGCGATGCCCTCCACAGAAATAACTTGAAAATGTCCGATACATATACATTTACGCGTATTCCTGGTTCCTTGTAAATATTTGTGTATAAAAAATATTCGAGATGCAGATGTGTAGTGTTCAGTTGTTGATATTCAATATGGCACTGAGTTGCACCCAGGTGGCTCCTGATGAACAAGTCCTTTATTTTGTATCACTGATTTGTTGTCAATAGGTCGTCTGTAAATACTAACATTAGTAGGTCATAAGTTAAGGAGCGCCTTGGTCAGATAGAGTGTGCCTTTTTTCTCTCACGTTCTGAAGGTAACGAGCTATAAAACCAAGGAGATCTCTCTCTGACATCCTTGGTCAAACATAACGTTTATTCAATTCAAGGTTTCGAAAAAAAAATACACACTGCCACTTAAAGAAGCCGGTGTTGTTTACTGGCCAATGTTCGTTATTTAACGGAACGAAGAGAAGCTGCTTTCAAAAACAGTAGTCTCGTCAGTATTCTGCAAACGGACGGCTGGCATATTCCCAGCCGCCTGGGCTACAAAACGGATCTTAAGATTGTCGTAACACAACCTTGATCACCCTGCGCGACCCGTCGCCTTTACAAGTTCACTGTCGTTTTTAGGCCGGAAGAATTCTAATCCTGCAGGTGGAAAATGTGGGGAACTTTGCAAAACACCAACGATGATATGTTATTGCTCGTGATATCTCTTTTTAGATTTTATGAAATGAAAAAGAAATTTGAAAATTTGAAAAAGAAAAGACATCACTCTTTAATTATAGCCTCTACTGATCATGAAATATCAAGATACAGAGATAAAAGTCGAAGATACAGAGACAGAAGAGAGAGAGAATAAGGGCGGGACGAAAGAGAAGAAGGGAAGAAAAATGTAAAGCTGTCCAAGTCTCTTATTCAGCCGCCTTGCTCCCACCAACAAAGCTCTACTGCAACCGCACAGACGTTTCTGATGGTGCATTTGCAGGTAAGGACGCTAGTAGGAGCTTCTGTCATATGTACGCCATAATATCGTTACCCGACGCCAGGAGGCGAGCCGCAAAGGAGTGCGTCAACTTTCGCCTCCTGGCATCGAAGGTGTCAATACCCAGCTGAGCAAAGAGCAGACTGTTGCTTGTGGAGTGAGGCTGAGACATGATGATTTTGAAGGCATCGTGGTAAGCAACTCGCAGCCTCTGCAACACTCCAGCGCTATGATTGTTCCATAGTTGTACGCAGTACTAGGGGCACAGTGTGCTACAAAGAGAATACGCTTAATCTCAGCGGAGCAGCTGCCGAAAGTTCGGATTAAAGAATTCGCTTTTGTGTACAACTGACGGGTTTGTTTGCCGATAGAATCGTCGTCAGAAAGGTCAGGTGTAATTTGAAAACCAAGGTAGGTGACCGAAAGCACATAGGGCAGAGGTGTACCGTAAAGCTTCACTGAGGGTGGCGTACCAAACAGGCGACTTCGATGACAAGGAAAAACATGCAGTTTGTCTTCTTGTCACAGAAGGTCATATCGTTTTCAGCACCAAAGGTCTCACAGACATGGACCAGTTTCTGTAGGGCCTTTGCCGAGGGATATATCAAGCAAATGTTGTCAGCATATAGAAGATGATTTACAGGAACTCTGCCAATAAAACAACCGACATTGGCAGCGTTTAACTTAGCGGTGAGGTTCGTAACGGTGCGCATTAAATCGGTAAAGGGGATAGTAGACTCCCCTGGGGAACACCGTTACCGAAGCAAAAGCTGTCCGAAACGGTAGACCCCCAACGCACCCTGAGGGATAACATTTGGAAGAATGCAATAATCCGTACTAAATAGACGGGTACATTTCTGTCAAGTAATTTCTCATACAGAGTAAAATGGTTAACCCGGTCGAATGCCTTGGATGCATCAAGAAATTAAGCAAACGAATACAGAAGAACCTCGGCTTTTGAAGTAAGAAATTATCTCCTTAAGCGCGAAGATGCACATGTCTGTCCCATGGTGTTTTTAAACCAAATTGATTCGCCGGAGATAATAAGTGCTTCTTCAGGCGACTGAGGAGAAGGGATTCAAATAATTTGAAAAATGGGGCTGGAAATAGCAATAGGGCGATAATCATTCTTAAGGGAAGGATTCAGGTTTTGTTTCTTGATTATTGGAATGAGAGTTACCCTTAACGCACTAGCATAGCGGAAAACAAAAAAGAGAGCAAAATGGTAAGCCGAGGTCCCGCATGCTTTAGATGCTCAGATGAAAGACCGTCAGAATCACAGGACCCGTTCTGAAGTCTGTTGATTGCTGCGCATACCTCAGGCGCAGGTGCCGACATTCCCGGGTCATAGCTGACCTCAGAATAGATTATGTCATCTACAGATTGGCAGTCATTGGGGGCAACAGAGTTCGGCAGAGAGTCGTAGTGACGCCTCCACATGCTAGTGATATCAGACGCACCACTGTGGCGTCGATGTTACATGGGAGGTTTGGCTTGGAGCCATTTTGAGACCGCAGCGTAGACGAGAAGCCTACTTGACCCCCTTTATGCAGACTAGACGCGAGTGCATCTGCCCTGTGCAGGGCCTCTGCACGTCGACACTCTCTTAAAGCTAGTTTACATTTGCCCGAGTTGGTCTCATTAGGTCCCAAATGGCCCCATGCCTCGGTTCGCGCCAGAGAGAAAATGCATCTCGGGCTGCAATATGGTACTCTTTGACGACAGAATTCCAACCAGGTATCGCGTGGGAGGTGCCAAATTTTCCTGTGGGGAGGGATGTCGTAGCTGCACTTTCAAGAGCTCCGACTATAGCAGAGATAAAATTGTCGAGAGAAGTTCTGTGGTCATTGTTCTTACAGTTAGGATTTAGACATAAAAGAGCGTTGATTGGCAATTGGATTTCAGATAAGAGGGCATCGGCACAAGTGTGGTACCGTGCCAAGTCAGAGGGGGATGCACGTTCCCAATTGAATCTCTTTGGGGGTGGAATTCCGTCACCAGCTGTGTTTGTAAACACAGGAGCCGATGTCCAGTCGAATGAAACCCAGAGAGATAAATGATCGGATGGGGCAATATCATACAGAACACACATTTCTGAGATACTAGCAGACATAGTATCGGAGCAGACGCAATGATCAAGCCACGACGTCGACCCATGAGCTTCGCTAAGGTACGTAAAAGTATCCCCAGGAAGAAGGTCAATGTCGCTTACATGGAGGTCTTAAAGTCTCCCATGATACAGACGTTGGTCACATTGGTCTGTTGTATTATTTATAGACTCGATTTTACCTGATTTGTCAATAAAAATATCCATGTTGTTAGTGGATTCTACTGGTAGATACACACAAATCAGAAGGAGTTCACAGCTCACATCATTATTGATTCGTAAGGCTAAAATTCGATCATCATCCTCGCTCACAATACTCACAGTTATTCCGAGAGACTTAAGCTTCCGCCAAAGGACCGCTACGCCACCATAAGGGCGACCATGTAATATGCCTTTACCCAAGTCTACAGCCGAAGTGCCATACGTTAAGAAGTCCTTATCCAGACTAAAGAGAAAGTCTAAATCGTTCGGCAGGAGCCAGTGCTCCTGTAAGAGGATAATGTCAGAAATCTGGCACAGGTCCTTGACAGCTTGGGCAGCGTTCTTAACGGAACGACAGTTAAAGGATGCCACATTTAGCGTGTCTGAGCCAGTCTTCATGGTCTCGGTTGCGAGGTGGAGGAGGCACGTCTACCGTGGAATCGCCTAACGAGTACGCCACACGGCCAGAAAGACGGGGACAGGATTTCAGCTACAGCGTCGCTGTCTATTGACACCAGGAGTCAAACTTAGTCGGAAGGTTCATACAGGAGAGCGTCCGATCATGCGACAGGTTGTCGTGCAGATACCGTTCGACGTCTTTCGACTTGGTGTCGGGGCCCAGGCGCGTGACAAATATCTCGACTGGCCTGGCCTTGATCGGCATTGCCTTGACAGTGTAGAAGACTTAGCAGTGCCAACCACTGCTCTGGATCTGTTTTTTTTTCCTTTTGACCAAGTTGAACCCATCCTCGTCGGGGGCTGCGAGGACACCCGATCTGTTGCGTCAGGAGGAGGGGGGACGATGAGGGAGAAGCCTGGACAGGGTCCTTCGGGACAAGGGACTTGGGTTTGGTAGCGACACCCTGACCTAGGACGTGTGCTTGAGTGGATCCTGAGGCTCGCCTCGCTGACGGGGGATGCACGATCGACTAGGGGTGGTTTGCAGACACCACGTCAGCGAAGGTGGTAGGGCAAGGCGCCGGCACAGTTTGCGATGCTGACGCCCTCACGTCCTTCAGGTCGGCGATTTCTCTGCGAAGGGCCGCAATTTCGGCTTGCACTTTCACATTGTCAACGGTAGTGGCCCGAATGACTTTCATTTCCTGTCGTATCACTTGAATCTCCTGGAAGCACAAGCTGAAATCCGTGAGTTCCAGCTCAACGACAGGAAGACGGAGGGATGCGGACGCAAAGGTAGGAAGCGTCAGTGGGTCGGCGGAATGTAGAACCCGCAAGATGTCCGACATATTTGTGACGGCTTTTTGGCGCCTTGGCGTTTCTTGAAGCGCTCACTGGGCTTGCAAGTGTCAAATGCCAGTTTCTTGGCGTCTTCCGAATCTCCTCCTCGGAGTAGGTCTCCAAGCACAGTTTCATGACAATATCGCCGGGCATCTTGTCCATCTTATTGACGACGAAGCATAACAGGTCGTTAATAAAAATTTTGTTTGGCTCACCCTGAGTAGAATCTACCGGTGGGGATCGCTTGTCGGAGCAGCGTTTGCAAAGATTCAGGTCTCCCTGGCCGAGCTGTGCTCCCGGGGCATGGCCATCTTCACAGGACGGCATTGTCCAGACGTCCATTAGAATTGTACCAGCAAATCAACTCGTCGTATTTACATCACAAATACAGCTAATTACAAGATCACAGCTAGCGGATGCGTTTGTTATGTTCCGGAAGAATATGGCGAGTCCTTTGATGAATTGAGAGTACAATTATATTATTCTTAAGAAAAAAAACAGCCACAAGGCCTATGGTTTCCCAGCAACCACAGGCATCCAATATCAATGTTTCATGGTAACGGTGACGCACACCTCTGATGATACCAGCATCTTGCTTCATCAAAGGGGTCTTGATCTAGGGAGGAGCGGTAGATTTCTTCTGCAGTCTCATCATCGTAAACATGGAGGTGGATGACATGGATCAAAACACCTTTTTCCTCAATCTGGCTAACGTACATCAAATCATATCTAACCCACTCTCTCGTGGTCTCCAGACAGCATACCTCGTCATCAGTCTGGTCATCGCCGTAGGATGCAACTCGCTTCTCATTTTCTTGGTCTGGAAAAAGAGCTTCTACGGAAGCCCCGTCACTACCTACGGTGTCACCTAGCGCTAGAAGACATCATCTTCACGGGCTGTATGATTCCCTCATCGCTCTATTGGATTTTCAGCGATGGCGTCAATAGTGCCCGACAGATGATGTGTGTCGAAAAGTTGGTGATCCCAACGTCAACAGTATCAATGTTTGGTACGTACCTCCTCATGGCAATAGAGCTGTACCACTTCATATGCAATCCTTTGCACTACGGTAGTAACGTCACGACAAAGCGTGTCTTCATCGGCATAGTTGCAGTCACAGTCTTTGCCTTGTTCTTTGGGATCGGGCCTACGGTAATCAAACGATTACAGAACGTCGACGACGACAGCCTGCTATGTCAACCAGAGCCTTTTAACAGCACCAACCCAGCCGCCATCTTCCAAACCATTTGCGCAGTTTCTGTAGTGTTTGCCGTCCTGGCCATCCTCATAATCTACTACCTTGTCTACAAGGAAGCCAGAAAACAACAGGAGAGGGATGAGCATCGTCACTTGTGGCTTTGCCAGACCAAAGCCTTCAAAAAACTGGCACCACATATCATTGTCCTAGTTGTGTCGGTAGCATCCTACCTATTCTTGGCTGCCTCGGGTCGGGTTGTGCTCAGTCATGGTGGAGAGAAGGCATCAACTTCTCGGCTCATAACACTCGTAGTGGCCAATCGGATCTTCCTGACGCTATCATCTATGGTCAACCCCATCATCTACAGCTTCAGGCAGCCAGAGTTCCGACGAGCTCTGAGGGAGCTGTGCGGCTTGTCTAACAACAACATACCTTTGGTACCAGCACCACCACCTGTACACCGAGGGCAGGGCGTGGCCGTTATCAACGTTCCCCACCATGGTCAAGGCACATCAGACGAAGCGTCCACGGCAGCATCACCTTCTCAAGAGAAAAACAGACAGCATGGAGAGCAGGCACCACCTCCCAGTCCAGACCAAACACAGGCAGAGGCACGTGGCCAGCAGACAGAGGCACACGACGAACGAGCACCCCTCCCTGACCACTGTGAAGAAGAGAGGACCCGACCCAACCGACCGGCCGTACTAACTGTCCAGTCGGAAGTACATCGCAACCCTTCACCACCTCCTGAACGCAGCGGTCTGCCGAAATCAGCCCCTCCTGAGCAACACAGTCAGAAGATGACAATTGAAACGTTTCCACCAGAACCAAAAAGCCAGAAAGACGAGAACGTCATCAATGTCTGTGGAAAAGAGACGGTCGCCACGAGAAAACGCGTCCGAAAGTTGGCATGGTGTGAGAGCACAGTTTGAACCGTGTCATGTCAAGTATGAAGACCGTGATCTAAAAGGTATGTAGCTTGTGCTGACTACTGACGGTGGAAAAACAATAGCTAGATGCTTTCCGGACTGCATGTATCATTATCAACCTGAATAGAAATGATTACTCCAAGTTATTGAGCTGTAATTACCATACTACTGGTATTGAATATCTCGTACTTTGTTAGTTGTTGTTCTTTGACAGATATTATCTTAGTATAAAGTCAATCCATATCTGATCAAGTTTGATGTGATCTGCACACCTACTGTTTTTATGTTGAAACGTTTGTCCAAGCCGTTGGAATGGCTTTACAAAGAATTTTTTTTATGCCGCTCGCGGCCTATCACTTTACTTCAAAGCTCTAATGCATAGGCGAACCTAGCCTCCACCAGGCCTTCCTACGGGGGTACGGAATCGTAGAATTCGGCAAAAGAAGGAATAGCTGGCCAGTAGAGTCAGTCCGCGGGAGGGTTAATTTCCCCCTCCGAAGGCCAGTCAAACCACAATTAAGGCGGCCAAACTCCCCTGGCAAATATTCTCCCTACATTATGGCCAGCGTAGTTAATAGTCTGGTAGAGACTAAGGCGAACCCGGGTACGGTAACTTATGTAAGACATACAAGCAGTCTATTTTTTTCATTCAGAGAAATATCAATTTATAGAATTCGAAAATAAAAGGACAAAGATAAAGTGGCGGACTCAATTGAGTGTACGGCAACTTATATTCGCGCCGCCACTTGTACATTATGGAAAGAAAAAATCTTTGACAGTACACTTAAGCGATATTATGTAAGATTTTAATTTGCGCCAAAACTGTAAATATAAATAATTGAAATTTTCTCATCTTGATTGTCATTTTCAATAACTTTCAACATATTAGCGTCACTATTTCGCTTTTCCGGCAACTCAGCGCAGTGCGAGAATAACTTGCGTCAGGCCCGCTGTATTTTAGGAGGCTCCTAAAAAGAATGTAAGCAAACATTGACAACAAAGATGGCCGCGATCCGCACTAGCGCCGAGGAGTTGGCAGTTTTCCAACACGTTTTTGCGGCGCAGCGACGTTGATCTTTTATTGCCCAAATGTCCTTATGAACCCAAGTAGGCTTATAGCACAAGAAAATGTGTAAAACAACGATGTTTAAAATAGTGAAAGTCTTACATAACATCGCTTTAAACTTATGGATAATTAATAAATAGATACATAACATAAACCTCATTTGAACATGCATGATGAGTCAGAAGACCGAACTCCCCTCCTAGACGAAAAGAAAGCAAAAAGGACACATATACAGTCAAACCTGTCTTATGTGGACACTCAAGGGACTGAGCAAAAATGTCCTTTATGAACAGGTGTCCTTCCCAAACAGGGTTGGTCATCCGAAGGATTGGCAGGTGTACATGTATATCGTGTATTCAGTAATAGGCTTATGCAAGTACAAATGTATGTGTAGCACATTTATACTAATGTTAAGTTAAAATCACAGAATAATGTAGGTTTCACTATCTTCAAGGAGGTTATCATATTTAAGCTTGCTATCTGTTCCTGACAGACAAAAAAGATCTAGTTGTTACAGTTCAATTTTTGAGCGTTAGCAAATCTGCATAGAGCCTATTGTTATTCATTCATTATCACCCCTGCACCCTCCATTGTCATATACTCTGTCCCCTGCAGAAATCATTGTCCTTTTATTCTTTTTTGGCACCCTTGATTAGCTGCTGTTGTTTTAGCGTTGAACAAGTTTTTGCCCAATGCTAAACGAACCTATTGTTTCTGGGCTCGCCCTAATCTCCAAGCAGATTCGGTGGGGCAGGGGGACTTTATATTGGCCTCCTGTATCCATTGGCCGCCTGTATCCAACGTTCGCCCCACGGGGCGAACGTTGGATACAGGCGGCCAATGGATACAGGAGGCCAATATAAAGTCCCCCTGCCCCACCGAATCTGCTTGGAGATTACACTAAGACAGGTCTGAGTGCCTTTTGGGACTGAAAAAAGTGTCCTCTGTCAGGGGAAGACAGGTGTCCTCCTGGTAGAGGGTCTTAACTATGTAAAAATGGACGGGACTGTTCCAATGAATGTGTCCATTGACTGAAGGTGTCCTTTTTAGACAGGTGTCCACTCGGGCAGGTTTGACTGTACCTACTAGATTGTTTTGTTGCTGTGATGTAGTCTATTTACGTGGCCCAGCCAATTGACCCCAAAGCTACATGTATATACTACGGTGGCACTAGTTAGATGCAAACTGAGAAGCACATCAGAAAAAGGGCAGGGAAAAGGCTTTGGATGCAATCAATTGGCGTGATTTATAAACTGTACATAAAAGACCTCATTAGCAACGTTCTTTCAGGTAGAATATACACGAGGATGTTAATTCAATAGACACTTATTTCTTGACGGATTTCGAGAACCTCGTGAGACCAGTGATGTAATATTGTTTAACTCTGCTAGTATATAGAAGAAGTATAGATGTTTTTTCCTGTACTTTTCCGTATTTTCAGTGTAAAAAAGCATACAGTTGAATGTAATTTTGTGATGTTGAAAATGTTAATCGTGAGACCAGTGATGTAGATTGTTGAACTGTGCTACATGTAGTACGGACGTTTTTCCTGTAATTTTCCGTATTTCCAGTGTAAAAAAGCATACTGTAAGTGTAACAGTAGAATGTAATTTTGTGATGTTGAAAATGTTTATCGTGAGACCAGTAATTTTGTGATTTTTTGCTCTGAACTGACGCCAAAACTGTGTCGTATGTTAAAGACCAGTGATGTAGAAAAGGCTAGGCTAGGGTCTAGCTAGGGTGCACATTGCCACTACTTGTTGCGCGGTGCATTGTGGGCCACCTGACGCTCAGTGCACGATACCTGCCCCCCTCCCCCTCCTACCTCCATGGACTTTGCTGAAGAGGAGATGCAAAACCCTCCGTCTGGGGAGGCTGAGATGCAGCAGGACGATGACGAGGAGGACAGCTCTTCGTCTGACAGTGAAGATGAGACCACACGGCTGCTAGAGGCGAAGGTAAGGCTGCAAACTCTTCACGTCACAGTGCAGGGAGCCAGTTTCTACAGCACACGTGAAAATAATTGTTGTTGTTGTCACGATAATGATTTGTGCCATACATAGTTGTTGTTGAACAGAAATGCCTGACATTTTGGTCTATTCGTACGAAAGAGTTCAGGCAGCCACACACTATTACCACAGGCTAATGTATGAAGTATACTAGCATACCAGTATCACTATTAACTCACCTGTGGTTGATATAAAAATAAAGGACTACTAGTATCAAAATCATGCTATCAATTGCACTTTTGCTTTCTGTTGTGGACCATTGAACTTGTTATAACTTATATGTAGTTGGCGATTGGACAGGAGATAGGGATTAGTGTGAAGTTCTTGATTAAAAAAAACAATGAAAGTGATAAAAGTCTTATTTTTCACAATGGAAAAGGAGATTGAAATTATTTGATTGTATTCTAGTCTTTTCAATTATTATTGTAATCACCGAACACCGTTATCCAATGTTATCGCGGCCCAGTATGATATAATGCCTAGTATACACATACAGATATAGATACAGAAACACTTGTGATACTAGTAACTCCTTCTATTTTGTTACCCCATGAACAGGTACAGAGTAACCCCTATGACTATAACGGCCATGTGGAGCTGATCAGGGCCCTGAGGAGGGAGGGTGAGCTGGTGGAGGTCAGACAGGCCAGGGAGAGGATGAGCAAGTTCTTCCCCTTAACGGAAGGTAACGGAAAAAATTCAACATCACGAAATCCAGATGCTTTTTATTAGGGCTCGCAACACATGTACATTCATTGTACACACCTGCAACTTCCAAATTGTAGATAAAAATTGAGGTTGCAGGAAAGAAATAAGCTGAAATTT
The DNA here is from genome assembly GCA_013266295.2 of Branchiostoma floridae x Branchiostoma japonicum. Classification (NCBI taxonomy): domain Eukaryota; kingdom Metazoa; phylum Chordata; class Leptocardii; order Amphioxiformes; family Branchiostomatidae; genus Branchiostoma; species Branchiostoma floridae x Branchiostoma japonicum. Next base: position 7,733,277 of record CM023824.1, read on the forward strand.
GAAATGAAAACGAAGGTAAAAGATATAGTTATAACAAATCATATTTTGCAGAAAGAAAAAAATCTTTGAAGCCCTCACAGTACTAGTACATGCCATATACGTATTTGCTGTATGTCAGTGGCTTGACACATTTACTACTGACAAATGACTGAGAAGACTACTAGTACATGTAATGAATAGGTAAAGGTTTTTCCCTGACAAAAGTATTTTGAACCTTGTGGCTTTGTGTCTAACTTTGATATGGCTTCCATACTTTTCAAAGTTTGTTTAACGTTTTAGGAAGTGGTTCAGATTTTTAATAGTTGTGACTTGTGTGATTTCAGAGCTGTGGTTGGATTGGCTGACAGACGAGATGAAGCTGGACTCTGGTAGACAGAACCGAGCAGCAATAAACAAACTGTTTGAGAGGGCCGTGAAAGACTACCTCTGTAAGTCAGCTGTCATGTTTCTATACAATGTGAATTGGTAGTGTTAAAAGCAAGGCTATGCTTATAATTGATAAAAACAAATAAAATCCGAGTCGTTGATTTTACTTGTTTTTATCTATTATAAATCTGTGAACCTGAGGATAGAATAGAGGCCATTGCAATTGTGATTGATTACAAAATACAAGTTGGGAGTTGTATTATTTTTCTCATTTTTCTGAACTCAATAAAAAGACGAATACACTAAAAGTAAAAGCCACACAGAAATGCAATACATGTAGATGACCTTATAACACCCATCCATAAACACAGCGATGGGCAGCTGGTCTATGGTTTTGTTCAATTGCCTTTAGTGGCACATAGGGCAGCAGGTTTTCTTGCTATTTAAGAATCTGTACTATAGCAACATTTCTTAGGTATACAGGGAGGGCAGCCTCAGCCGGTACTTAAAACTTTGATACTACTTCCAGGTGTGGATGAATGGTTGGATCATATCTGTGCAGTACTGTATGTGATCCTAACCCATATATACATGTACATGTAGGTATGGACGTATGGTTGGAGTATATCCAGTACTGCATCGGAGGGATGGAGGATGGGCTGGAGTCGGTGCGAGCGGTGTGTGAGAAGGCGCTGACTGCGGGCGGGCTACACGTCTCCAAGGGAACCATGCTGTGGGACGTCTACAGGGAGTTTGAGAACGCTGTTCTTGCAGGAATGCAGGTAAACATCCATTCTGAGTGTATCCTATCAGGTACTGCATGTAATTACACAACTGGTGAACTGGGTAACATTGAAATACACTGTGTGTCTGTTTGCATGTGGCTTTCTGTATGTGTCAGTGTGTGTGTCAGTGTGTGTGTGTCTGTGTGTGTGTGTGTGTGTGTGTGTGTGTGTTTCATTGTGTGTGTGTGTATGTGTGTGTGTGTGTCAGTGTGTGTGTGTGTCATTGTGTGTCTGTGTGTGTGTGTGTGTGTGTGTATGTGTGTTTCTTTGTGTGTGTGTGTGTATGTGTGTGTGTATGTCAGTGTGTATGTATATGTGTCTGTACATGAGTTTGAGTGTTTTGTTCTTATGTTACCTCTCTTCTGTTAAATTGTGATCTGTCCCTGTTCCTCTCCAGCCAGAACCAGGATCCATCTGTACAGGTGATGAGGAAGAGAAGATCCAGGCTCAGATCACCAGGATCAACTCCATCTTCAAGAGACAGCTGTCCATCCCTCTCCTGGGTCAGGACTGACTTTGTTGTTGTCCCATCTTGTTTTAGACAATACAGGAAGGAAATTTTATAATTGTGTGTGATTTTCTGTTCTAAAAGGCATGGAATTTAATTTTTTAAATCTCATCATTGATAGAATTGTTTAATCTGGTCTAGGTCATTGACCTTATGTGTTTCAAGAAGAAGAAGGAACAGAGCAAAAACAATATGTTTTCCTTCCGTGAAGGTAAACATAAATATAAGTCTGGTACAACAATGCTTCAGCAGCAGTCACTAAAATATGTCCTTTTCTGTATTTTTGTCCAGGTATTGATGGCACATATCTTGAGTATGAAGAGTTCCAGACAGGACCGGTGGACGCCACAGTGAAGCAGGCCTACCAGAAGGCATGTGAGAAGCTAGAGAAATACACACCTTTTGAAGAGTCACTGGTGAGCACTGCACGATGGTTCAAAACAGCCCAGAAAATCCCCACTCGTAGTTAATTAATATTGATGAGAATTAGATGTCAATCACACTTGTCACCATTGGCAACTGTCCGTGATTGGTTGACACTTTTGTAGGCCGGCTCTAGGAATGTTTACCTTGCTGTTTGCCTCCTGCGATTTTTCCCGCGAACTGTTCTATTCATATGCGTACTTGTCTTGATCCTCAATTGTTCTAAACTTCACACATTTTAACAATACATACTAGTACCCGTATTTCTTCTAATAAAGGATCCATCCCAAATAAAGTGTGTACTCCCGATTTGGGCTTCATGGAAGTCCCTTCATGCCAGCAAAGATAGTCAACAGAAAAAAAATTAATAAAGTGCGCTCCCCCTGACACCCGCCGCCGCACCACGCACGTCCCCCGTATCTGATCGCGCTGCACCCAAAATAAAGTCACGGTGTTTTCTTTTGTAGCGCCAAATTACCAGCCACGGAATTTTCAGCAAAACCTCACCTTGCTTTGAGGCCAACACCTCGGTATTTGCAGTTTTAGAAATTCACCACAAATCGTTGGCTCACCGTCTGAGAACGTCGTGCGAGGATTTGTTTCATATCGAAGAACCAGGCATCGAACTGCTAATTTCTACCGGGCTATTCGAATATGAACTTGTAAAACGCATTTTTTTTAGATTTAAAAAGTTCGTGTCACAGCATTTATCTCCAGAAATACGGCGATACATTGACACAGAAATTTGTTTCGGCGCGCGGCGGTAACACAAAGCGCGGGGACGCACGTGTAAAGAGTTTTTATTTGTTTGAAAATATGCGCTAAAAACGCTGTTTTCCACGACTACATAACATTCTAGTTAAGAAATGCATAATTCAAATAATCTTTCGTAAAAATATAAATTTCTTTGTGGATGTATGGTGTATTTGGCGTGATTTGGGCGTTCAATTACGAATAGGATTTTACGTAGTTTTTACCAAGGACAGTATAATGTCTTTGTTTTTACCGATCAAACAACACGGAAGTGCACCGTGTAGGGTTTTACGTAGTTTTTACCGATCAAAACAAGAAACAAAACTCCCTATACAGAGAATGCTGTAACATTTCAGATCCCAGTGATTATGTTATCGATCAAAATATTTGTGGATACGCAGGATATGCCCGCGTTTCAATCGTATGCTTCCTCGGGAATTTTTGTGGCAAGCGGCGTGGGCATGCTCGGCGACCGGCTGGCACGCTAAAAATTATTTTTGTCCAGTGGTTCGTACGCTATGAAACACCCAGCGTTAATCGCGATCCGTTGTCTCATAATACTTGTGTTATCTTTTTAACATCAGTATAACTATAATACTTTTAATATTCAACAATAAACGCATATGAGATCAAAGTATATGTAAAATCGTTACGTAAACATACAACATGATGTTCGGGGCGCTTCCATGGTGCGTAATAGCCGGCTGCCGCTGGCTTGCATCCCGATTTTTCTTGGCGAAAAACTTGAATAAAGGGGAATAAAGTGGGCACCCGGGCTTTGATTTTGACCCGAAGCGACTACTGGAGAGTTGAAATGTCAAAAACAGTGCGTCCTTACTAGAAGAAATACGGTAGCGTGGGTCTGATAATTTTTTGGCTTGGTACAAAGACATTATACGAATATCCTTGCTTGGTACAAATATCGTTCCTAACTCCCTTCCTACATACTTCCGCTGCATCAAAATGCCGAAAGATAGAGGGTATAATCATGTTTATGTATAGGAATCAGTTACAGAGGAAGTTAAACAGCTGAACTGAACAAAAACCGGTAAGTCTCTAGCGCGTTCGCAGCTTGAAAATCGCGGGCAATTATCACGCTTGGGACGCTCAGCGAATACAATGGCCGCTTGGGCAACAAATTTGAATACGTTTGGATTTTTGAACAAAAGGGCGCGAAACAGGCCCTCTGTTCTTAGCGGACAATCTCATTATAAGTCGAAAACATTTCAACATTCCCACGCGGAACGTTGGATTAAGTGTACATTTCATATTTTGAGCAATATCTGGAGTTTAACAAAATAGAATTTGACGAAAACAAGACGACCGGAAAGGTCACAGTGCCGCCGCCATTTTGTATTTTGGCTTTGTCCCTACGTTCTCGCCGAAAGGGAATATGGGAGAAAATGTACCAAAAATTGTGAAAAATAAGTTTAAATCTCCTAGACAGCCAAAATCTGAGAACGTAGCTAAATTTTTAAAAGACAGAAGTTTAGGTAATACCTTTAGGCCTCGTTTTACACGTAAATAAAAAAAATGAGTTTTGTGGGTTAAAGGTTAACGACCGAAAATGACCTTTATACATGCGCCGCATTTTAGTGCAGTGGGGCTTCGCGTTAGCTTGTCAACTCTTTATTTTAACCTAGTTTCATAACCAACACATTTATTTCATCGGCTCCTATTTTAGTTTTTCTGTATGATTGTCAGGTCGTATGTTATCTTGAAAAATATTTGGGCCCACCGCAGGATGTCATGCAGGCGTGCCCGCCAGACACTTAGTGGGAGGGGCCTATTCACATAGCAACGGGGATTTTAGCCTAGCAACCAGACCACCGTGACTGAACAATGTGTTTTGTGTTGTATTATATGGGCGCAATTAGTCCTCAGCCGGTGGGATGAATTACAGTAGCTTACATCTAATGAAGCTGGATTGTAAGAATCTTGAATGGCTGTCTTGACAACACTACATATTTACGTCAGCTATTTCCTCAGGTACGTACGCAACCAGGAAGAAGCTATTGAAGTAAACAACATTTTGATGAGTACCCAGAGGCTGAATTGCAGTAGCTCACAATTGATTAGAATGAATGGTAGGAATCATGAATGGCTGTCATTATAGCTATAATGCAGTGCATCAACAATAGCCACAGGTACAGACGTGTGACTAACAATTAAGTTAAATTGGATTTTGAGTTTCACCAAGTCTGAAACAAACTGGTTAGATTTTGTGAGTGTGAACAGACAAAATCCAATGTGGGAAGGGTTTTTTTTCAAACTGTCTCAAAGTCAAACCACCTCTCGAGGTAGTTTTAATTTGGATTACTTTTGAAAAGCCAACTATTTTACAAACAAAATGGTTTGTAGCTCTAATAAAAGCTCTATATTATAAGAGGTCTTGGTTGGTTGACGACAGTTACATCATTTCTTGCAGATTCAAATGTAGGTACATTAATCAAAGGCACATGTTTTACATCATTTCCATTCTGATGATATATATTTTTGTATGGTCCATGCTTGTTTGTCTAGACGAGTGCTGCGGCCCCACGGCTCCAGGAGTACCTGGCATACATCGAGTACGAGCTCGCTGAAGACGAACCAACCAGGATCCAGTGTATCTTCGAGAGAGCACTTCAGGAGAATCCTCTAGTGGTGGAACTGTGGACTAAATACACCCACTACCTGGTCAGTATTTCTCTTTCAGAAGGATGGTGTAAGGTCAAACTGGAAGGAACATTGCTTCAAGAGGTTTTTTAATATTAAGCAATATCAAAGATTTATAAACAAAATTCATACATTTCTGCCCCCCCCCCCCCACACATGATCCTGCTTGGTTTGTCCCTTTGGAAAAGAGGGAACGTTTTTGATAAAATTTTCCAGTCATTGAATCATGTTATTTCTCTTAGAAAGAGTTGCCTTTTTATCACATCATATATCTAGAATTGAAACCATTTGATTCTAAAGACAAACGACTTTTGAAAGGAATGTTTATTGGCTCGTGTAGTCTGGTAACATGCAAATCAGGGATTTAGGGAAGGAGTCAAACTCTTGACTTTTATTTGCAGATGAAAGATTGCTAAACAATAGTTCACTTCACAATGCTAGCTAAGACCATTGCATATTACGATGTGCTATGATATGTACTCTGGTCTGTCACATCATAAGAGATGTTGTCTCCATGTCTGTACAGGATACCAAGCTCAGAATACCCAACATTGCGCTGTGTACCCACGAGCGTGCCACCAGAAACTGTCCCTGGGCTGCTGCCCTCTGGCAGGGGTATCTTCTAGCCCTGGAGAGACACGGACAGCCTAAAGAGAAAATAAAGGGTACGTCAGACTATGTCAATTTACTGTTTCCTGAAGATGCAAATTGTCTTAGAAACAGGATTGAGTATTTATGCATCTCCTTTTCTTCTTAAGAATGTTTATAACTTGCCTGTTACAACATGGTTTACGGTATAGTCAGCATGTGTTGTGAATGTTATGTGAGTGGCGAAGGACTGACTTGTTGGGATGAGGGTCAGGGCTCAAAATACATTTTTTTCTTATATACCTGCACTGGTGGAGGTAACATTGAAAATTACCTGCACCAGACAAATTTTACCTGCACTGCTCAGAATTTAGGAATTATGGATCACACTGAAAACTGACCAGAAACCATTTAAACTGACCAGAAATCATTTAAAATGTAAGTGGTACCTGTCAGTACACAGTGCAGGGTCAATGTTACCTGCACTAACCTGCATATGCGGGTAGTATTTCAGGCATTCTATTGAAGAGGACTCATTAGCACCCCACTGCAATATAATATCCTAGCTTTGCCTATAATAGTGAATAGAACGGTATGATCTCAAGTGACAGCTGCTAATGCTGTGTGAAGAATGATATATCATATTAATAATAAAAAGACGTTCTGCTGTGTTTGTACAGAGGTGATGGACACTGCCTTGCCGGCTGGTTTCCCACAGGCCTCAGACTATGTTAGTCTGTGGCAGACGTACTGTGACTACCATCGCAGGAGGGTCCACTGGACGAAAGGTAGACATCTTCAACTTCTGTCAACTCAGCAACGTGTAAAAATTGTAAGGGATGGAAAACTGTAGCTATGTGCTTAGATTTGAAACCTTTATTTTCTATGTGTATGTTTGAGGGTGTAGTGCCTATCTACCTGTAAGAGCCTAGCCAGTAGCCCCTTGCTCACTATTAAGTCCCTACATATTTGGTGTACATAGATTCCATATGCACACTTAACAATACTTAATTTAAAGAGAGATAATCATTAAATATTAATCAACTTTTACAGATTTACAGAATTCTATCATTGATTCTTCCCTTCCATCTATAAATTCTGTCAGCAAAACAGTATATGTGACACCAGTATCGTAACTACATGTGATTTTTTTTTTTCAAATTTATTACTTGAATGTCTGCAGATGCTGAATCGTCAGGTGTTGATGAACTAAGGTCCACCTATCAACAAGCTGTAGACTACTGTAAAGACAGCCTTCAGCAATGTGAGTCAGACTCTTCTTCTTTCTGGGACTTTGACCAATACAAATGTGGAAAAACAAGTAATTTGGACAATTAAATTGATTTTAGAAGTCGTAGGTATGGATGGTATGACAAAGATTAAAATAAAATTTAGTAGGAGAAAACATGACTTCCGATTAAAGTGTGAAACTTATATGTAGGTCCAGCAAGTTAGATGGTAAAATTTCCCAGTCATTCTAAGTTTAAAGTCACCGGTGTTTTCTGAATTCATTCATTATTCAGCAGTTGTTTTGTGTTAGGCTACGATGACCTAGGCACAAATAGCTGAGTGTTACGATGAAAACTTGCCTGATGGAATTTTCTGTGGGCATTCATAGTACAAACCTTTACAATACATGTATCAGCTATGTTGCATGCTTACATAGCTCGCATTTGGGAAATAGAAGATTCAGAAGGTTCCGGCACGATCTGAGTTGATATCAATTGTGAACTGAACAATCTCTTTCTCCACAGACTTTGGTGAAACTGGTGACCCACAGTGCACCTTACAAAGGACCTGGGCAAGAATAGAGGTATGTGCGTGCTGGTTGTTAGAATATTTAACAATTTTGGCTGTATTTCAATCATTTGCAAGCATCAGGGTCTGATACATGGTGGCTGCAGACATGCATAGGCCTCGCCAGGTTGATCTATTCTTAGCACAGACCTTCCAGTCAATTCTAGTATTTACAGTTACTGTAATTGAAATGTTTGAAGTAATCAAATATACCTTGTACAAGGCTTTAGGCACTGTCTTCCATACCTTTGACTCCAGGCCAAATACTGCAAGAATATGGGAAAGGCAAGGGAATTGTGGGATGGCATCATGGCGGAGGGCCATGGGAGAGAGGCTCAGATGTGGCTGGAGTATGCAGACCTGGAAAGGTGAGTACAACAGTCCTCAGTACTTACAGACTGGTCAGGTGGGCCTTTTGGAGTTACTACAGTAATTCACCTTGTCTGCACAGTAGCAAAATTTCACAGTCTGAGGAAAATGGACAATTTGTTAAATGGAACTTAATCTTCATGGTTGTAGCAAGTGTAGGGAGGGGGTGAAAGACAAATGATTTGATAAAGGTAATAATGATAAGTTCATGGTACAGAAGTGACAGTGAAAACAGTGAACATAAAAGTACCAAGAAAAAATCAAGAAATACGGTATGCGGCCCACAGTCTTTGCCATGTAACACAACATGACTCACCAGTGTGTTCATTTGCTCAAAAACATTCTGAGCCAGTAAGTATTTACTTGAATGTAATTTTTCAGTCAATAAATGGTTTTGAAATTTTTATACAGTACGTGTACTTTCAGAGGTAATTTGTGATGATTGTTCTGGATCCAATCTGACAGCAGTCACATTGAAGTGTGAGACACATTTGTAAAAGATAGTCATGGCTCTGCCTTTGTCCATATACAATTAAAATACTCCTCACTGGTAGACTGTAAACTTCTTAATCATATATGATCACATAGAAGGTCTTGCCAGCCTTTTGGCTTCGATGTAAAACTCATCTATTTTCAATGATTTTTTGCTTTTATGTAGATCATTTGGAGACATGGAGCACAGCAGGAAAGTGCTACAGAAGGCTGTTAGTAAGGCCAGCGACTGGCCAGAGTCAGTCTGTGAGGCACTCATCAACTTTGAAAGGGAAGAAGGTGAATATATAACAAGCTGTTGCTGTATATTCTCTATGCTTTCAGTTGTACGGTAGTACTGCTCATACTTGTCTTGTTCCAGGCATGAACTGTCTTCCTGAACTGAAAGCCATGTTGTGTTAAGTGTTTGAGCTTATGAACTTTTCATGTTCTGTGCTCTAAACACTTATGACCTTTTCATGTGCTGTACAAATGAGCTTATAACCTTTTCATGTGTTGCACATATGAATGCTCTGACCATACAGACCACCCCTTTTCATCAGACTGTATGTACATGCCACATAATTTGATATTGACAGGTGACATTCTGCCACATAGCCACATATAGATCTACTGTAACTTACTTAAATGTGAAAATTCTGTTGTTTTCTAGGTACACTTGAAACCTACGACAATGCTGTTGCCAGATGCGAGGCCCAGCTCAAGAGAGTCCAGGAGAGAAGAGCCAAGGTGAGAGACAGTTGGTCCAACTCTTCTCTAAGACTTGTTACTATCATATGTACCTACTCTGTGTGACTGTAGGGAGGAACAAAAAATGGAAGACATGCAGATTTGACAGAACTGGAAATCCTATGCACGGGAAATCCTAGATATGCACAACCCCTTGTCACATACTTCATACAATTATCATACAATCGCACACTGAGAGTACTAGTATTCTTGGGATAGTCCTGCAAAATTTAGCTGTCCCCTTGCTTGGCTGAAAGAGCTGTCATAGATCCTTGCCAACGGTTGGTTCTGTCACAGCCTGCTTGAAAATTGTATGGCATCAAAATCATACGATAGCCTATGACAAAATAATGTGACCGTCGTTCTGTATTGGACAGGTGTAGTGTAATGACCTCAAGAAGAAGGAGGGTTATTAGCTGGTCCATGAATGCCTATTGTTTGTTAAGCGTGAGTGCTTACAATAGGCAATTTTTGGTTCCTTTTGTAGCAAGCTGAAAAGGAGATGGTGGCAGCCCAGGCAGAGGCAGCCCAAGCAGAGGCCAGGAAGAAGAACAAGGCAGAGAAGAAGGCTGCCAAGAAACAAGAGATGAAACAAGGACAGAAGAGAAAGGTGGGATGGGATCATCAATGTATACGTCTTTCCATATCCTAACACATAAGGCATACATATAGGCATAAACATAGCATCAGTACTTGTGACTCTTCAAATTTATTCCTCACTGTAGTGAAATATGCCATATTCTTGTCATGGACTAAATATAGGATGATCTTACTTTACTAGAAAGACACAATGTACTATGTGTACAATTGTTTTCCACATTATGTGATACATAGAGCATACAACACGGTGTATTCCGTATTGCCCGAGGTATCGGCCCGACCGCGAGTCGGATCGCCCGACGGCCAAAGGCCGGAGGGCGATCTGACTCGCGGGAGGGCCAAGACCGAGGGTGATGCGGAATACACCGTGTTGTATGCTATTTATATCATACCCACCTTAGAAAACACGTCTTTCAAGGCGAAATGAGCGAAAATTTGGTGACCCTAAACAAACAAAAACTGCTGCAACATCCATTCGAACGTCCGAATCCTGTATTCGAATTTTCAAAAGCGGTGCACGGGGTTAGGGCGAAACGCGTTCGAATCGTTTTATGGAAGCCTGTTTTATACACCCGGTCGTACGGGAGAATACAACACGTCCGGGAGCACTGTTTCGCCGCCCGGGTATGATATAAAGTGATATACAGCTTCTTTGGAATAAGTGATTATCTTCTTGTACTTGCCCTGACAAAAATATTAACTAATGCACAAGAATTAAAAGTTTTAGTTTTATGTTTAGTAGAAATATTACATTTTTACACTATGATGATATCTACCTACAGTGTAGTACAGAAATTTGTTCCAGCATGTGAACTGGGATAAAGGCCATATGGGAGTTGTTAAAAAAAATATCCTCACACATGTTAATGAGCAATATATCGGATAGGGGGATTCACACCAAGTCAAAGTCAAACCATCTTCATGCTGTAACACCCTTGTTCTTGTCTTCATAGCTGGATCATCAGTTATTTGTGAAGTCTGGAGACACCCTTCACACCGTTGGTTCGTCAGTAGATGAGGAGGGGTTCAAAGTACCGTCCATGCCTGCACCCAAGACTGGCAAGGCACCTGAAGAGCCTCCAGTCAAGAGGGTCAAAGGTCAGTATCATCATTTGTCACAACTCTCAATACAAACAACAACTTCTCATTTGAGATGCCACCCTGGTCAGACTTCCCAGTGGTTTAGATTGCAGCAGTGTTCTAGCCAGCCTTAAATATTTTCTGTCATCTCAACTTTGATGGATTGGGCCAAAAATTTTGTCCACCATGAGCGGCAAAATTCCGTCAAATGACAGAAAGAAGAAAGCTGGCTAGAACACTGGATTGCATTTTGTGATAGTTTTCAGTCTGGATTGCATAAAAGTTATATCAGCCAATGTGAGTGGAGATAATGAAAAAGCACATTCCTAAACTACATAGTCTTAGTCCTTTTTAAGGTAGATTAGTCTCATGGTATGTTTGTTGTTATATAGCAGTAGATGGCCATATGTTGTACCTGGTACATGTATAACTTTTGTGCAAGAAAGTTTATTATGTGTTTCCAGTTTGTGTTTTAGCTGAATTAGCCTTGCCATTTGCTTAATTAAATTCTTACAAAATTACTCAAATCTGAGTATCAAAAGAAGGTGGCTGCATTTTGCAGAATCATCACATTCTGATTTACATAATTGCTAGGTGATGAGGCAGAGGAGGTGTCGTTTTCGGCAGCGTGGCAGTCCATCCACGAGGCCACCATCCCGCCCATCCCGTCTCCAACAGCCACGTCTACGGGAGACGTACATGTCCACGACCCTGACAGGGAGAGGAGGTCGGTGTTCGTCAGTAACCTGAACTACAACCTACACAACCCTCAAGACAAGATGAGGGAGATCTTCTCAGAGGTAGGCCAGCTTTCATTCTCAAACAGATTTGAACTGTAATTCCCAACACAAAGAATGAGCAATTCCCTGCTTCTGTGACGTTACAGTTCAGACCTATTTCAGAATGGCTTGTACCAACACAGGTGAAGTTTCGAGCTAAGCTTTCATTCTCTAACTAGTCCAGTAGAAAATGTCAATACAATACTATATAATCTAATGGTTTCTAGACTTTACTGAAAACCACTTCTACTTGACTTTTTGGGTTTGATGCTTCTAAAGGGCTAGACTCAAAAGAGTGTAATGGGTGCTAAACTGAATACATACTCACTGTAAAAGTGTTACCATTAACATTACTTTGTAATTAAGAAAGCTCTGAAACAAAGGTTTCTTTAGTATTGTCTGAACAGGGAAAACTAACTCTTTCCCCTCAAAGTGTGGAGAAGTGGCAGATGTGAGACTGGCCTTCACCAGCAAGAAGAAGTTCCGAGGCTTCTGTTATGTGGAGTTCAAGGAGGAGGTATGTGTAATGCTGCATTAACTTCAAATCTCTTTGAACCATTCTTCTTTTGTACTGCTGAACCCGATACTAGATCGGTTTATAAGCAGTGTACATACACATGGTAGTTACAACATGGCCGGTACAAGGGAAAATAAGGGTAAAGACACTAAGGAACATAGGTAACTGATTGTGTGTGTGCAAAGACAAGACAAGTGAATGTAATGTGATTATATACAAGGACGTGTAGGACCATTGACCACTGCTATCTTTCCATCATCCACTGCCTGGGTATTTTTTATTTTCTGATTAGGTTTGACTCAAATTCAATTCAATCCAATCTTTATTAAAAACAACTCACAGACTTTCTGAGTCTGAATTATGTTTTGACACTGCATAATGTATTTCTAAACAAATAAACAATGCATTGACTTGAGAGTTGTTTGGCTTTAATGTTAGACAAAGAAGTGTTGATGTTGTTCCAGTCTGCTGCTGTGAAGGCCCTTGGGTTTGACCACAAGGAGGTGGAAGGGCGCCCCCTGTTTGTTTCCCCCTGTATCGACAAGAGGAAGGGAGACAAGTTCCACGGATTTCAGGTGAATATGACATGTACTGAACTGATCAATTTTGTGTGGAAGCAACCGTTTACAGGGTTATATCAGATTCTGTGATAACATTTACTGCATTATAAACTATTCTCTTGTGTGCACTGTTGTCAGCAAGGTTTTCAAACAAATTTAAAGTCGATTTAAAAATTACCGGTGCCACCTTTCAGCCATCATCAAACACAGTTGGCAACAGCTCACTTGATACACTCAGTAAGTGGCCTGAAACAACCAACAAGGCTGACAGTTGCTTGCATAAAATGGAGATTTCATCTTAAGATGTCCCCTAGACAATTTGGAAAGCTTACATGGTGTGGTTTGTTCTAACGCTGATTTGTTTGTTTTTCCTTCAGTATGCAACCAAGCTGGAGAAAAACAAGTTGTTTGTGTCCAACCTGCCGTTCACTGTGACCAAGGAGGCACTGGAGAATGTGTTCAAAGAGGTGCGGGACTGGTTTAAGAAACTGCCTTACTCAGCAGTCTTATACCACACATATATTTTGTTTTGATGTTTAGATCTTATATATAGTCATCTTGCTTCTAGCACTGGTCAAAAAGTTTTGAAAAGTTTCCTAGCACAAGAAATATCAAAATCTGTTCATGTATACAGCATTCATCATAATCTTACAATCCATAATAGAATTAGTGTACCATGAGCTAAAATTGGATTAAGATACATTTCTCTCGTTTACAAGATGCATTACAGTACATAAATTCTGATTGTGTTTGTTTCCCAGCATGGTCCGGTGAGAAGTGTGAGGCTCGTGACCTACAGGTCGGGGAAGCCAAAAGGACTGGCTTATGTGGAGTATGAGGATGAGGTAAGGCTAGTTGAGTTATCATAGAACGTTTGTTTTATAAAAAAAAAAGTTTATGGTAGACTGCACAAATTTAGATCTTTGATCAATACGGATCTCTCTTTTCTTCAGTTTGGAGGAAAGCAAATTAAGAATAGATAAACTAAGTTAAATGTATTCAATAGTTGAAGAGTTTTAGTGAAATCAGTATCTAGATAATGCAGTTCATATTTAAAGGAAACTGAATATGAACTTCAATCATAGACTGATACAATCTATGCTTCCTTACTTCATACCCCAAAGTAATACGGATGAATTCACATTTCTAATGAGTATAGACAAACCTTTGATGACCTGTTTTTACTTGTATGTACATTTCCACCATCACAAAGAAGAAGCTGAATTTAGATCTACTCACTAGACTATGTAGTACTAGCTTGACGATTTATGCTTGTATCTGTAAACTATACTTTTGTTGTGACCTGTACTTAACCTGGTGGTTACATTATGTACAGTAAAAGTCTTCCTTCATATTGATATAACACATTTGACTGACAAGGGTCACAATTTTCCATATGTTTTAGCAAACAGCCAGCCAGGCAGTCCTGAAGACAGACGGGCTGATGATCGGGGACAGGAAGATCCAAGTAGCCGTCAGTAACCCCCCCACACGGAGAGGGGGGCCTCATGGGGAGGGAATAGACGACAGGCTAAGGTAAGAACACCTGCAGTTACGTCTTATTAGTGAATAAACCATTCTCTCTCTCTCTCTCTCTCTCTCTCTCTCAGACCACAAGGAGGAGAAACCTAAGCTAAAGCAGATCTGTCTCCTCCTATTTTTCATTTGGAGGGAAGCATGGGATGCTTCAGTTTCTAGCTCGAGTCATTTCAGAATGTTTGCAGCGACATCTTGCTGACATAATTTTCACTGCATCTGAACATGTAAGCCACTACATGTATAACTTACTCCAACTGTACCTGCTGTATCTTTCAGCACAAATTTGGTACGAGTGCACCTGAAGGTTTTTGAGGATGAAACAAAATACCCTTTGCAATGCAATGTGAACTGACATTACAAACTTTCCTGTGCAATAGGTCAGACACGTGGAAAGAGTCCCAGTACAGAGGGAAAGCTCGCACTCAACTGTCCCTCCTCCCACGGTCACTCCACAAACCCACCACTACACCAGCCAGTACTTCCAAACCTCCAGCAGGCAGCAATGGGACTACAACAGATCAACCAACCAGCACGTCAGGTCAACCATCTACTACGCAGGAACCACTCAAACAGGGAGCCAAGAGGCTTACCAATGCAGACTTTGCCAAAATGTTCTTCAAGAAGTAGTAGAATTGTGAATTATAGACAGTACCATAAAGGCAGCTCGAATACAAAAATAGACCAGTCATTCCTTACAATGTAGCCTAGCACTGTACCGGTAACTGCTCCTATCGAAGTGTGTCTGCTAGTATTCTTTATTTTCATTTTTGAGTTTAAATTCTACCCATCAGTGGGTAATTAGAGAATGAAATGCCAGTTTACATGTACCTTTTTCATGTACTTGTATGTAAGGCCACACCAATTTAATTTGTTGCTTCTCGGATTCACCTCTTCATTTTTTTCTGATTTGCAAAAAAAAAAAAAAAAATTATGCTTCTGAATCAACTCAAAAATGCTCATGTTTTGCCTCCAACAGTTGAAGAAAGTCTTTTTCTTCCTAGTTGTTACAGTTTTTCCATCTACCAATGCAGTGGTTTGATTAAAAGTTCAAAATTCATTGTTCAAATTTTAACCCAGCCTTTTGTGTTGACTTCATGGCACCTATTCTAGCATTTGGGGCTATAATAGGATGCCCAGGCCTGTTTTTATTTTTATTTTTTTTTCGCCCTGTCGCTTCATATTTTTTCTGAAAAAATCCGAGAAGCAACAAATAAAATTGGTGTGGCCTAATGAAAATTTGTCTTTGTCATACTGTAGTTTTCTCAAAAAAGATAGTGAGGGTAGTCAATAGTGATGTAGTTAAGTCCATTTTGGAACTATGACAACCATCTTCTTGTAACTTTTTTTGTTTGCCTTGATTTGAAGATTATTTTCAATATATTTGAAGAGTATTTTCAATATCTTCACTGGACTTTTGGTAAATGTATGCAGTTTACATTAAATGTACTTAAGTATGTGCATTGTATGATGCTAACATTGTACAAGAGATGAAATTCGAAAAACAACTGGCTCCAAGAAAGTTTTAATGGGTCCTTCACCAATGCAAGATAGAGCAATCATGCACATTATGGGCATACTATATGCAGACATAAAGTGAATGATATTTTGATTCATTATAAAACTGACTTTATGTTTGCAGCAACTACATTCTGCAGCATAATGTGGCACTACAGGGAATGTGGAGAGATTTTATTTTATTTGAAAGCACAGTTTGCCAATGAAATAGAAATAAGACATTTGCTTGTTTAAAGTTAAACTTTTGTTCCAACACAAAGAGATTGTTCTCACCTAGAGCTTTCGACCAGTCACTCTGGTCTTCTTCAATAGACTGACCTAAAGTGAAAAAGACCAGAGTGACTGGTCAAAAGCACTATGTGAGAACAATCTCTTTGTGTTGAAGCAAAAGTTTTAACTTTAAACATGTAACTACCAACACAGATAAACTTTCATGATAGTATAAGACATTTGCATGTAAAACAGAATTAGTCTGCCTTTTATGCAGACTCAATCATACTCCTCTTCTTTATCTATTTATTCCATGCACAAATTCATATACCTAATATGTATTGACAATTCCAGTCCATTCTCTTCTAGGCATAA
This sequence comes from Branchiostoma floridae x Branchiostoma japonicum, assembly GCA_013266295.2. Taxonomy (NCBI): domain Eukaryota; kingdom Metazoa; phylum Chordata; class Leptocardii; order Amphioxiformes; family Branchiostomatidae; genus Branchiostoma; species Branchiostoma floridae x Branchiostoma japonicum. The sequence goes on from CM023824.1 coordinate 7,749,920, forward strand.
TCGAATGCATAGCAAAAAGGCAAAGCACCCCAGACATTTCCGTGCATTCTCTTATTCACAACAACTCCCAAATAACTCGTAAACTTGTCCTTTTAATGACCACACTCTATATTTTAAAGTCTCTAACAGTACATTAATTTCACTAGGGGGTTTATATAATATAAATGTGTAGTATAGGCAAAAAATTGATGCCCAATTCTTGAATTAGCAAAATGAAAACAGCATTTAATGTTAACATTTGTAATTTCCAAATACAGAACCCTTGAGAGGATAATAATCATTGCTATTGACAAGAGGCAGTAACAATTGCATTGCTGGATGAACATCACAAGGAATGTGTTATAAGAGGGTCTTGTTAGGACATGTCGCAGCAGGCGACCCAACCCAACTTCCAGGTCATTCTTCCATGAAACACCAGTAAATGTTACTGGTGGTACTATCACCACATTTTACTGTTCTGTACATCTTCTATGGTATTTTTCTTAGATGTAAGAGGAGTTGAAACTTATTTTTGGTTACTGAAAACAAGTTGAATGGGACTTCATGTACATGTAGCGCAAAATAAAGCATGGAGGATCATCAAAGAGGTATCAAAGAAGTCGTCATACAAAACATTTCATAACTGAAACAGAAACTTTCCTGACAATTATACAAAATGCATTTCATTGTTTAAAATCTTAACACTGCGACCTTTCAGTTGAGCATGTTGGACCCAATGAAGCATGCCTTAGGCAAGACCTTCCCAGTACAACAGCAACACATCCCAGTACAACATGGCGACAGAAACGTTCTACTATACACATCTTGCTGTTTGTCATAGGGAAAGCAGCAGGACATGAGACTTCCTACATACAGGGAGGAATCATTAGATTTCGCTGTTTGTGTTCTGTGCGAAGGCGTGTAGGTTCCCCATCTGACTGAGGCCGCTCTGGACATGAGCCACGTGAATCTCCACATTGTTCTGGAAGCAGCTGGAGAGGACAAACAGACAAGATTTTAGACAATGGCATAGGCATTTTGTACACTTCTATCTTTGTATCTTTTGGCAATGCTTTAGACATGTGGCAGGCAGTGAAAGGTTTTGAAACAACTTTTAAAGCAAACATGAATGTGGTGTTTTGCTAGCAACAAGTTCTTTTATTACCGGTAATGTCACCAGCATAGAGTAGAGGTGGTGTCAAACTAAAACTTTAACATGGTGGGGCAGTTGTAAAGGAGATCCATAAGCGAAAAAAAAAAACAACAGAAAAATCAGAATCTGAAACCCCCTACCTGAGGTTGGCACAGTCCACCCTCTGCCGGATGTCCTCCAGGGCGTCTGACAGAGACTTAAACTCGTACGAGTTCAGCTCATTCTCAGCCAAAGCCTGGAAACAAGGTACAAAATACAAGATTGCATCACACATTTTGAGCCTAATCTGCACGATTATTCTTATACATGCAGCTTTAACCCAGTTGCAGACATTAAAACATTTTACGCAGCTTGAAGAATGTTCGATGACAGAGACATTCCAAACAGGTTTCTGCACCAGTTTGTGACCCAGCTGTATCCTACCTTGATCTGTAGCATGAGCGAGGTGAGTTTGTGACAGCTGTATGACGATCCTACCTTTATCTGTAGCATGAGCGAGGTGAGTTTGTGACACAGCTGTATGACGATCCTACCTTGATCTGTAGCATGAGCGAGGTGAGTTTGGTGATGAGCTGACAGGCGTCCTGACTCTGCACCGTTTTCGTGCCGTTCCCCTCGTTTGCTCTCTGCAGGATCTCCATGGCGTCCTCCTCGCATCGTTTCTTCAGCGCCGAGCCCGCCGGTTCCTTTATCGTCTCCAGTCCTTGTTCTGGAGCGATCTACAGCAGGGACAGGCCAGAGGTCATGATCAGAAAAACAGCAAGAAGGGGAGAGCATAATACACAAGACCCATCTTTTGGTGTCCACTGTAATAAACACTTAAAAAGCCAGTTACACAGTGAATATCATGTTACTTCGTCATTTTCATTATCTTTGAACAGCTCGAATTACATGTATATTAATATATACCCTATCCAAATAAACGTCAAGTATAAAAAAATAGAGAAATCAACATGCAAATAAAGGCTTTGTGTTGTTTTAAAATTGATAGAATTAAAGTGGCTCTGGCTACGTGATTGTTTCTCTTTCCTCTCTCTTTAAATATGCTACTTAATATCCTTAGACATGCTATTTTGTGTCTACAATACTAAGTGTCCCCACCTCCTGACAGTACTGTTGGACCCCGATCAGGTAAGTGTTGAGTTCCCTGTTCAGCCTCTCCAGCTCCAGGACCAGGGTGGCATATTTCTTCTGGAACTCCACATCCACACTTTCACCGTGAGATTTCTACAGGGACAAAAACAAACATATATGGAACATCCTTCTGGGATGACAAAAATGTTAACAACAAATTTCAGACATTTCAGACCTCAGCAAATGTAGAGGGGATTGTATGTCGTATTTTAACTGGGCACTACACACAGTCAACCACATCCTGAATTCCTCCACATACTGCCCTCTTGTTCCTACCCGGTGCATGCAGGGTAACCTTCAGGCTTGACCTCCCTGTCAATCAAATAGCCAAATATTCACTTCCTGCAACCGTCTCTGCAGGACAAGCATACACACAAATTCACAGAACCCCCCGCCCCAAAAACAATACCTCCATACAAGAGGTAAGAAGACAATACAGTAATTACAGCTCTTGTTACATGACAGTATTGTTTAGCTGGATTTGAACTTACAGTTTTTTCTGCCTGTGTGTTCATTTCCCTCAGGTCCTTGATCCTGTCCTTCTTGATCAGTAAGACTTTTGATAACCGGGTCTGGAAAAAAAGTCAGACCAACATATTTTGATTAGAGTGACATATTTCTCGAGTTGCCTAATGTTGATGTTCAAGTGTCCTTTATCTCAACATCTAGTGATTTCCTTTAGTATTTTTTCAACATCATGACCAGGGATTTTTTTTTGCACTTCCAATGGCTGCTAGCTCTTGGAAATAAAAATTAATGTTGCACATCAAATTGAACTTGGAGTTTTAGCAGCAAAGGAAATAGAACCTTACCAAAAATAATATGGACTAAAGTGTGGGCTGTTTTTTTTAATGGTGTCGCTCAATGCCAAGCCAAATTGACCACTTAAGGCACTGAGCTAGTTGGTACGGTGGTTGTGTGACTAGGTCGGTAGATGGCGGAGGATGTTGTGTAAGTGTATACTTACCACCATGACGAGGAACTTGACAGGAAACCCTCCCAGTGTCCCTCCTTCTATCCCGTGTAACCTGCTGCGGAGAGGAGACTGGCCAAGCATCGGGTCATGGGCCTGTCAACGGACATCAGGACAGTGTGATGGTGACATACAGGTGAAGTAAAACAGGTGCAGTAAATGATACACATCTTCAGTAACTCTTTCAGTATGTTCATGTTAATGTCACAACACTCACAACCTAAGGCACTAAGTGGTAAAGGTGTTATGCCAAATTCCTGTAATTGTGTGTGTAAATACTTCTACAACTATTTGCTATTTTTTATTGTTAAGTTTGAAAATAAAATACATTAAGCAAAAGGAATATACATCACATACAAATCGTGCAAGAGAGGTTGGAAGATTGAGCTATGTATAGTAACCTCTTTATCAAATTGGAAACTAATTAATAACTACTGTAATTAAATACATGAATATGACTAAGTAAACTCCAAAGGCCACACTTACAAATGCTGGGGACTGCAAGCTGTTGGAGAGTGAAAACCTGAGGAAATACACAAAACAAGTTGGACAAATGCAAAGTATGGAACATTGTCTCAAATTCAAAAAATTGAAAGATGACAACAGCATGTGGACTGACCCACTCACCTTGGAGGGGTGAGGAACTGTTGCCGAGGTCTTTGCTTTTGTGCAAATGCTGTGAGGGGCATGGTCTCCTGTTGTTCATTGCTCTGTAAATGAAATGGATTTTTCATCATTTAATTCATTTCTATCATCTCACTCTTACATAAAACTTACTCTTATATACAGCTAATGTAATGGCTATAAAAGAATATATGTCTAAGCTCTCTTCTCTGTTCTCTTATTCAAAGTGGACAAGACAGCATTTTGTAACTGAATCAAAATCAGAGTAAGTTTATCTCAGCCATGGAAACTGTGGTTGCTGTTCAATCCATTCATTTGATTAAACTTTTTTGGCTTGAAGGCAATTTTTGTTTTGCAGCCTACCTGATATACATCCAAATTCCTATGAGTTAGAATAAATTAAGCAATTCAAAAACAAACAAGAAAAGCCCAAATGTTGAGTAGTTTGCCTCCTCACCAGGACTTCAGTGTCAGGAATGGTGTGTGTGCCCAGGCCAGGTCTGTCAAACGTCACCCTGTACGAGGTGTTAGCTGTGTCCACTGCCTCGATCTGACCTGTGAACAGTCCGTCGTGAGGGCCGCGCAGACGGGCTGCAAAATGGCAAACACAACAACTTCGTTAAAAAAGTTTAAATGGCTGTATTTTAGCATCCCCTCTATCTACATAGAAGCCATCAGATCTACATAGTTCATCTTTAAGGCTTGTAATGCGAAGTGAAACAAAGCATCTATACCGGTAACAAGAAATTGAGGATTTCAGACTTCCAGGAAGTATGTGCAATCCTCAGCTTCCTGAATTCCCCCATGTCAACCTCTAATTCCTGCAGGCTCCTGGCCAGATTCTGACACCTCTGACCTGCCACTCTGTCTGAAATCTTCCCCCACCCATGTGCTGTCAACCTACTGTCTTGGTAAACAGATACACAAACCCACAGCTCAGCCACCCAGAAGTAACAGCCAAGCCAAGCTACATGTACATGTAACATACAGGTCTTGATAACATCTTTCCCTCACATGACCGTGTGATGACACTGACCTGTGACCTTAGTGCCGATGACCAATGGGAGCGGGATCTCGTCTGGGAGGTCCTTGAAGTTGCTGATGTCCGTCACCTTCCGCTGCTGGAGGAGGCGGATCTTCTGGCGCTTGGCTTCCAGGGCTGAACGCTCCTCAGCAAAGAATGATGATGAACACCTGTGACAGACAATGTAGAGTAGCTAGTGAGTAGAAACACAGAGATTAAACCTTTCTAAGCTTTAAGCAAATTCTGTGGACCCATGGGCATGAGTTTGATCCCAGGGTCAGCTCAGCTCGGACATGTTGTGAGGGATTGCAGTCATTTCGAACAATGACCTAAAGCCAGCAGCCCCATGTATGAGATTAGCTTCAGGCATAAGCCTCAAGCGCCAAACCTCTGCACATAAAAGAACCCAACACACTTATCGAGAAGAGTAGGGGTGATTCGGTGTGGTTGGCTATAAACAAAAGCTGTAGCAAAGCCGCATTGCACAATAAGCTACTTGAAAAAGCATCATGCTTCACCTCAGTTGAGGATGACTCCTTTACTTTTACCTCTTAAGATTTAACATGCCATGTGCTACTTTCATGTTGATGAGAAGCATGACCAAATATATTTTACAACACACACTTAGGAAGATAAGGGACATCCTGACATAAGAGTCCCTCTTATTTCTTATAACTCGTGGGTGAGTTTTCAGTAAAGATTTAAATCCATATATTTGTCATTGTCTATAAAAAAATCAGCTGCAGTTGATAAGAAATCAGAAACTGAATCTGAATCCAAATGTTCCGATCAAGTACAAACACACATCTCTGCTAGATGAAAATTTATGTTATGACAATGCATTAGAACCCATCTCAGGACTCACACGTACCTCCTTGGTTTGCCCATCAGCCTCCTAATCTTGGACCACTCCACCCTGCTGAGTTTCCTGGTCTTGAGCTGGGGGAAGGACTCCCGCAGGCACACGCAGAAGTCATTATCACCCTCAAACAGGGCCCTGCAACACCAGGAACAGTACCGATTATTAATACATAATGGTAAAATATGTCAATCTGTTTGCAAAGAGTTTTTCACTACCTGCATCTAATATTTCACCTTATGGAAAGGATATGCCAGAAATAATACAACGTCAATGGTAAAAGAGGAATAAACAATAAGTAAAATTTTATGAACATCTTCATTCCTAGACAAATTTCTTCAACTACTAGTACATGTATGTCTCTTTTTGGTGATTTCACAAAGAATGATCTCCCTAACTCTTTAATGGTCTAAGTCCAATATGTTATAAACTAATCAACTTCTGTCACAAAACAAGGAAAACACACTTGTCCAAGTTGGAGTAGAACCACTCATAGATGCACCACTTGTGAGCCTTGGGTAACTTCAGCAGGTTCTTCAGCCTGGAGCCGATTCTCTGGGCAGCCTTCTTGTCGGGCACACTCATGGACGCCTGGGATGAGTTTCTCTGTAGGGAAAGTAGGAAGCAAATACATGAGTACTGGAGTTGTACAGTCAAAAATTTGGGTAGGCCCAATTTCTTATTTTGGAAATTAGATAGCAAATATGCATTTTTGTGCTACAGTATTGTTTCAACCATGAAAACAACAAAAACTAAAAATCTTTCCCCTCCTACTGGTACTCCAAAAATAAGTCCCAGCAAACGTAAATAAATTCACATCACAACTTATGTATTATGAACACTGGCGAAGCCAGTCAAAAATCTGTATGGTGAAGTGTTAGATCGACTGTGTAAACATATTCTTACTATTCTCCTACTAACAAAGATGAGCTTTTATTATTAGAAGCAAATATATCATTCTTAGTTAGAAGTAGAGGGCTTTATATAATAAATACATGACATTGGACATATATACATAATATTACTAACAGAAATCTATGACAACGATGATGAAAGCATTTCATCGCTGGTCCTTACCGTATTGTGTGAGGTTTTGGTCACTTTCCTCGGCGAACGAATCGGTGACAAAGTTGTATCTTCATCATCGTTGAAAATGAGCCGATTCCTTTTACGTACTCGAGGGGGCTGGATACATCAGAAGAAAATAAGAATTGAAACCTTTGAAAATCTTAGCGTAACCAGAATCTGAACGAACTTAAAGGCTTGTCCAAGGCACATGACTGATTTTCAATGGACACAAATACATGCTTCAGCTGTATTTCTCCATGAAAAATTATCAATGTCTACATCTAATGCACCCTAGGATGATGCATGTATCAATCAACATATTTATGCATCATCCTGATGACAAAATCTAGCCACTAAATAGTGAAACTGGATGTTTTTTTTGTATCAAAGTCTTTATACCAAACAGCAGTGTAACATTAACATGAACTCTCTCCACTCAAAGACCTTCATATTATACAAAGGCCACCATAATCAGCTTGTGAAGATGCAAAGATGCTTACATTTCCTCTTCGAGGAGGTGTGGCCGGGGTACCATTACTGTTGACCTTACCACCACCTGCTAGAGAAGAGATAGACAAACATGTTTCAAAATGGCTGTTAATTTGTGAAGTCATAACCTTTTCAGTGCTGTAACTTATGCTGTCATTTTTAACATGTTGCGTAGACTTTGCACACATATTTGGCAAGTAGGGATTTCGTGCCTAAACACAGCAATTGTTACCTAACTAGTAAAGTATCGTATCATATCTATTACATGTACATTATTTTACAATCTACTACCAAATCCATGCAGTTGCTTGAATAACTGTTTTCTTGTGTTTGACTATCTCATTACCTGGATGTCTAACCTTCATAGACGTAACCTACTCATTATATGCAAGCCATATAGAAAACAAAATTATCTTCATCTGCAAATAGTCATACTTATTTTATGGTCTTCTTTAGTAATTTGTGTGTAGATCTAGTTATGTGCATTTAATGTATAAATAATGTGCAGTAAACTAACAGATAATAACAAGATGCTCACCTTTGAGGCTGACAAGAGCTTCAGCTGATGCATCCAGATCAACTGTAAAGAAAGGTAATTGTTTTATATATTAATAACAGTGATAAGTTTGTTTGTTTTTCAAAGTAGTTCTGTTAAAAAAAATTCTTACAAACTAACAAAGCAAAATTGGATTTACTATCCCACATAGCACGTACACTTTTAACGGCTAGGCCATCTCTTTAATACTAAATCTTGACATATAGACCTGCATTTAATATTAAAATGTTTACATCAACAAGTTTGAGCTTGTGGCAATTTGTTACATATTATAAGTCACCAAGCAAGGGTTCAGAGGTCACATGGGGAAAACCAAAACCATCTTCTAAAACTTACAAGCTACAGACAAACTCCAGCAGAACGTTTGGTAGACACTAAACAACCACTGCCTAAATCCACTTCTTTACTGCTTATTTTTTGCCCATGCATCCTGTCTTGCAGGTACCATGTGTGTTTGCACTGAGAGGTTACTAGTATTTTGGAGGGGGAGGGGGGCATCTGGGTATCAAATTATTTTCAGCATATCTGCAACAACCGTGGCAAAATAAACAACCTATATTTTCAATAATTGAGCTTCTAGTCGTGTTAATTTTTCTGAAGATAAGGTTAAGAAGATCTTGAGGAGCGAAGAGACCAGATGTTTTTAACTCTGGTACAGCGTACACGTCAGAACTAAAACTAATTTGGGTGATGCCGAGTGCGAGTATATTTTCGTTGTGACCCTTTCCACAAACACCTCCAATCCTACCTCATTACGACATCGTCAGCATTATCAAGAATTTCCTACGCTTAATGAGATGCAGTAGAAGTTATTGGATGGCTCAATATTTGGATATACTGCCTAAAACTGACGAAAGTTTGGGAAAAATTGAAGGACAGTACTTACTTTCCAACGGGTCGTCCGCCATTTTTTTCCAGACGCGCCGCCCTTTTTTAAAGAGCAACCCGACCGTAGTCACGTGATTTACGGAAATTACCGATCTTTACCGAAGAGGAATTCTGACAAGAAAAAGTTTAAAAAACGTGTTTTTCTGAGTCAGAGATTTATGTTTATCACTAACAAGTTATATCAATACTATAGTAGTAACGATGAAAAGAAAAGTAGAAAGAACTATTTAAAAATACTTCTTTCTTGACAGATGTCGGATTTCGGCTCTTTTCTTGTACGTCTTTTCGCGCTTTTTTTTGCGCCTTTAATTGGGGTAGTCAAGTAGCCTGGGTACCATCCTCCGTAGTTTTTGCCGCTAGCGGCAAAAACTACGGAGGATGGTACCCAGGCTAGTAGTCAAGTTAATGTACAAGGGAATGGTATTGGGTGGCATGGGTAATGCGCAAAATTAGCTAGCTACAAATGTAGGCTTTTAGCCAACCATGTTTTCTCAGCCTGATGAAATCGGATGCTTTACACAGTTTTTGTCCTTCATGTGATAATTTCTACAGGAGGATAAGAACTAAAACATCTGCACTTCCGTATCATGTTGAATGTTTTAAAAACAAAAGCGCACACCACAGGCAATAACGCCTATAACGTACTGTCAACCACCCCTGTAGCGAAATGGGCCACTCCTGAGAGATGTCCACCCATGCAACACCCACACGGGTAGCCAGAATAACTCATGATGCGCAGCTCAAACCGACAAACGGTCTCTTTCGACCTTTGTGTTGCAATACATGTGTATAATGAAGAAGACGCGCATCGGAAGAGTCTGAAACCGGCCGAAGTAGGGCCGCGTTCTGAGTTGTTCTTCAGCTTTTGCCATTTTTGGTCCGCGTTTCTACCTGAGTTATACGGAGAGTTCTTCTTGCTGAGTTCAATTATCTTGCTATGACTGAATTCGATGTCCCGATTATCTACACTACGGGCAGATACCAGTGGGCAATTTTCGGCAAGGTAGTTTAGATCTTGATGATGGAAAAAGATCGGTCACTTCACCTAGTTGTTTCTGGATGGTTGAAAGCAAGAGGATTGCCTGAACTCTGTACTGTAGCGTTGAAACCCCATGATATGGTGAGATGGAGATAATCAACGAAGGAGCTTTAAAATCTCATTTGAAAGATCCTTGAGATAATCAAGCGCATTTTTCCGTTTCTGCTAAGAGTCGAGCTCATGTTTTTGAAAAAAAAAACACAAACCGTATTGCCGTATTAGATCTCGTGACGATCACCAGATGCACATGCATTCTCAAGTATCGTGGGAATACTAGTAGTTGCGTTCAGTACGCATTAACGGTTTCTGCAGACGGTGGTTTTGAAAATTTCGTTCTCTCTAGTTGGAAATCATACGTGACAAGCGTCTCTCTATTTGTAGTGAAGAGTATTTGAAAACAATATTATTGGCACTATTGTGTCATTTTGTTTTTGTTGACCTCTGACTTCTGCTGATTTAGAGTTTACCTGAGTAATGATATTTTGTTTATTTTCTATAAACCAATTGTATAAGTTTTTTGTTATTTATATTCTACTTGAATTTGATTATGTTGTGTTGTATGGACTCCAGGAAGAATAGTGTGAATGTAACAAAACACTAAAGGATCCCAATAAAACAAACAAAATTGTGTCATTACTTCAGTCAAAGTTGTTTATCAAAACAAGTCTTTCCCTGCAATTTATTTATGTTTATCTTCGCAGAAGGAAAACATATTGTTTTTGCTCTTGTTTTACTTCTTCTTTTTTTCCCAAACAAATAAAGTCAATGACCTGGACCAGTCGTCTGTTACAATGGTAACTGGTGCATGCTGTAGCAGACACCCTGTGGTGTTGGGTTACATTTTGTAGCAGGACACTCGGAGTTGGATGGCTGCTCACCATATTATTGCCTTCGTCAAGAAGGGTATGTTTTCATGGGCGTGCGTGTGTGCGTGAGTCTGTCAACAGTATAACTCGAGAAGGCTTGAATGGATTGTCTTCATATTTGGTAGGTGGGTAGGTCTTGATGAGACCTAGAAGTGATAGGAATATGGGCCCCCTGGCGGCTCGTTATGGTACTGCAGCGGAACTTCCGGTTTTGATATATGGTGATCTGGACAAGCTAGGGTCATGATTTCTGGGTGGTAGATAGCTCTTGTGCTCGGAAAGAAGTGACATAAGTTTGGGCCCACTAGCGGTTTGCTTTGGAACTGCAGGAGCATTTGTATGAAAATGTTCAAAGTAGGATAACTCAATGTAGGTAGCTTAAGTGATGCTTGACATAATTAGATGACAATTATGCAAATTATGATCTAATTTGCATAATAAATGAAGCAATTCTATAATTCAGTTACCTTCCATGATACTCTACCTTCATTGTGACACATGGGCTACAGGCTGTCCCAGAGGGAGAAAGTCCCAGAGGGGATATTCATTAAGCAGTCCATGTAGCTGCAGGCGGTGTTGCCTTACATTTCCTGCACAGATGTTTTTTCCCTTGCCCAATGCACGATTGCAGACTGCATTGGCAGGGGTAGTTTTCACAATCCAACTTCCATATTTAGGGGGACTAATAGATCACTTCTACCTTCTTAAGTTATATAACGATAACATCCTTTGACGAAGGCATGAGATCGTTGACCTCTAGTATATGAATGTGTTTTAACAATAAACAGAGCAGTAGTTTGTTGGCGTAGACCATGTGAAGGTAAACATTATGCATTTGCTTTGCAAATGTTACCTTTCTAGTCCTTGTTCATTCATCAAAATACTAGTACATGTACAATGTAATATTTTCAGGCTGGTCACGCCCTCACGGAACACACTCGTAGATCATTGGTACTCTGGGTACGAGACTTCAGATTTCACCTTTGACCCGTTATGTTGTCTGCCTTGCCTGGGGGCAGGAGGGATATGATTATGATCATGCCGGTTCCGTCCGGCTAGATCTACCTAAACCCTCACGTGAGAACCCATGAAAAGCTTGTGCCTCGACCTCTCAAAAGGTGTCCGCATGAAAGTCACAAGAACATGAAGATAAACAGCGCAGGAACTCGGACAACCGTAAGGTATGTTGTCAGTTTTGATTTTTCTCCTGAGCACTGCATACCGTTACACTACCCACCTTTGTTTACACCGCTCAGGTGAGGTTTTACTTACCTGTCGTCGTGGCAGGACGTGAAAAAAAGGTGCTTCTGGCATGTGGATACGAGGGGATGGGAGTGGGGGCTGCAAATTTCATTACAGGGCTCGAAATACTTTTTTTCTGCATAATGTTACGTACACTGGTGTAGGTAACATAATAATTTTGAAAATTACCTGCACCCATGGACTCCAGCTCTTTTCTTACCTCCATGCTGCACCAGACAAGTTTTACCTGTACCACTCAGAATTTAGAAAGTCTTGGTAAAACTGTTCAGAAACCATTGCTGTTATTCCTTTTACACTTAATTGGTGGTGACAGTGACAATGAAAAATGAAAATCCTGGATACGTTACATATAAACCCAGTACATGTACATGGACAGGTGCAGGTAGACATCAGAAAATACTTGCACAGCTCCAATTTTACCTGCACTAACCTGCATATGCAGGTGGTATTTTAAGCCCCGTACAGTGTTACTCTTCTTTGAATTTAATTTAGAAAATGACATATTATATATTAGTCTAATTTAGAGGAAATAATTTCATTACCTACTGTAATGTTACAGATGTTAGTTATGTGACATTATGTTCACTCTTTTCGTTTTTCTTCATTTTTTTGTACAGCTTTCCAAATGACACGTGTGCACAGTGCCCCTGTACAATGTAATCATTCATGGGCAAATGATTTGGAATGTTACTATTCTAGCCTAAAGGCTGCTAAGCATTTTAGTAACATTTTCCCTCAAGCAATGTGTGATTTAGCCCTAGCTGAGCACCAGTGTCACCAAAGAGTCTTCAATGCTGAGGTTTAAATCCCCAATATCTTTGACAAGAATGCACAATTGTTATGCAATACTAATAAAACAATCATTCAACTTGTCATGTTGCCATGGAAACTGTCATTTGACTGACAAGTGAAATTACTTTAGCTTTTTACCCAACATGCATCACTCTGAAAGCTGACTTTAGTTTGAAGACAGATTTATAGATAACAGAAGGAATGCCACGTATCACAATAACGATCATCATTAAATATTTACATGTCCTTCACTACCTTGTCTCTGCTTATTGACTTTAAGGAGATATATTATCATGGAAGTGGGTCTACAAAGAATGTGAATGTGCGTGTGTGTCTGGCACAATTCTCATTTTAGGCAACCAATATAAGAGAAAAAGAAAAGGGGCAAGTAAGCAATCACATGTACAAGCTTAAGTGTACATATTAGACTAAGGAGGTTTAAAATCAAACGTGGAGCTATCACACCTGAGGCAAACATTGTTGAAAGGACAGTAATTGTGTTCTCTCTCCTTTTTATTTTAAACCTCCTTGATAAGACTGAGAGGGTTTAAACGTCATTCCTATCCGGTGCATGAATGAGCCAAAACAATTATTATTGCAACCCAAAACAACACATCCTAGACATTCTAAATCTCTGACTTTCGTCTCGGACAAGACGTAAACCAGTGATCACACTGTATGATTATTACATAAAGTATGCTTTCCAATTACGTGTATCAAAACATCACTTAATAAACCGCTTGCGAAGTGACGTGGCATTTATAATTATCTTATAACAAAATACCCCTGCATGGTCCAGGCCTAGGGAATTGTGAAGGAAACTCTTTTGTTGGAAATTTTTTCTTTTCTTTGAATTAATTATCACAGATCAATTAATCATTCGTTATATGTAGTATGTTGTTTTCTTTTACTTTTCCTAGGGTGTGTCAGTCAGTATGTGGCTTAGCTGTCAGCATCAAGATCTAAATCAGTAAATAGCATATAGTTCTGTGTGCATGATAAGTTTACATTGCCAATTGTTTTCAGGAATGTACTCATTGTGCTCTTGCTGACAGTTTTTCATTATTACACCATGTGTGAATCAATTATGACAGATCAGTCAATCATTTGCTATATTTAGTATGTTGTTTTCTTTTTTTCCTTGCAGAGAAGAATGCAAGTTGAGAGGTCAAGGCTACAGAGTACAGTACACAAAAGCAGCCCAGACAGAGGCGTGTCGTTATGTTGTTACATGGATCATGTCAACAGTGCACTTACATGTAACTGAATGAGATTAAGCAGTGGACCTGACGATGCCACGCTGAGATTATCATGTTGTCACCACGAATGCCTTAAGGAAAATCAGCTGGAGCTGAAATCTGCTGCATGTCTCTTGCCATGGACATTAGTATCTCTGCGCTATGGAGACTCCTGCTCCTGAACTCTCTCGTGTTTGGGATCGAAATCTGTGCCGCCGCGGGGTTTACCTTCGCACCGCCCCTGTTACTGAAGTCAGGGATGGAGGACAGCCAGATGAGCCTGGTGCTGGGCATTGGGCCTTTCCTGGCGTTCTTCCTCGTGCCCGCCATCGGAGCAACGTCCGACCAATGTCAGAGCAGCCTGGGGAAACGACGACCGTTCATCCTGATCTTATCGGCCGGGATTTGCCTCAGCCTTATCTTTATACCATATGGAGAACTCCTAGGGAACACTTTGGGTGGGACGCCTTATACCATGTTGATTCTCACCGTCGGGGTGGTGCTACTAGACTGTTGTACGCAGGCATGTTTCACGCCAATGGAAGCCCTGCTCGCAGACATATACGGAAACACTAACTTGAGTGAGAGCAGTTTTCTCGTGTATACCTTCATGGTGAGCGCTGGTGGATGTGTCGGCTACCTTCTCACCGCGATCGATTGGGAAAACTCCTTGCTTGCATTGTTGGTGGGAGGGCAAGAGCAAGCAGTATTTTTACTTCTCTTTCTTCTTTTCGCTGCCTCCTTGTGTGTCATGATATTTACTGCTAAGGAAAAACTCTTGAGGGAAAATGACAGTCAACTGACGTTAACACCAATCAGACGCTGCAGAATATGTGATTTCGTACCCAAGGCCTGTTTACAATCAGTGATTGCCTTTACAAGACTAATACCAAAAGGTTTGACAAGCTCCATAGACGCACCGTTCGTGTTACGGAGACTCCAGGTGGCACACTTCTTCATGTGGGCTGCGCTGTTCTGCTACACAATGTTCTTCTCAGACTTTGTTGGGGAGGAGGTCTACCACGGTCGCCCTCACGCGCTGGTCGGCTCGGACGAGAGGAAGTTGTACGACGAGGGCGTGCGTATGGGAAGCTTCGGGCTCCTCATCCAGTGCGTGATGGCGGCTGTCTTCTCCATGTTTCTGGAGACCGTGGTGAAACGAATTGGCGAAAGGAGAACGCTGCAGTTGTCCATGTTGCTTTTCACGGTAGCGATGACGCTTCTCATATTCGTGAAGACACCATTTATGGTGGTGACGATGTCATCACTGACGGGGTTTGCCTTTGCTGCTGCCAACTCGTTGCCATACACGCTGGTCGGGACGTATCACGAACAACGAGAAGTAGGTTATCATTACTTCTGCATACGGAAGTATTGTTTTGGGTGGCTGAGCTGTTGGTTTTGTGTCTGTTTGTCTGGACAGAGTAGGTCAACAGCACATGGGTGGGGAGGATTGACAGGTAAAATGACAGGAGGTCAAAAGATGAGACACGGGTAATAGAGACTGAACTTGGATTATGCACGAAAACCCAAAATATATGGCAGAAATCTGAAATCTCTGATTTCTTGTTTATGTTGACTTCAGCGTTGTCATTCTGAAGCTGCAGTATAAGTATCTATTACAAATAATTCATTGTGTCAAATCTTTTTTGAAACTTCTGCAACTACAGTTTCTCTGAAGGGTACAGACTGCATGTAAATAAGTTAATAACAGACATGTTTGTAATGTCAACAGTTCATGCATTATTCTTTTTACATTCATGTTTGTTTCTTCTGCCAGTCCCCTACTTAGTCTCCAGCAATGCCTTCTAACTCCTGGTGCAAATTTTTAAATCCCAATTACCATTTTCACCCAACCTCACAAAAAGCATGGAACTGGACAATTCTCACGTTTCTAATAAGATTATGTTTTAATAGTAAACGCCTTTACAGTTACAGGCGTACTGAGGTAACCCTGTAATTTAAAACTGCGTTTTGGCTTACTCCCAACTTTTGGTGACCTAAGGTCCCCATAGCATGCCTAGTATCATACCACACCCAGGTCATACTAAGGTCTCTTTAAACCACCTTAGTCATACCAGCATTCTTTCACACTTTGAGGTTTTGTACAGGTATATTATATTATGAACAATGAGATTAGAGCTGAAATATATGAATCAATTGTACTCAGGTTAAAAAATTGCCCCAACAAATGCTTCCCTCATAAACAATAATGCAGCAGATAGGGGTTACAACCCTTAGAAATTGCTTTCCAGTCCATTTAATCTAATTTTTTCTTTTGCCCATTCAATGCATATGTGGGTTAGAGGTCAAGAGGTGTTGTTGTCATATACGAAGAATGAATGCTGATATATCAAAGAAGTTTGTCAGAAAAAATAAATGAAGAATGACCAAGACATTTGATAGATTCTGAACATTCACACACGCTTCCGAAAATAATTTCATCAGGTTGGTAGAACACAGGATATAGGGATTTTTTTCTTACACAACCGGTAATGTTTCTGTTTACGTTTTGATGCCTATCAGACATCCTCCTCAGAGCTTCTGACTGGAGTACTGCTGACTAGAGTACTGCTTCTCGCCGCTATATATAGTGGCGAGAAGTAGTACTCCAGTCAGAAGCTCTGAGGAAGATGTCTGACAGGCATGGAAATGTAAACAGCAACATTACCGGCTGTGAAAAGAAAAGAAAATCCCTATTCAGCAAAAGGTAGTTACTGATAATGCACATGTATTTTGGTTGAACATTGTGAACTGATATAGCACAATTTTTCTCTTGCAGATTTTCTTCGCCTTTGACAGTCCCCTTACTGAATCTCTCCGGTCGTCCGGTGTGGGCGTGCACATGGCAGCGCTGGACAGTAGCTACTTCCTCGCGCAGATCGTGCTGTCGGCGCTGATGGGATACATCGTGCATCTCACCCATTCCGTCACCGCGTACATCACATGTGCCGCCCTCCTAGGCGTGGCCGCTTGTTTCTCGTTGAGTAGAATTATCGTGACAGAAGAAGATCTCCAAACGATACAAACTGGTAGGGCTTCTCCACTGGTGTCTTCTAGATCGCAAGGAAAAGTCAAGGGGGGTTCAGGGAAAAGCCATATGACTATATCAATGGAGATGTTTTGAAAATAGATATGTGCTATGTCTATGGTAAAAAAGGAATTCTAGCATTGTTGCAAAAGAGATGTCATTTGCAATTGTATTTTAGTCTATGTACAGCAAAACCTATGCAGCAAATATGATGTATACAGTTATTATGCACAAATGTATATTTTAGATGTTGCTTGTATGGTGTATGTTAACTTCTTTCTTAGCTTCAGGTGTATATTAAATCAAAAAATAAGTTATTTAGTTTCCCCTTTTCATTCAGGATTGAATTCTAGTAGTAGGGGAATAGGTTAGGCACACATTAATGCAGTTCAGATATTAACGTTACCTTCAAGTTTGTGTCACAAAAAGCCACAAGCAGTATTCTATAATGTTATGTCATCAAAGCTGAAATAAAAGTTTAGTATGCACTGTACGAAATCCTTTTTTGAGCCAGGTTGCCAGGTGGCAACCTAGGATGAAAGCTAGGTTGCCCATCAAAATTCCAGGTTGCCCTGAATTTAAACTCTTCTACGTCATGATTAACTTTGTTAGAATGCAATGTGCATTTATACATTTCTGACACAGAGTTGTTTCTCCCTACCTGAAGTGATGAGCTCTTCCATGGGAACTTCTCAATAAACAGTTCCCAATGGAAGAAAGGGGTATCCTTTATACCACAAAATTTAGGTAGTGCACTGAGCTACCTGGGTGCAAAAATAGGTTGCACCAAGCAAAATATGGTTGCACGGTGCAACCAGGCAACCTAGTATTTCGCACGCTGGTATGGCATCACTAATTAGTAGTATGATTCTATATGGTAATATTGTACATATTAAGTTCCACCACAATGGATACTGACTGGTCAAGGAAAAAAAATGTGTTTTGTTTTGTTTGTTTTGGAATTTCATTATTGTGAACCATACACTTTTTAGACATTTATTTATTATTTATTCAAAATGAGTACATGTACGTCTTATTGTTGAAGAGTATGTTTCCCATATCTTGCCAAAATAGTTTTATAGTTTGTCTTGAAATAACTAAAAGAGTTGTTTTAGTTAGAGTAGGTACCAGATTACAAGGATTTTGTGCATAATCATTGTTAGCTTCACTAGTCCACATGATTTGTGTTGTGTTGCATATTTAGTGTTGTAATGTCCTGAACTTTCTTAGAAATGTTGTCTATGTTAAAGGGCTTTACATACTGTCTATAAGATAAAATAGATAATGAAACTAAACCTGTGCAGTTAATAAGATTAGATTTATTGATGGTAATTAAAACAATACTTCGTAGGTCTCAGTTGGTCTGTTATCAGTATAACATATACTTACACAGAAAAATAAGTTGAATTTTGGAAATAATGATATACAGATATGAAAAATGAAAGAAAATTGCTATATATGCAGCAGGTATCTGAAGACTTTGATAGACTTAGACTAATGATTCTGTGCAGTCTTTAAATGCTTAGACTGTTTTATCAGACTCTGTCTTTTCCATTACAGTCCGGTTGTCACAGTTAAGGTTTTCCCTTTCACACAAAAAACTGTGCAAGTATCTTAAGTTTAAAAATGTCTTGCAGGCACTGTATTTGTATCTGTATGTAAAAACTCATGTTAAAATATAGAAATTTGTAATGTAAGTTTAAGTATAGTGTTAGAGGATTGCTGTTGTTCTCAAATTTCTTGTTGTCATTACTCCCATACCCTCGGACACTACCTGCAACTATGAGATAAAGTCTGTCACACTGCTACTGGACGGTAACACTTTATGTTTTTTCTAGTCTCCTTTATTTTCCCAAAAACATACATAGGTCTAAGCATTGTTATATATAGTATTAGATCCCAAGGACATCAGATAGTGTGTTACACGGAAGGGCGGTTATACCGGCTATACAGATACAGATAGTTTTTTTATTTTTTATTACAGAGATACTGAGGGACGTCTGCATGGCTGGTTTTCAGTCGTGTTCATACGTTGTTAACACAAATAGTTTGCCAAGTCTACTTAAACATTTTGATGGCAGTGAAAGTGGTATGACAAAAACTCGTGGTGTAAGAGAGGAGTGGTGAGGAAGTAAGATTAATTTTTCCACCGCCTCCTTGACATTTAGAATAGAATCGCACTTAGTTACTTTGATGGTGGTGAAATTTCGAGGTGTAACACTAGTGGGGAACAAGTAAAATTGATTTGGCGACTGCCTCCTTAACATTTATAGAATCGCACTTAATTGTCATGACTTTAAAATAGAGTATTTGCCACCATTCACTTCAAAAGTGGGTGGAGATTCAAGTGTTTTTCAAGCGATTAACAGAAAAGACTGTTCATACGTCATCTTGAAGCACTCCCGGATGTCATGTGGACGACTATTCTTAACCTATGCCCTCAGTATTACCTGACAATGTGAGTTTACAAAACAACAAACCGGAGCTTCCGTTTTCGACATTTTCTTCCAATAAAGCTGCAACTAGTTAGCTCCAGGAACTGGCTTTTTTGTGGCCAAGCAGAGATTTAGGATTCGGCTTATTTTTTGACGTGTTTCTAGGCATTTTTTATCGGTGGCAAATGGATACTGTCCTGTCAATTTGATGCTGTCTTGCAGCCACCAAAAGATCTGCTTGGAGATTAGCATTTGTGGTCAAAGAAGCATTTACATTTTATATCATTTATAAAGGGTCGCTTCTAAGTTAATTAACGAGAACATTATTAACGTCATATTTAGAGAATTTCTAAATATGATGTCCTTCCTTGTAACAACACCATATCGATCACTTTGTTTCATTTAGTGTCGGTTTTATCACGTTCTAACTTCGTGAAGAAAGGAATGACAAATAAAGATATTACCAGCTTTGTAATCAAACTGACATCTATTTTTTTACATGTTCACATGTGCGAAGATCTTGTGGTCAAAGTTAACATGAAATGTCTCCACATTCATTCAAAGCTCCTCCTGGAAATTGGAGTATCAAAGTAGCTCTCAACATTTCATTCGGAACAGGATCATATCATGAGAGGTTCCCAAGTGCGCTAAGTGCTATTGTATCAAACATAACCGTTTCCAAGTAACGAAATTTTAGCCCCGTGCTGCCCTATTTATAAGACCAAAGCAGTAACATTCAGAGTAACATTTGTTGTCACCGGTATTAGGGTGCACCAACAAAAGTGTTTTCACCATGTTTTCTGTGCTCCTTCGGGCCTGTCTTGCGACACTGGTCATCTTAAGTCCTACAACATGTACCGTCTCCAAGGAGAAGACGTCCTGTGATCTGGAGGTGGAAGATGTTGTCTCTTTCGCTCTGGGACAAGGTCGTTCACGATCGTCAAGGTCAAGGCGCGACGTTGATGACATTGACCTTCATGAAGTCGTCCATCTTCACAACCAGGTCCGGGCGGGTGTGGCGCCGTCTGCCAGCAACATGAAATTCATGGTAAAATGGGATTATCCTAATCTTAAACGTTTAGTGCCTCCAACTAATCCGGATTATAACAGTTAAGTAGCAACAGCAGCTTTGTTATCTCGAAAATTTGAATTTAGTGAAAATGCACTAATTCTAGTCACATGTTTCACAGCTTTAATTTTAGGGTAATTTTTTTCTTCTGGTTATAGGTAGTATGAAGATTAAAAACAAATCACGTGTTTGTGTATATGTGCTCTCCTTTCTAATACGATTTGAAATTGACTGGTCTCTCAGCTTGCCCGCGCGCACAGATATCTATAGCTAGACGTTTCCAACATTTATGCTATGCCACCCGTCAGCAAGTTGGTGATGTTGCATTTCAAGAAACCTTAACATACATTATGCCGGAATCAGTGCTGCCGGATATGTGGTTTTCCGACAACAACCTTAAGTGTAGTTAAGAGCCGATTTCCACGAAACCACACCCATGACAGGAGTCAACAACTGAGTTAATCATGAAAAGCAATGTATTTGTAATGAGTGCCTGGTATCATTATTGTCTCGGTAGGCGGAGTATACTAGTGTCGAATATAATTATTGTGTTTGAAATATCAAGTGGTGTCTCATGATCATCAGCTTACGGCATGTAGCGTAGTGGGAACATAGAAGGAATAGGGAACAGCATTCGGGTTAACGTTTACGTCGAAACTTTTCGACAAGTACGCTGTACAAGAAAGTTGATAGAATAAAATAAATAGATGGCCAAAATGAAGAAAAAAACCCGATACGAAGTGTCGACACATTGTGCTAACAATGTCGTACATTTACTCTACCCTAAATTCATCTTTGCTACAATCATTCTTGACAATAAGGCCACGTTGATTTTATTATATGGATGACATCAACGCGCGCATCAATTTTCGTTCGTTTCCAAAACAAAAGGTTTAACTTTTCAACCATACATGAAACCATGCAAAGCAGTTGCAAAATGAGCAAATATGTGCAGTAAATTGAAGAAAAAAAATCGGAAAACGTATATATACTAATGTCGTAGAATGCTAGGTCAACTCCAAAGTCTAAGAAGAAAATGTGAAAGAACAAAAATGAAGAATCTATTGTTCGGTATGCTATATACTCATTTGTATTTAGTCATTTGTTCCACCTTCCTGACCACTTAGATTTCATAATGAAGACAACTTTTTGGGGGGCCCAACTTTTTGTATTCGCACGCTCGCATCAGTTTTGGGGTTCCCAGAAGATGTTATCCATATAATGAAATCAACATGGCATAATTATAATCTCTCACTTCATTCAGTCGTGGGACGCTGGCCTTGCTGAGAAGGCGCAGGAGTTCGCGGAGCAGTGTACGGGGGGGCACAACCCCGACCTGTCCTTCATCGGGCCGGGCTACACCACGGTCGGGGAGAACATCTACATCACCACCGCAGACAAGCTCAACTGGTTCGACGCCATAGGGAACTGGGCAGACGAGGTCGCCGACTACGACATCTACAACGACACGTGCAAGGAGGGGAAGGCGTGCGGACATTACACACAGGTAAGCTGGGTTTAGTCCGCTATCATTATGCGAGAAAATTCTTAAGAAGTTAAAATTGTTCATAGTACATAGACGACTCACCGAAATGTCAGGTTTTGCATTCCACTGAATTCAAACTATAGATATGAATTCAAATTATTCACATTTTTTATTCATTCACGTATCTTCTTAAAATTTAGTTGAAATCCCCCACCCCAATACACACACACACACACACACACACACACACACACACACACACACACACACACACACACACACACACACACACACACACACACACACACACACACATACACACACACGCATACACACACACATCGCACACTTCATATTCATAGCTTGCAAGAGCATAAAGGTATAATAATGGTCTTTCATTCATTTATCCATGCGATCATATTATTGTGAAACAGGTGGTGTGGGCGGACAGCTATCAGGTCGGCTGTGGTGCCACCGAGTGCGACAACGTGGCGGGGATGAGTGACGCCATACTGGTCGTCTGTAACTACGGACCCAGGTGAGCTTAGATCCATACTGGTCGTCTGTAACTACGGACCCAGGTGAGCTTCAGTTCATTTTACACTGGTCACCTGTAACTACGGGTGACTACGGACCAAGATGAGCTAGCTATATATATATATATATATAGGGCTCACAATTTCAATATTGCATGGGAGGAAAGCAACTTCTTTGACACTGCAAGCTAGGGGAAACTCTGGTCTTTCCATCATATCGACACCGATTTGGCAGGCGTATTTTTACATCTTCTATGATGCAATGTGATGACACTACTTTTTGATGCCGCACGGCACCTTCACGTTTTTTACCCTTCACGTTTACCAGGCTGAAATTGCACCATCTATACTAGAATAATTGGAAATAACTGCCCCCCCCCATAAAAAGATTTTGTAAGTTTGTTTGTTTCTGTTTTAGAGGCAACTATATTGGTCGGAGGCCGTACGTGCTCGGAGAACGCTGTTCAGAATGCAGACAGGGAGACAACTGTTCCATGGGCGGCCTCTGTAGTACGTACAGTTTATGTACTTCACATGTGAACGTGTATCATCAAAATCATGTGAGATTAAAAAGTCACACATGTATGCTGACAACATTTCCTCTCCGATTTATATACATGTACTTCTCAAATTTAAATCTTCGTTTACCAGGCGATCTCAAGCACCTAGAATTGTGTGTGTATTTGATGACATTGTTGATATCAGTAAGGAAATATCCACGTATTGAAGGATGTATGGGAATTTTACTGATGTCCTATTACGTTGTCTGGGTCATACGGTCGAGAAAGAAATTTTCTTTACGAGAACATTTTACTAAATTAATTTATTTTCGCGATAGGAGGGCAAAGGGATTTTCGCAGCTGGTACTTCAACTCCGCGGTTGAAACAATTCCGTAGGAAAGTAGCCATACAATGAAAACGTGGTGGAGATCAGAAGTCACTGCGAAAATAGAACACCGCGAACGTTTCTAGATTTAATTGATTATAATGTATCGTCCTGTAGGTAACCCGTTCCGAGACTCCTCCAGCTGTGTGTCCGTCCATCCTGTGTTACTGATGGTCTGTGCTCTGATGGGGCTGCTGCTCTGGGCTTAGACAGACCATTTACTGGAAACTTCTAACGTCCTAAAGATGGACAATGTATCATAACTTGATCATGAGGTTCATACCGAACCTGCTCTTGCCTAATACCAGTCTCATAATCTTATAAGATGAAGCTTGAAATTTGCAGATGTCTTTTTAATAAACAAATTCATAATTATTACGAATGTTCTACAGATTTATTATGCATAAATCAATGTAAAAAAAGATCCATACTGGTCGTCTAAAAAAACAACACAGGAGTGAACTTTCTATCCATATTTGTGAGTTCAAACTCTTTAATAGGTCAATTCTGAATGGTTTCAATCTTCAATTTGCCTTAAATACAAAAAATGCCCCATATATGTGAATACTAAAGTTACGCAGGTGAAGTGCAAGCAAATGCATTTAATTATCATCTCAGAGGTCCCTTGTAGCCTTTTTTTCTCTGCAAGCTCTCTGTTTACTAAAACAGTATCCGCCCATGATACGATGTTGACTTGCATGGTGCCTTGTACCACTGATCAGCGATAAATCATGGAGTGACGTTTTGACGCAGACTACATAAAGTCAAAGGTGTGTTATCATAAAGGCATCCAAAACTGACGCCCATGCAACCACAAGGGCATTAGTACATTCCTCCGTTTAATATCAGCAACACTCGCTGTCTACTGTGTATAGCTTGCACTTTACGTTGCATTCTTTGTACTTGTACTTGTGCTTGTTACAAGTGTACCTTGTATTTTCCATCGTGCCATCATATGAAATAAAGATTTACTGATCGTGACTCGATTTTGGCACGATGTATACCAAGTGTATTGTCCTTGATATATACCTATATGACATTCAATATCTTCAATGAAACATATGAATTATTAATTTCAATATAGGGTTAATGACCCGCCCTGAGGTCTATATGGTGTCATAAGGCATTGTCGGTTCCTATAACCAAGGATATATGTACACACAATGTCCTTTCTATAACCATGGAATAAACCAGCTTGAGCAAGGAGCTTTCCTATATAATCCTTGGTTAGTTGGTATAGGCGATAACGGTACCTCCATCTATAACGTTATAGTAATGGTGCATAATTTATGGAAAACTGAACATCAAAACATCTAAAACTTTCACAAACCACATATGTACTGGTAACACACAAGATTCACACAATAACCTGATACCTCGATCGAGGTTTTCCGGACTTTGTTGTTGTTGATCTGCCGCAAACATAACTGTCCTACATACAGTACGTGCCAGTTTGCGCTTCTGTGTCACCCTGACCCAGTCTGCAGACGGACTGGCGGATTCTGGCGTCAAAGGGGGGAACTCTGGGATCCTCTATTTTACAATAATGGGGATGGTCTGTAAATATTCCCTAAATACAAATCACTTTGACTCTATATGGCACAGTTTCATAGTTAATTATTTCATATTTTGCAATATTGTAGTATACTGTGGGCATACTTTGTTTTGTTGCGTGTATATAACAAGTTATAAAGCATTATTATGAAAAACACTTGACAAGATACCCCTCCTGTTTACATGGTTCGCTCTAATGAAATCCAGCTGGCTTGTTTGCGCCACGTCGCGCGCCCCGGAGTTCTTGTTGGCTAGCTAGCGGATCTATACCTCGGGTTTTCTCCAGCATTTCTGGGTCATCTGTTGCAGAGTTTTCTCTTATTTTCTCGTAATTAGAAGGACTCAAGACCCAGAGTATTGAGTGGGGTACCTGAGTGTGTAAACTTTGTATTTGGAGCACAGTTTGTGTATATCTCCGCGGAGGCTTGTTGTTGTGATTGCGCCATCGCATCTCCCTGTTGTGGTCGCCTCACTCAACTTTTGGCTGTGGCTTCGGGCATCGTCTTGTGGTTTCTCCAAGACTCGTAGCTCCACGTCAACAGTTCTCAGAAGAAGTTGTTGCTTGTGTGACGGTCTAGAAACCAAGATGAGAGCTGAGGGTGGCGTAGAAGATCATCTCGTCCTTCGTGGGAAGGGGTCACCGACCAAAGTCAAGGTAAGCTGCAGGGTTTGACCTAAAAACATCATCATCCAGTAAAATAAAATTTCTACTGGACGATTTTTTTTCGCTGACATGTATTATATAGGTTTTTATAGCTTGTGCATATCTTATTGCATCATTCTTTGTAAACTGTTGATTGTTTGACCCCCCCCCCCCCAACCAACAAGGGGTCAACTCGGAAAGAAGAGAAGGGGTTGCATAGATTATGAATATGAATATAATGAAGGACATCCATTGTGTGAAAAGGCTGTCAACAATGGTTCACATGTCAACTGTGGCCATGCATACTAGTATTTCTTTTCCTATGTCCTTCACTATTTTTATTTTGTGAAAAAAGCTGAGCAAAACTGTAGCATTAATTCTTGCAAGGAGGTTCAATCTCTTTGATTCTTGTTTCTTTGACCTCATTTTTTCGTGAAACACAGCTACTCTTTATCTTGCCCAGCCATATTCTTCCTGTTTAGGGGAAGTCCCTACTTGTGTTTATTCTAATTTATAACCAAACCTGTTCTGAAAGCCAATACCATAGGATGCACAATAGGAGTGCCAAGGTTGGGGTACATGTAGTGAAGTTTTGAGAAGGTCACCGTCATTGTTATAATTTTATTGACTGGTTTATTGAACTTCGAAGTCATAACAGCATAACAGCACTACCAAGCCTCCTGGCAGCTTTCATAGCTGAATTGCGAGGCTTTGTCCAACAAAACATTACGTTAGAGTTATATACATTTACAAATTGTAAAAGATAGAGCTACAATTAAAAGTTAGGCTTACTATAGTTTAAAATCGGTAGCGGCACCTGGAGAATTATTAGGTCACATAAATAACAACATTGTACATTTAAAAAAGACGGGTATGGAGTTGGAGTAGCTTCATACCTGATATCTGTCTATTTACAAGTCTATGGTTCATTGAGTCTTTTAACCATGGCTGGAATGGTGCTTTTCGTATAGTGTTGACTCTTTTTTGTTTCCAGACAGAGGAGTTCATGTTTGAGGAAGAAGACGATGCAACAAGAACAGTGGAGAACGTGAAAGAACCAGCTGGAGATGGACAGCCTCCAAAAGAAGGTATTGTACATGTACATGTACTTACTGGTACTTCAGTGACAGCACAATAAGTAGTGGAACAATTTGGATGTGTAGAGGTGTAAACCTATACATCATTACAGTCACTAGCTTTCCTCGTACATATATACATAATATAGACATGGCATTTGGAATGAATTCTGACAGCCAAACAAACAGTCCAGGTAAACAATACTCATAGGTAAAAACTCCTGGATATAATACAGAGATTACTCCCGGACGTTTTGAGTGACATCCATCACTCTTCTTCAGCATCACTAATGAACTAACAGAACTAGTCAACACCTATATATATATATATATATGAAAAACTAGTTAAACATCAATGAACTGTTGATTCATTAATGTAAATTTATCCAGTAGTAGCGTTTGAATTACTATGAATAATATAACATGCATACAGTGAAGAAGAGAGAGAGTGCATCTCATGGAGGTGAAATTATGTTCTGTAGAAAAGCCAGGTGAACAGCCAGGAATCGTGCGCAAAGTTGGGTCTGGAGTCTACAACACAGCGACAGGGGCACTGGGAATGGGCTTCAGTGGGATCAAGTGGGTAGCAGGCACCAGCTACAGTGTCGTCACAAAGGTAAACCAAACATGACTACTAGAAATTATCTTGATTGCAGTATGTGCTTGCATTGCCCAAGGATAAGCAAACCCAGCTCCAGGACCAGTAGTTTGATGGTTCGATTCCCTGCCAGCCTGTTGTTGTTTACATGTGTACATGTACCTGCAATGTATGCTTTTATCAAGGTTTTTGTCCTTACTGAATGGGTTGCTGTAAGAAGTATGTTACATTCTTTACTGACTAGTGAGTAGTGACTACCAATGATTGGATAAAAAGGAATTGAATTTAATTGAATTACATGGAAGTTGATTATACCTCAGCAGTTAAAACTGTATACAGTGTGCTTTTATGTGCTGACAATTGCAACATACACACACAAACAAACAAACAAACAAACAAACAAACGGACACACACATGCATGAATAAGCATTCAGTAGTCCATTGGTTTCCTCCCTAAAGAAAGCATTGTGTTTTGCCCAGGTGCCATCAGCAGGCTATGGAGTGGTCAGTTCTGGGGTCAGTTCAGTGACCAGTCGGCTACCGTCAGTGTCCATACCCCTCTGGAGGGGAAAAGGCAAGGACAAGAACGATTGATGTCGCAGCGGTCAGTGTGCCACATCGATAGCCAGGGTTCTAAACTAAGGATGTAGCAATATGGAGGGGGAGCACTAGAGAAACTTCTCGGCCAACTGTGGACAGTAATTACGTGGAGGCTAGATACTGGAATGGCTTGCATGTTGCCTGTACAGGGGAATAGTTGCCATATACTGCATAGCCCAAATTCAGGCTGAATTTTGTCACCACTTTGTAACGTTTGGGGCCACAGTGATAGTGACAGGGGCCACCACCACTGCCATACTGTGGGAGTTGTAATGGACCTTTCTTCACTTCTCTAATGACCAAGCTAACATATTTTCACGGTATACTGATATTCATGCAACATGAAAGTATGTGCTACTTATAACAAAGGTGTTTTCAGTAGTAGCTCAGCAATTACTGGAACTGAGTTCCATTTCATAGGTCCAAACAGACTGATATACAGAAAGAGAAGCTGGAAATGAAGCATAAACATCATATTTCTAATTTTGGCATTCCTTGTCAACCAGACCAGCTGTATGTTTAAGCCACCATTGATGTAGAAATGTGACATTTTAGGAGACTAGATGTGCCTTAAAAGTACCATTTGAAAAATGTTGAAGTTCCAGTATATCTATTTTTGCCACTAGTGTTACAGAAAATGTTGCGACTATAGCCAAGGGACCAGGATAAGTACAGTACTTGAAGAACCATGACTGATAATTGACCATTGACTGGAATGCTGAAAGGTGCTTAAGTAGTTGTAATTTGTACTACATACATGATGTTGTTACACAAAGCTGTAACAAGGTATCTCACTAACTAGTGTTACTTGTAATGCAACTTACTGTACTACAGTAGAGATAAAAATATTTTGTCAATCCTTCATTCCTCTGTATTTTGTATGAACGTAAAATTAGGGATCATTTGGTGCCAATTTATAATGAAAAAGAGTTATGCGTCTATTTTGTAACGTTTAGTGCAAGTTGCAGAATCATGCTTAATGTGACCAAAATTTGTGACAACACTTTGTTTGGTGAAGTGGACCAGCCTTGGAGTAAAAACTTGAGGAGCAGAGTAAGCTGTGAAGATAGAAATGATGACATATATGGTTGTGTCTTGTTAGGGTTGGATCCGGAGAAATAATTGTTCTGAAGGTATCATACTCATAGTGTTAAAAAATTTGGAAATTATGGAAAACATGAAAATTGACCTCTGGTAATCTTTGAGCAATTGAATCTTTGGTACAG
Source organism: Branchiostoma floridae x Branchiostoma japonicum (assembly GCA_013266295.2). Classification (NCBI taxonomy): domain Eukaryota; kingdom Metazoa; phylum Chordata; class Leptocardii; order Amphioxiformes; family Branchiostomatidae; genus Branchiostoma; species Branchiostoma floridae x Branchiostoma japonicum. Next base: position 7,779,006 of record CM023824.1, read on the forward strand.
TAACTAAAAGGGCACAGAAAAAACCCTGTTCACAGAAAAAGACTCCTATGACTTCATATTCACAACAGTGACAATGCAAGTTTGTTACTTCTCTAACAGATCTGGTAGCAGTTGAAGAAGTAACGTATACTGATAATATTGTTCTTACATAACAGTCTTGAATTGTGGATAGGAATTTGGTTTATACAATGTAGATCAAAATTGATACACAGATCACTTAAGGAGTGCTAAAATATTAAGTAAACTTTTAGGTTGATATTGATGCTATACCACCATGGTTATGTTGCTTAAAGATAAGCCACCGTATGTTTGATAACAACTTCATTTTATATAACTGCTTTCTTTAATTCTTGTGAAATGTTCTTGCCAAAAGCCAAGAAAAGCAATACATTAGAATTGTGTACTTGTACTTGTAGCGAAATGTTTAGAAGATATACATGTACTTGACAGTAGTATGTTGCTATTAGATTGACATCTGTGAATAGTTTCATCAGGTTGGTTATTCAGCTATTAGATTGAGTTTGACATATGTATGCATATCTGTGCAAAGTAGGTAGTTATGTATTCAGTTAAATGTACATGTATTTTGCATGTCAAAACCCTGTCCCAGTGCTTGTAATACTAACCTATGCATTTCTATTGTATGATGGAAATTAATGGAAGACAGTGTAGGTCAAGAGACAGGACATGTTATATACATTCATTTCATTGTATCAGCTTGTTTGTGCACACTTATATAGTGTTCTAATTACTCCTAATTGCAGCTTTAATCAAGGAGAAGCCTTTAGAAACTCCTTTTTGCGGTTGTGTGTTAATAACTATTTTTGTATTGTAATTGGTTCTTCTTACATCTACTAAACTTCATCAATGCTTCCCAAATTTTCCCCAAGATATTCCAGTGCCCTGTTGGAAGAATAAAAGTGTCATTTCCTTATGACAACATCAAGCTTTGTACCTGTACTTCTGATTTTATTTTTTCACAAGTGTTGTTAAGTATGGAGCCTTCTAGGCTGCTGGAAATACTTAAGTTAGGCATAATTAAGACATAAGATATTGGAGTATTCTTTTACACAACCAGTAAGTTTCTCACCTGCGTACATTTCGATGCCTGTCAGACATCTCAGACCTTCTGAATTGAGTACTGCTTCTTGCCGCTATATGTAGCCAATGTAGGTGGCGTTTATCATGTGAGAAACTTACTGGTTGTGTAAAAGAAAACTCCAACATCCTATGTTCTACCAACCTGATGAAATTATTTTGGGAAATCATTCAGACATTAAAAAAAATTCTACTTGCTATGAAAAATGATTCTCAAAAGTTCTTTTTTTTTTTCAATTTATGACTTTTATTGCACTTGACCAAAGGAACTAGCTGTAGGCTACTTGACGTGACCTTTCCATGTATGGTGAACAAAAGCACCTTTCTCACAGAAGATTCCAAACTAAAAATAGATAATTGAGATAGTATACCATTAAAATAAGTTTAAATGCTATTAGAAGTGTTCCAGGCATTGGTCCTACATACATGTATGCCATTACATCTGAGTGGCATGTTGTATTCTATGTATATGTTATGGACCACTGGAAGAATAGTCTGCAGCTGGGTGCCATCCTATTTGTATGCTGGGGCTCCCATACTCGCTCCCATACTCGCCCCGGCATACAAATAGGATGGCACCCAGGCTACTAGAAGAATAGCTGCTAAGCTAAATGTGGATCCCAAAAAAAGTCAAAGTCCAAGTGGCTACAGAATCTCATAACACCTTCCCCCCCAATGCTCATGACATTGCAAAAAGGTAACATTGCTCTCTTCTATGCTCATAATATTTCTTAAGTGGGGTATGCAAGAATATGTGTCATAAAATCAACAATTGATGTACAGGGACGTCATAGCAACAAAGACTCCACAAAGAGTTGCCCTGAAAATAATCTCGACATTGCAACTGCAACCCTACATCTCCCTACATGATGCAACCTTCTAAATCAAAGTTTCACAAAAATGTCTTCCCAGTTGAAACCTCGTCAGCCTCTGTATTACAAGCTGGAAGACTTCAGAGGCTACATCTTACATTCTGTTCCTTCTGTCATGTTGATACCAGTGTTCTAGCCAGCATTCGTCATTTTGACGCTCATGAGGGACAAAAACTTTGTCCAATCCGTCATCTTTGACGGACAAACATCGGCGTATTAAGATATGGAAAGAGATGTCATTAAACTAAGCTTAGTCTGCCAGCAAAATTTGTCTCTCAAAATGCAGGAAATAGCATTTCAGAGGGTCAAAATGTTCCCAGGGGAGCATGCATGGACTCCCTAGGATTGTTGCACCTTCGGTGCTTGACATGATTTTACATCAAACAAAACTGAGATGACGGAAAAAAATTTCAAGCTGGCTAGAACACTGTTTGATACCATTCTAACACTGTGTACAACCCAATCATACATACAGCCTGGTGATCACCAGTGTGTCATCATGACACTATAGCCTCATATCCAACCCTATTATAGCCACCGAGTCTCTTTTGTCCTCGCCACAAATAGCAGAGAGGATGAAAGAGACTTGGCAGCTGCAATAGAGTTGGATACGAGGCTCTTAACATTGATGAATGTATCTATTCTAGTACACCTGAAACCCTTTGCTTTATGAAGTGAACATGGCAGTTTCATGGAAAATATACTTTATATCTGCACCAGTCAAATCTCATAGAAATTCCTGTTTAGTAATAAATATAATTCCCTGCTCACATACTAATTAGGTAGTCATATTTCCACCTATAGTAGTCTATTTCTCCTAACTACCAAAACCCATAATGCAAAGTGGGCCAAAATACTAATAAGTACCACTCCCACTGTGCAATATACAGTACATATAAGTTTTCAGTTGTATTTATTTGGTGATTAATATGTCACATATATACATACACCAAAATATAAATTAACAGAAATATCTACAAGTAGTATATCACTACTATTTGCTGAGACCCTAGAAGCAACCTTTTAGCTAGGATGCACTTGCCACTGTAAACCTGAAGAGGTTGGGGGAAGGTAGTGGGGATATTATCAGTATACAGAAGCCACCATAACATAATTGAATATTACCACAATCCCCCGTGTTGGAGGAGTAGTATAACTATAAGGAATGGAAGTGATTACTTAGTGCCTACAACAAAAAGTACTTAAAAGTATTTCAAAAATTATAAAGAAAACTTTAAGGCAAACACTTTCTCAAAGATCAGTTTTTGGGAAGCTTCTAACTGTTCAGTGAAGTAGAGCATCTGGGTTGGCTTTGAAAAATACTATGGCACAAGGCTTATAGTGTTGTCCACTTTGGAGAGTCTTGCTTTAAATTTGCGTCTATCACATACGGACACCACTCACAGCTGACGTGACGGACATGTGAACAGGCTGCAGCCATTCCTACAGTCTAAAAAAGGTGAGAAAAGGTCAACAGGAGCCTGTTGCATTGTGCTTGATGTTTGAGAAAGGCATTGGCTACTCACTTTCAGAGGATCTGCCATATGGGAAAGGCAATATGGCACAAGAGATTTCAGCACACAGAGGGTGCCTTAGCTTTGGCACATTTAGTGTAATGCACTTGGCAGTGTAGTTAACTTCCCATCATGCCCCTGTTCACCATTTCAAGCCCTCTGTAGACAAAAGGCCATGTTGATTTCATCAATGTTCTTGATTTGATTATATGGATGACATTTAATTATAATGTTGTACAATGTCAAAGTCAATTCCAAAGTCTAAGAAGAAGATGTCTAAGAACAAAAATGAAAAGTATCTTGTTAGATTTCATAAGGAAGACAACTTTTTGGGGGGGCCAAACTTTGGGGGGGGGGGGGATTCCCAGAGGATGACTTTGTCATCCATATAATCAAATCAACATGGCCTTAGCAGCACACATTTTACACCTTACACTTTTAGCACAATCATTGCACATCTCAGCAGTGTCAATGCCAGGGGTGTGTACTACTACAGGTATGTCCATCTCCAAGCCCCTCCCTGCTGCCACAGCCACCCTACATCAGCAGTGTGTACAGTACCTTAGCTCACCTATCCCATGACCTCTACATTTAAGCTATTTTCGTGGGGACCCATACCACCAACTGGTGTTGAATTTTGTCACTTTGGTCCTCTGAAAAAGAGAAAGAATCTTATAGCACAATCTACCAAATTGAATACAGTGTACATCTATTTCACCATTAACATATATTTCAAAAACAGTCTTATTCTTAAACAAAGCTATTCCAAAAGTCATGAAAAAAGGCATGCCTACATGTAGCTTTTACAATTAAAAATTCCTTACTTACAGCATATCCTTATACAGTAGTTCAAAAAAATTACAGATACCAGTTACAGTTTAATACAGACAGCCATGTTTTGTTTCTATGATCCCTCAACTCCTCTACCATTGAAGAACAGGACACAGCTTCAACCAGCATTAAACTTTAACCTTCATCATGCTAAGGATGCCTGTAGGCAAGCCAATGGATTGATAACTAATCTGGAATATTGCTAAGTCTGACACATCAGTAGATCTCCCTCCTTACCTCCTGAGATGTGAACTGCAGGATGGTGGCAATGGCCTTGAACATCTGGTCCTTGGCAGCGTAGTCACTGGTCGTCATGTAACGTAGAACAACGTTCTTCAGGTACTCAAGGTTGGCGCTCTCTCGAGACCTACACAATTCCGAAATAAGTTCATATTGAGGAAGTCACTTTATTGACAGAATACTGTATTAGCTCAACCTGTAGTAACTCTGCAAATTACAAATTTCATTAGAAGGATACTGAATAAATGCAACAAAACACAGTAACTAGTCTGGAGGTCTATGGTTTATGGTCTTGTAACATTTTGTTTTGAACAAGTCGATAACACACCAGTTTCTAACAGAAATCCACCAACGAACACCATTAAACATTACCTGTTCCTTTCTAGTCTGTCCACCTCTTTCTTAAGTGCCTGTATCTGGTCTTGGTACTTCTCCTCCCTGAACACAAGAAAAGAACAAGTCACTTTCCACATTCTACATCATTTGATGATGCAGCAAAACACAATTTAAAAAAGGTCTTTCCTGGTTGCCCTATGAACCTTTAAAATGAATCAACAGACATGGAACACAAAGATTTTCTAGTTACTGAAAATATATTTGCAGAGAGGATATAGACTCGGGAGCTAAAATAGGTTTGGTAACCAGGCTATGGTGCTTATGGTGGTTTTATGTTTAAATAATATGTTTTATATTTCTACTTAACTGCAGAATTGTTTCAATTGGAAACGTAAAAAACACCACAAAAATGCCATTTCTCCTCCAGATGTGAAATTAAGTCCCTGTGAAAATAGATGAATTTAGAGTAACTGACTTGGTGGCTATTTCCTCCTGCAGCTGGTGGATGCTGGCCTCCAGGTGGTGTTTCTGTTTGCGGACAGCAGACAGCTCCACCTCATTACGTGCCAGCTGCTCCGCATAGTGCACGATGGTCCCCTCTCCTGGACTGGGCTGTAAGCACAACAACAAAAATTAGTCTCAAAATTTAGCTAGCTAGCTCTACAGATTGGCAAACATCCTTATAAAACTTTAAAGAGCTAGTGCTTAGTACATGTATATACAGTGTTGCTGCCATACAGTCAAAATTGACAAGAAAACCACTCAGGTGTATGTGGACAATTGGTAACTATAGACAGGATTCTTAATGCTTGTGTCAATGGGAAAATTATCTAAGGGACCATCAAAATGTGGTCACATTGGCCAGGTGATCCTTATGTTGAGGTGGTCACTTGTACAGATTTGACTGTATATTTATATATATATGGAATCACACAGCTTTGTATGGATGTCACCCACTGTGTTCACCTCGAATCATATCCCAAACCACACCACACCTCCATTCTACACTACTAGTAACTAAGATGAAAGCAGTGATTTTTACTGGATGAGGTCTATTCTACAATTACACCTTTTATTGCAGTTTACATTCAAACCTTTATTAACCACCACTACCACTACTGCCACCTGCTAATTTTCACCAAGTGTGTGTCAGGTACCTTTCTTGCTAATCGTGAGTGTGTCTGCTCGTCATGTTTATAGAGAGAAAAAAATCAACATGAAGAAGATAATCAAATCATAATAATTTTTTTAGTTTCTGTTTTGCACATCAGATTCAGAGTTTAGCTATGATTTGACCATCATTGGATTTATGGTATGATAATGGTGATCGAGTGTTAACAAAATGTAAGGCCATTCCACTACTGTCAGTACTATAGTATAGGTGTCTTCAAGATGACACTTCTATCTTAATCATTAACAGAGGATGGAAAATGCAGGTCTTACTTGAACCAGAAAAACCTAGTCTAAAGTGATTACGTTTGCCCTTGATGAAAATTGAAAAAAAAAAAATTGACTGATGAATGTGTAAATAATTTTTGACACTACAGATTTATAGATTGAAAGAAACAGAATTAGAAATGAAAGCCCTTACCATGAGTGGAGTGAAGTGCGGCCTGACCAGTAGTTCAGACACCGTGTCGGAGTGCTCCGACCTGATGTCATCATCATCATCAACTCCAGCATCCGACCTCCCGTCTCTAGGGGAGGCACTGTGGGCACTGCCTTCACTACGTGGACAGGACAGACTCAGTCATTTTTAAGTCAAAGGTTTGGGATTTTTCACTTCTTTACAAGGCAACATTTTGCCCATTTACCTTGAGTTTTGTTTTGAATTATAACTAGCATTATCCTGCATGAATGCAGTTCATCTAATAGTATGTCAAGAGCACATCGACAGAACGTACTGCGCCTGCGCAAAACCTGTGATGTGCACTTGGACAGAATGTCTCGTTTAAGGTTGTATTTGCGCATTTAAGGATGCCATCCCGTCTGTAGTTTTCCAGTGTTGTGCGGGAAAAGATATCATCTGCAACAAACAAAATTCTAATGCAATGTTGATGAAACATCCATCGAAAACCGTCAAAAATCCGGATGTTGAAGAGGCGCAGTACGTTCTGCCAACATATGCTCTCAACATACTATTAGATGAACTGCATTTATGCAGAATGATGCGGATATGTTCAATTCAAAACAAAGCTACGTGCTTGTGTTGAGTTGGTTGAAAGTCAAAACATCAGAGAAATCTCTTACTATTCATACATCATTATATCAATTTCAGATTGTTTGTGTATCAAAATTTGGTGTGACTGTGACCAAACCTTTGGTTACTGAACATGTACGGAGTGACAGGACTGTGAGACCGGAGCTGGAGGGTCTGGATCTCTTTCTCCTTCTCAGCCAGGAGCTCGATGGTTCGGTCCCGCTGCTTGTGCATCTCTGTCTCCAGTTTGGCTGCTCTTTGCTGAAGCAAAATGCAGTAATGAAGATATGACTATTGGTACAAATACCTGCTCAAGGCAGCTTCTATGTAGCTACGCTACTGTCACTACTACAGCTACTGTAAAACTCCCAATGCATCTGCTTACCGGGGTAGTACTAGTAGTACATATTTTTATGGGTATACAATTTGCAATCAAAATGCTAGCCTTGCACTTCTTACATGTGTATATAATATGATTGTGTAAAATATACTAATATGTGTAAAATATGTGTATAGACTTATTAGGACTTCAAATATTGTAAAGTTTATCTTATGAATATATTTTGTCTGACCCTTACCTCTTCCCTCAATGAAAAGCGGCCTGCAGGCCGATTTGAGCTTCTCATGAAAAAAGAATAGTTCAAAGAAAGAAACAAACAAACATATATATGCATGTATATGGAAAACACCTATAACTAACCCTATATTCCTCCTCTGCTTTATCCAGCTCAGGAGGAATGGTTCAAAGAAACAAACAAACATATATCTGGAAAACACCTATAACTAACCCTATATTCCTCCTCTGCTTTATCCAGCTCCTTTTTATGTTCATTCTTTATTCTAGCTATCCTGGCCTCCAGGTCTTCTACCTGCTGGGACAGAGAAGAACTGTCAGATAGTCTCAAAAGCAACACAGCAGAGAGAGTTACCATCAACCGTCTTGGCCAAGTTGGGTATATATTTATTTGAATTGCTCAATCAAAAAGGGTATTTTTCATGCTTTTGTTTTTCATCCTTCATTTCAAATTTAACTGCCTTTGTGCAGTGTGTTTCAGTTGTCCCCATTATCATCTACAGGACATCAGTTTATTTTTACAAATAGCAATATTAACTCGAACCATTCATATCAAAGTGTCGAACTTGGTGACCTTCTGTTTATCCTTGAGTTCCTGCTCATCGCAGTACTGCCTGAGTGCGATGTGTTTCTCCCTCAGCTCCTGTAGCTGACTGCGCAGGGTCTCAATCTCTTTACCAACAGTACTGTCCTGTAACAGATGAACAAAGAAAACAATATAACCAAAGGGTCATGTCTACCTTTCTACATAAAAAATCTTCATGTACCCACCAAGGTTGAAATTTAGTTTCTATAGTTCAGACCGACAACTTAAAAATTGAGCCTAGTATAAGATATACAAGAGTTCCGGTGAACAACATGAGCAGCAATTAAGAAGAAAAAAATGTGGTTTATTATTTGATCAGACATTTAGAAATACAACATCATAGGCCAATGGCTAAAATGCAGTGTACGACCAAGGACATTATAATGTCCTTGGTACTACATGTATACAATACATATACTAGACGCAATTATGTTAGAATTACAATATGAGACAAAAACAATAGCTCATTGTACAACTAAACAACATGAATCATACATGTATTATATTATAAAAAGCTATCAGACCCAATGGTTATCAAATTTGTGTTTGACTGTTCTTGTACTTTACCTTGGCATTTTTGTTCTTGAGAACAGACTGTGCTCTCATCTTGTATCTCTCAAACTCCTCCTTGAGCTGCCTGTACTCCTGCTGACACTTGTCGTGGGACACTGGAGATCCTGGGTCGGAGTCGTCTCCTCCAGGGTTCATGAAGGTGTACAGGTCTGGCAAGTTAAGAACATGAGGGTTATATGTTGAACAGCCTCCAGTTTAATTCTGGACTAATTTCCATATCTCAGCAACCTTACATCTAGATGGGCTAATGTCGTAAACTATAGGTAAAAATGGTGTAAGAAATACGGAGAAGCCATCGAGGGTCCCTTGGGGATTAACCCAATTCTGCAGAATTCTGGGAACTGGAGCCAGAATTTTGGGAACTGGAGGTTTGGGTTAATCCCCAAGGGGTCCTCAATGGCTGCCACTTATTTCTTACACCATTTTTACCTATAGTTTACAACATTAGCCCATCTAGATGTAAGGTTGCTGAGATATGGGAATTAGTCCGGAATTAAACTTGAAGTCCAGAATTAAACTGGAGGCTGTTGTTGTTCATGTCATATGTTCGTGAGTGATGGCCAGGAAGTTACTGTTACAGTAATTCACTTTGTCTTCACAGCAGCAAAATTTCACAGTCTGATGAGGAAAATGGACATGTTCACGGAACATAATCTTCACAGTGCCGACAAGTGCAGGGGGGGGGGGCAAAAGACAAATGATTTGATAAAGGTAATGATAAGTTCACGGTATAGAAGTGATCGTGAAAACAGTGAACATAAAGGTACAGTGAAAATATAAGGAAATACAGAAGTCTAAGAGCCTATGACAACATGTATTGGTAAGTATCAAAACATTTGTGCTTTCTAAACAATTGTCTCATAGTTTAGGGCCACAATTTGCAATGTATGACCAACAGCAAGACCCTTGTTTTGAAGGATCCTACATGCCATCTTACCACTTTATTCTAGTCTGGCTATTTTTTGTAAAGTAAGATGAGTTATTTTACTCATACCAACATTTTGTTTTACATCACATAATAGCTTTACTGATACAGTGTAAAGGCCTTTTACCAAAATCTCAAAGTTTTCTGATGACTTTCCCTTCAAGTAATGAGGTTTCAACCGTGAGTCACCTTCTGCAGGCAGTGGTTGGTCAGATCTCTCGTTGGCAATCTTCATCAGACCAATCAGCTTCAGGATCTTTTCCTTCAAGGCATGGACGTCTAGATTGGAGTCGTCTGGGTCGTCGCTCTGGACTTTGTTGTTGGCTACTCTGGCGAGGGCAGTGTTCTCCATGTCTAGCTGTGCAATTCTCTCCTTCAACTTTCTGTTGCACAAAAAATAAGGTTCAGGAGTTTGAAACTGTCTAGGCCTAATGGTGTGAAATGGCAGGGTGGCTAGGCTAGCAGACATGAGATCAAGAGATCCTGGATTCAATTCCTGGCAAGATGCTGTGCCCTGATAGGCACTTTACATGACTTTCCTCACTCCATCCAGATGTGAAATGGGTACCTGACTTTGGTTGGGAAAGAGAAAGGCGGTGGAAGGTAAGGGATGGGTTCTGCTTTCCAATACCATGCCCTAGACATGGCAGATTAACAACCTACTGCCCCTAACTAAGGCCTATAAAGGCTATGGAACTACCTTTACCTTTCACCTTTACAGAATATACTTGGCAGGCTTAGTTGAACAAATTTACAAAATATTTCTTTAGAAACAAGATTATAAGATCAAGTCATCACAGAAACCCACTCCATAGCTTCCTGGTCCTGTTGTCTGATCTTGTCGTAGTTCCCGACCACGACAGACAGCTCGGCCAGCTTGGCCTCCAGGTTAGCGACCCTGGCCTCCCGCTCTGCTTCCAGCTGCTTCAGTCTGGTCTCCGCCTCGTTGGCTCTGGTCTGTTCCTGCTGGATCTGGAGTCTGTGATGGACCTGTGGGGAGGGGGGCAGGATTTAACCTTCTCCCTGCTGCCTAATGACATAACCAATACAGAATTGGTGCCAATTGGCTACCTTAGCAGGCTGAAGGTTAAAAAAAGAGATCCAAACATGATTGACAGGATGCTCTAATCTAAGAAGGATAAAGGCTTCTACAGCACAAAAGGATTTAACCTTCTCCCTGCTGCCAAACACTATAACCAATACAGAATTGGTGCCAGTTGGCTACCCTGGCAGGCTGAAGGTTAAAAAAGATTCAAACATCTTTTAAACATCTTATGATTGACAAGATACTCCAATCTAGGAAGTCTAAAAGGCTTTTACAGCAACAAAGAACAATCAGAACATTTACAATGGAGAGTGGCCCTTTTTTTGTCTAAGTATACAATGCCAATGTCTTGCAAAGAGCCAAGAGTAACTTTGAAAGACTTCATGTTTTCATGACTTGAAAACCCAGCAGACACCCTTACCCTCATCTCGGCCATCTCCTCCTGCAGCTGCAGCAGCAGTGGTGCAGGCTTGGCTGCGTCATCTTCCGCAGCCTGTAGACGTACCTGCAGACTCTCCATCTCTGTACACAGGTCCTTCATCTTCTGTTCATACTCTATAGAACTGATCATGACACAACCAGTCAAGTTTCAAACTATTCCTGCTTACCTTAACTCTAACTCTGACACTCACTCCTCTAACTCTTACTGTCCATCAAGCTATCTGTATACATGTACAGGTCCTTCATCTTCTGCTCTGACTCTACAGAACTGATACAAACAGTCATATTTACATATAATTATTCACAGAAGATGGGACTATACATGTCTAACTTCATTTCAGTTAAACTGACAAGGATTACTTTACTTACAGGTCAGGTGTGGCCTTCTTTTCTTCCAATTTCAGTTTTGTCTCAAAGAGCTGGAATAAGAGAAACATAAAGTCTTACGTATCATTATTGACATTTTAAATATCAAAATATACCTGCTACTTTCTGCATCTTTATACCAATTTTTAAAACATTATACATTGTACTTTCAACAATCTATTTCTATCAACTTAGAAACAATCCGTGACCAAAGACAGACAGCACCAGACTGTGTGTTTACCTCCTGTTCCAACTGTTCCTTGGACGCCCGTTCATCTGACAGGACCTTCTGCAGTTCCCTCAGCATCATGGCGTGGTCGGTCTGTTCCGTCTCCCTCTCCTGCTGCTGGCTACGGATACGGGATTTCGCCTGTTCACAAGCACACATTCCAACATTCACTCCGTCAGTTCTGCAACAATACTTACTTCACAATGAAGGCAACATGATACAGGTGAACAAGACAATGGTTGGGTTTGATCCCCAAAGTGCCATTATCTACTGTCTGAATCATTATAAGAAAGACTGCTCCAGTGTATAGTTCAAAATTTCAAGAGTAAACTTATAATCTGTGTTGTCCACAAGGATTGATAAGATTATACCTCATTGAGAAAAAAATTGACAGAGAAGACCTTTTTTGATAAGTAGACTGCTCAGGGCATACATGAGATTAAACAATACAGTGAATATCTCAAAGGACTTACTGCTAGAGCCTTCACTATTGTCCAATTTAAAGAGCAGGAATGGTTTTATATTTGACCCACCTGACTGAGCTGTTCCTCAGCCTCTGCTAGCTGTTCCTCCAGCCTCTGCTGTGTCTCCTCTGCCAGCTTCTTGCTGTTTTCATTCTCTTGCTGTACAGGATAGAGACACCACTGACTAGTTGCTAACTTTGTTTAGCCACAAAAAGTTGATTTCAATGATAGCAGACTAAAATAAAAGAGTGCATTAGAGTTGAAGAATTGTTTGTTTGTTTGTTTGTTTGTTTGTTTGTTTGTTTGTTTATTCAGGAACCTCCATTAGTGTACAATGTCATACATGAATACACTATTCTTCCTGGAGTCCTCTTAAATATAAAATACATCATGACAACTACATACATCATACACTATACATAACACTACAACTAAATATATATACATTCATATCTAACTGCAATCAATAATAATAATGCAATGAACATCCCATAACTAAATCTTACACATTTAACATGAACTAATGACATCAATTAACAATATTACATTATAAATGCTAACCTTAAATTATCATTAAATTATCATTTACATAAACTGGTTTTCTGAGAGGTCAGAGGTCATATATTTCCACAGAAGTAAGAATGTTTGCTTTGTTCTTAAAGACAATGTTCTTAAAATGATTTTGGTTCTATAAACAAGTCTGTTGCATCCCTGGCAAACCTGTGTTCTAATGGTGATTGCAGGTGAAGCATTCTGGACTGTAAGTGGACTTAGTTTTGCAAGTGAGGGAACTACTCCTGGAGTAAGTCCACCAGGCCACATTTTGCCATGTCTAAGGGATGTTGGCATGAACTTTGGAGCACCATGGTTCACAGTAAGTCTGTCACACAAATTAACAAATCCATCGATGCAAAGTTATATAAATCGAAGTCGACAGCTTATTTTCGACTTTTTGTGGAATAATCACTTACTTCCGGCTTTTTTTAGCTAATGACAACTTCTCCCTGCAAAATATCGTTCCTCTCGCAAGGGAGGCAAAACCTACCACCACAAACATGTTTAAATATGTGTTCCCTGAATTTCTGTGAAGTTTCCATGCTTTACCAGCTTTTATACATAGTACTGTTTTTTTTGCCAAATTTGCGCCACTATCACTTCGCGTCGTCTGTGCTACAAATTCATACCCAAAGGGCAAAGGCTAATTAATTCCTAAGACGTGTGAACCTTCAGAAATGGCTTATTTTACCCCTTACCCTTATGAGTTTCTTGTCAGCCTGAAAGTTGGCCTCCATCTGAGACTTCTGGTCGGAAACGGTTGCCAGGGCGTTGGTCAGGGTGGCCAGCTGTTCCTTTAGGTGGAGAATCTCATCCTGGTTTGCAGACGTAGATTCGGCCTGAAGGTCATGCATGTGTTTCAGAAGTGTCTGGTCTGCCACAACATAGCCTGTTCATAATATTCTTACTCAAAACAAGCTTTCTAGAAAGTGACGTAAAATTTATCTTTGTTCATAACTCTTTGAATATATGGAGGTTTCAACAGAAATTAAGATATTGTCCATTTCTAATAGACAAGGATGGCTGTTTGGATAAGATCAAATAAAACGTGGTATAAGACCTTTTACTAGACTCTACCAGGCTTCAGGAAGCGGCTGGAAAGAGTAGAAATTGGCCAACTAAACAGATAACATGCCAGGGGAATTAGTCTGCTAACGGAGTACAGTTCGGAAGCGGCCAACTACCCTGGCTGCATGTTTGTTATCTGTCTATTTGGCCAATTTCTACTGTTTCCAGCCGCTTCCTGAATCCTGGTAGAGGCTACCTTTTACAAGATGTTCACAGCGGACTTACCTGTCCAGTGGCATTAAGGGGATCGACAAACGACTCCGCCCCACCATCTCCTGTGTGTGCGGCATCCCCGCTCGCCTCTGATGCCGTCTCGGAGGAGTCATCAGTTCCAGCTGACGTCTTATCCACATTCTGTGTCCTGAGAGGTTCTGTCCTTTGGACAGTAAGGACCTTGATGCTGGCCTCTAGAGCCTCTTTTTCTTTTGCAAGACCCTTGTATGCAGTTACAACATCTGCGGAAAACAAGGTGAGATTATTAAGGATACAGCTAACCCGTCATTCCAACCCGCAGACATGTACAGAGACATGAGGAAATGGCTGCTAAAGTCCTCCTCTGGCAACCTGACGCAAAACTGAGAAGGGGACGACCAAACCTGACACTCAAGAAAGTGTTGGAGGAAGAAACTGGTCTGAACAGCCATGACCTGTCAGCTGCAATGCGGAACAGAGACGTCTGGAGCGACATCATTGATGGCAACTCCTACGAGGATGAACTAAACCAAACTGATACAGCTAAACTTTTTCATATGATATCATCTGCACCATGTATAATTAGCCTCCTTTGCAGACTACTTGGAGCAGTACTAGCAGCATTTATTTTTTTTGGGGGGGGGCACTGAGGGGGAGTTATACCTTGGGCAATACAGCTGTCTCCGCAGATACAGCTCTCCTCCCAAACAAGGCCCTCCCCCTGAAAAGAAACCGCCACACTAGTCGCTGGTAGAAACAAATGCTGCCCCGCTAGAATTCTGCGCACAAGGCTATATTATATATAGATAATGTTGGTTTTAAGTTGAATGTCTGTTACACATGCCAATGCCTAATTACGTGTACATGCAAGGCCAATTATATTCACACACGTACCAACTACAAATATACCAAGTTATCCTGTGTGACTGTTCTTCAGTGCCATCATTATGTTGACGTCAGCTTACAGATAGTTATCACGACATATTGTACTATCCGGTTGAACAGCATATTTTGCCCCAGGCTTTTCTGTATAATTTTAGTTACCACTTGAAAGAGGTTTAGACCTCAAGTTGACCATTTCTGGTGAAGTGAAAAATATCAAAAGTACCAATACATTACCCAATTCAACCCCTAAATGATAGCTCAACTACGTCTACCATTGCTTTCCACTGACAAGTGCAGATATACCCACGGGCAGGGTCAAAGTTCAAGAAAACACTGTTGCCATCATCTCAAGTCAGAAGTAAACAGGACTACGTGACTTGGCTGATCTACAAGAATGCCTGCGATTTATAAGAGTAGAGTTCGCGACAGTGTTGAACAGTCACGGCAGTCTAATTTTGCACTTGTGAGCAACAACAACTCGGCAATGTTTACCTCTGAGCCTGTTTTCTAGCCTAGCGATTCTGTCCTTCTGTTGTTCAATAGTTTCAATGAGTTCCCGGCGGGCGGCACGATCCATTGGTCTTCAGACGACAAAAACGGCCCTTCAGCGAGAACTACCCTTCCCTTGGTCACCTCTCTTCCTTATCCAGCTCAGATCACGCCTCAGAGTTACGGGAAAATCGGATTTAAAGTATAAGTGACGTGAGCTCCACATATTTTCCACAACGCCCCGCCATGTTGGCATTTTTTGAGTGCACAACATCCGGTTTGGCAAGTTGGAACTTACCACTCTTGATAGAGGGATACCTTCTGGAAATCTTTAGGGTTAGAAAAATATATCAACGTACTACATGAGCATTTTATATCAATATCTACTCAATATGATTATATAAAATAGACAACAATTTATCATATTTGCATGAAAATGCGAATGACGATTATTCTTATGTTTGGAGTGACACCTTCTAAGTTGTGGACTATTCTGAAATAGCGGAAGTGAGGTAATAGGTTAATCGAGGTCACCTCTAGGTGAAGGGTACACCCCTTTGTGGCGGAAAGGAAGGTAACGTTAAGCTTAAAAAAATCATCATTTTCTTTCCCACCGTGCAATCTAGCTACCTTAAGCTTTACAGTAGGTTCTAGTAGATGATTCTTAAACGGTTAATGAAGGATTTGGAAATTTGGTGGTTTGTGATCGAGAAAAAACAAGTCTAGAAATATGTTCATGTTCATCATGTTGTTTCAAATCATCTGATCAACGTCTGTCGGATAACGTTACCACCCTTAAGTTTAATCAGATTTATCGAATGCTATGACCATATGTAGAGATGTGTACTATCCTAATAAGGGGCCCTGTACAGGAAATGTTTGAAAGGATGAGGTGAGAACTTGGAGAAAGAAGAAACAATGAAAAAGAAGTGTTGTGTTGTTGTTTTTTCACCTCAAAAAAATTATGAATTAATGAAAAATTGATTTTGATAAGATGACAGAAAATTATGTATGACAGACCCCTCTTATTAATTACTTCTTCATAGTAATGAGTCATAAAATAAAATACATTTAAAGTTGATTGGTCAGAAGCTACATTGCAATGTAGCGTAATTCCTAGCAAGGAGGTTGTAGAGACTCTTGAATTGGGCACATTTATTGATAGACTTATATAATGCCCTCATGTCTCAACAATGTTTAGAGTTAGACTTCAAAGGTTAGGTGTAACAAGTCATTCGGTGTAATGTAGCCAGCTGCTGCTGTGCCGCATGCCTGCGAAGCTGGTGTGTTACACCGAAGGGTGGTTATACCGGCTATACAGATACAGATACAGATTCACGGCTACGTAATTCCATAATATGGTGAATTGAAAATGATTTAATTCTAGTTCAAATTGTACAAGAGAAGAGTAAAGTTTGATTTTGTCTTGTCTGTACAGATGGCATCGGGAGAGACTCTGGCTGCTTATGAGGGGTTTTACAGACAGGTGAGCATCGGAGGCATCCTAGGCTAGTTATCCTGTGTCCTAGACGGGCAATTAAGATGCAGTTTCTGAACATGCTTAATTTTGATGAGATAAACACTGCTTGTTTCCATCCCAGCTGGACCCCTGGGGACATGGTAAGGTTGATGCAGGTGAAGCAGCATCATTCCTGAAGAGGTCTGGTCTGAGGGAGAGTGTTCTTCATAAGGTACTAGTTAGTTAGTTAGTTAGTTAGTTAGTTGTGATACATGAATGAGTACATGTGCTAATGTCCCTGCTTACAATTAAGTTACATGTCATATCTTATCTAATGAAAATTAATTAAGATATCTGCAGTGTAGTTGTAATTGAAACAATGAGGGTCTGTTTGCTACTACGAGTCTTCTAAATCAAGTTACATGTACAATAATATGTGATAGGTCCTTTGTGTTGCTCTGAATGATTGTTTGTTTCATTTTCACCAGATCTGGAACCTTGCAGACCAGGAAGGGGCTGGCTACCTGGACAAGAAAGTAAGTCGAGTGATGGGTTTTATTTCTGGAATGAACTGAAAGAAACACTTGTCAATAAAATTGAATAATAACACTTAAATGAAAGACATTGACCATAAGCCCAAACCACACTTCACTTGGAGTTCACTACTGGTATAAGTAGCTTGTCCCAAACTTCCCAGGTATGATACTATAATGCTGTCAAGAATGTATCTAAACTGAATGTTGTTATGTTGTGTATGTATTGCAGGGTTTTATTGTAGCTCTCCAGCTGGTGTCCCTGGCTCAGCATGGTCAGGATGTCAGCGTGGACAACCTGTCCTCCTCCATTCCACCTCCCACCATGGTGAGGCTACAGCTGGTTTCTTCTGTATCTTTTAGACATCAACCAAGCACATTAACCACCTTTGTACATGTACTAAAGCTCCGGTAATAACAGCCCATGTGATTGACTGAAAAACTGTTTGTTCTAACCAATAGAAATTAACTTTATAGGTGCATGTACATGTATGTATAAATGTAACAAGTGTGTATTTTCTTTCAGGCAGAGAATGTTCCTGGCAGTTCTAGAGCAGCCTGGGCCATCAAAGTAAGGAGCTACACTACTGCTATAGACTCTTTACACTTGAAGCACAGGGATATATAATCCTCTTTAAACAAAGTCCAACATTATTGCCACTATATCTGTCGCCATTTCTATGTCTGAAAACAGACTTTCTTTACCGTTTCACAGACAGAAGAGAAGCTGAAGTTTGATACTATTTTTGAGACGCTGGACCCTTTGAATGGTTTACTGACCGGAGACAAAGTCAGACCGGTAAGGCTGCTGGGCTTGCTGCCTCTTCTTGTGTGTATGAATAAAACAGTTTTAGCTAGTACACATACTTTGTGCAACTAGCTGAAGGGTGATGTTTTGTTATTTTCAAAGAGTGACAAGATAAGCCCATATCATTCCATGACATTTATTTACATTTTTGCACATTCCTCTCCAGGTTCTCTTGAATTCCAAACTACCTGTGGAAATACTTGGAACTGTAAGTACAATTTTGCAGTATTTTTTTTTCATTTTCTGTCAAACTTAATGAAAATTCTTGATATTACTAAGTAATGTCATATACATGATAGCAACAGAAGGAAATTATTGATTATTACATTGACAGGTTTGGGACTTGAGTGACATAGACAAGGATGGCTGTTTGGATAAGGAGGAATTTGCTGTGGTAAGTATAGATGACTACACATCTGTTGATCTCTTATTTTTACATCTAGTGGTTTGGCTTATACTGAATCAGTGAAGACTTGACAAAGAGCTAGTACTAGTAATGCAGGGTTTTAACTGCAAATAATCTGGTTGTTAAGTATTCATATTAATTTTAAGCATCACCTGTATGTTACTCCAGGCGATGCATCTGGTGTACCGTGCGCTGGACAAACAGCCAGTCCCCACCACTCTGCCCCCAGAACTCATCCCTCCCTCCAAGAGAGGACCCAGTCCTGGACTGGCACCTGGGCCATCTCCTGCACATGCTGTACATACACAGGTAAGGATCATTTATACTTATGCTTCTCCATCACTCTGAATTCATTGAAGTACTGTAAATTCATTAATTTTATCAGGGATTTAGTTTTGCAGTAGAAAGTAGTAGAAAGGAAGTTTTCACAATGTTTTAAGTCCACGGTCGAAGCAATATTGTAGCTAAAAAACACACATTTGCAGTGTTGTGTTTTCACAATAGCATTAGGCACGGCAAAAATAAAACCAACATTTACCGGTACAGTATGTTTACAGAATGTAGTTCAATATCAAGAAAACAGAAGGGCAGAAAAATGTTACACTCGAATTGCTGAAGGGATCTAGCGAATGTAACATGTTTTTCATAGACAAATTGGGATAGTATATCTGTAGAAAAGTTTAGAAAATGGCATTCAGAATAATAGAAAATTTAATCTTTCTTATATCTTGTTCATCACCAGAATTGAACTTACTTGTAAGCCTGTTAACCTTTATCATGCCGAAGTAGACTTTTGGCTACCAATTCACTATTTGTTACATGGGGTTAGGCAGCATGGAGATGGTTGAACATATTATCCATTATCAATACAGCTAAGGTCAGCTGTATTCCACCATGATGGAGAAAATTGGGTGTTCTCAAAATCATGGTCTTCACATGCTACGCATGGTAATCGGCAAGTAACATTTGTTTCCTGTTCCAGCCCACCTCATGGGTGGTGACACCTGCCGACAAGATGAAGTACGACAACATCTTCCGTCAGGCGGACATGGACAAGGACGGGTTTGTGAGCGGCGGAGAAGTCAAGGACGTCTTCATGCAGTCTGGAGTTCCGCAGAACGTGCTAGCACACATCTGGTTGGTAGTTGTCATCATGTCCTTGAAAATAGACAGTCTTTACTGCCCATAAATACAGTGGCTCCATGTCCATCAAATCTTTCCATTTGCACTTTATTCTTTCGTATACATGTACATGTATATGCATTTTAACCGAGGTGGCTAAGGCTATTGAATCAGTGTATTACTGGGTCTCAATTTTATCCTATTTCTCAATGTTATGATGATATTAGTTACCTTCGCCAAGAAGGTTATGTTTTCGTGGCCGTGTGTCTGTCTGTCTGTGTGTCTGTCTGTCAACAGCATAATTCGAGAAGGCTTAAATGGATTATCTTGATATTTGGTAGGTGGGTAGGTCTTGATGAGAGCTCGAACTGATTAGATTTTGGGCCCCCTGGCGGCTTGTTATGGTACTGCAGTGGAACTTCCGGTTTTGATATCTCGTGATCTGGACATGCTAGGGTCATGATTTTTGGATGGTAGGTAGCTCTTGTGCTCGGCAAGATGTGACGTAAGTTTGGGCCCCCTAGCGGCTTGCCCTGGAACTGCAGGAGCATTTGTATGAAAATGTTTAAAGTAGGATAACTCAAGAACCAGTTGACGGATCGTCTTGATATTGGGTATGTAGGTAGCTTACGTGATGCTTGACATAATTAGATGACAATTATGCAAATTAGGATCTAATTTGCATAGTTAATGAGGGAATTCTATAATTCACCTATCTTCCATTAAGGACTATTCTACCTTGTGACATGTGTAATTAAGAATGACAGGAACATCGCCATATATTAATCATGTAAATGAAGACCTAATTTGCATAATTAATGAGAAAATACTGTAATTCCATAGTGGTTGATGCTGGCAATTTCATACTTGCACATTTCGCATTCCGTTGACTGGAGGTGAACATCATTCAACATAACTTATTCAAATCAGGACTTCATTTGCATAATTTATGAGAAAATGCTAGAATGGCCTTCTTTGTTACGATAACACTGCCATTGGGAGGAGAATATGATCAACTGACGTAATTCATGCAATTATTGGCATAATTAGGGGGAAATCTATAATTCGTCAGTCATATAATATTAACCTCATTTGGCGAAGGTATGAGGTCGTGGAACTCTAGTTTCATATTATATCGGGACATTATTTTGTTGCATCTGTGTCTGTCTGTGGATGATGTTCAGTACTTGTTTGAGTTAATCTACCATCCTGACATGTGCTTTGTCTTCCCCACAGGACTTTGTGTGATGATAAGCAGGCTGGGCTGCTCAATGCTGAGCAGTTTGCTCTGGCCATGTGGCTCATTCAGCAACAGGTGGGTCCTTAACCCAGCATGTATCTATTCATGGGCTACATCTTCATCACACAACACTCTTGTATATCAGTTTGTTGGATAAATTTGTGTTTACCGGTAACATACTTTTAAAGAGGAGAAATTCTAATGTTTACCACTCTGCCATGCTGCATTGTGAAACTTGTTAGGGAATGGTCAAGGTAATTTTATGTGGAGAGATGAGATAGGGGTTCAATAGTTATAGTTGAGTGGTAGTTCAGATGAAAAGTGGAGAAGTTACCAGTCCATCTGAAGCTTCGATTATGGAATGGCTGTAAGCCCTGTCCAGTGTATCAAAAACTGACCGCTAGTTCTGTAACAGGTAAGTCCTCAATTCAACATGTATGCTTAATTATCTATTTAATATCTACTTTTAGTTTCATTGCACAACATTTGTATATTGTGTTCAACACATATTTGAAGACTGAATGAATCATATGTATCACTTTGCCATGTAACTACATTTCAAAATTTGTTAGGAAATGGTCTGGGTAATTTTGTGTAAACTAAAAGGTGTACGCCCAATGTATCAAAAACTGACCCCTGTCCTGGTGGTCCCTCCAGGTGAAGGGTATTGACCCTCCTCAGCAGCTGTCCCCGGAGATGATCCCCCCGTCTTCCCGCCAGGCCAAGTCCGCCGGCTCCGACGTCACCACCATCGCTAAGGAGATGGACGTCATTGGTCGGGAGATCCAGGACCTCACCAGGTACCTGGGCTGGGATGGTTGGCCTAGAGGCCAGTACCGGAGAAAGAGCTGTAGTGTTGTCAATTTGAGTTGTCCTGAACGATTCTCATAAGCAACTTGTCCCAGAGAGTATGAGTACATGTATTACAAATCAGGTGTTCAGTGGAACGTGAAACCATCCAGCCTCTTGAGAAAGGAGGAAAAGACAAGTGCCAGTATTGTAGCAAATGTGTTGATATCACATGGCTACATGTAAGGAGAAGCGAATTGTCTATAGATACCAGTAATCCTGCATCCAAATTGGTTTTGGACTGTTGACTGGATGTTTGGTTGTCCTTTCCTTACCGTTTTTTTTTACGAAGGTGTTTATTAATCAACAAATGTTCTTTTTTTGCACGTGTGTTTTCAGAGAACAGGACAGTCTTCAGTTTGAAATCACAGACAAGCAGCAGCAGATCCTGGACATCAACAGTCTCCTTATGGTCAGTATACAGTCTAACCAGCACTATACCATATAGAGTTCTCTTTCATACATTCTACTTGCATTATTGTTGTGCCATAGTAAGGTATACTATCTGAAGTATTATTTGTACCAGATCTTGATTGTGAGTGTGATTAAGACAGTGTTAAAGCTGCTTTTGCATGTGTTGTGATGTGAGCATTTTAGACTATTACATATGAACATTGAGATTCAGTAGTTTAACTGTTGTTTGTGATTGTCAGAACCTGGAAGTTGAAGTGAACCAGAGTCAGACCACCCTACAGCAGCTAGAGAAACAAAAGGCCGACACACTCCTGCCTGTGCAGAAACTGGACAAGCAGGTCAGATACAGAACTTTGCAGTGTGTTTAAAAAAAACAATTTGACTCCTAACAAAGAGCTACATGCTTTACAGCATTTGATGCCAGAAATGCCGTTTACAGTGGACTATTAATATTGCTATAGTTAAGTGGCGTCAAATAGCCAAGTGGCTAGGCTAGCAGACACGAGATCGAGAGGTTGCGGGTTCAATTCCAGGCATTCTTGGCTTGACATTGTGTCCTTGAGAAATTCACTTCACACAACTTTCCTTACTCCACCCAGGTGTAAAATGGGTACCTGGTGGTGGAAGGAGAGGGCTAAGAATGGGCTCCACCTTCCAATACTTTGCCCTAGACACAGTGGATTAACAACAGACTGCCCCTATGGCCTGCCTTTTACGTTTCCTATGGTTTTGCAGATCTGCCAACTGTGAAAGAAAGATGGGAAATGGCTGTCGTAAAGCTGTTGGAGTGTATGCTGGCTTTGTTGTGCTATTTGCATGTCTGTTTGTCTCCAGGAGGCGGAAGTTGAACGGCTGCTGGAGGAGGTGAAGAGACAGTGTCAGGAGGAGACCCAGCTGGTCAGCAGGCTGAGATCTCAGCTCACCTCACAGGAGACGTCTGTACACAACCAGGAACAGCAACTCAACAAGGTCACTGTCCAATACTGTAGTACATTTGTCTGTAGAGTACAGTTTGTGGTGCAATGTAGGTTCCAGACATATACAACCAGAAACAGCAACTCAACAAGGTCAATGTCCAATACTGTAGTACATTTGTCTGTAGAGTACAGTTTGTGGTGCAATGTAGGTTCCAGACATATACAATCAGGAACAGCAACTCAACAAGGTCACTGTCCAATACTACATCTGTCTTCTTTGTCTTGTAGAGTACAATTTGTGGTGAAATGTAGGTCACAGTCTGCATTACTGATGTCAGTCTTACCAGAAACAGCAACTCAACAGTCACTAAACACCAAACCTACATTGTACATGTCAAACATGATACAGTTCTTTCAGCTCTATGTATAAGCTCTATCTATGTCATGTACTATTATGTTCCCTGGTCCACTCATCCATTTAGTAGTGATGCAAACTCATGTAGGAAAATGGGGTTTCTTCTGTTTAGAAGAAAATTTTTATCCATGAGGATTAGTAGACAGGTTTGACATGGCTTGCTCAGTGTTTAGTCAGGAAACCAAAGAGAGGGAACTGACATCTAACGTACTGTAGTAGTGGCTGAACTGTTCAATATTAATAGGCATTGGCTAGTAACCTATTACAGATATTATGAAGGGTGTTTGTCTGGCTAACATACGAACACAACATATACTAATGATACAATTTATGGTGTGATGTAATGGTTAGCTTATGACCACAACCAGATGATGATGCACTGTGTTCTGTAACTCAGGGTTGAAACAGCCTCTGGCTGCAGTCAGTCTTTCTTACCACAACCAGAATTAGAGCCAAGGGTATATATATTATATTGGGTTTGACTGTTGCAGGCACGGGTGGAGTTGAACAACCTGCGATCAGAGGAGGCAAACCTGGAGCAAAAGCTGGAGACAGGGAAAATTCGGCTGGAGGCCACCATCACTGCCATTAGGGCTGCCCACACCGAGATAGCACAGGTACATGAGTCCCCGACACGGTCTGGTGTGGCACGAAAGAGAGAAGAAAAGAATGGATTTGGAAAAATCATTGCTGTAATGATTCTTCCAATTGTAAAAATGGATAGACAATTAAGGCATTAGGATTTGTATAAGATTTATACATTCAAAATAATTTGCACAAAAAGTAAACAGTGAAAAGAAATAAAGAACAAAATGGCATGAGATTTCCCAATGAATGAAATGACCAGTGCAGAAGAGCTACTTTTAAATACCAACTTAGACCAGAGTAACACATGTAAGATTGATGACTAATGTAGTATTGTAACAGGACATTGATATAGCCTGTCTGTTCCAGGTGCGAGATCAGCTGTCCAAACTGCAGGACACCCAGAGGAACCTGAGCACACAGGTCGGGCCTGGGGGAGTCGGGGACATCGGCCTGACCATGTCAGTTACAACCACATCATCATCATGGGACACTGGGACTGTGAGTCAACACTCTTACCTCCTTATACAAACAAACAAACAAACAAACAAACAAACAAACAAACAAACAAACATACATACAAACACAACCGCCACATCATCATGGGACACTGGGACTAGTACTGTGAGTCAGCACTCTTACCTCTACATACATACTATGTCATACAAACAAACAAACAAACAAGCATACAAACATTCTCAGGCTCTCTCCATCTGAATCTAAATCTAGGTACAAGCCATGTTTGCTATTATTTTGCTTTCTTTTTAATTCTGTAAATTGAAATGTTCGTTCTTTGTTTCAGAGTGATCCTTTTGGTAGCAAGGACCCCTTTGCAACATCTGGAAATGGTATGTTCTGGATTTTCATTTGAATGAAAAGTGTCTGATGTTTTATAATTGGTTATTAATTAGTAAATGTTACTTCCTGCGTGTATGGATAGATTATTTACTTTCTGTTTGTTTTACTTTTATTTTGGTAACAAAACTTCTTCTTCTGACACTTTCAGATTACAATGATCCATTTAAGGCAGAAGATCCTTTTAAAACAGGTATGTTTAACTTCTGGGTTGCTTCTAGTCATTGATGAATGTAACTGTTCCATGTGCGCATGTTACACATACATGTTTCCTATACACATCATGTACATTGTACATACCACTTAACAGACAGGGCATAGAGAAAATGAGCAAAGTTTCTCAGTCACAATTTTCACACAGACCCTGCCCAAAGATCCTTGCTGATCCATTATCCATAATGATTCTGCCCTATTGTTTGTTTTACACAGACGTGTTCCAGTCTAGTGTTGCTGACTCTAGCTTTTCCACCGACCCATTTGCAGACGATCCCTTCAGTGGGAAAGACCCCTTCAGTGGAGATACAGGAAGCAGTAAGGTAATCATCTACTTCTGCACCCATTTTGTAGCTGTTACCCATACATGTATCTCCAAGCAGATCTTTCGGTGGCTGCAAAGGCAGTATCAAATTGGCAAGGCTGTATGCCTAACAACATGCCAAAAATAAGCCGAAGCCTTTAACTGTGAATACCACGACTTGGAAAACATGAAAGTGGGAAGACACCTACGCAATGCATCTTCAACTGCACTGCAGAAGATTGTTAAACTTGTCGTCACGATAACGAACACTGATTTAACGTTATATGGTTTATCTGGCAACATCCAATATTCATGATCATATATCAAGACAGTTTTGTTGCAAAGAAAATGATGACTATGAAATCTTTTTATACAGTCACCGTTTGAAGCAGAGCCAGAGCCAGTACCATCACTTCCACCCAAGAAGAACCCCCCTCCCCGCCCAGCGCCCCCCCGGCCTGCCCCTCCCCCTGTAACAACAGCAGCAGCAGCAGTGGAGCTGGACCCCTTCAGCAGTAGCCAATCAGCATCCATGGATAAGGACCCCTTTAGCAGCAGCCAATCAGCAACCATAGATAATGATCCTTTTAGTAGTATTACTAGTAGTAACCAATCAACAACCACAGAGAAGGACCCCTTCAGTAGCATCCAATCAGATCCCTTCAGCTTTGGCACAACAGACGACCCCTTCTTCTCTGGAGCCAAGTCGTCAAGCGACGCGCCTGTTAACGACCCGTTCAGCAGTGGCGGGGATCCATTCCAAAGTACCGGCAACACTCAGTCCAGTGGTGGAGACTTCTTTGCAGACTTTTCTGATTTTGGCAAGGTTTGTGCTTTCTCTCTTTTGCTTATTTTTTGTGAATTCTCAAGAGTAGAGTCAATTGTATCGTTTTTTTCTTCCTTAATGTAAGAGATAAATGTCATATGTACAAGGTATCTAGTGATGATGCCCCTACTGTACTTGGTGGCAGCGAGTTCCACTCTACGATAGTTCTAGGAACATTGCTGAATGTAGTAACCCTAGCCTCGTCCGCAGGCTTCTTGGAGTGGCAGCAAGAGGAGAGGCGAAACTCCCTCTACGGCATAACTCCCTCTGCCACATTAGAGAACCTTAGCCTGTATAAAAAATTGCGTATCAAAAATAAATGCTGCCAATCCATGAAGTCTGTGAAGGAGGCTAGATAACCCCATAACCGACACAACTATGTTACCAAAAGGCTGCGCCTTTTGAACAGGTAACTGAGGAGGACCAGCTGGCCTGGGCGACATCGGAAAGCGAGGCAGAACAGAAACGTCTGGAACAGCTACAGAAGCAGGAGCAGGCCGACATGGAACTGGCCATGGCACTCAGCAGGGAGGACTCCAAGAACGGCACACCATGAACTATAGACTCCCGAAAACACCACATCCAAATTATGGATACCAAAGTAATGGTTACTCAAGCAACTGGATAGATTTTGAAAACAGTCAGATGTTTCAAGTAGCATCCACTACCTTTTGCCAGTGACAATGACGAAAGGTAGCAGTTGGAGACGTTTCAGGTAGCATCCACTACACTGTACGTTGAATGGCCGAGTGGCTAGGCAAGTGGACACGAGATTGATAGGTTATGGGTTTGATTCCTTGCATTCCTGGCCAGACGTTGCGTCCTTGGGAAAGACACTTTACACAACTTTCCTCACTCCACCTAGGTGTAGAATAGTTACCTGACTTCGGTTGGGGAGGTAAAAGGCGGCAGAAAGAGAGGGTTGGGCTATGCCTTCCAATACCATGCCCTGGGAACAGTGATTTATCAACCCACTGCCCCTACAGCCTCAAAAAGGCTTTGGGACTACCATACCTTTACCACACCTCTAGTCAGTATCACTGACAAAACGTAGTGGATGCTACCTGCAACTTCTGACCGTTTTCAAAACGTATCCAGTTCCTTCAGTAAGTGTTACTTCAGTATCTTATTACCTGGATGTCTAACCTTCATCGACAAACAATGGATATATCAGTGATGTCGTTTGAGGAACCTCTAATATTGTCCTGTGAATTCCAAGTGTTAGTAGAGTATTGAATGTCATGTATGATGCATGTAGGAACAAGAACATTGTCATACATAGGTGAAAAATGATGTTTGTAGAATATATGACTGCACATGTGTCTGAAGACAAGAGTATATTTGTAGATGTTATAGATCGAAACACAGCATCAGTGTATTTTTCTTGCCATCACACTTGTTACACACCAGCTCTAAAATAGATGTACTCGTTGGACAGCTTTTCATCTTATAACCCCAGGAACATTACATGGTTGTATCTTGACATCAATTTTGGCATGAAGGATAGCATTATTTAGCAGATACCAATCGTGTTAAAAACATCTAATATTTTCCATGATAAAGTTTTATCCATGATATTGTGGCTGCCAAAGTCTATAAACAATCATGAATTCTGTATTTCCAGCTTTAAACTGGATGCAGTTGAACTTTAGTAGCCAGACTTTTTGCACATCCAACTTCACCTGCTATTTAGGCAAACTGTTTAGCTGATAAGTGTTCATTAGTATAGTCTATTATAGACAAGTTGCTAGAGGAGTTAGCCAAAGCACTACACAGCCAGAGATCTAGTGTAGATACCAGCATGTGAAAAAGTCATAGACTCTAGATGCTGATAGGAAAAGATGACCGATGACCAACATACATACAAAACTACAACTTTGAAGTACTGTACGTAGGATCTGCATTAAGAATGTGTCAGGAGGTAAGGAAAGAGGGGCTTTGAGAATTGCGATTCCAATTTTTGAAGGTCACATTTTGAAGTTTATTATCTATTTTCCTGTCATTTCTTTAATTATTCATTTTTTACGTACTTATTTTTCTATCCCCCCAATACTTTGTTAGTACCCGAGATAACTCTTCAGTAGATATGGTGACGGGGACAGTCCTATGTTCTGATGCCGCTATGATGTTCCAAGATAGCCTCCTGCGCAGACTTCTAGCAGGGAAGCATTTGTTTCTACCAGCAGCTAGATCGGCGGTTTCTTTTTGGGGAGAGGGCCTTGTTCGGGGGAGAGCTGTATCGCCCGTGTTAGAATACAGCTCTCTCCTCCCGAGCAAGGCCCTCCCCCTGAAAACAAACCGCTGCTGTAGCCAGTCATAGAAACAAACGCTGTCCTGCTAGAAGTCTGCACAGGAGCTCGGCTTCCAACGTAGGGTTAGGGTTGTCAGAACATGCTAGTAGGTTGGGTTGTTCAACACTCTCACCTCTGAGTGTGCAATAGCCTTCTACAAGTCGTCAGCATTCTGTATATGTGGTCCAAAATGGTTGGTCATATGAGTGACCATCTCATGGCATGGAAATAAATAACCTCGAAGGAGATGTGGAATATATTCAATTGTCATACACTTCTTGTCTTTGTTTCACTAGTATATGACTGAGGTAACATATCTCACATATGAAAATGTTTATTTGGGCTACCTTGGAGGTTGAAAACCAACTATTTGAGTAAACCAAACATGTCCTTGACATTGACAGACAAGGAGCTTTTCAATGATTGAAACCTTGTTTCAGATAATGTGAAATAAAGTTTTAGAAATACAGTCAAGTATCTTTTAATTGCAAGAAATGGAATATTGACACCGGCCCCAAATCACTGTCATTTTTTTCTTTCCTTTATATCAGTATCACAATGTGCATTAATACGTACGATATAATGTCCTTGTTTAGTTGTTAATATCAAAAGGAAGCCTTGCAACTCAGCTACAATATTCAGGGGTGCCAAAGAACTCATACGAAGTTTATGGAATTCACACGAATTTTACGGAATACATACGATCCATTACGCGGAAACATACGAACCTTACTAATTTGGTGACCTGCGCCGGGATCACCAAATTAGTAAAATTCGTATGTTTCCGCGTAATAGATCGTATGTATTCCGTAAAATTCGTGTGAATTCCATAAACTTCGTATGAGTTCTTTGGCACCCCTGATATTAATACCTACGACATCAGGCCTGTACGACATCGACCATACATTACAACAAGGAGCTTCTATAAGCTGCACAAAAAATATCAAACCTTGCAATAAAGAGACAAACCACCACGACACATGGCATGTTTAGTACACACCGTATGGATAAAAGTACAGGCTGAGCTCGTTGCGATCAGCTACTTTCGAAACTACAATTTTACCACTTTTCCGTTTCTTTTGAATTTTGGTCCAACTCTTGTTCGCGGGAAAAGCCGACCACGTGTTATGCGTGATCTCCCATGATGCACCAGGTGATCGCTGATCGGCAGACAGACGGGAATATGGCGGACGGAGTGGACATAGATCTGTACGCCGACGACTTGGAGCAGGAATTCACCCAGGTAAGGACCTCAAACAGCAACGAAACTACTTCAGAACTGTAGCCAGGATATCAGTGAACGTGTTGGGTAGCGTGAGCCTGCCATACGAGCTAGAGTTTGTGCATATTTTTGGGCCAACCCAACGTGTTTTTGTACGACCCCCCTCTGACAAAAGAAGCGACGCCATGCTGATTTGGCCACGCCGCCTGCAAATTTGTCTCACAAGTAGCTCAGGTTTACTCTGATGTTACTTAGGTTCGCCTGACGAAATAGAACTTTTGAAACTAGACTTGACTGTTATTAAGTAAGTATAATGCTTGTAGATAGTTCAGACTTTTCGCTATTCTTGCAAGTTTTCTGATCTGCTAGACGGAAACACGTTTTGTTGTCACCTCCATGACCAAGCCGTGTCACAAATCTGATCACAGTTCTCGTGAAATGGCCACGAAAAAAGTGGAGAGTCAAACATTTCTTAACCAGTTAGCCAGTTACAGAAAATGTTGAACGTTGTTAGCCAGTTACAGAAAATGTTGAACGTTGAGTAGTTTATAGATCGTAGTTCGCATATATTTTGGAGGTTTGTCAGTTCATTCATCTGTAACGTTTTGTGTTGAGCTTGTCAGGTGAAAATAACGCAAACATTGCAAAATCAACAGCAAGTATAATTTGGGGTAAGCTTTTCTGTGTTGCCTGGTTTGTGTGTCTTTATTTGGGGGGGGGGGGCAGTAAAATAAGAAATGTTCTGTTTTGGATAAACTTGTTTAGCATAGTTGTCCACATAATATTTTTTAATACTTTATGGAGGAATGTTCCTATTGTTTGAAATTGTTGTGTTTTTTACTGTAAATGGCCCCCAAGATCTGCATCCTTGCACAAAGTCTCATTCTTCTAGAAAGTGTATATGTATATGCAAATGCATGCATATTCAAAGTTGTTCTGCTGGCCAAGAAAATGCTATTGCCACTTGCTACAATGTACATAAATATGCTTTTTGCACCGTATCCAGATAGTTTCTCTCTCAGTTTCTTAAATACGGAAGTCTATGAGTTTTCAGACATGGTACATGTAACAATGAACACCTTAATGTTAAAGGAGGGTGAATTTGGCGACGCAGACCTGTACAACGATGTCATCACGGGGAACGCAGGTCCGGATGGCGAGGGTGGGGAGGTAAGAAAGGTTGGTGGTGAAGTGTTCCCTGTAGTGTTCCCTATAATGTTCCCTGTAGTGTTCCCCCTTCCCTTGCAGTTCTGCTTCACACAGCAAATGCTTCATGATAAGTTATTATTAATAACTAATGTCCATCGTAATCAATGATTTTCTTAGGTAACACTAACAATTTAGTAACAAACATATCTCCTAACCTAAAAAACTTGGGCGCGCTAGCAAACTCTAGGTGCACCACTGTGAAGGCAGATCATCGTATTGAACGTTAATTTGCAGGATATCGTACGAATAATGTGTTTTTTGTAACAAGCAAGCAGACTGGAAGAATCATGATCAGAGAGCAAGAAAGCAAATATGGTCATTATAGTTCATGCAAGTTTTGATGGGAGCACTGGTTGCTCCTATGAAAAATTTCTAGGTGCTCATCGTAATTTTTGAGAGCATATGCACCTAAAATGGAGTCATTCTGGAGGGCTGCATGTGTACAAATCTGTTCTTGAAAACATAACAAAAATAGGAATTACTGAATAAAATTCAACGGTCAAAATTATTGGACATGACTCATGATACTACCAGAGTCAGCCAATATCTTGTTGCCCTGGCATATAACGGTACCTTCAATTTGTGCCAACGAAAACAACACCATCCCACTATAGGCTATCCAATTTCCATAAGTAACCATTATTAGATGTTACCAGATCTTGTCAAGCATTGCTGTTTTGAAAATATTGTGTTGTGACATCATTTCCCCCCTCCCCTTGGTATACAACAAACATTCTGGTCAAAGGTGAAATGCCACCTGTTGATACAATTTCTTTCCCAGCACAAGGATAGACAAAGAGAAAGATATAGGGGTGTGACTTCTCTAAAAAAAAAGTTAAAATTTTTTGATACAAGCTCAGACAAGATGTGAACAAAAATTGGTGAGAATGTAGGTAAAATGATGTAAAAATCGGTAGTAGTCTCGCAGGAAAAGAAGAAAAACTCTCATATTGCAGATCTAAGAAAGTACAAAAATTTTGATATGCCCACAATACAATCCTTTTTGGTGCAACCCTTACTACTTTTGCGTGCTGTAGAACAGAATAGTAGAGCTTTCAAACCAGATGCTGTGTTTCTGCGTTGTCTGTGATGATGACTGGTGACTTTGTGAATCAGGAGTATACAGACCACATGTTAATCCTTCCCATCCCCTCCCTACAGTACATGGAGGGTCCCACCACCCCCACAGAACACAAGACTAGCTCTGTCCCCTCCCACAGTGCCTACCAGGGCAGGCGGTGGTCGGTGTACGTCGGAAACCTCACCTGGGTAAGTACAGACACATCTTACACTGTTTTAAGTCTTATTCTGTTCTGTTTCCTCAAGATATGAAGTACAATTTGTAAGAGCTTAAGGATTTCATGTTTGGAATGAAGGTAGTTTTTGTCGAAGTCCTAGCTGCTACAGGGAACTTGTGTTACACTACTAGTATGTATTAAAATACAATTTTATAAGGGGTGAAACTGTAGCATGGTGGAGTATGTTTTGTGTCTTGTGCCCTGCTTCTTCTGTATAGTAGTCTGGATGGGCAATTTACTACTTAAACTACAAACAGCTTGCAACCATATATGAAATGACATTGGATGTACATGTGTTAGCATCAATGTTTCTGACAAAGCCAGGGCTCGAAATACTTTTTTCAGCCAGGTGGCGCATGTTGCCACCTGAGTCAAAAGCCAGGTGGCGCCATCAGTATTCAAGTGGCAACACTTCCAAGTTATCATTTTCTTCAAATCTGCTACTTATATCTATTACGTTTTCTTCTACTTATTAAATAACTACTTAAGTTTTATGTTATAAAATAAAGTAATATAAAGAACACAAAAGCTGTACACGCATTTTCTACCTGGAACTTGGAGCAAGTATTCCAAAGGTGTTACTGATATTAATATATTAAAAACTAAACCTAAGCTAGTACCTACCCAATCATATTTCACCAATTCCCAAACAAAATCACATATTAACCCAGCTAAACAAATAAAAATGTGATTATGTAAAAAAAAGAACTAA
Source organism: Branchiostoma floridae x Branchiostoma japonicum (assembly GCA_013266295.2). NCBI lineage: Eukaryota > Metazoa > Chordata > Leptocardii > Amphioxiformes > Branchiostomatidae > Branchiostoma > Branchiostoma floridae x Branchiostoma japonicum. Next base: position 7,812,167 of record CM023824.1, read on the forward strand.
AAATCAGAATTAAAGTTTAAATCAAAATTGAAATAAAAATTAAAATAAAAATTCAAATTTTTAGCTCAACAAAAATGCTGCCAACAATTTCTAATCTTGTACAAAAAACAAGTAACATCGCGATATTCAATGAATCAATGTTTAATCTTGCACCCAGAATTCTACCTTGGCCACCTAGCGAAATTTGAATACACTGCAGTGTGGGCTCAGTTCTCATGGAATATCGCGAGATATCGGGAGATTTTGAAATACAAGATGGCCGACTTTGTTTACTTGCGTGCCGAGCGCTACATATTTCCTTGTTCAAGGCCGCAAAAATGTGCCCCAAACTCGTAAAAATGGATTGAATACAAGTACACGCGATCCAGGCGCAACATCACAGGGCTGCCGCCGTGGGAATGCCACGCCTCTACATGGCGGCACACTTATGCGGGTGGTGTTACGTTCGCCATGTTCTTCGTTTGCGCAAGGATAATGTTACATGTAGCAGCTGGGGAAGAGCGGTGTCGCAGCAGTGACGTCCCTACCGTAAATTATAGGTGGCGCGCTGCGCCACCTGAGTTTAGGAATAAGTCGCGCCAGGCAAAATCAGGTGGCGCCGCGCCAGTGCGCCACCGGGTATTTCGAGCTCTGCAAAGCTGAACTGAAAGTAAATGTATGATTGATTGAGTGGTGCAGGTAACACTTGTCTGGTACAGTATGTAAAAAAAAGTACATTGAGCCCTGATCCTGCATATGGAACATATTTTGGCCCTAGCATGCTGAAGGTTAAGTTTGTTTGATTACAATACTGACACCTTGTCTTCCCCCTTCAGTGGACGACTGATGCAGACCTGTCTGAAGCCATCCTGTCGGTGGGAGTAAAGGACCTTCTGGAGATCAAGTTCTATGAGAACAGAGCAAACGGACAGTCCAAAGGGTAGGCATGTTAATGGTATTCTAGATGTTTAGAATAGTTGTGTCTAAAGGACGTTGAAGTGACATTCTAAGATAAGATTGCTTCCTCAAAACACCGATGTGACAGAATGAATCAGGAGAAGGTTGTATCAGCCTTTTGAAAATATTCTGTAACGTCCCCTTTTCACTAGAGACTGTGATCGGTGAGCAACCAAATATTTGACAGATTGCTCAAGGAATTTCATCAACAAAGAATAGATTTTTTGTACATTTTGTATGCTTTGAATCATGCTTTTGCATGGTGCATTGTATTCCAGTTATAAAATCATGGGTCACACAAAATTGGTCCATCAACAGTCGCTCAGCAATCGTTGCATAGTGGCAAGGGGGCCTAACTGATGTTGGTGTGAAAATGTTTGACATGTACCTTTCTTTATCCTTCTGTTGCAGGTTCTGTGTCTGCCACTTTGGTTCAGAACAGTCTCCCAGGATCCTGATGGACAAACTGCCCAGGAAGTAAGTGGGACACATGATCTTTTTTTTTTGTACACAAATGGACCTATTCTGTATCCCACTATTTGTGATTATCCTATGTCTCCAGGTCACACATGGGACCTTTATATGTAATATATGTCACAAAGACTGTTCCTGCAGAATAGGACTTTATTCGCACATGAGGACTCATAAGTCGAGTTAGGCGCTCATCCATCGTGTCGATGGGAGAACCATGATATGTCTCCAGAGTAGCTGCCTTAAATATTATGACATGTTGACTCAGATGAGTGTTAATGTTTCAGTACATTTGGTACATTTCTCTAAGGACAAGCTATTTTGTTTCAGGGACCTCCATGGACAGAATCCAGTGGTACGCCCCTGTAACCGACAGAGTCTCAACGAGTTTGAAATGCAGTCCAGGAAAAGTAAGGCTGGTTGTAGTAAAAAGTGTAGGGTAAAGGGTCCAATAGGGCAAATAAAGTTTGAAATTGTGGAAGACTATATTAAGTATAGATGTAGAAAATGGAGTCTGTCTTGAGAATGTGCATAGGCTTTTCATAAATAGCCACTGGTCATTATTATTAACCCTCTCCCTGCACCCCAATCTCTTAACCTATACAGAATTGGTGTCAAAGGTCTACTGTAGCAGGCTGAAAGTTGAAGGGTAAAGCTGCTGGTAAAGGAATTCACTGTGTTTATGATATGTTTTGTTTACCTTTATAGCGACTGGTGCGTCTGACAACCGTGGTCCCCCAGGGTTCCAGCAGCGAGGGGGGATGCCGCCCAACCGCGGCCCTCCTCCCCCGGGGATGGGGAGAGGACGTGGGCGTGGCCGTTTCCCCAACGACAAGGGGCCACACCCACATCCTGACCGCTTCCCTGGCCCGCCCGGACCCGGAGGACCCCCGCCCTTCCCACCTGGACCCCCTGGTCAGTTGTCAATCATCATATGTCAGGGTGTGCTGTAAATCATGGGATGTCTGCGATGGTTTTGTATTTCTATTGTACTACAAAATTGTTTCAACCCTGAACTTCAAACACTTTGAAACCTCCTTTTCCCTCATACCGCAAATTAAAACCAGCGCTAAAGTAAATGCATTTACAGTGACTAACACCTCTGTCAGAACAAGTAAGGTGTTACTCTGACTTTGTAGTATGTTAATAGGTACTGAAAATATGAGTTTTGAAAATTGGCAATTCAGTTTAAAGCCCATACAGCAACAAATGATTAAGACAAAGGGAAAATAATGTATATTAAGTTGTCAAATTGTGCTATTGTAGTGTCAGAAAAAGATAAGATAACATTGCCAGAATGTTAAACATCTAAAACTAACGTCTATCATCACCTTCGTTGAGGTCCCTCAGGTCCTCCACGTGGACCTCCTGGCCCCCCACCAGGTCCTGGGGGACCCCCTCCTCCGGGCATGGGGGGACCCCCCAACAGAGGACCACCCCCACCCAGGATGGAGGTAAGTACTAGTCCATGTCCTTATCATTAGTTGTTAAGTCTAAAACATATTGTTAGAAGCAACCTTTGAGCACATATGTTGAAATACTGTAATGTTTCTCCCCACACTGACAGTGTTGTTGTAAATGAAGGAAAATCATTCTATACTCAGACATACATGTGGTGATAGTGAAAATAAGGAGCAGTACTAAAATATTGCCTGTTGAATTGACCCTTGTTTTTCCTGTTGGCTGTTATCCTAGTATCGAGACAGACCATGGGGACCACCTAATGAGGTATAGAAAACTTTATTGAGTAGCCACTAAACATTGCTTATGTTGTTGTTTGTGTCACAAATATACTTCACATTAGCAGAGATTAAGTCTGTTTTTGGACGTTTATTTAGGCATTTCATCAGGCTTTCTATTTTGTTGACTTCTTTGAGTTTCAAAGTGCCAAAGTTTAGAAAGTGCCAAAGTTTAGAAAACATCCAAAACAGGCCTAAATTCTGCTCGAAAAAGTATCACAAATGTTGTCATTCAGGTATAGATGTTCACCCCACATTGATAGATGATCAGCCACATGTAGTATGCAGTGTGCAGTCCTTATACTTAACAACATCCATGAAACATTGACATGGAATGTGGTTTATTATTAATGTTCATACCATGTTCAGGATGATATTAAGGTAGTTAAGGGAATGTCAACTCAGGAAGATCTGTCTGTAAATGAAGACATAAACTTTTCCAAAGCAACAGTAGAATATAGTTTCTTGTAGTCACAAAATTGAAGAGAGAAAATTGAGGTAAGACCTGGTATAGCTAATAGCTGGCTGATGATGTCTCAGTGTAGAGTGACTCTTAAATATACTGGATGTAAAACTGGGGAAAAAAGGAACAGCAGTAGTAAATAAACATACTTAATCATGTTTGTCAAGTTGGGACCTATGGCAGGGCTCGTAATTAACATTTTTCCTGGTGGATTATACATGGGCCAAATAAGCACATTTCATCTCATTTGTATCGAGAAAATGTAAACTCGAGTCATGTTGGTGCTATAAGATAACACTGGGCTTAAAAACAAGGAACAATTGTACACAACTAACTTCATGGCAACAGTTACAACATTGTGGCCTCAAAACCTTCAACCAGCATACTATTGACTGTATTGTACCCAGTTTACATGTATGAAATTGAAATTAATGTTTCTTTTGGGACGTTCTTGATTTCTCTGTCTTTGTGCAGCACATAGAGCGACCACGCCATTTCATGCCAGACCATGGACGTGTATGTACTACTTAAGATTACTGTAGATGTCCAAGGTGGCGCCTTAACTGTAGCCCAGCTGGCAACGTCTGTTATTGGCCCCAAACCACTAGGATATGCTTAGTTTTGAGCCCTGTCTTTTTAGATGTAATTTAGTTCACAGCATATAAGTAGCAATGTATGTATAGCATCATCATGTATGTATGTATATGTCAGGGTAGAGATTGCAGTCGGTGATAGGGTCATTCTACTGGTAGAGGTTGCGCCGTAAATTGTCTACAATATTGTCTATGATACTTCTAGAGATCGAAATCTGTAAATTGTTCTGGATATTCGCTTAAAACACAGAGCTTTTCAACTTCCATTTGTGTCACTTTAGATCAACGGATTAACTCGAAACTCAGGATTTGTAAATTGGAGGCCACCCTAACACATTCCAAGCATTCTGATCGTAATCTTTTTTAACAGAGACACTGATCGCGATCTCTGTCTCGGCCTGTGGACAGAAACTCTGATCGCTATCTCAACTGGCAGAATGGCTATTTCTTAGAAGTCACTATCTCTACCCTGACATATATTATCACAGATCATTAGTTTAATTAAACATGAGCTTTCTTCGTATAAGTGACTCAAACTTATGTCAAGTACGCTTTTGCTGAATCTGTCCTACAAAATATCCTGTCATTAAAAGAAGGTCCTGCTATATTTGCAGCTGAGCCTAGTCTGATAACAAGCACATGTAATTATGTTTTGTATGGCATTCGTGCTGTACATTTCACGAGTTAGGAGTATTGTAAAGAAATGTTATCACTATTAGTATTAAATTTCATTGTTAGCGTCCAAAGGACAAGTAGCTATTGCCTAGGAATATTGAAGTCAGATAATGTGCTGCAACAGCGTACAATTACCTGACTTATGGCTATGCTTTCAGTGTATTCATAGATATCATCTTTGTAGGAATATGGCTTTTAACCTCGACAGCTATGTTGGTAGACCAGCTGGAAGAATAGAAGGGAAAGCTTGGCACAACACTTTTTTGTGCATTATGTGAAGACAAAATTATTTTGGAAGGCACAGAAATGCCTAATCGATTATAAAGAATCTCAGAACAGTTCAGATTTCTTTCCCTTCCATGACATGACCAGCTTTCAAATTCTCTCTTGCACAGCACCTAGAAATTGTCTGCACCTCCTTTTCAGATGTGCTATTTGAATTACAAAAATGTAAAATGTTACTGTTCATTGCATGTGTATTGTGAAGAGTTTCAGACGTGAAAGCTAAATCAGAATTTTCTGACCCTACAGCGTATGGACGCACCGTGGAGAGGGCCAGAGGTGGGTTGACTTTTCTGCTGGTTTAGAACAGTGAACAGAATTTCTTCTAAAACACCTACAGCAATGTTTGGTATTAATGGTAAGATTATTAAAATTTTGCGTGGTGTCACATCCAACCTTACATACAGCTAAGTAGGAAGTTTGGGCGCGGACATTTGAGCTCAACCTCCTTCCGTGAATGGCTCCCCCCGTCTCGCGGGGACATCAGTGGTCGCCAGACTCGAACATGCAACAACCTGGATTCAGTTAGTGCTAGAACTGTTCGCTTCTACAATAGCAGCATTCCCCGCATTGTCAGATTGCTAAACTCCTCGCTCCACTAGAATGCAATACGTGCAATATTGACATCAATGTTGACTTTTAATTGATTCAAATTTTAAGCGTTTTGAACAAGATCTAATACTATGTTATTTTACATCATCTAATACTGTGTTATTTTAATGCGTTATCTTAATGTGTATTTGTGTTAGTGAGCTGTAATTCTGAATGTCTACTATATTGTTGTTATGTCCTTACATCAATTCAGCCACACGTGGCTGCAACCTGTGGACAATTTCAAAGTTGACAATAAACCAGTATTATTATCAAAACTGCCCAAGAAAACCACTCAGATATCATTTGGTCTGTATGGACAGGTGGTTGCCATAGACAGAATTCTTACTGCTTGTGTCAATGGGAAAAATTATCTAAAGGACCAACATAAGGTGGGCACATTGGCCAGGTGGTCCTTATGTAGAGGTGGTCACTTGTATAAGTTTGACTGTACAAAAAATTACTAACGTGTGTTGTTGTTTCTTGATCAGCCCGGCCCCCCTCGTGGTCCTCCCCCTGGCATGCAGCTGCCTCCCCCTCCTGGCCCAGGGGGCCCGATGCCGGGGCCACCACGCGGACCGTCGCCTGGCCCACCCCAGGGGCCGCCCCACGGCCAGGGCCCACCCCACCACGGCCCACCTCATGGACATGGGCCACACCATGGACATGGACATGGACATGGACCGCCTCCGCCACAGGATAACAGAGGTGAGCTGTCAAAGTCCATCTCGGGCAAACATCAAAATATACTTTTGTCTTTTAGCTAATCTTCCCTGGTCATTACAAGAAAGACAGATACAACTTACAGTTTATACACCTTCAATGAACATTTTTCACAAACTACATGTAATCAGTGACAGATCGTCTCCTGAAGTTCTATTCGTCTACCACGGCCTTTAAGCATTATCAAAGTTTCAAACTCTACAATGAGTACACATTATCACCTGTCAATGCATAGCTTTTTAATCTATAAATCGAATCCCATTTTATTTTCAACCTTTGTTGTATTATGTGCACAATCAGTGTATTTTATGTATGAATTGAATCCCCGATGTAAATGTTGGCGCACTTCATATGCAAATTTATTTGACATACCAAGCCAATGCCAAGCTGAATCTGAAATTGTTTGAAGTTAGACTAGGTGTTTCACTTCAGGAAAAGCATGTGCATTAAACCTTTCTGTTGTCTCTTCCAGGATATGGACCTCCCCCATCACAAGGGCCACCCGGACCTCCCCCTCCAGCCCTCCCCCCTCGTCCTGGACCCCCTCCTCCTCCCCAACACGGCCCCCCTACAAGTCTGGGCCCCCCTCCAGCCGGCCCACCCCCCACAGGACACAACCCCCCTCCTGCACCCCATGTCAACCCTGCCTTCTTCCCACCACCACAAGGACAGCCTGACCCTAGAGTAAGTACTCTAAATCAAGCCATGGACTGTCCTAAGACTTGTGATGTAGTAGCCTCTTTAGCAGCTCTACGCCTGGGCTTTTTGGGGAGCCTTTATAATGTTTTTTTTTCATTCTATCATTCTATTTGTACAGGGGTACTTTGCTCTATGCCTGGGTGGCAAAAGAAACCCTATACAAATAAAGTGATATGCCAGAAAAAAAGCACTTTATAAATGTAGGAAACATTCTTTTCAGTTTGCTTACTGGTGTTTTCAACATCTTACCGTTATGTACTGAATCAAACGATCAAGAGTTAATTTAGGTTGTTGAATACCATTATCTTATGTGGCCAAACAGTTATACCATTCAGCTAGCCTGTATTTTTTGCATTGTGTAACAGGTGAGGAGTTCTAAAATTCCTTTTTATTTTTGATTTTACAGCAGCCCCCACCAGTCTCGGCTGCCAGTGATCCCTATGCGCGCCCCCCTCCCCCAGAGCACTACCCGCCGGCGACCAGGGAACCCTACCAGCGGCCTCCAGAGAGGTGTGTTGTCCATCTCACATACATTTGTACATATGTGTTTCACTGCTCAAAGGCTGGGAAATTTGTATATGTTGTATCTATGATTGTGTCTCCAAATACAGTACATGGATCGTTGTGAATGAGTGTCTGCCATTTCGTACCTCTCTATGTGCCAACATTGACTACAGTCAAAACTGCCCAAGAAGACCACTCAGTGGACTGATATAATCTAGTCTATGTAGACGGGTGGTCACTGTAGACAGGATCCTTACTTGTGTCAATGGGAAAAATAATCTAAGGGACCACCAAAAAGTGTTCACATGGCCAGGTGGTCCTTATGTAGAGGTGGTCACCAATACAGGTATGACTGCGCCAAAAAGCAGTTACTCAAGCAACTGGATATGATTTTGGAAACGGTCACGTTTCAGGTAGCATCCACTACCTTTCGTCAGTGACTCTGACAGGTATGACTGTATTTATATTCCCAGCAGTGACATGTTGTGTCCCTGTATGTTTCAGACATGACTCCGCCCCTCCTGCGCCAGCACTGAGCGAGGCCGAGTTTGAAGAGATCATGAACCGGAACCGAGCGGTGTCCAGCAGTGCGATCTCACGGGCCGTGGCTGATGCTAGCGCCGGTACGTCGCCTTCAGACAACTGTTCTGTTTTTCCCTTATACTGCTGCATTTGCAAAGGAATTTCAGAACAGCTTTAATTTTCATCCTGAAAAATACAAGCTGAAAACTGAAAAAACACACAGGCTAAAAGCAGTAATCATAAATCTCTCCTTGCTTAACTACTGTATACTTGTGGAAAAATGCTTTGCTGATTATCTTGGAGAATTTGGTCTTGCAGGGTACACAGGTAGACAGTCTGCATGTTTTGCTCTTTGCTTCCCATCCACTTCAATTGCAGGACTCTGTAATTAAAATTAAACAGATCTTCATGTGTGAGCACAGCAATAGTAGTAGACTAGTTCATTTCCACAAAACAAATAAAAACCTTGTTGGCAGATCAAGCTTGCTCCCCCTGGAAATCATTAAATATACTTGATCTTCCATGTTCTCCAGGTGAGTATGGCAGTGCCATTGAGACCCTGGTCACAGCCATCTCCCTCATCAAGCAGTCCAAGGTGTCGTCAGACGACAGGTGCAAGGTACGACATACACGGCTTTGAGCATCTTGTTACTTGAGACATGACCTCTGTGGCTGTAAATATTAGCATAAACTCAGTTTTAGCTTTGGAACATGCTTGACAATATCAATGTATTACATGTATCTGTAGCATCAAGACTTCTTGTACTGATCTGTACTTAACCCAGTTGGTTTATATATGTACAACAAAGGTCTTCATTCCTAAAAACTCATTAGGGTATTTACTGTGAAAGGCTTGTGATGATGGCAATTGGATATTTTTTACATTTTATTTTTTAACATATTTCCCCAGGTCTTGATCAGTTCTCTCCAGGATTGTCTGCATGGCATTGAGGCAAAGTCCTACGGTTCTGGCTCCAGGTATGTAAACACAGAATTTTTAGCTTGGCAACATGCCAGTGATTTTTTTTTTAAAAGCAATTCCCATACGTTCAATTCATAACGTTTGCTCTCTGTAATCCCCTGTAGGAAGCGGGATAGACACTCCCGTGAGCGAGACAGCAGCCCGAGCCGGCGCTCCTCCAAGAGCCGCAAGAGAGACCGTGAACGCGACCGCTCCCGAAGCCGCGAGAGGGACTACCGAGAGTACCGGGAGCGCAGCAGCCGGGAGAGGGACCACTACCGGGAGCACCGCGACAGAGACCGCGAACGTGACCGCCGCCGTTAGAACGCAGAGTTGGACAACTGAACGTCTGGTAGTAGTCAGGTAAGAACCACTTCTGTAGCTTTGTCCTTCTTGCTTCAGTTACCTTCAATCTGATGGTGGTTTGTAGAGATGTGTACACTTGATTCCATCCATTGATGTCCAATGTTGGGACCTAATATGAGATGTTTTTCTACTAGATTAAGATTGCTTTCATTGATGCCAAATTGTGCACTGAAATCCTTAAATGTGGAAGGAGAGACAAAGGATATTTTCCTTTGAAACTTCTGTTTAACTTCTTGACTTTCATTGAACTTAAATTGAAGGTGGAACAAACTTGTTGACTTTGAATTGTTTGTCCTTGTACATGCTTTGTTAGTAAATATTGTATATTTAATGATTGATGGTAGGTGTAATTGTGTTTGTTCTACCAGTCTCCATGAAAAATTCCTAGAAGACGGATAAGTTGGAGTAAGGCATCTATTTTAGCAGCTCGGCATTGCAATGTAGTGTGTCTTTTAGGCAGTAGCAGCGACATACTGTAATGTTCTTTCCCTTAGTAGGCAGGTCATAGGCATATTTTCTTATGCAAATGTAGATTTTTAAAATCTAAACAGGATTCAATAAAAGATTTTTTTTCAAATTTGCAATTGATTTGTGAAATTGTATTTTGATCCACTTTTGGTATTCAAATAGTGAATGAAAGTTAGATGATGATTGTGAAAAATGCCTGGCTCATGCTATACCAGTCAGTCCAGAAAGAACTACAGGATATGTCAGTGCTACTGTCCAACTGATATTCATGCCAGTAACCTTATTCCTGTATCTGTGCAATTACTGTATTCACCATGTTGACAATGATGTGTATGACCATGCAACAGGTTGCTGAGAATGTTCATATGGTATAGAGATATATAGAGATAGAAGTGTAGTTTTGACACTGTGCATATCCAAGTACTGCTGTCCTGAATTTGAATCCCAGGCTGGCACATTTTGACCAACCAACTTGTTACAGATGTCTGAAAGATTTAGAAAATTAAAGAAAATCACTTTCAACTTGAAACACCCAGAAGTGTAATTTAAAGAACTGTACCAACCGAGTCGTATGTCGGTCTGCTAAATTCCAACTGCCAGCACATGGTGCAAAGTGGGTAATTTGCTGGGAAAAAGGCATGTATATATTATAACAATGATCAAAAGATGCAATTTACTCAGAATCAGAAGATTGGTGGCTGTGCGAAAAGATGAAATTAATAAGGTCAATATTTCATCCCTTTGCTGTTGGTATCTTATGTCATTAACATCAGGCTTATGTATGTCCTCTTTTCAATGTGAACATGTTGTTGACTGTGTATGCCTTTAGGTGCCATCTTGAGGTCTGTAAAATCATAACAATCCAGAAGGGGATGGAGCAAGGAGGTCTGTGGATGTATGTGTGAAGATGGAAGTAAAATAACTTTAAAATCTTCACACCATGATTTTTCAAGAAAAAAACTAGAAAAAATACTAGAAAAAAATGCCTGCACATTATTTGATTATAATGTAAACAACCTGATTGGAAGCAAAAAATGAAACCAACATTTTCACCCGTCTTCATAAGCCTTTCTGGTTCCATTCCTTATCTAGTGACCCCTGCCTTCTGTGCCTGTCTGTGTATGTATACCAGGGTAGTATGCTTCCGAAACTCAGCTTCTTCTAAGAACCTTTCAAGTGTTATGTAGAATTAATACTATAATCTACAAAGACTACAGAATGGTACTGGGTGTTACATAACATAACATAACACCCCCATGGATACTCCCTGGGAATACATTGACAGGTGCATAGTTCTCCCCCTCCCCCCTGGTTGTGCAGTGCTGGGCAGGTGTCCTGTTGTATCAGTGTGCCTGTGCTAACAAGACATGATTTCCGTCTTCTCTCCCTCCTTAGGAATGTCAGCATAGGTCTACTGAAGTGTTCTGTTCACTCTAATGACTTAGTCAACCCATAGATGTTGTGACTGTAAGTATAACGTAACGTGTGGAGACAAGACAGACCGAAGAAACAACGGGGGATGCAGTGTGGGATTGGAGACACAGGCGACGGAGATCAAAAGAAAAGGACTGAAAAAAGACAGGAGGAACACCATCACCCAGAAACTTCGCTGTAGGAAGGTGACAAGGTTCACCAGTCGTCGGTACCGAACTAGACAATTATGAGCGGAAAATTTAGTACAGTACTTGTCGTTCACGTGTTGTAAAAGTATGTAAAAGTAGCATCAGTAGTCTGATAATCTGTAAAAAAGGAGAATCTTTTAATCACGGAACATTTTTTGTAGTGTATAACGGATGTTGAATTTTCGTCACTTATCAAGTTTTAGTTTTACTGTGGATTTAGGGATGATAGGATGATATTAAAGACCTAAATGTGATGAAATGTGTCATTTCTTACTTGGGTGTTATTTTGTTGTACTGTTTTAAGGTGTAGCTGATGTGATGGTTGCTTACTGTACAGGTTACATTATAGTAGTGCTTACCATGTATGAGGAGAAAATTTTACTAAAACTGGACTTGCAATAGTCTTAAACCACATAAAAATATAGGCTTGTAGTAAAAGGAAACATCCAGGTAGTTAAAGCAAAAATCTGTGTTTTAGATGTCATGAGGTCATGTGATGATATGGTCATTTGCAAAAGATATGTTTATAAGAAACAAAGGTGTGATGACTTTTAGGTAGTTGAGTAACAATGATGTAGGAATGAGTCCATTATTTTGGGGGGATGTTTCCGGTAAATATAAATATATTTTTTAAAATTTTTTTGTTTTTGCTTCTGTGTACTTACTCAATATGTTTCTTTTTCACATCTGAGATCTAGTGAAAACTAGTTTGTAAACAGCGTTATTTATTTACTAGTAATGGAGCCCACCTCTTTAACCTATATTACATTGTAGTCTGTGCAACATGTATGTAGGAGACTTTTTGGTCCGACCTTCCCTCGTATCTTTCAGAGTATGTTGGCTGCAGTATACCAAAGCTGAGCATGCATTTACAATGCAACAGTTGTTATGCAACAGGTGACAGTTTTTAGACTACAGAAGTCTCACCAAAAGGAGTTTTACTGCTAGCACATGTTTTAAGGATGTTTTTGTGTTCCTCAGTGTTCTAAACTCTTACATATTTGTGGACGCTGCATTATAAAGTAGTGTATTGGTTTGTACTGGTATATCAGAATTCCGAGGTCTTCTTCAAATTTCAAGAAGATCAGGTGTATGAAAAATACCTTGGATACCACCCTCAGCTTGCTTCTGTATAATCTCAATATTGTCTTAGACATGTAAAAGCAACCTGTGTGGTATTAGTCGGCACATGTGCTTCAAATGCAAAAGATTGTGGTGCTCTGTTTATCTTGGTAGCTTCTGTGGACAAAAAGATTTAAATGAAGGATATGACCAAGAAGAACCACACACCCTTGTCTGTTTACGGGGCCAAAGCGATACTTTAACGGAGAAATATTAATGTACTGCCACACTTCAGAAACCAAGGACACAGCTTCAAGCTATTAGATGGCTGGCCATTTAACTTGTTTGTCCAAATGTGTAATTAACCTGGTTTTATTCTTCTGACACTATCATTTTCCAAGTTGGTAGGCTTACATCTAAATACTGTCAAACAGTAATACCGGTAAGCAATATCTGTTGATTAGGTTGAAAACTGAAGAAAACCATCCACATGATTAAGTTCAGATATAACATTTTGTTTCGTAGTACATCCACTTTCCTCTCTGTACCATAGTATTATCACTGTCCCATGTTTAAACATTAATGCAAATCATGGTCATTAGCAGAGTGTGCTTTTGTGAAGCAATATCTTTCCAAAAGTTGAATCCCAAATGTAGTAGTTACTCCTCTTTAAATGTTACAATGCATTTTTACATTTTTATCCCAAGGTATTTTACAAGTATGATAGTTGAAACATACATCTCTGTAGATAAGGATTTCTAGAAAACATTTCCTTTTTTTGTTCATTTGATATTTGTATAGGGGAAATATCTTTGCCTCCTGGTTAGAAAATCATCAGAACATTCTACTGTATGTGTCAATAATTAACGTATTAAAGGGTAATGATTGATAATTAGATACCCAAGATATGCCTTGTTCCATTTCATGCGGAAAGTCCTCACGGAAGATTACGCATCCCTTTTTTCAGTTATTCTCTAATAATCATTGTTGTAAAAGTTAGGGGGAAAAAGCAAAGTGAATATTTGCCACACATTTCTATCCAACACTGACTGATGAGGAGGAGTATCTTGATTTTCCTAATGATGGTCCCGGATAGATAAAGAAAGGCTCAAACACTCATGTTGATGCAATTATTTGTTAAAAAAAAATAGCTACTACAATGTAAGCCTTATTGTATGAAGAAGGGTTATGAACAAAGTTCAACTCTTATCGTGACAGTGCATGCATAGATAGGTCATAGAAAATACAACAGAAACTGTACCTCATTTTGACTGTTAATTGTTATTCCAGTATTGGGAAATAATTTCAAAGAACGCAGAAAAATTGACGTTGAAGACTCCCTACTTCTAAAGTTATTTGTTCTAACAAAAAAAACTGTTCAAATCCTACATTAGTGCATGCATGTAGGCAGGTTGTTCTTGTACATGTAATGCAGTTTGTTGTCATTTGTCCATTGAACTGGTCAAAGTCAATTATTGCTGACAATTGTTTGAAGAGGCACTTCTGTTGTCGTGAATGTCCTTTTTGTGAAGCTGTGGTAGAAATTGTCAGCCAAAAGAAAAGCAGGTAGTCCTAAGTTGGTTACATTTGCAAAGTGACGATAAGAAGAAAAGTCAACCTGTCATTAGTACTTGTATTAGACATAAAGAAGATGGGAATGTACTTTACTAGGTGATAGCTGACTTTTGTTTTTCTATGTATGTGTTTGTACAAAAAGGCACAGAGATGACACTCATTCATGAAAACATTTAGAGTACTGGATGAGATTGCAGATTACTGAAATCAATGATGCCTCAGTACCAGTGCTCAGCAATAATCACATGATATATATTGGGCAGGTCAACAGCAACGCTGTATGTGCAGAACCTGTAAGGGCCATATAGTATAGTATGTTGTTAAAGTATTCTAATTGTCTATTGAAAAAGTGATAAGGTATCAAGCAAGTTTTTAGGTAGCAAACTTCTTGTGTTAAGATGTGATCTTACAGTCATTTGTCCATAGCTTCTATCTGTCACCTCCTGTTTTACCTCTATCTTCTGACCTGTTTGTTTCCTCATGTCCTGACTCCTCCATTCATGGTGTTGTTATTTCTTCACAGGGTACCTGAGCTTCAGTGAAGTTACTAGTAGTTTGATGGGTGGTTGAAGGGACCCTTGTACAGAGAATTCCCCCGTCCTACCAGCTCGGCAAGATCACACCAAGATCGCAAATGCTTGAAACAATTTCTCTAAGAAATAGCTTGCATTTTGAGTCAGGTCGTAGGGCAGATAAGAAGAAACAAAGTACTTCCCGTGGAAGATGGAAAGACAAGTTCTCCTTTTTTTTCTGGAGACATTTTTACTGTAGGATGTGTATTTTAACATCAGATATAATGTAATCCCTGTGGGATGTGGACAACTGTACAGACACAAATTTCAATTTTGTTGTAACATAACAATAACAGCAGACCTCAAAGTTTCTCAGCATCAACTGTAGCGTTGCTTACATGTATCAGGTAGTATATATTTAACGTTGGTAACAATCAGAAATATTTGTGTATTTACTGTATTTTTCTGGTGTGTAGTTGTATTATAGAGAAAACAAATTTGTGAGAGATGTTAGCATAGGGGTTGGTTCTTGGGTGGTGGGTTTATTTAGTGTTACTGTATTTTCCTGGTCTGTAGTTGTATTATAGAGAACACAATCAAACTTGTGAGTGATGTTAGCTACGGGGTTCTTGGGTGGTGGGTTGAATGCTTCTAGGTCTAAATCCTAATAGATACGTACATTTTATTAACCACTCCAGGCTGACCTATACTGTAATTGAGTCAAATGTCACATCATTCGATGAGCCCATAGCATGGACAAGTTTAAATGAAGGGTTTCGGGACTGCATTTTTCCTCTTCCGTCAGACAATTTACGTGTTGCATTTTACCACATCAATGCTCAATCACATTGTTTTTAAGGCTAACCCTATGCAGTTTTGGATCTGAATTGTTAGTTTCTCATCAACCATAATTAATTACTTAACTGTGTGAAAGACTGCAAAGCATCAGCAAACATGTCTATGTCAGGTTCTAATATTATTTACTGTAGTATGGTCAGACTTTTACTGAGCCAGGTTTTTGCACAGCCACACCATACTCCTTGTGCTGTTGCCATTTTAACCAAGGTTGTGCATACGCAGCTTTTGACACATGTATCTGAGTTGTCACCTGTATAGTAGCGGTATCATTTCAGGAAGTGCATGGTGAACACTCACAGAAGCTGTAACTGACGATATGCACATTGACATTCCACGGCAGTGGGACTGTTTGGAACGCACACTTCATCATTTACATACATTGTAATGACATCTGGTCAACGTCACGTTATGTCACACTTATATGTTTTTTTTGGGGGGTAAGGTTTTCTTCCACAGCGTGCCTGCCAGCGACATCGAATGGTTCAACAAATACTAGTAACGTCAACTTGGCTCTGTTGTGTTCAGTATGGGTACGATTTTTCATACATGAAGCAAGTCAACACTAGGGAAACATCAGCCAGGGGTTATTACATTGCATTGCATTGTATTGTAAGTTGTGTGAACAACTCTGCAATAGCATTGGGTTATCCTCAGTGAACTATAGGGGCACCGGACGATGTAGAAGTACCAATGTAAAGTATTCAGTTTTTGGTCTGAATGAGGCAAGCAACAGAAGGGTAAGTATTTAACCTCCCGGCAAACATGGGAGGGGGGGTAAAAACAGTAAATATTTCCCTCCTACGAAGGGAATTGAACCTCCTTGCTTCTATCGATCAGCGTGGGGATTAAGGAAGACAAGGTTCTCCATCCGCTGAGAGCTTTTCAACAGGTTCTTCCAGATGGTGGATTCATGTCTTTGTAGGGAATATAAAGGGTTGTAAGAAACACTGAGTGTGCTGCAATTCCAGCAGTTCGTTAGACGATTTGCAGCAATGGTCACCGCCACTCTTGTGTCGTCGTAACGACCCGCGTGGTCATTGGCACATGTTGTGAAGGTCTGATGCAATATCTGTTTAGGACTTCTTGAATAAACAGTATATGCAAGAGCTTTGTCTGTCTTCATGATTGACTGAGAGTAATTAGCGAGGGCCGTTTGGGGGAGTTTTTACTCTTGCAACGATCAATATAAGGCTATTGTTGTCTCAGCCTCCTACTTAATTATATGAGAACACAAGATCCATCATCGTACATCCCATAGGGGCACGGCAGTAAAAGGATGTCTGACATGACGTATTTTGATGGTGCTCAGATATCCACTTAGTGGATTGCACTGTACTTTATCAGGCTTCAAAGGGGGCTGGAAAGAGTAGAATCAGAGCGGCAAACTGTACTCCTTAAGCGGACTAACTCCCCTGGCATGTTATCTGTCTATCTGGCCAATGTCTATTCTTCCAGCCGCCTCTGAAGCCAGGTAGAGGCCAGATTGCACGACCATCTACAAAGCACAGTATTGAAGAGTCCGAGCATGACGCGCCCAGGCTAATCATGACAAACTTCATCATTAGAGTTGAAAGCTTACCTCGGCGGGTCGTATATGGCCGTGTTCCCTTCTCTAGCTGCAAATTTGCCAAATAGACTTACAAAGCATTGCTTCCTCCTCCTAATGCACTCGCCAATAATAATCTATTGGATTTTGAAAGCAAGTAATGAAATTTTGTGTCGGAGTGCGTACACTAACGTAATCTAAAAGATGTTCTCAGGGTTTGGCACATGGTAAAGTTGATATCAAGGTCGAAGTAAAAAAAATGAATTGGTGCGTGTAAAATAAGTGTTAGCAGTAGTGTAAGTAGCACCCACATGTACTTCAGAGTCACATTAGAAAGTGCACAAAGAAGAAAGTTTGGAGAGATTGGCACTAGTAAGTAAACATCATCTGCATGTAACCACTGGACCAATATCCCGCATTATGTATATAGCTATAAGAGCCACTAATTACGGGGGAGTTAGACTAAGTGCTGCAATCGAACTTCATTGGGCAGCAGCAAGTTGACAACATGTTTAGACATCTAGGTCACTCCATGATATTTCGTGTGATGTTAGTCATGTACAATGTATATGTCATGGTAGAGTCTCCAATCCCGATTGGAGTCTGTACATTTTGATTTACTAGTATTCGTTTAAAAGATAATCAGAAGTTTTCAACGTCGATTCAATGGATTGACTTGAAATTTAGGATTTGTAAATGGGATCCGGAGATATCCTGATCGGAGTATCTGTCGACAAAGACTCCGGTCGGGATCTCTACGGATTCTACCAGATCAGAGTCCCTACCCTGACATATTTATATTATACAATGTATATAATATGATGTTGCAATGACGAATATCGGAAACATCATTCATGGCTGTTCTAAAATTGTTCTATTAGGAATATGAGATATTTTAGTGCCCAAAGTTACAGATATTTGGAAGGCTTTAAATAATCAATTTTGAACCACGAACAAACTTGACAATGACAAATTCACTCATATAGGATTATCCACGTAACAGGAAACAAGCAATTTTTGAATGAATATCATTTTCATTCCTATCCGATGCCCGAAACCATTACGTGACTCAAACAAATTATCATATTCATGTGGCCCAATTGGTCACAATTACAAACCCCGGTACTGTGTACATGTTGCCGTCTTTTTCTCTTCACATCTGTCTGCAATTCTACCCCGTACCCCACGTGTACTATATCCGTCATGAAGACCACCGTGTTTCCCGCCCTGCTGCTGGTATCCCTGCTACTTTGTACAACGTTTCCAGTCACTCTTGGATCGACTGCGATCGGTAAGTAAAAGTCGCGATGCCCTGGTAGAGGGCCCCTTTAGTGGAGCGTGCATATGGTCAAGTCCCTACGCAGTAAAAACTCCCATGTCTCATACATGCGGGTGTTCTAAGTCAAGTTATTGCAAATTCTTGTCCGAAATGCTAATTGCGATTATCAAAAACATTGGTTGAAGGCGATGTTGAGAAAATTATGGGAAATTAACAGGTGGTTACTAGTAGATCTGCAATGTTTGAGGCGACATCCTTAGAAGCAGTGAAATAAGAAATGCTAATTTTTTTTCCTACATAGCGTTGGTTCTATGATTCTAAGAGTTGTTTTTTTCTGTCCGTAAATGTGGGTAAATATATATACATAAACAAACTAACTGCCTCCTCCTAGCCCTGAATTCTGAAATTTACTACGTTGTGTCATTTGTACTCTGGCCTCCTGTGTTTTACATGGTCCTAAATGGCGCATAAAATTCCAAAAAGCCTGGGAACTGTCACAAACGATTATTGCTCCTGAGTCACAATAATGTGGTAAACCACTCGTGTACTCTTTATCAGCCTGATCTACGCGAAGATAAGGGAGTGGGTAATTTAGACAATCCTTACCAAACAGCGCGTTCTGACTCAGTGACTGCGTTTTCTTGTGGCGTTTTGTACGGCGGTCTCTAAATGGTGCGCGTTTACGTTTATCTCTGTTCGCCTCATCAGAACAGACAAACACTCACACCACCGTTCAAAACGCCACTAAACATGTGCAAAACGCCACCGCGAAACACACGCCAAACCCATACATCTACTTGGAGATCGTATCTCTTATAGCTTTCGAATGCTTGGGAATTCTGTTGACTCATTAAATATTCAGAAGACACAGCGTGTCTTGTTTCTCACTTAAAAACGATCTTCATGGATGACCATTGCGTAGGATATACGTGTGCATCTGATGGAACTGTATATTAGAGCGACTAGACCTGTAGCAATGTACTACATGTATATCGTTGCTACAGGTGTGATTCTTGACGACTCCGCCCGGATCGACGACGATGCTCTCGCGAGACTCTTCGCGAGAGTTGACGTACCGGATGATGGTAACGTTACAGAGGAGGAACTCAGACCGGTGGTGGCCCGCATATCCGGGGACGATTCGTCAGCAGCGATATGGCAGGGTAATTATCGGAACTCCCCTAATAAAGCATCCAGTGCAATTTCAGGGTGGCAAAACTGGATTTTCAAAGCTGATTTTCCGGTCATTCTTTTAATGTAGTAAATTGAATCAAACCTATCCCATAGCATACTGATATCTGTGAGGCAAAAACGTGATGTCGCTGACGGAAAACGGTTGCTTGTTTTGTATCATAGGCTGCTTCTAGCTATTAATAAATATTTATGGTGGTAGACAAAAAATAAAGAGATGCCTCGCGTAGCTTATTTTGGGGCTATTTCAAACGCTTCAAGTATCAAATGTGCTAAGAAATGGCAGTAAATGTCAATATCAGACAGATTTCCTTATCCAGAATATTTTTTGTTTTGCCGTCCTGAAATTGCATTGGATGCCTTTAGTTAGAATGCTGATGATAATACAGCATACAAACTTACTGGTGTTGCCCGATGATGATGACAAATTTTGAAACATACTGGACCATCGTTTCATCTATCCCTACATCTTCTTGACATCTTCCCTCTGCTGCCTCATAATGTAGTTCAGTTTCATCTGTTCGTTTGTTTGCCATGCCTGTCTCCCACTAAAATCTTTTCTACTAAACACAGGCGACACTTTAAATCCGGAACAACACTTTAAATCCGGACAACTTTGATTATTAAGACATACTCATAAGTGTGAGAAGGAAACTTAATATTCTAGATTATCACATACTACATGATAACAATTACGTCTACTAGGTAACATTGGTAGGTCCCGGTGGACTAGGTCAGTTCTGCAGAATTCTGCATCGGAGCGCAATTTAAAGTGTTGTTCCGGATTTAAAGTGTTGTTCCGGATTTAAAGTGTCGCCTGTTTAAACTGAATTTCTCAACGGTGTGCTCTGTGCAAGCGATATGTGGATATGTACCAGGTCCAAGCTCGCCGTTAGCACCATAGCCACTTAGCAACGCCTCCTTTCAAGCTCAATGAATATTGCAATGAAGAAGAAGATGAGCACAATAAATGAGCTTGATCCCTTTGACTTGTCAAAGAGAAAATAATTACGTACAGCAAGGAGGTCCAATCAAGATTGAACCTCCTTGCATACAGCTATCAGATTGCCAAATTAAAATGTGAAGACATATAACTAAGCATTGTAAACATTTCATCTTGGGCATGAGAAAATGATACAAAGTATTCATTCATTTATTTTATTTTCTGTTGATTTTGACTAGATAAAGTAGAAAATCGTCGTTCTTTCAGGATGTCGGCTAGTAGAAGAAGGTGTCTCGGCTCTCCTCAGCTCAACTGGATGCCGGTCGTTATTGGTGATCAACAGCGTGAGCGCCACCTTGCGGATTCCTCATGTTGCCACACCCGTCCGGTCCTGTCCGGCGGGGGTGATGCCCGGTCATGAGAACAGCGCGGTGCCGTACACGTTCAACATGTGGCCCCGCCCAGAGGTCCACGCGCAGGCGCTGAGAGACATGCTCAACACCTTAACCTGGACCATGGTCACGTTTCTATACGATCATGATGACGGTTAGCGGTTCCTATATTGTCTCGTACTTTCTATTGTAAATTGCAAACACTAGCTGACTATTGGAATATATTCCACTTAACAATGAACATCACATGGTAGATTATTACATCCAACGTTACGTTCACACGCACCAGTATAGCTTCTTCTTCTTCTTTTTCTGCTTCTTCTTCTTCTCCAAACAAATAAGGTCAATGACCTGGATCATGGTAAACTGGTGCTGTAGCAGACGCCCTGTGGTGTTGGATTACATTATATATGTAGCGGGACAGAGCTGGAGGGGCTGGTCATCATATGATATATACGAATGTCTTTGACGTTGGTTTTAGCGCCAACCATAAATGTTAGAAATGTGATGAGATAATTGCACAAATATGTTGAAAAGTGGAAGTAAACTACAATCACATGAATTTTTTTTCAAATTAAAATATTTCAATTTTTGGTGCATAATTCTCCTTTAAATCTGCTGTTTTTCTGCCTGTAGGCGTGACTGTGATGAAGAAGCTGCTGGAACTGTTAGCTGAGGACGGGAAGCCGCTGAAGGCGGTGTTCCTGAAGATCCAGTATGACACTGAGGACGATCTGGCCCGAACGACTGACGAACGCATACGGAACCTACTGGAACAGGGGATCAGACCCGAGTCATTCATCGTGTATGGTCGGTCTGTTCTGGCAAGAACCATTCTGCAAAAGGTGACGGCTACTACGGCCCCCAAAACCATCACCTTACCCACCTCTACTCAATAACCAAATTACACTTCAAGCCTCACGTATATTGCCTGATTTCATCAACAACTTTAACAGTCTTGACATTTTTTCACGTCATGCGGGAAAATTAGCCTCTCTTTCCAGCCGTATTGTTGTTACGGGCCATAGCTTCAGTTGTGTCTGTCAAATGAGGCCAAGTAAAATCAAATTTTTGGTCAGGAGCGAACTGAAATCTTCTGTCTGACGTTATGTAATGTTGTGTGTTCCAGGCGGACAAGTACAGTTTACTAACAAGGGAAACTCAGTGGATCATCCTACAGGAGGTAACGTTGCTCTGATTTACACATGTCTTATCGAGGTGACATAAGACAATTGTACATGGTACAATACCTTACCATAGACTATCTTTTATATGTCAAGCTTCTATGGAACAGGAAGTTGATTGTTCTCATACCGGTAGTGTTATAGACAGACAGTTTTCAATGAACAGTTACAACTTTGACACTACAAGGTGAGATATGAGCAGGGAACCTATTCACTACAGGGTGCTCCTCTATTTCTCTCTCTCTCTCTCTCTCTCTCTCTCTCTCTCTCTCACTCACTCACTCATTCACTCACTCACTCACTCACTCACTCACTCACTCACTCAATCGATTAATCAATCGATCGATCAATCCCATAGCTGGAAGCCGTAGGGGCAGTCTGACTGTCCACATAAGTTCTCCATCTCTAGCTCTGGCGGCAAACTCCTCTATTGACGTGCCAAAAATAGGACAGGGGCAACGGCGTAGTTTGCAACAGAGCACAAACATGTTCAATATCAAAACTTTCAAGTATTGAATATTGCCTGATCGTCTCCCTCAGGAGTCCGTTACGGTGCCCGATCTGATCGCTACAGGGATTGTGACGTTCTTCAGGCTGACGTTCTCCCGAGTTACATATTCACCCAACTCTCAGGTATGGTATGGAGGGAGCGTTCTGATTTTATAGAGCTAACCCGGGACGCGATGTGCCGTGAGGCACTTTGTCCTGTATTATGTAGATGTAGATGTAGATATCCCCTATTTTCTTACGGGTCTATCTATTGTACTAGGTGACAGTATCACAATACTAGTCTAAGCTTATGATGAGGGTTTATGTACGTATCTGGGTATAGTGACAAACAGACAAAGAGATACAATGTTGCTGGAAGTCGGCAAACATGTCTGTGTTAGAACGATGAAAAACTGTGCAGTTTCATTAAATGAACTGGTTTCTAGTTGGCGAGTGACATTAACTATTTACTAGGTTGAAAGCAATGTTATCATCCCCGGTTGTTTATTGACGTTTGACCCTCTATGTTCTGCAGGTTCACGCCCTGTTTATGCAAGACGCCGTGTCCTTACTGCGTCAGTCCGTGTCAGAGGCGCACTCCTCGGTAGCGTGGGCTCCTTCCTCCCCGGCCTCCTGCGGGTTCGGCCCGAACAAGGTCCTGAACGAGGACAGGAAACTGACCACGACCATCGCAACAGTACGTTTGACCTCTGTTGGAAAAATTTAAACGTCAGCAAAGAGTCAAACTTTGCAAGGACCGAGGGCGATATCGACTTACTACAAACTTTGACCTTTGCTAACTTCACACGTGCAATGTTTTTTTTAAGTTGTAGAACAGTTTAACTTTTCCACATGTAATTTAACAACTCAGAACTTTCATGCTCGTTTTGCCCTTTTTTGTGCTCTTTCTTTGTAATTTCATGTCTTGTTCAATGCTTCCCTGCTGTTTTCTTTCCTAATTACCTTTCCCATAGAGCAAGACCGTCGGTCTGTCCGGTCCGATCCAGTTTGACGATGCGGGGTGGAACAACGCGTCCAGATGGGAAATCATCAATGTGGAGTTCATGGCCAAGAACGGGACAATGGCGCATAAGGTCAGCCATGTAGTTACTCTGAAGTCGATCGCGGTTTCTTTGCATAGTTACAGTACAACGCCCTTTATGTGTGGGGTTAAGAGATGTCTAAAACTTAAGTATACAATGTCCTTTTTTTAACATACAAGCATGTCTAAAACACTATATTCTATTGAATGACAGTCTTGGCTCGATAGCTGTACAGTAGAATAGGCTACGAAGAGAGACACTGTCACAAAATTTGACATCTGCAACTATGCAATCTGCTGCTTCAGATCGGGAGCTGGGACGCTGAGGGAGGACTGCAGCTAAAGGAACCGCTGTTTACCCGTCATGCCATCACGGACAGACTCCTCAGGGTGTCCGTGGTCGTGGTAAGAGCGTCTTTACGACTTGGCGCGCACGTTTATAATCATTAAGTCACAGTTTTAAAGGTGAGTCTTCTGATAAGTACACAGCTCAGAGATTCCCCCATCACCACGAAGAAAATAAATAGAAGTTGTTAAAACTTTTGTTTCAAACTGAAATTTCAAAAAAGAAAGACTCGCTCTCGAGATAGAGATGCAAATCCCAGATCCCCTTGTATATTCTATACTATATCAGACATACATTTTTCGCCCCAGGAAGAGCCGTTCGTGTTTAAGCGGAACACTCCGTCCGGCCCAGTGTTCTACGGCTTCTGTATCGACATCCTAGACCAGATGGCTAAAGACCACAAGTTCCGCTATGACATCTATGAAACTCCGGACAGGAAGTTCGGCGTGCAGCTGGAAAATGGCAGCTGGAACGGAGTCATAGGGCAGGTACTGTCCAGGGTAAGCTATATAATATTTTTAGGTTCTTATCTCTCCCTGGAATAACATCATTTATTATCATCACAGTGGTCTGTCTACATGCGCCGACTTGCGGTTTTTCTAAGAACTGCCGGATTTTACACTTCTCAATGGCGCATTGTTCAGGAAAAGGTGCAAAGGATAACACAAATTGTACGGGGGTTAATTCCAAACCACGATGCGTAAATTATTTTGCCGGCCTCAAGAAGTCTCCTTTTCGTGACTTTTTTTACCTCCATGAAAATGGAGGTATTGCTTTGGGCGCGCATGTGTGTGTATGTGTGTGTGTGTGTGTGTGTGTGTGTGTGTGTGTGTGTGTGTGCGTGCGTGTGTGTGTGTGTGTGTGTGTGTGGACTTGTGTGTGTCCGAATGTGTGTCTTTCCAGGTATTTGTGGGTGGCATAATTTAAGAACTTCTGAATAGATTGTGATGCATGATATCTGGTATGTGGGTAGGTCTTAGGAAAACGAACGTCATGGGCCTCCTTGCGGCTTTCCTTGTTTCTCCATATTCCAGCACGCAGACATCGCCGTGAGTGACCTGGTCATCTCCGCCGCGCGGGAGGAAGTTGTGGACTTCACCAAGCCGTACCTGGACTACGGCGTGCGGCTGATCCTGAAGAAGCCGGTGGATAAGGAGCAGAACTGGTGGGGTTTCCTGGCGCCGCTGGACGGCACGGTGTGGTGGTCCATCCTCGGAGCCGTGTTCGGGGTCTCCGTGCTGCTCTACCTGCTACACAGGTACGGGGGGGGGGGAACGTAACGTCACAGTTTTCACATGTTGATTGCCGCGGCCCTGTTGGTAGAGATGGCTGGATCCATGATGGCCTCCTGTCATTCAACGATTATTAGTTTAATTATTCGTCCGTTGCAATTTGTGCTCTCCAAGTATGCACAACAGCAGCAGCATGCATGAATATATTGTTATGTTTAGGTGGAGGAAAATGATTATCAACTTTTTAGAAAATTTCTAACTCAATTTAACGCGTCCTGAAGCCTTCAACGCCAAATTTAACATCGTAGTTACGACAAACTGCTGAATAGGAGTTTTTCAGACTCAACGTTCTGTGTACTTGGTGCCAATAATAACTTGACCTAGCCTTCACCAGGCCTTCCAACGGGGGTACGGATCGCAGAGAATTCGGTAAAAGAAGGGAATAGCTGGCCAGTAGAGTCGGTCCGCGGACGGGTTAATTTCCCCCTCCAGTCAAACCACAAGGCGGCCAAACTCCCCTGGCAAATATTCTCCCTATTATGGCCAGTGCAGCGTAGTTAGTCTGGTAGAGACTAAACCTGACCATGCATGTTCTATTCTGTTCAGGTACAGCCCTTACGGCTCCTACAAGCAGCATCACGGACCAGAGAAGCACCATTCTAACCTGAAGGAGACACTCTGGTTCATCATAGGATCGCTCATGCAACAAGGTACTGTTATATAGTGTTAACGTTATAACAGGAAAACTGTAGTGTTGCTCTGATCGTGGCCAGTGGCGCCACCTGGACCATCGATACGATACTACAGTTTGTGTGTAGTTTTGCCGACATTGAAGAACTGCATCAACAAGAATTAGTACAGCAACAATATCCTCGATATTAGTACTCCTTACAATAAGAACGTGTTGGCAGCAGCACTTTCGTTGTAGAAATTAATCGGCAAGATCTCCTCTTAGTCCTTGTCCCCAAAACGTCCGTGCTTCACTTTAGTTTTGAGAGAACGCAAGTCTTTTGCCTTTCCTGTAGGTGGCGAGCCCATCCAAAACTTCATCTCTGGCCGCATCCTGAGCACGTTCTGGTGGTTCTTCGTGCTGATCATCATCGCCACCTACACGGCCAACCTGGCGGCGTTCCTCACCGTGTCCCGCATGGACATCCCGGTCCGCTCCGTACAGGACCTGGCTCAACAGGTCAAGATCAAGTACGGCACGGTCATGGACAGCAATCTCCAGTCGTTCTTCAGGTAACGCTGCAGTGTGCTGTCACGGCCGTGCTGTGTTGTAGCCTGGGTGCCATCCTCCGTAGTTTTTGCCGGCTCCTAAGGTCGCTATCCACCATAGCGACCTTAGCAGCCGCGGCAAAAACTACGGAGGATGGCACCCAGGCTAGCTGTGTTGTGCTATATAATGTTGTGCTGCGATGCGCCGGGTTGTGTTTAAAAGTAATACGTTGTTGGTTGCGTTGTGCTGATGATGGGCTATATGTTATGCTGTGTTGTGTTGTGTTGTGTTGTGTTGTGTTGTGTTGTGTTGACGTTGCTTGTACTGTGTTGTGTTGACGTTGTGTTCTGTTGTGCTGCGTTGTTTTGTCGTGGTGCGTTGCAGCGCGTTGTGTTATGTTTTCGGTTGCGTTGTGCTGAGCTATGTTGTGTTGTGTTGTGTTGTGTTGTGTTGTGTTGTGTTGTGTTGTGTTGAAGTTGTGTCGAAGTTCAACGGTGTTGATGTTATGCGGTGTATTATGTGTCGTATCAGGTCCCGGTCACAAGAGGGCGGCATGTACGAGCGTATGTGGAACTTCATGGTCGGATCGGAGCCCTCTGCCTTCGTGGACAGCACAGTAAAAGGGCTGGAGAGGGTTCAGAAGGGAGAGTACGCCTTTCTGTGGGACACGGCCGTGTTGGAGTACGAGAAGAACCGGAACTGTGACCTGATTATTGTGGGAGATCCGTTCTACAAGGGCGGCTACGGTTTCGCCATGCCACGTGGTGCTCCGTATAGGGACGACCTCTCCATGACGTAAGTATGACGAAATCATAAGGGCAGACAGACATGCAATCGTTCCCAGGGGACTTAGGCATTGCGTCATCAAAGATGGCGCACAGGCATGCAAACGTTCCCAGGGGACGAGGGCATTACGTCATCAAAGATGGCGTACAGGCATGCAAACATTCCCAGGGGACGGAGGAAATACGTCACCAAAGATTGCGTACAGGCATGCAAACGTTCCCAGGGGACGTAAGTATAGACGTCATCTTTTAAGTCGGCAGACATGCCGACGTTCCCTGGGCTAGAAAATGACGTGATTATAGTTTGCACATCAACTTGATCATGAAGCACAACTTTTTATCTCTTACGTTGATATGTTTCTTTCAACATCAACTATGAATACAGTTAAACGCAAAGAAAGGTGTAAATTGTGAACAATGACATTACTCTTTTCAGCAGTATTTAAATACAATTAACGTTACAACTATTACTGCTTTCTTATTCCTTGGTATTTCATTTCTATCTTGCAAACACATTATAAATAACTGTAAAAAAAGAAGCAAATAGACCTCCCAGACTGTAAACAGCTGTGAGTTCAACATCATCAATTCAGTTGCTCAGTTCCCTACAGCACTACTTTAGGCTATAGACCGAAGAGCTAGACGTGTTGCTGCTTCCTCGTTTCCTGTCACACACTCTTAGGGTTACCTCTATGCGTTACATCTCACTCTTTTTTTTATACCCAGGATCCTGCGGATGCAGGGCAATGGTTACATAGAGAAGCTACAGACAAAATGGTGGACCACTAACAGCACGTGCGCAGACGAGGAGGCCACCGTGGTGGAGACCACAAAGGTAGGGACTGTTGTATCTATATGCCGTGCTTTATCCAGAGCCATGGTTAGGCACGCGTGGATAGTTCACCCATTTTCACAATCGTGCCTGGGGCAAATATACGTTCTTGGATACGTGGAGACTATCCAGAACCGTGCCTGATCCTAACCCTAACCCATTCAGGCATAGAACTAGATTCTGGGTCCTTTGCAACGACTTGACTTGTAGAGTCAGTCTTCGTCTAAATAGCCTGGCTAGCTCAAAGGCTTCCTTGCATTGTCCTATTTAGGAGCATTGGTACACTATACAAAAATGATCAGGCTTTTAACAGTTATAAGCGGTGACTTCGTTGTATGCGTCTTTCAAACGAAGAAAACACCTAAACACGCTGTGACACATTACAAAATACATGTGCAGTGCTGTCTGTCCCCTCCAGGTGGAGTTTGTGGGGATGGCGGGTGTGTTTGCCGTCCTGTTGATGGGGTGTGCCCTGTCGGTCATCGCGTTACTGCTGGAGCTGGCCTGGCACATATTCATTACTACCCACAAATCCCGCCACACTCCGGACAGGCAAAGTCCGGCAGAAATCCCGCCACCACAGCTACCCAACGGAGACCTCTTCGTTTGAGCTCACAGGACAGGGGGCGCCAGGTAGCCTCACGGAGCAGGCTTCTGGGGGGAGGGGGGGGCTGGCAGCTTAGTGGCTTACCAAAGAAGGCAGAATCAGCAATTTGAAACCTAGTGAAGTTTGTGCTACTTTACCGCAAAAGTTAGTAGCTTACCAAAGAAGGCACAGTCAGCAATTTGAAGCCTAGTACAGTTGCTAATGCGGCTATGTGTTGTTTTACTGGGTAGGGCTTTCTTTTGATTTGCATTAGAAGCCTGTTCATCAAGGTTATTCATCGGGGCTTGAAATACTTCCAGAGCGTCAATGCGAGACTAGCAGAGTTGTAAGTTTATAGGTTTTCTGTCATCCTATGCTTAATCAGTGGCACTCCCCTCTCCGCTGCTACAAAACTCAGTCTGTAGTATATCTGCTTCATCACTGAATGGCGTAGAATTATTCCACTGCATTAATGTAGTCCCTCCAACGGAATGTGTTAGCTGGTAGAATTTAGGTCAACAGCAGAATGGCTCTCTTAGATCTCCTTGAGAAGCCCGGCAGGACGAATTCACTCTGATCTCTAAGCCGGTGTAGAGAGGGGGAAAGAAATGTTCTGCCTTGTATCTGTCCTTGGTACTGAAGTACAAATCGCATTATAATCAATTCCATTATTGTTGCAACGATTTGTCTCACCAGATATACGATCATACAGATGTATTCACATACATGTACTGTATTTGATATACCACATATGACGCATATATTGACATTAAGCTAATAGGGTTTATAAGATTGCATTATTTTGTAATCAGCACTAGATACTAGTTGAACGCAATAGGCGGGCATACGGGTTGAATTTTTCGAGAGTTAACGTCTCTTACATAAGGCAAGTTCCTTAATTCGGCAATTTATTCAACATGGGTAACAGAAGTTGGATTTTTAATCTGATAAAGTTATTAGAGTAATAAGGAGAAATTACGATAAAATGCATATAGCTGTATAGCGTTATCATAGACGCATTAAAACCGTTACCATAGGATATCTTTTTTCTGTGAAGTAAGAAAATAATGGAATAAAACATTTCACACGTCGTTTAGTGTGGTTAGTTGTGTTCATTGCTTCTTTGATCCTGTCATTGAAGAAAAAGATATCCTGTCCTCCCCTATGGATGTCCCAGATGGACTGATCTTGACGTAAACGTGGCCCAAATCTAGTTCACAGCACCAGATGACGTCAAAGGTTCAAGGCTGCGGGGGCCGCAGGGTCTGTACAGGAGGGGTGGAAACTGAGGGAATATTCAAAGAAAAAATGGGAAAATTTCAAAATTAATGACGTGCTTGTGTTGTTTGCAAAACCGTAGCAAATTGTGTATAACAACGGTGACATAAAAAAAGGAAAAACTAGAACGATATAGGTAGTTTAAAAATGATAATATAATGTTGAAGATTACGTCAAACATTGCCATAGGGGTAAACTGTGTGGGTGAATATTATCTGATGTCAGATGCAAACGACTGTTAAGTACCCCTTTGGCTTATTTGATCTGACCGTAAACAAAGTGAACGGGAACGGAAGAAGCGTATTTTTTCCGCAGCTCAAATATCTATACTAATAGTGTATCACGTTGCAGTGAAAATGACAGAATCCCCCTACGAAGTAATCGCGGCATCGACCTAGTTGTTTCCTCAACTGCATCGCCTTACGCACGATCGCACGGAGCGACGGCCTTTTGTATTTATTATATTTCACTGACGCATTTTCCTTCACTACAGATGTCGAATATCCGGTGGAAAATCACTCTTTTATTGACATTTCGAGATGGAACAAGTAGTAATAAAAGGGGACGGCGATTAATTTTTACAGGGGAAATTTGCCATCCTTGTCTGGAAGCAATTCGTCAATATTTGACTAATTGGTCTCAAAGCGATTCACCTGTGTGTGCCATGTGAGCACTCATAAACCTGGGGGTAGTCGCAAAACTTCTTCTTCTTCAGAGTGGTAATCCAGGAAAAACGAAGTAATGTCGTTGACATGATTACAAAGTAATTATCTGTTTAAATGGTCCAGGATGCGTCCGTTTTGTGGTAAAAGCATCATGAACATTCCGTGGTTTAAAATCAGGACAGTCTGTCACAAATTTAATGTATTCGTAGTCGTAAACTTTCCGCATGTGCATCTGCAATAAAACAAATGAAATTTCGTCTGCACACGTGCACGCGACAGGGGGCTGGTTTGAAACACCCCCTTCTCCCATCGCTATAATGAAGACCTCGTTGCTGGGTAATCCAACTGGCGGCCTGCCACGTCTGACGTCACTCTGACGTCATCAGGCAACCGAATCTGTCAATCTCGCCAACAGGCCCTTAGAGAGTTGGCCGTTCACTTGAAAACGGTGCACTAAATATCGACTCCTCCAAATCAGCGGAGCTGTCATGGCTGCAGCCAGAATTAGAAACCTATCAAAAGAGATGATGCACATCGAGGCGGTCAGGCTCTTTTGACGTAATCATTCCTGACGTCAATTCTCTCCTAATTGCTCATTATTTATGCAAATGCTCAAGGAACATGCAGTGTTCATGACGAAAGTAAAAACGACTTACATCACACTAAATGGCTTGCGACGTCTTATGTTACGTTTAAAAATGCAGCTCTGTGTTTTTTCCCGCTGTTTTCCTGAGTTGATACAGAGAGGAGGGTACAGTACTACGGAAACTGGGGCGCCAGCTGGAGGTAAGTCTGGCGATCGATGGAATCTAGAACATAGATGGAATTCTGATGTGAGAGACGCTCATACGCTCAAACATTCGGATAATGCCGATTTACGCACGCAACTCAGACTGTAGTTAACATACACCACTGCTCACTTTTAATTCGGAAAGACATCAGAATTTCGAGTCTCTAATTCTGCTTTTGAAGTCAAATCCTCCTATAACCACATGCGGTATGGTAGAGCAAGATTCTCGTAACAAAACATGTGAGCACATTTAATGTAGACCCAGCACTAAGTTGAAACACGGATAAACATACTGTCCTTGAACTTCAAAAATGATTTTTCATCATTAAACGGACCAGTTGTATCGTTGAACGTCGTGGTGCCATCAGTAGCACTATTGCTGCTGTAGGTGAAATTAGAAACACAGTGACTGACAATCCAAAATTCCTTGGTTGTGATATTTCTATTTATCTGTTTATTGCTTCGACTGGCGTACGTGCAACTAAGGCTACCAAACTAGCCACGGGCTATTATATCATAGATCGTTACAGCGTTCTTGTTTGATCAATATCTTGACGTCTATACGTTCTGCAAATGTTGTCACGAAGGCTTTATGTCATGCTGAAGATTTTAATCGCTTGGAGAAAAAAGGATTATGTCACTACTCTCCACCACGGGGTTTCAATCATTCTCGAAGTGCGTCAGGTCTACCCGTTAGGCCGGGCTAAGTCTTTACGGCTAAACTCTGTTAGCGTTACTCGACATTCGATATCCACCAAAACATCGTCCTGGAAAAAAACGCGTGCGTCAACCCAAAGTTTAAATACGGTTTAGAGTTTCTGTCGATTTCGTCATCTGGGGCGTTAATGCATAAGATCGGAAGTGGTACTTAACGTTTGTTGCGACAGAGGCGCCTTACCTCCTCCGAACGCACGCACGGGCTCTCCTGACGTAATGACGAGAAACTCCATTTGTTTTTATTTGTTTTGCTCGTTTCTTGGCACGGTTGGTGGGCCATGCGTGGTAACATTTGTTTTATACATCAATGATATATTCCTGTAAATAATGGGAAACCGTTTGGTAAACTTTCAGTTACACCAACAAAGGAACATAATATAATAGCCTTTTATTTATCTAACGTTATCAGATTGCAATATAATTTCTTAAAATCATGATTATCAGTATCACCATAGTTACCGTTACACCTGCTTTTGTCACCATTCATCAAATGTAGTTGAATATGATTACATCTGATTATGGATAATGATAAAATTTCATATTAGACAGTTAGATAGAGTATATACGTCGACATTATAGTCTCTTCCAGTCGTTGTTTAGAGATGATAGAACTTGACTTCACATGGAGAATGATTTGCCAGAAGACTTAGCCAGCCAAAGAAGGTCTTAAAAACCTGGGACTTCCTTTGACCAGCTAATTCCTTTTCAACCCGTCATTTGGCTAGTTCTATAAGTGACGAAATAAGTGTGCTTGTGTATCTAATAACGCATAGATACTGGTTAACTGGGTCCAAGATTTCAAACGAAACAGGGACGGGGGTGGGGAGGGACGGGGGTGGGGAGGGACGGGGGTGGGGAGGGACGGGGGTGGGGAGGGACGGGGGTGGGGAGGGACGGGGGGTGGGGAGGGACGGGGGTGAGGAATCCTTGTTCCTCTCGCGGCGATCGATTCCCGCCCGTTTAATCACCCTCCTCCCCAGCAGGAGTCCATCACGTGATGGCGGCGTGATGTCAGGCGCGCCTACAGATCCATCACGCGGGGAACCACGTAATGTGCGCCGAGCCGCCTGCCTGACGTAAAGTGGACGACGCCATTAGGCCTCCACAGTTAGGAAGGTCACGGGATTTGAACCACTGACGTGGTTTTCCTGGGAAACCGCACGGAATATAAGAAGTCGTGCCAGGATTTTCTTCCCAAAGCGATCACAAGATCGCGGAAATCTCTCTCTACACGCATACACCACATCTGTAATGGCGCAATAAGTCCTTCGGTAACTGTAGATATTGCACCGTTTACCGAGCTGCAACGTCAAGTGGGAGGCCTCGGGCGCACCGTTGTCGCATCATGACCGCAGAAATGTCTTCTATTGGACAGAAGAGGGTCATCGACCTGGAGTCGCGTGGAAAGGATTTTACGGGTTGGGCAGGGAGAGGGGGACATTGTGGATTACTCCAGCGCTTCGCCAAGGGATCGTCGGAATAACTTGGACTTGTTGGAGAAGAATTTTCATCTACGTAAACAGGTAGGTGTACAATTTAAGGTTATGCGATCTTCGTGTTGATGTCTTTCCTTCTGCAGGTACAATATCTGTATGTAAGCACAACAAGCACAGCAGGGCAGTCTGATATTCTCAACAGTCATACACAAGGAAGCTGGACAAACGCTAGCTTGCGTAAATATGCCGTATGATAAAGTAAGATGAAGATATGCTAATGAAGTATCTTTAGAGATCTTTTACTAATGGCGACTTATGAACAGATAAAAAAATTCAGTAATCTAAGAGAGAATAATGACATCTCCTCTTCAGTTTTAATTATGAAAAACTTTCATTGGGCTAAAACGTTAATGAATCATCAATTTGGATGTGTGAATATTCCATTTTTAAAGATACACACAAAGATAAGGTAATAGGTAGACATTTTCCATTGGGTATTCCTACGACCACACAGAAAAGATAACGCAGTATCTTAAACTACATTATTCAGGACCTAAGGGTCAATGAACTTGACACAAGTGCCGTTTGTTTACGTCAGACATTGTGCAACTGTCTTAGCCTGGCCTTTTACGCGCGGTCAGGCGCCTGTTAGTGTCTTGGGTAATTACCTCCATGAAATGTCATGGAGGTTATATTTTCAGTTGCGTTTGTCATTCTGTCTGTCTGTCTGTCTGTCTGTCTGTCTGTCTGTCTGTCTGTCTGTCTGTCTGTCTGTTGGTCAACAAGATAACTCAAGAACGGCAGGATGGATTGCTTTCATGCTTGGTGCGTTGGTAGGGTCTGACGAAAACTGGAAATGATTAGATTTTGGGCCCCCTAGTGGCTTCTCTTGGTACTGCAGCAGAATTTCCGGTTTTGATATCTCGTCATCTAGACATGCTAGGGTCATGAATTTTGGATGGTAGGTAGCTCTTGTGCTCGGGAAGAAGTCACGCGAGTTTGGGCCCCCTAGCGGCTTGTTCTGGAACTGCAGGACGGTTTGTTAAAAAATCTTCGGGAGAGGATAACTAAACAACCGATTGACGGATCGTCGTGATTTTTGGTATGTAGGTAGCTTAAGTGATGCTTGACATAATAAAATTACAATTATGCAAATCAGGATCTAATTTACATAATTAATGAGGAAATATCTACAAATCTGCTGTGTTCGATAATAGGGCTATGAAACACTTGTGACATATGTAATTGAGAAGGACAGGAACATTGGCAGATATGCTTTATGTAAATGAAGACCTGATTTGCATAATTAATGGGAAAGTGCTACAATTTTATAGTGGTAACTGCTGGGAATTTAATACTTGTCGTATTTGGAAGTTCAGCGAAAGTGAACATCACTAAACATACTTTATTCAAATCTGGGCCTCATTTGCATAATTTATGGGGAAATGCTAGCATAGCTTTATTTCTTAAGATAAGACTGTCATTGGGTTTAGGATATGATCAACTGATATAATTCATGCAAATGAGGCTCTTATAATTTGCATAATCACCGTGAAAAATGTATACATGTAGTTAGTTTGAACGGTTAACATGATTTGGCGAAGGTATGAGGTCGTGGAAGTCTTAGTGTATGAAACCTAAAAATTAGGTTATAATTCGCATACAACCAACAATATCATACGTTGTCCATGCCAAATGATAAGGATTTCAGCAGTGTGTCGCATGTTACTAGGTAGGGGCCATGTGAATACTTTGCATAAAAATTTTGCTAATGAGCAGGATTGTAAATGTAAGCCATTTACAGGTGGCCATCACCATTTCATGGAGGTATGAGGTCGCCGAACTCTAGTTCTGTGTGTGTGGTCAATATGACTAGATAACCATGTTCATTGTACATGACTGCTTGGAAGTAAAAACTGTCCACGTATGTACCACATTTGAATATGGATAGGACGTTAAATTGAGGTCCCGTGTTTGGGGAGAGCCACACCCCGGGCACGTTAAAGAACCCACCATACTTATCGAAAAGAGTAGGGGTCCTTCCCGATGTGAGTGGTTCAAACCTTACAGTCTTATGGCCGCACCTGGGGTCGTATTGAGGTCACCTGAGTTAGCGCCGAATGGCAGCCGCTCCAGACCCTTGCGATTAAGCCCCACCACCATTGTAAGCTCCTCACAATTCAGCCCTTGGCTGCAAGGAGAGAGTAAGCCGGCCCACCAATAACAATAACAATAACAATGACAATAACAAAATGACTACCGTTATCGTCCTGCATAGATAAAACTGGTATCAACAGATGAATCTTGGCAGTCAGAAGTACCTACTAGCGGTCTCCGTTAGAACGACAGCCTCTTGACCAGCTTCTAAAAAACAATCCCGTGCTGCAAGATCCAACAGAGGCGTTATAATGAGAAACTCGTGCTAATCTAGTGATAAACACTGACAGAAAATACTCCAGGTTACCAGGGGCAGATAAAGCAGACATTTCAAAATAGCCATCATGTTTACAAGAACGGTCTATCTTCAAGCTGACAACCATAACACAACCTGCCAGTAGTATATGTTTGAGTCCAACGTTGTACACAGGATTTAGATACATTTTCTAGTTGAAGATACTCCGGGATATCATCTTTATATAGCTATTAGTAGAGTTTAACATACAAGAAGATGATGTAAGATAATCGTTTGCTATCATTCCAGCATCATTATGACTGACGTAAAAAATTAAAAATGGCGGCGAAGAAAGGTAACGTTAATACGTCATCTCAGTGATCAATGTCGTCATCGCTGCCAGGGTAGTTACAGAACACGGTCTTCTTAGGTCGCTTGTTGGAGGATCATCCTCAGTGTGTCCAGTGTTGGCAAGAAAGGAGGCGAGAAGTCGGGGTTCTTTGTGATGTCAATTCAAGGTGAACAGAATCCTATCTCTGGTCTACTAGCCGAACCCTGCTGCCGCATGATAGTAGACCCCAGGTTGGTGAGTAACATGACACTGTAGCAACCACACTCAAATCCGCGTAGGCTGTAGACAAACAATTTCCTTGTATTCTGAATCACTCGGAACGCCACCTGCTTAAAAGCAAAAGAGCTTCTCTCTCATGTGAATCTCTGTGGACATTTTAACCGTGTTCAACAAATGTAGCACGATGTTAATGTTGACGACTGGGTGACTCATGTTGTTCCAAGCCGCAAAGACATGCTAGCTTCTGGCATGACTCACCTATGCTGCACAGTTGATATTACTAGCTCAGTTCACCGTGGGAACAATATGAATATTTGTAGACCGCACTGAGACCTAAAAGTCAACTTATGGTTTTGATATCAAGCAACAAAGAAGTCTTGAAGTCAGGCTATGCCTGGCAACTGTGAAGAAGCTGGCCCGTGCGGCCGCCATTTTTTTCAGTGGATGGGGCGCGCCGTTTTTGCTCCATGATTTCAGATACAATGGAAAGATGACCAAGTACATTTCTTTACTATAGTTGAAATGCAGACAGTTAGATGTATGATGCCGTTTTGTTGGTTGGTTTTATCTAACGATTTTGAATGCCTAATTCTTATTTTGACTGTTGAGTCTCAAATACAATCTACAAGGCGATTTGAGCTTATGGAGACTGTACATCGAAGGCAACTCAAAGCCTTGAAAATGAAAACAAATAAATAGCATATATACGTAGCAGTGATGAACTTTTTAACAACACAATTTGGAAGATGAAGCGTACCAAATGACCGAAAGACATCGCAATGGAAAACATCCACACATGTAAAATACAGAAAGTGAGTTGACAAAACTTCCTTCAATGTTTAACATTGAACCAAACGCACTGCTCCACATTCTTGCATCATGTGGAATATCTGTCTCCTGCTTTCCCGATATTTGTTTCTTCTGATTCTGTTTCTTCGACGATTTAAACTTGAGACGTGAGAGTGACACACATATACATTATTTTCTGGCCGAAAGGACCATAAAATGCTTGTACAACGGATGTATTTTAAAGGGCTGGTTGACAGGTAGGTAAAAATAAAATGGACAGACTGGCAGGACATAAGCAAAGATTGAGCTCAGAGAAGGACAACCCAGCTGCCGAATCTGTTCAAAACAACATTTACGAATTTCGGGCTTGTTAAACTAACATATCCCTGGAAATCACGTCACGAAAATGAAGGGAAAAAGCCGTAAACTTGAGAATGAATGTGTTCTCTGAGTTCAGTACAGCCGACTTGGACCTCGCCTGGCAATGTACAGCGTTACAGCGATGTCTTCCGGACTTTTCAATCCATTTTTTGTGTGAATCCAACTGAATGGCCTCCTCATTATAAGTCAAGTAATTGGACTGAAAAGACAGCCTGCTAATTGAGCACAGTGACGACATCATGACGCAGTCTGAGACAAACGTCAATGTTCCCTTGTGCGCACTCTGGTTCCATCCTAGCTGTGTGTTACATACAGTTTTCAACCAGCAAGCAAAAGAAAAAAATATATGTATATAAGGATGCAAGCCTTTCACATGCCACCTGTACATTACACCACGTTTGCACAGCTTTGAAAATGTTGTTTATAATATAAGATTGTGGAGATACATGTTGTATACTGTTTCAACGTTGTATACATGATTCATCACGTATGACGTTACTAGCCTGACTGAACCTCGCTTTTCGCCGGCTCCCTAGTTAGTCCGCCACCTGTGGCGGACTATGTAGGGAGCCCCCCGGAGCTTGGGTTTCACAGGCTATGACGTTACCACTTACGTAAGTTTTGCTTTAATCAGGTTGGCTAATTTGTATACTCACGGGACTCAACATTTAATGAGTATCATGTTCATTAAGCTGTTCTTGTAAAGTGGTAAAACTTGTTTGATTCTTTGCATCTATGAAAAGTTTTGTTTGTGTTTAGTAGGGATTATTTCAGATGGTGTTTTTTAGCGCTCAGGCTTAAGGATGTATATTATGTTCAAAGCGTTCGGTAACGTCCATGTATACGTGTATAGAGAATTCGATTTTTCTGGATATTTTCCCCGTAAAATGTCAATAAGGAAACAAACAAAACAACTGCACATGTTTGGAGAGTATATCACTCAACGTGGTTGTATACTAGAGTGGTAACAAAAGGATCAACAACGCTTAGGTAAATTTCGCATCAGAAGTGTCAAATTGTAATACATTGTAATAAATTGTAATAGAGACTATAGGCGAGATGATTATCTTCGAAGTAAAGCTGTTTTAAGATGTTTTATTTGGCATTAACATGATACTGTTTTCTCATGATTCATCCGAATTTGAACGTCAAATTTCTGCATCATCTAGCACCTCTATGTTTGGGCAACAGATTTTTACTGATTCTAACTTGTAATTAATAATTATCGGTATGAAACCTGTTCACTACAAAAATCAAGTCTCTAGTGTTATGTAGTGACAACTAACCGGTCACCAAACGATATTTGGCGAGCGGCTGTGGTGTCGCTGTGTCCAACCAAACACTGC
This sequence comes from Branchiostoma floridae x Branchiostoma japonicum, assembly GCA_013266295.2. Taxonomy (NCBI): domain Eukaryota; kingdom Metazoa; phylum Chordata; class Leptocardii; order Amphioxiformes; family Branchiostomatidae; genus Branchiostoma; species Branchiostoma floridae x Branchiostoma japonicum. The sequence goes on from CM023824.1 coordinate 7,851,220, forward strand.
TCTAGATACAGAGACATTTACCAAGCTACCTGAGCTTTCGCACCAGCCTCTTTGGTCGAACAAAACCTCTGCATGCAAAAATCACGTTTCTCACATTTCTTGTATAGAAAGTAAGTATGATGTTCATAATGTCCATCTACTGTGCTTGATGAGGAATCCTAGCATGCAATTCTCAAACGTCAAATTTGTGTCCCTAAATATAGGGCAACCTCTTGTGTCACAAAAAAAACTCTGCATGCAAAAATCACATTTCTTGTATCGAAAGTAAATATGATGTTCACAATATTCATCTAGTATGTCTACTGTACTAAGTGAGGAATCCTTCCGATTCTCAAACGTAAGTAAGTGTCTCTAAATGTAGGGCACACGCACCAATACGTACACTGTCCTTTTCAGGTGAAGGCTAGTCTCTACCAGACTAACTGCGCTGGCTATAATAGGGAGATATTTGCCAGGGGAGTTTGGCCGCCTTGGGGTTTGACTGGCCGCGCTGTTAGGAGGGGAAACTAACCCTCCCGCGGACTGACTACTGGCCAGCTATTCCCTTCTTTTGCCGAATTCCGGATCCGTACCCCCGTAGGAAGGCCTGGTGGAGGCTAGGTGAAGGCTGCCCTACGAAATGGTATCAATAAAAAGAGTTACTCGAAAGTAGGAACTAAAAAAATCAAACGTTTTAAAGGCCGTCCATCCAGAATTCTTAATTCTAATGAGGGTTTAGGTGTTACTTTTGTTGTGAAAAGATTTGCGACTCGAAGTGTCTCTGAATGTAAGGCAACTTGATATGCCAAGTGAGTTGGAGGGTGGCTTTAGCGAAAGGACACAAATTCCTCAGAAATTCTTTTGAAAGGAGCATAAAGCCTCACAAAATTCTTTTGAAAGGAGCATAAAGCCTTCGGTAACTAGCTTCTCAATTACAGAGGATTATAAAAGCTCTTCACTCAAGATTACAACGTGTATTTCTATAATTGGTGCTTCTGGGCGTCATTGTGAACTTAAAATGTGACGCACCAATTTTGAAGTACCGGAGACAACCCCTTGATTCGAGAGAAAGCGATTCTTTACATCCTTTATTAGCAAAACCTTTTTGCGTCACTTTTTATCACATCTGCTGTCGTGGCAGGATATCTTTTCCTAAGTGTGGAGGTGAAAAACAGGCTGAGATGTGGCGGTCCACAGAAATCCAACTTACACCAACCACTGCTCTAACTACTGGTGAGTAATGCTTGAATTTGCAGTGAATTTCCGCGGTTCTTCTGTGCATGTCTCTGAATCTTCTCTTTAATCTCTTTCTTTATCTTTAAATCTCTCTTTCTGACCGATAGATCAAGGGTAATGTGTTTGCGTCACGCAGAAAACATCGTAAACAATGTAATTCTCGTCCCAGAACTGTCGCTCATGTAAAAACGCGACCTGTTTTCTGTCCTCGCGTGCATATAATATCGTTTGCGTATTTTGCCTCTCGATGTTTTTAATCAATCAGTGACTCCCAATCAATATAATCTATATGATTTTAATCGTAACATTTGCTACATGATGTCTCTTAACATAGCAACAGTTCACACATTCGCAGGTTACAACAAGACAACGTTGTGTTCAGGTTCACGCTATAGGTATTTACGTCACCATGACCTGACCAAGTTCACTAGCCGGTTTTCAAAAAGACTGAGGGTTCTCTCCGAAAAACAATCCAAAAAACATTCCTTTAATCAACGCGTTATATGAATAATGTCAGCAAATGTTACGTGAAAATGTTCTAATTGTACATTAAAGAAAAAATACGGAATTAGCCTAAGAGTTTTGGATGTCATAAAAAAACTGATCAAATTTTAGCTCGGAAACGTGACGTTGTAAGTCAGTGTATCATTGGTTAAACTCGCGATGTTCGTCAGAAAATCAAACGTTCTTTACACAAAAAAAGTACTGATTGCAAAGAAAGCCTAAATTCAAGCAGTTTAGCTATAAAATGACTGGAGGTAGCCCTGTAACTAGGCGCTAGCTGTGGTGGGTTTAAAACTAGGCCGCGCTCAGAACCGTCCAGAGGATGGTGCGCTCGCCATGTTAGTACAGCTAGCCTCCTTACCGGGACACTAGCTCTGACTCACACCGCCAAATATGTCCAGTTTTCTACCGTCTGTGTCCAGTAATCATGCCTGTCATACTCTGTACAGATTTGGCCAGGAAATTCCGTCCTAAATGCACAGTTTGATCGTGAAGACTCTCTTCTTTCAACGCGTAGAATCATTTTAACTCCAGGCGCGGCGAAGAAGACAAGTAAAGCCAGCAACAGAGTCCGTTCTACAAGGTATATAAAGCCAATATTTGTACCTTACTTCTTGAAGCCAATTAACACAGATATCAATTAAAACGCTGTATATTCTGTCATAGCATAAAACATACATATGTCGTGCTATTTTCTACCTACAACTCAAGAGTAGAACGATAATAGTTCGTGTACATGTTGTGGGTTTGATTCTGCGTCAGTGTGGCTCTGTAAGTGATGTTGCGCCCAACCGGTTGACCTAGTTTTGTTCCGTATAGCATATCGCTCCTGAGGACGCTTGTTGGAAAGCCATTATAGAACTGAGATGGATTTTACATTGTCCTGTCTGCGGACACAGTTGAGTGCGATGTAGAATGTACCTGTGGATCAACTAAATTCCTTGCGCTTCCAAATTCTGTTACAAACCTTGCGGGGAATGCTATAATAAACTCCGGCGAAACATTGAAGAAAAAAATTCTAGATCAAATTGAAGATAATGTGTCCAGCATGTAGTATATGTGCATCACAGAAAATAATCTCCTCATCACATCTCACAAATCTGTTCTCGGGAGGTGTAATGAGAGTTGTCTCAAGCATCCCTTTCTTTGCCAAACATCTCTCTAAGTGTCTGACAGAGCTGTGTTCTGCATTGATGTTGAAAGTTGCCCTGTTCAGGCCAGACCAAGACTTTATGAATTGATCCACGCGCGCTTAGATGTTTTGTCTACCTTACTTAGAGCGACAACCTTGACAAAAATCTACCTGCATTAAACAAACCTCACCTGTCTGCCAGGTATGTGTGTTCATGTCTCAGTTGCCCTTTCCTCTGTGACTGAGTGAGACTCTAGACAGGAGCTTACTGTAATCCTAATCTTTATCCTGTCGTTCTGCTAATCTCAGCTTAATTCCAATATCCACATTACATAGGTGTGAAGCTCTCGTATCTTTGCCTCAATGACCAAGAATATACGCTTTGTTTCTGACACGTCCTAACAAATTCCAACATCCAAGATGGCACGAATTCGAAGTCCTTAACAATTGACCAAATTCTTTCCACATTCGGGACACAGTACAAGCACAAGTTGACAATGTTATGATAATGTAACGATATGGAAAACGTTGCCAGATTTTGTTCAGTGTAGTATCGTAGGAAATTGTTTGATTTCTGACGAATACAATGTTTTATGTCTGTTCATAGGTGTGTATGTCATTAATGTTTACAGAAGTCAGGACTGTACAAAATCCAAGACCATTTCTATGCTTCTCTACAGTAGTGATGAAGATATCTATTTCATCTTGCAGAGTAGATATACAGTTTCTAAGACTGTACATATCCCTTTTCTCAAGCATAGTAATGTTTGACATTTTCTGTATAAATGTAATATGTTCTATAACATATCTACATACAGACATGTGTTAAGTAAAAACTGTGTGTTAAAAGAAAGTGGATCCATAACCCACAAAGTGACCGTTTTATCTCATTGTTAAGATAAGTGTCCTGATTATTTCTTCGGGTGAATTGTATATCAATTTCCATGCAATGTAGTTCTGTTTGTACAGTACATATAAAAGCAATCCAGCAAATTGTGTTCAGAATGCGCAGCACAGCCTAGTTATAGTACCTAACACTCGGTCACCGCTGGAATTATGATGATATTAATGCTTTTAACGGAGGAAAACTGGGTCAATCTATTTTTAACCTTTAAACTTAATGAAGTCATAAAGACGCAATATGATCTAGTGTATTTCCTGAGACGGGAAAGATGTCCAGGGTGTTTCTGGCGACCATGTCTGCCTTGTTGTACCTGCCTGTGTTATGTCGACTGCAGTCTCATAATAATTTTCTCCTGGAGTTAGAAAAAAATATGCTGTCATGATAAGAATATGAGGAAGATATTTTTCCAATCTAGACGATTTTTAACGATATTTCTGTGATAATAAGGCGGGAAGAACGATCACTGTACTCGTGTGAAGAGAAAAGAGGCCTGGGTTCGCTTCTCCTGATGCAGACGATTTTAGTATTCACCCTTCGTAGCAGGGGCCAGACATCAATTTCTACGTGCGTCATCATCACCCTGGCAACGGGCTCTCACAAAGGTATTGGCTTGGCGACGATATTAATTTCGACCAGATACGTCATCAGCGGCTGATCCGGGCACCCGGAATGTCGTCACTTGACGACGGGGCGTACCAATGTGGAGGGGAGGGAGGGGAGGTTCTGTTTTTGGCGGGAAGGGCCTGTAGGGTACAACAACAGTTTGAGGACAAATGGGCGTAGTGGGACTGCAGACGGACACATTCCGACGCAGGTGGGCGTGGCTCTGGGCTGGGAAACGCGGGGCCTCCGTGCGAACCTCGCACGTCCCTCCCTGTCGTCTGCTCCGCGCTTTACGGGCATTTCGTGCCCCCCAGACGGGCTAACCTGCATGCACAGAACATTTCTACGGCTACTCATCAGACAAATACAGCCGTGGAGATGTTTTCAACGCCTCCTCTGCCTCCAGAACATTTTCTGTTTTCGAGAAATATCCGATCCACACGGCTGTACCTCGCGGTTTGGGTAATGACAGGTGTTTTGTGATCGGACATGTTTATAACGGTCTAACCCCGGGGTCATTATGTTCCGGGAATTGTTGAGGGGTGTAACGACCAGCCAAAGTTATTTCCTAGCCTGGACCCCAACAAATTAACATTCTATCCCCCAGTGTCATGGAAAGATGCTAAATATAGCTTACTCGGTGCTAAGAATATCATATTCTAGTTATTTTTGGATGCTCCTTATTGGTTGAGCCCAAAACTGACGTCAATACGTAACTAGGGCGATTAATATTAGAATTCGTGAGGAAGCCGTGCTCGCCCCGTTGCATCTATAAATGTAGCGGGGCTATGTACGCGCGAGCTTGCAAGACCGCTACCCGTGGGCGGCAGTAGGGGAGCGCTGAACGGATAAAGATGCAGACGAAATCGGGGGAGCTATTTTTACCCGCACGGTCACTATTCAGTGGGTGGATGCCGGCGTGGGAGGGAGTATGCGGTAACGGGGGTGCGGACTGTGCCACGCGTAGTCCGGCTTGACCGGGGGATGGTTGGTGTATAAGACAGACGGAGCGGCATTGCCAGTCCTAAGGATGGCGGTGCGCTATGACGTCAAGGGAGAAGGAGGAATTGGAAGATGCTCCTCGCAAAGGTGCGTTCGCTTCGAAAATGCGTTTTGCGTTGATGTTTTTTACCCCCATTTGTGTAACGCCGAGAAAGCCATTTTGTGGGGTGCTCTTGAACTTGGACAAGGACGTTCCGGGATTTCACCTTTGTCATTTAGGGAAGGCGGGATGCCCCTCCCCAGGTGCATCATCATCAATGCCTCACCAAATTACCCATGTTTATTAGGATAGATCTGTACAAGTGTCTGTGGAGAGATGTACCTGTTTTATGTTAACGTCACGGTCGATACGGCAGTCGCCCGTTTGCGTATTTTTCGCATCGCTCTGCATAGATGCATTGCGTAAATATTCCTGCAATCGGGGAATGATTTGATGCCGTTGGGAGCAATCCCCGCGTCACTGCGCCATGTACACGTCACTGGTCATCCCTAGAGGGGGGTGCGTTCGCACACCTACCAGTACCCCCCCCCCCTCTCTCCCCATGCAGCCAAAGCCTTCTGCATAAATACTGTGTCTCTGCTAACATGGCATTTTTTTGGCCAGTGCTTGTTGGACGCCGCCTTGGTCACGATCTCTCTCCCCTCCCGTTGCGAACATTTTTGTTAACTGCGGCATCTTCTGATGCCTGAGCAGTAGAGCATCTTTTCGTGTTCTTGGTACAGGTCAAACAATCCCCTCTCCCGTCCTAACCGACCGATGTGATCGCCACTTTAGCTTAGACTGACGGGAAGATCTGAACATGTTGGTATCTTTTGATATTTGTAATTCCATACTTAATCATGTTATGTTGAGGAAGAATACTATACAGATCTTTGTATGACAATTGTGTTTGCTTGTTTCCTCATCGACTAACAAAATTCCCACAGAGACTGGTTTGGATAAAGCCAAAATTTCATATTTTCAGTGATTTCCATACCAAAACACAGATGTATTTTCCGACATCACCCGCGAGGAAGGTCTACCCTTGCAAAATGACGTATTTTTGTCGTACTTCCGACAACAATTGAGGTCACACCAGTCAATACCATCAGGCCACCTTGCAGCCGCCCTACGTGACGTCACGCCCATCATGAACCCGTTAAGGACGACTCCAAATAAGCATGGAGATTAATTCTGACAAACAGACCCACACGCATGATAATTTTCCCCTTGCACATGCTGCATTCTGCATTAAGCTAATGTCATTGTGGATTTCAAGAACGGATCGTTCCACAGGCTCAGTGCGATTCACTGGTAGGCAGGTGTTGTTCTGGTTTTTGTCTGGTCTGTCTTCCCGTCCCCCCTCCGTACCCGTACATAGTCTTTCTGTCTGTGTTTCCCCCATCTGCTGTAGAATAGAATACTACATATCATACACAGGACATCGTTTGAAAATTGAACATTTGTCATTTCAAAAACGCGGAAGACCAATGGTTGTTTTTTCTGGCCTAGGAGCCGTCCACCATGACACCCATGCCCCTCCCCCTGAGGTTGCCATGGTTACGAATTTCATCCTCCAATGGCAGGACTTGTTGAAGACCCGCTGGTCAGTTCACCAATAAAAAGTCATTTTAGACGTGTTGGTCGGCAAATGTTGAGACACAAACCACTCCGATTATCCGTTCAAAACAAAGCCGTACGAGCCCAGGGGACAGCCTCCCGTCAGAGATTAATGGCCGCACACGCACACATGCGGCTGTGACAGAACCCTGCCCTCCTCCTGTCCTCAGCTAGCAGCAGCAGCAGGGGCGGAGCTTTTTCGGTCACACATTTGAAGGTTATGAATCCTATCAAAAAGCCATAAAAACCATGACAACTGTAGTACACAAATTCAGTCTGAGCAGCAGAAGATCAGACTGGTTCTGTTGATCATGGACAGAATGCTCCCCCCATACAGCGAAACAATAAGACAAGAACACATTGTGGCTTCTGCAACATGCTGTACCTGCTATTGAGACGGAAACACTGACGACTGCATCTTTAAGACCATTTAAGACCAGATGTACATCTGAAACTACGTCACCATCTTATTGTTGTCCTTTGCTGCGCAATTTGCAACATCGCACAAAGCATTGCCACAATATGCATTTTCCAATGACGTCTGTAATAAAGTTGCTAATTGAATCCGCATGTATGCGCCGTGAGCTCTGTTATCTTCAGATGACGTGGTTTTGTAATGACCTTGGCGACAATGTACAGACAAAATTACGTATACTAACCGCATTTCCATTTAGGCATCATTAAGGAGGCCATTTCAGTGAGCAATGATTGTCATTTATATTGATATTGACTTAACACTTAAGAAAGCCTTCATGAATACGCCATTTATAAAACATGAGATACACTGAAAGTCACACCGGCAGCCTAGTACACAATACAAATGACACTGGTTTACGCCATTTGTTATTGATGTGTATAAGGAAATACTTAGATACAAGAATTGTACACTTCGTCTGCTGTGGAACACAAGCGATTGATTGATTGATTGATTGATTGATTGATTGATTGATTGACTGATTGATTGATTGATTGATTGATTGATTGACATTTTAAGCAGACTTACTCGTCCACTTCTTCAACAGGTATGGGCCACGCCCTTCTTTCTTCCTTGCGCCCTGACAAGAAACAAACCGAGCAAAACAACTCGCTTTCCTTCTCCCTACAGTGAAAGAAACAACAGTTCAGGAACACCCTTTCCTCTCGCTAGAAAACAATAATGTGAATAGGCACTCTTGAGATAAGTCTGTATAGAGCTGACATTTCAACTCTACCATCTCTTTCCACCTGTCCGTTAATGATTGTAAGTCCGTCGGTAGGTCGTGTCCTGTGATTGTGGCACTGTTGTACTAGGGATTAAATCACGCTATTATCGACCCGTGGTTTAACCGCAGGTATCATCACCTATTGAATCTCAAGTCCATGGTGTGTCGTGCTAATTGTCCCCATACTTTACACGCGCGCGAAGGAACACAAAGGCTTCCCGCTTACAGTCCTTCTGCTGCGGTATATAGTAGAGTGGTTCATTCCTCAAGCTAACCGACATCTCGCACAAGCAGTCGTCCCTCAGTAAGACATCTGGAGCCGCATAGTTCCCGTTTAGAACTTTTATCCAGCCTGTCACACGACCGGTTTCGCCCTGTGTGGCTTCTTCAAGTGTACAGAGGCTAAATGACACAAGTAAATAAAGTCCTTCTTCTGCGGGTTTTCTATTTAGTTGGACACCACTGCCTAACAAAGTCCATGTCTGTTATAGACCACTTTTCGCTGATGAAGCAAATAACATTTGATTGTCTGTTTTTGTTTTTGTCATTTATTCAAACAGCATACTCAATAGCTTGTTCCATTGCATTGATTATCCAACGTATATGTAACATTATCTCATTAATATCACAGTTCTGCCCCTTACATAACAGTTAGGGTTTGCCCGCTCACAAGGCCGGCTCTTGCCCTTCATGCTTGAACTGAAGGCTAATTTACAAACTCAAGGTCATACCGTACCGTACGAACATCTGGGTTCACATTAGGCGAAAATATTTTTGCATTTTCCGCTAGCTGTTTTATTGTCTTAAAAGTTAGTAGTTTATCCGAAGTCAAGGTGCACCAGCCGAGGCTTTTGTCTGTACATTGCATTTTGTCCTTTAAATTTGTTTATTCGCACATTTTGAAACAACATAGACAAATAAAACTTACGCTTTCATACTCATATGTGCAGGTGAATTTCAACAAAATATAATTCTCTCGGTAATTACCGAACTAGTTAACTTATAACAGATTTGAAAGTTTGCATTGTAGAAAGACAGAAATTGGAAAAAAATTCTTGTACACAACCGCATGTAACTCTAGTGTTGACTCCACGCCCACAACGCTAAGATATGATGCGTTTAACAAATGTTAGAACCGAAACAGTTGAGTTGAAAACAAAACACCAGGGTACGATACCTTAGCACCTTAGTTTCTCCCGTGCCTACTTCAAGGCGCATCGGGCCGTCCTTTTCCACCTGGTGTGATTCTGTACCTGTGCTGTCGCTCAGTACCAGGAGCTACCAGTGGCTTCCGGATCTTTTTCCACATTATTTCTCCATCGTCCAGGTCTTCTTCTGTTTCTTTTACCTCCGTGTGGTGTCCAGTCTAGAATCTTTGCAGGTTACGATAGCTGGGTACAAAATGCCACTTTATGAATGGACGCCGCCATGGTGACCTGAATCGGGACACGGCTCTCCGCCAGTTCTGCCCTACATCGATACCAGGATGCCGCAATGGCGGCGCGTGTAGTGGACAGACTGGCCCTGTCGGTGCTGTACTCGTGGTTCACTCTCTTCTGTCATGTTCTGTTCTATCTTGTCCATTTGCTGCTGCAAGAGAAACGACTAACAAATACACATAGAAAGCAAAGTCAAGCAACAGAAAGTTGTATGCGTAGGTTGCAAAAAAATATGAACGACGGATGTTATAGGTCATCAGGGCAGCGAGCTTGCAAGAAGATACAACGAGAGGCGGCAAGAGTTTGTTTATGTAGGCTACAATATTGGTTACATGAGAGGTGGAGCTGATTGAGACACATTATATGTTTTATGTTCTGTGCTATGTTAATTACCTTTCGTGTAACAGAAAGATATATCTGGACTCGTGTTGTGTAGGGCTAAACACAACCCAAGAGCCGACCACATGTGTTGGGACCCTGCAATTTTTAATGGGCCGAAGGATGATGGTGAATCTTAACATTCACGTGTTGACTGTCGAGAATACAACTGTCACTAATGACCATTCAGGGTGTATAGGTATACATTTTGTACGGATACTTTGTAAAGAGAAGTTATGTTTTCCTGAAAGTATGCAAAAAATATGTCCTAATCGCTATCAAAATAATATTTGCATTGCAGATACGTATACATACTCTTCTACAGTCTTAAGTTGGCGACATATAAACGTTTTGAAGAAGAAAAACTTTGTAAGGAAAACATGGTTAGAAAAATAAAATGGTCGAACTATTGAAAATTCACTACAAAAGAGAAGAAAAACCGTCCGGCCCGTCTTCGTGCCTGCAATGTCTGGCGCAGAAGGCTTTCTGTATCGGCGTCGTGATGTTATTCTCGCATCTCCGCCCACGCACACACACAACTTAATGATGATATGTCGCTGCTGGCCAAGGAGCCTCAAAACAAGGTAGTTACTGGTCAGGACGCGTGTATTCACAAGGTACGTCTACCAGAGGGATTCGTGAGGTAGCTGTGCTTTTATTTCTTTTATTACTTCATCTATACAGTCCGTAATTGTCTTAATGAGCACAAATACAGCAGAAGAATGTACAAGTAGAAGACGTTATAGAAGATCACATAAGGTGTAGTGTGTTATGTGTGTAACCTGTTGAAGTGACGGTGTTCGTTCACAATGAAAACACACCAGAGGCGTTCGCAAGGTAGCCGTCATTTTTGTTTCTAAAATGGAATTTACTTACCTCGTACTCATTAAATAAGTTAAATCGTCAGAAGATGAATATGGGTACAGAACATCACAAGGCGTGTTGCATGTGTCACCTGTTGCGGTTTAGGTTGAAGAGTAATCTACCGCATGCAAGGTAGCTGTGATCATCATGGATTTGAGTCAATTTACAAATATTGTGCCCTTACGTCGCGTTTAAAAACATAGATTCTGAAGAATGCATATCCATGTACATGTAGAAGACTTTCAGAAGATCACACATGTACAGTACACCACATTTTGAGGTATGTATACACACTCTAAGTCCACAAGAGGGATTCAAAGATACTTGTTATTTCATTTCATTGATTTACATATTTCGAGCTGTTTAAATGAATACAAAAACGAAACGTTAGAATTGTGGGCCAACACATCACGAGCAGTATTGCCATCTGTAGTAAAACGTTAAGACTTGGACAGAATACATTGAATAGTTGGATAATGTCTTGATAATCGTAGAACGGTAGTAGATAAAGATTACAACAATTGCTGTGTAAAATTGTTTTGCAGGCTGTCTGAGGTATTATTAAGTTTGTCAAATTTTGTTCACCCATGTCTCTTATTTATTGCCTCCCTGTTTATTGTTGTTCAAAACTAAATAAAGAAAAAAAGATTGCAACATGTTCGGAACTAGAAATCAGCAGTAGCTGTCCACCATGGAAAAGGAACATCACATTTATGTCACAAGAGATGTTCCTTTGTTTCTCGAGGTGCAATTTGAGTTCGTGGAGTCCTCCGTCTGCCAAACGTGTGGGTTTCATAAAAAGAATTTGGGATTTTAAAAAAAATCTAGAATTGGAGTGGTATTCTTACATCTTATGTTTAGTATGAGTTGTTGACTAACAAATACTTTACTCACCTAAATGAAATGCAAATCATTCCATTTTACACGTAGCTAAATAATAAATGATAATGACGTAAGAAAGAATATGGGGTCTTACAAACATTTATAATGATCATACAATGGTTTGTTACAGTTTAAAAGTGACAATTTGCATTGGACATTTCAGGAAGTTTATCTCATTGACATTGTGTTATTTCACACACTGACGATCACATGAAAATGATATTTTGTACCGAAGCTGTTGTTTTATCCAAACAAACCGTTTTGTTGAGAGTATGCACCTTCATGAGCATAATGTACAGACTGAATGCCACACAAACATTAATCTGATAACTAAAGCTTTGAGATATGCAGTCGGCAAATTTGAAGGTCGATATGGTGTGAATTTGAAGGTTCGTTCCCCACATTGTGCTTATAAAGTTCCTGGAAAATGTAGACAATCATTGTCATGATGGTAAAGAAAGCAACATTTACCTGACAACTAAAGCAGATTCAGACATTTACGGTGTATTTCGATTATTGATATTGAGTTTGATACCGCAAATTATGTGTTTAAAGAAAAGGAATATCATAATAATGGCAGGCTATCAGCAGATTTAGGCATCCAGCTATAAAGCTTGACTACGTAACATATGTGCCGAAAGTTCTAAGAAAATTAGAAACCGAACACAATTTGACCTTTTCCTGGAGAACATGGGCTCACCGTCTGTTGTCTTCAGGTGGTGTCTAAGACATCGCCAGGTGCTGGGAACGCGTGGGCGTTTCTTACACAACCTGCGGAGCAAGAAAAAAGGTTTTTGGGAAACTGTTGAGACTCCAAATGCTGATCTTTGTTGTGTGTAGAATGGATGGAGAGATTTCTAATAGTACGTGTAAAGTCGTAGTATATATCACAGCGAGAGGCACCGACGACAATGGGTGTATCTTAAGTGGTGGTATTGAACAGCCCTTGCAAGTATGTGACAGCTTTCTTTAAAAGATATATTTCTTAGAGTTTTTATGAGTAAAGAATGTTCATGTAAGTCATTAACCTGAACATTTTATCAGCACAGGTTAGATTAGACACAATGCCAAATCGTGGCTTTTCACTTGTGGTTTTCTTATTAGAAACATCAACGTTCCCTTATTTAAAAACGTCTGTCTAGGCAGCCATATTACCATCATTATGAAAACAATTATAAAAGGTACCATAAATACACCTTCATCATGTAATATGACAAGAGGAACACACGTCGAAACTATCATACGACACACAGACCATCCAGACATCAAAACTACATTTTGTAAAACCATCCCTCCAATACGGATGTTGACGTAGATAACTTAAGTTGTTGTATAGTCATGATTATCGCAGCATGGATCACTAAGATTCTTTGGGGGTCATAGGGAGGTAAACATGTCATTGGGAGGCTGAAGACGAACAGATTACTTCATATTTCTTGTATACCCGTAGTTTTACCCTTCCCCTGATGTAGCTTATGATTAGTTGTTGATTTGGTAGTAAGTTTGGTCTTCCTATACTGTAAGTGCAACAATATAGCCCTTGTCCTCCTGCTCCCAACATATGCTGGGAAGCAGATTCATGTCCCAGTGTTGTGCCCAACATATGTTGGGAAGGTTTGACTTTTTCTCATGTATAAATGCTGATGTTTTCAGGACTTCTTACTTAGTAACATTGTAGACTAGTAGAACAAAAGCAGTACTACCTATTCCAAGAGGGTCTGAAATTCCCAGCACAGGGAGCGTGTATAATGCACAGATTTACTAGCAGGACAAGGATTAGGTTGGGAGGGAAACGATATTATTATTTGTTTCTTGCCGCTTTTTGTTCTTTATATACATTTCGGCAACTCGTATGATCCGTCTCATATGCAAAACATATTTTGTAAAATTATATTGTAAATTACACTGGGAAACATTGAACTTATTGTGTAATCCATTGGACCTAGTGTATCAGATGTCTCTAGATTCATGTGAGTCTTTGTTTTGTCACCTGTTCCCCTGTCATTTTACGTTATATGCGCCTATACTCCTTTACTACAGGCTTACCATATTACTGAGTGCGTACTGAGTCATATCGGAATTCTTTAGTTTACCACGTATTTCAAACACTTGCCAGTATTATTCTCATAGTACTCTTAAAACATTACAAACCAACAAACAAACAATCTAGAATGCATTATAAGCCGAATGCAATCGACATTTAACTACCCACAATCCACCTGCTGTACGTGCGCCATCATCTCAGGAGTCCGCCATCTTGAAATGGGACATGGTGAAATGTCATCACTTTGAAAGCGATTTTGCTTAGTTTTAGATCATACTTTGATTAACATACCGTCAATTGTAGCACGTTTAGAGCTATTTGGTATCTGCTGCAATGGGAAGTGTACAACTGTGGCGTATGCTATATGGTTTTGATGAAAATCTTAGTTTCGTATTTTGCATCACGCAGGACGAAAAAAACAGGTCCTTTTCGTTCATGTGGCTGCTTGCAGCAAAATTGTTGTACGCCATGTTTGTGTATTTAGCTCGAGACTGGCTCTGCGTGCGATTTCTGCTTCTAGATCTACCAATCTTGTATCACTTCGTGTGTGTTCTTGCACTGTTACTGTGTATTAATCTCCTAAGGTCTGTGCCTGATCCTGTGCCGACATACACTGGAGGTACTTGAGAGGGACGATGTTTTCTCTAACCAACTCTACCTGTGGGAGATGAACATTGTGACCGTGCACGTTTACCTGAGTGTGGCACGAACATCTACATGTACGGCCTCATCACTTCTACAAGCACAGCTCTGCTTTCTTAGACCCCTTGAGGTGGACGTTATTTCTTTTTAACGATGCACGCCAAGCTTGGTAAGAGTCACAAAGTACCAGGTGGTGTAGTTCTCCCAGTGTCTTTGCAATTGGTGAGTTCTACGGTTCAAATGATAAGATAAAGCCACCCTCAGGAGAGGAATAAGGCTTACGGACCATGCCTGACAATCCATGTTGTTGTCACTTTTTCATTCAACTATCTACGTTCCTTTTTGTAGTGTTGTCTTAGCTATAGGACGTGTATTCATGGTGTGTTTGGTTGGTTGGTTTCATGTCATGTCAAGTACAGTATACAGCGAAGCTTATTCTTTTAATCTTTACTAACTCTAACATATAATGATCACATTCTCTCTGATGTGATCATTGTAGTAGGATTATCAGGGACCACCCTGTTTGACTGGTCATCTTTTATACAGGAAGTTTGTTTTTCTATAGAGAGTACCACACGATCAGCTGATCCGCACTTCGGTTCAGCTTGAAGTTAATCCTTCAGCACTATAATAGCGATATCATGTCATGTCAAATCAAATCAAATCAGACAAATAGACAACAACTGTAACGTTATATGACCGTTACAATGACCTGCTTCTGACAGTGATCATGACTTTTAACATACTTGCTAATCATTTAGTTTCAATGACAATGGATTCATTATAAAACAGTCCTTCCCAAGTAAAAATATAGGCAATCTTCAAGAGACGAACAGATAGACGACTTTTTCCACATAATTTGTCATTACTCGGATATTCTTCAATTTTCCATGTTAGCTGTTCGGTAATCATTTGCGTTTGCAAGTTACTTAGCTTTTCTAAGTTAAACAGATACGACTAGCCGCGTTTCACCTATATATATTGTACACATACTTCATCATAATAAAGCATCTAAGAAGAGTTGTTTATATTATATTCTCCTATAAACAAAAGGGTAATAAGGCTAAATGTATTGTTATGACTTCAGTGATCATCTAGATACACAGTTGTGATAGGAATTATAAATCACAAGTACAACCTGCTTTCAGAATACGAGATGTGCACAGAGTGTCTTTGTTTACCACTGGCATGTTGACTAAGTGTTTAGTTATGCTTTGCCCCAATGAATATGTCTATAAAGCAAGAACAACAACAAGAAACAACGTCCATATTGTAGAAAGACACTTCCCCGTACTCGTGTAGGAAAACAGGGATACATATTAATCAGAAGATAGAATGTGTGAAGCCGGTTTGTCCAGGAGTATGATTCTCGCATTGGAAGGGAAAGGTCCTGGGGTCAAATCCCCAAAAGACCCTTAATTTTTGTTTAAAGTAGCAAATAATCTATAACAGAGTTTTGTCACTTCCATCATGATGAAAACAACAGGCGTGACACAACGTTAACTTCTCAAGTGACATAACATTTCCTTCTGGACTCCCCAGAATGTTTTCAATGATACTACCATGTGAATCTACGTTGTGGGCAACTCTGTATATGACCTTGTGCGTTCTTATCAATGTTAATGGATATATACACCTATCGCTTTACTTTGACACTTGATATGATGGTTCCTTGGTGTCAGTGTGATGTTGCAGTTCAGTAACAAAATATCTAGGGAGAACGTACTCTGGACAAGTCTAAACTTGCTTCATAAGATACTCTGGACAAGTATCACTACAACGTGCAAAACAACTATGCACAGATGCCTTGTCGTAATAGAAGAAGAACTTTATTGCACGACAATTGTAACGGATACAATGTTTGGCAACATATACATATAGAGTTGGTATCACTAACATTTATCTAATAGTACTGGCAGTTCTAGTAGGTATGAGTTCTAGGAAGCCGATCTACTTTTATAGATAACAAATAAAGACACTCTAGTTCTACTACTCTAACTATAATGGTAATAACATAAAAATTGTGTCAGGAATGTATTACATTGTCTCGTTTTTGAAGTGAGTTGTATATAAATTGGCCTACATAGGTGGATATATGGACAGGGCATGATAATAACATATGGAATATCTCTGTTTTTGTACAAGGTAGCGTTGTATCGGTCTTACATGCAATAGACTGTAATAATTTTTGTCGTTCTTCATCATATGTTGAACAATCTATCATGAAATGAAATTCATTTTCAACATCTGTATGACATGTGGGACACAGTCTCTCTTTGGCTGGTGTGTTATAGTGGCGGCCCTTTTCGATTAGCAAAGGGTGGGCGCTAATCCTAAGTTTTGTAATGCTATTTCTAAACGATTTGTTTTGAATTGATGAGAGATAGTTTTCCAGACAGAATTGTGTTTTGATTTTGCAATAGGTGTTGAGTTTGGTAAGATTTTTTATTTCTTGTCTCCAGCCAGAGAGAAATGTGTTTTCCAGACGATCCTTGAAGATATTTCCAAACTGGTTGGCATTAACGGCAGGATTTATCCAGACATTTTGGAATCCGTGTCGACAGAGAATGTCCTGCACATGGACAGCCCAGTCTTGTTGTAACTCAACGGAAGTGTCATATGCTTTCCTTACGATCCTGTTGTTTGGTAAACATTGTAGTCTATGCCAGTATTTTATCAACTGTGTTTGTGCATCGATGTACAGTGGGAAAACACCGAGTTCACCTCTGACAGCGGCGTTAACAGAGCTTTTGGCTACGCCGAGTGCTATTTTGCAGTAATTTAAGAGTACAAACTCCAAGTCGGGAATTTCGTATGATATCATTGGTTGTTCAAATGTTATGTTCAGATCTTTGAGTATGTGTGATTGATGTATGATATTTAATTTGTCACTGTATATTAGTTGAATTTCTGGTCTTTTCATCTTTTGGGTCGTACCTAGATCATAACATGCCAGTTCCCGGCAGTTGTATTTGTTCAATCTGCCTTGTTCCAGGCATGTGTTCACCATACTCTTCCGACATCATGACCCATCCACACAGGGTACTTATGTCGTTATACAATTATGTGTTATTCTTTGTAAAAGATCCAAAGTGTGTCCCAACCTACAGAAGCAGTGTTTGTATGTTTATAAACCAAAAATTGAGGGCACCTCTTGTTCAGACTTTTGTTGTTATGTTAAGACCATACCCCCACCCCCCACTAACATACAGTGTACATACAGACCCTAATAAGTGAGTAAGAGCAGCTCATCGTAATTCATACTGCTCTATGACAAATCGTACAACAACAAAACAATACACACAATTGTAATCGGCACTGTAACAACGTTTTAAAGAAAATGACTGATATTTCATTCTGCAAGTACCTGTACAAGTCACAGGCGTGTGGTCTAAATGTTTGTGCTGTTTTGGCCATCCTACAGCTACAGTAGTGACTAAGGTTTAATCGTCGCAGATAAGTAGGCATAGTTTTACATGTATAAGATTGGCTTTTAGAGCTTGACGTGTTCTCTTATGCTAAGCAAGAGAAGCAATGTGAGCACGAAATAACTTTGATGATATGGACAGGTGCTGCATAGGTATTCATAACTTGGAAGTCTATACTGTATTTGTTGGGTCCTTGTGTTATCATTGCCTCTTTATTTTCGGCATACTCATCGGCTAAATCTTAAACGACCCATGTACCTTTCCTTTATGTGAAATAGAACTGTACAATAATGACCATGTTACAGTACAATTGTATTTGTAAGAAATAGTTCTTATCATTCCTATGCAAAAGGAAGACTTGCATCCTGGATGTGCCTGACCCTTGACATGTGCGACTGTGTCCGAGCTGTGTGCACCACTCGGCGTGCCCTGTCCTTTTTGTGGTTTGGGGCTTTTGAGATCTGGACAGAAAAGCCCTTACCTCAAAAGGGATAGGGTCCTGCTGCATATAGCAACATGTTCATTACTGGACTCCTCTTTATCCACCCTGACAAGGTAGCCATGCTGCTGTAGGTTGTATTAGACGAAAAGTCAACAGAGCGTCTCTTGAGCGGCCAACCTGCAGACTTGTTCTTACATACATGGGACAAACAACTACAGTGGTCGTACCATTTGCTTGACGTTGAGTAGCTAGCTATGTAATCTCCAAGCAGATCTTTTGGTGCCTGCAAAACGGTATCAAATTAATATTGGCAAGACAGTATCATTGGCAGGGCTGTATCCGATACGCCACCTGGAGCAAAAAAAAAAGATACCAGTACAAAAAGAAGTCCCGATTAAAACACCTGAAAACACGTCAAAAATAAGCCTAAACCTCTGCTTGGAGAGTACTAGCTACGTACCCTTAGACCATGGCCCCGAAGCTGGAGGCCCCAGCCAGGTTACCTTGTCTTGTATCCATATAGTAAAAACAAATCAAGGACAAAATACTTTAAAATTGATTCTTTCTGTCTTAATGATGTTCAAAAGGTGTGTCAAAAGGTCTGTAACGTCCCTTCGTAGAAACTGCAACCCCTACATGGACGTACCTTCCGCAGGGGGGCACTGTTCGTACATACGGACCTGCAGTTCGAGGCGAGGTTGCAGACCACCGACGTCATTTAACCACGCCTTTTCGAGGCCCTATGTATAAAACAATCGTTAGCATTTCATACTAGACGTTTTGTTGTGTTAACAGTCACAGCAGTTAGAGTAATGTTTGTTTCATGGGGATTTGGAAACAGCATTCATTAGGTGTGCAAATAACGCAGGTATTCAACAACTAGAAGCTGACGTCACATATTTGACGTCACAGCATATTAAGTAACAGCGCCTCCTTGCGGGGATCTAATGTTCTTCAGAGCACTACTTGCAGTTCTAGTCTTAAGAGCAAAGAGGCGCTATCAACCTGTAATGTTAGGAGACTAGCCGATCCTGACTGTCCATCATGATTAGCAGTTCAACCAATGACAGAGTGAAAATTAGCAGCTCGACCAATGAGAGAGTGGCTACATGTCCTTAAAATATTTGCATATGTATGTTTTTGTTTTGCATTTCTACTTTTTGACGGAGGTGGGCGGGGCAACTGTTGGTCATCAGGTTCCAGATATAGCAAATTGTTAGACTAGTTGCAGGAAAGACGAAGTTTATTGAGGAAGTCCGGAGGCCGATTTGGCATGTGGTTATTCTTAGTGACTTTTCCCAAGAATAGCATCCTACCAGAGACTAGCACGGGAGACTAGCACGGGATGATAGTTTTCTAGAGCTGATGTACACATTTGAAGGTGCTTGCAACATTTAAAAGGGCCACTGGGCAAGGTGATTCAATGTAGCCTGAAACTGAGGCTCTCTGTTTATGGAACATCTCTCAGACTGAGCCCCAGCTCATGGCAAGCGAACCTAGATTAGTTAGCTTTGGCTTTCGACTTCTACCCGCCATCGCATCATCTGCATCTATATAGATTGTATATATAGATTTGAGCACTTGTTTGTTGGGCTTAGAAATGCCAATGAACCACAAATACCTGAACTGCAATTTCATGAGCTGCACCGTCCTCCAAGGAAAAAAAAAACGCTGGTGAAACATAATCTCCTTTGTGGAGGCAGTTACCATTAGTGATGTACAATCTGTGGATGAACAAGAGATGGGGCGGGGGTAAGAGCATATGCTGGAAATGTCGAATTCACGACGACACAGACTAGTTTATTTCTGTGTTCTGTGTTTCATACCTTACACAAAAATTCTTCTCTTACCTATTCCAACTGCAATGTTCCCTATCAGCCTATCAGTAACGCTACGGAAGCAACCTTGGAATGCTAATTTATTGTGTCACTTATATAACGTTATATTACAAACTTTACAAAATACCAAGGTGGTCTAAAAATACTCCGACGTTTATCTTCAAACAAAAACTTTATTGAAGTCCGATAGCTACAACTATTTAAGAGAAGTATTTTTCCTCACAAAGCACCGATATAATGATTTGTGTTCGAAAAACAGACGTCAGCGAACGGCATAGATACGCCAGAGCTTTATTATTTATTATTGTTTATGATATTGCATCAGGCTGTGTACACGTCGTAAAAATTGTCATCACATAAAACAGCTGTTATGATTCCACGCAGTATCTTTTAATAAACTTGCGAGTTTTAATTCTTCTCGACTGAGATATCGTAATTTGTCATTCCTTTTATAGGTAACGTCACTTTATCTACTTTATTGCCACCGGGCATGCCCCCCACCACGCGCCGCCGCCATTTTGTACTACATGTACTAGTATTTGCTCTTACCCAGCATCCATAGCGACCGCCGTGTGCGAGTTTGCTGAACACTTCACAACCATACCTACAGGGCACGTGTCCAATTACCAAGAGATTACATCTGTATAGTTAGAACGAATGTAGAGTTAATGATCCTTTTTCATTTGGTGTATAAGGTGTCACAAGTCAAGGTTCCTCTAACCATCGAATAAACCACTGGGTGAGCAAAGCGAGTTTAAATCCAATCTCTAAGCTTGTCATGATTCTTCTGAAGGTAATTGATTTAAAGATACAAACTATCAGATATATGTATATATCATGATAAGCAAAGACGACAATAAAGAACAAATTGGCTACAATTGCAGCTGTGGTAGTTCTCGTGCTGCTATTTTAGGGAATGGACACTCCATTAATATTAACCTCTAGCACACTGAAGTAGCCGTTTGGCTACCACTACTTTTAACCGAAGTAGACGTTTGGCTACTACTACCCCACTACTTCCAAACTTTACCACACTGAAGTAGCCGTTTGTTTACAGGGTTAGGCAACAGGAAAAAGTTTTAAAGACAACACAGAATAATACGTAATTCAGCTTCATTCAAGCATACACAAAAAAGACTCTCCCTCGCCTATAAGTTATGTGGAATTGCAGTGTCTATTGCAATTGCCAATGAAGCCCCTTTCCCGGCTCTAAACTAACTCCTATCTTTCGCAAGTGTATACACTGATGGACTTTGGATCATTAACACCCGTCTAAAGTATGTGTTAAGAGTGACCGTTGGTCGTGTAGCAGTCTTTGAACTTTTGAGACAATGCACTACATTGTATATAACGAACAGGCGACGACAATGACGTTGAAGACGAAGAATATATAAACTGTTTCTCGATTCAACATTGAATTTAGAAAATCTTTGCATCCATGTGTATCCGTTATGAACTCAGATATATGAAGGTCTTCTGGCGTCCAAACCATGATTACGATTTTTGTCATCGTATGACTCTCATATCCACCTTTCCGTTGGACTTTGGTCATTTGATTCTAGGGTAAGTCTTTTTCTCCAAGAGCCACAGGATGTTAAACTGGCGCGACAATATTTTCGAAGTTGCCATGCCAATGCCATGATGTACGTCAGAAAAAGTGTGAACAACACACTAAGAATTTGTCTGAATGACCTCCAAAACAAAGGAATAATAAAAACACAAATAGTCGCAAAGACACAGGAAACACAACGCATTACCGGTTCCTGTCCACAGTTGTATCAGTGTTTGTTAACGTCTTATTTGTAAACTTCTGTAGGTGTTTCTGGAGAGGTCGGTGGAAGCCAGACATGGCGCGTCGTGCTATGACGTCACGGTGACATGACGTCATGAGATAAATGAGTTTACCTACCCGCAGCCTCACAAATCTGTAAACAATTCACTCCACAGCCCTCACGACAATGTTATCAGCAAAACCGCCAGTAAGCACTGATTGTAGCACTGTGCGCCGTTCCCCGATCATAAACTAGGCGTACTATTTGTACGGTTTGTAAAAATAAGGTCGTATAAACGCCCCAAAATTAGAATTGCTGGTTGTAAAATGTTATTAAACTTCTAGGTGGGGTTACTATTTGATCTACCTTTGGCCTTAATATGAGCTAATCGGCTGATAATGTCTTTATAACGGACACGTCATGCCTGTGGCGTTTGTGTACTACATCATAGGCGTGACTTGTTATCAGGGCTTGGTCATAATGTGAATTATACGGCCAAGATAACATTCAAACCCTTATGGAAGCGGTTTAATTAAACTATGGGTAGAAACGGGGGTGGAGAGGATCTCTACAATTCTTACGCCGGAGATATCATGCGGAAAGTAAACACAGAAGATGTATAAATTCTGCCCCGGGCTGAGCCATGCTAAGTTGCAGACGACCGAGGTTTGCCGAACGCACACGAGCAGACCCTAGCACGAGATGAATCGTTCCTTCTTCGTCTTCTCCCTGCTGTTCGCAGCCTGCCTGGCTAGCCCTGTGCCCGTGAGTATGCTTTCACACAGCCGGGATGCCAGACCCATAGCACGCTACGCCCAGAGTTAGCCAGAGTGTGATCACTCTAACTGAGGGAGGCTGTGGTATAATTTCCTTGGGGGCATGTTGGCCCTGGAGCCGAGGAGCTGGCCTGTACTGTGTAGGCCCTGGAAACAGTCTGGCACCCAGGCTACCTTTCACAACTCTTTAAGAAATCTCTCTATTCGCCGAGATTTCCTTTTTGTTCCCTTTGGTGTGTCTTACCTGCAAAACCGATAGATAAATTGCGACCAATGGACAGTGATTCTCTATCACCTTAGAATGGTCTGCGTGCGAGTGGGCCGAATCTAGATCTATATTAATGACGCATAGGGAAATAGTGTAGGCTATTTTGTCTCACAGTTTTTGTTCCTTTCTTCAACAGTTGAACAAAGCAGAAGAAGATGCAATACTGTTACTAGAAAAGAAATGTGAGTAGCGTAGTCACGTCAGTGACACAGTACCGTTTCCTGTTGTAGAGTACTTTTTTTGTGGATACAAATTTATAAACAGTCGGATCGCATTGACCTGCAAGTTGCGCACATACGATTTATATGTTTAACTAGCTATGCTGCGATACTAACTAAACTAGCTTCATTTATGATTCGACTATCATATCCACAATTTTCTTTAAGATAGCAGCTAATTGGCTGGCCTCAAAAGCAGATGTTTTTACAATGCAGTCTTTTGTATATTCTGTTTGAGTACAACAGAAACACGTGTACAGAAGATTTTTAATATCATATGTGGCGGCTGCAGGCTGGATTGTAGTGCAATATCAATATTTGTTCATGTAGTAATACAGAATAATTATGGTTCTTAGTCAATGTCATAGTGTAGTGTAGTATCGACATGTCGTCATTTGGTAATACAAAATAACCATGGTGGTTTTTGATCGCAGTACCGAAAGAGAAGATCCAGAGGACTAGAATGCAGGCGGAGAAGGATGTTATGGACCAGATCCTGGATGCAAACAACGGTAAGAACCTTGATCACCGAGTTTTGTGTAATCCATCCTTCTTGTGTTTTTTTCCGCTATAAAGATACATTACAGCAATGTGTTACTTTTGTGGGTCTCTTAATATTGCTGTTCCGTCTTTTCCTTCTTGCAGAGCTGAACCTGTTTGAGGGTGACATCCCCGGAGTGTCTGTGGTGAGTACAGACGATCTCGTGTAGTTGAGCGCGCCTGTGTGTGTTTGCGTGTGTACCGATGTGTGTCGCGGGGCTGACATTTGCCTGTGAGTGTACATCCCCTCACATGCCACACAATATAACTTTACGAAGAGAAATACATTCAGTGCCACAATCATCCACAGTCCGACATGAACAAAGTTCCGTTCCCCGCTCTCCCCAGAACACCATGGCCAGGAACGCCATCAGGGACGTGACTAAAGTCTGGGCCTCCCGAGACATCCCCTTCGTCATCCAAACCACCGACTTCAGTAAGTACATTCGTTCAACACAGGATTGCACTTCTGTAAAAAAAATATCCATGGTTTGCAAACTATTTTTCGAATAGCAAGAACTGGACAAGCTTTCACGAGTTGGTATTGAAATTGTCCGTCCTTCCGTGTGTAGGTGGCTCAGAGCTCGCCCTGATCGACCAGGCCATGGAGGAGTACCACCTCCAGACGTGCGTACGGTTCGTGCCCAGGACCAACCAGCCCGACTACATCCACATCAAGAAGCTTACAGGGTAGGTGGGACGTGGCTTCCTTTCTAAGTTTTCAAAGTTTCTGGAGAGAGAAAAAAACGCGAGAGCCTAGCAGAGCGCAAGTAGGTCTGGATGTCGAGTAGTTGAATCAAAGGATATCTCTTATCAAGAATAATCGAAGAAAGTCTTCGTTGCACAGCGGGGTTTAACCCCAGTTTGCTTCTGTATAGGCATGTGTTATTTTTGTTTTCGTTTTCATATACATGTATGAGGGCCGGTTCTGGTGTATGGAGGCCGGTATGTAGGTGTTTTCGCGCGCGTTTTCCGCTCATTCTTTCCAGAACTTAAGCACGGGTGTTTTGACTACAGTCTCCTTTTCTTTCCAGTTGCTGGTCTGCTGTGGGCGTGACTGGCGGAGCACAGGAAGTTTCGTTCGGGAACGGCTGTATCCACAAGGGCATCATGATGCACGAACTGATGCACGCTGTCGGCTTCTGGCACGAACAGTCCCGCAGCGACAGGGACGACTGGGTCGTCATCCAGTGGGAGAACATCCAGGATGGTAAGAACAGAGATGTTATCAGGATTTTTTATTGAGTACTCCTATATGATGAACATACATGTCCTTTTGGTCACATACTGAAATGCTGTCGTTCTTTTTCAGAAAGATACGCTGCCAGGCATGACTCTAGTCTGATATCCGGTCTATGGTGGATTGGGCGGGCTCTATTCGGGGCTGCAGAAGCTCTCCGCTGCCCGGCTGGACTAGGCACTCGGTAGGAGACTTTCACGGTTGGGTGTCTAATCAAATCCAACCGCGTGAAACTTCGGAGTGCCTAGTTAAGCCGGGCGGCGGAGAGCTCCCACAGCCCCAAAGAGAGACCGCCCAATTCACGATAGACAGGATACTAGTCTATCATGGCTCATGCTACGTCTGCAAGTTTAGAATTGCTCACTAAGATTACCACCACTATAATCCAATAACACTCCAACCATCACTTCTAGGGAAGGCACACAACTTCAACAAGTACTCGCAGACCGAGGTGGACACGCTGGGCGCGCCTTACGACTACGGCTCCGTCATGCACTACAGCGCCACGTCCTTCAGCAAGAGCGGACTGCCCACCATCGTGGCCCGAACACCCACGGACGAGGTGATGGGCCAGCGGAACGGCTTCAGTACCACGGACGTGCAGAAAATCAACCAGCTCTACAGCTGCCGTAAGTCTGGCCACGGTTTTACTATGTGCCAAGTGATGAGAGTTTGATGAATGGGGTGTATATATAACAAGAGAGGAATGAGCATTGTTAGATGCTACGTATGCAAATTAGGAAGGTGTTTGATAGTATTTCTCGATATAAACCGGCAAGCTGACAAGCTTTTGAATCAAGGAGGTTCAATCACCATTCTCGCATCGTGAATAGAAATCTTGTATCCGGGATACGTCCATCGTTATTACTAATTAACGAGTTTTGTCCAAGTTTTGAAAGGCATATTTTCGTTCTCCAGATATGCCTGTCGGCTGGAGTGACTGGTCTTCCTGGAGTCCATGTGACGATACCTGCACCAAGACCAGGCGGCGCTTCTGTTCTGATCCTTCCGGCTGTAGCGGACATGACACCGAGACACAGACCTGCCCCTGGCCCTGTCAGGGTGAGTTCTGCTCCTCTTTCATCTGACGTTGGTCTTGTATGAACACTTTTGAACTCCTGTTTATGCACTGTTGTGATTTTATGGATTCTCCGTAACTTTGATTTTTCAGACATTCAAAATGATGCAAATCATCTGTGAATTGCACTATTTATTCATCCTCATTGGTCACGAAAATTATTGATGCATGACATGTCGACACAGACTTTCAAAGCAGCATTTTATAATATCTGATTCTGCAACTCTACTTGAACTTGTCACCATATTGGTTCTGGCAGATTTTGACTCTTGTTTTCCGTCGGCCTTAGTGGGTGTTCACCCGGACTGTGGCAGCAGTTTCCTGGGCGGTCCCAGCGGAGAGATCAAGTCCCCCATGCACCCTCAGAACTATCACGACTTCCTGAACTGCCAGTGGCTCATCAACGCCACAGGGTCGGACCCCATCTCCCTCAGCTTCAAGGAGTTCTCTGTAGAGGCTGGCGGCGCCAACTGTGCTTATGACGCTCTGAAGGTACGAATTATAGACAGAAACTGTCTCAATTGCAAGTACGTAAAAGGCTAGCCTGTGTTACACAGTCTTTCGCTGTCAGGGTCTGATTGGGCCTCTTCCCCGGAGAGCTTGTGGCCATACACCTGTAACTCGAAGCCGGAACCTTTCCCATTCCTAGAACTAACAATACGAGATAAGGATTTTTTTATCACTATGAAAATCAGTCCAATAACAGCTCAGGATCCTCTGTCACTATGAAAACCAGTCATCACAGCCTCCAATACTATGATAACAGACAGTTTTCAGTCTGACAATAATTGGCCAATGTTGCACTCGTGCATAGATTTACAGGATTAAGGTGTTGGTCAATGAAGCTTCTAGGGGCGGCAAGGGCCTGACCAATGGAAGGAGGAGGGCGATGTAGTCATACTGGTAGAGGACTGATAGACAAAAGTCAAATGTGCTTCAGATAGAGTGGATGATATTACTGCTGGTCATTACTTATGTGTCTAAAGACACTTTCTAACCTGGCTGTTTCTGTAGGTGTACGATGGCGCGAACGACAAGGCCCCTCTGCTCGGTACCTTCTGCGGGGAGGACAACCCACCGGAATTTACGTCATCGGGAGACCGGATGTTCATCACCTTCTCTACGGACAGCTCTTACAACCAGAGGGGATTCATCATCGAGTACTCCAGCGGTAAAAACTCTTCTTTAACTTGTTACTTCTGCATACGGAAGTATTATTTTGGGTGGCTGAGCTGTGGGTTTGTGTATCTGTTTGTCGGGACAGGGTAGGTTGACAGTACGTGGGTGCAGGAGATTGACAGGCAGAATGACAGGAGGTCTCAGAATCTGGTCGGGAGCCAGTAGGTCTGCATGGGGGAATTCAGGAAGCCGAGGATTGTATACTTCCCAGAGGTCTGAAATCTCCGATTTCTTGTATAAGAGGAAAAGGGATGGATCGGAATGAGATACATTGTACACGAATCCTACATTTTGGGGTGGTTTAGAGTATTTTTCCTTTCTTTCCTTTGTTTTCTACAAATATTTGCTGGTATGAATGTTGGAAGTTGATGTACTGTTCATGTCCTCTAACCTATTGATTATTCTTAGAACAGAAAACAACGCCAGTAACAAACATCAACATGCTAATGTCTAATGTCGATGTTTACAAATGCATGTATTTCTTTTCTTTTTCAGTTCCACTACTGGCGGACTGTGACTTCGACACCGATATGTGTAACTTCTTCCAGGACTCGTCTGACAACTTCGACTGGACACGTCACACAGGGTCCACTCCGTCCGGACAGACTGGACCGACTGCTGACCACACCAGCGGGACAGGTGAGTCATTCAAGCTGTCAGAACAGTAATAGTACCACAGAACTATTGCTGGAGTGGCACCATTTCGAAACTCCACTTGACGAGAAGTTCAATCATGTGCCATTTTAATTTTTAACAACACATAATCTGGAATAATGCCTAAAATCTCTTCTTAGCTAACATTTCATGACCTTATATCTAACTGTAGTAGTGCCTGTCATTCTACAAAGTCTTTCACCTTTAGACTTGTGACTGACAAACTTTGAGATTATTCAGTGTCCCATAGAACAAAGGTCAAGTACTGCTTAAATGTATATCCCACCGCTGCCACCAGTGTTAACAGTGAACCGTCGAAAGTGATTAACTATAAAAAGTCGGAATCCATGGAACCAGTTTCTTTGAATTTAAATCTCTTTTAGCTCTATGAGTATGAATAATTATTAAACTTTACCAAGTCTTCGTGATAGCAGACATTATAATTTGTTTCGGTTCATCACATTTGTACGTGGTACAAATAGGTGATAAGCTGTCCTTTCCTTCACTAATGTTCTCCTCGACTATCCTCCCACTACTGCAGGACACTACCTGTTCATCGAGGCCTCCAGTCCCCAGGACGTGGGGCACAACGCCATCCTCCGGTCCCCCATCTACCCTCCCAGCTCCGCCGGGTACTGCCTGGACTTCTACTACCACATGTACGGGAGTATGGTCGGTACGTACAGTCTCTTTCATTGTTTCCGTACCAATCATTACATTAAACAACAACGTGTCCATGGTGCCGTGTGCTGTTTGAGATATGTTAGGGTAGAGCTAGACTCCAGTCTGGTAGAATCCGAGATTCTACGGCCGGCAGAGATCCCGATCGGAGTTTCTGTCGACAGAGACTCAGATCGGGATCTCTGCCGGTAGAGTCACCGATTCTACCGGCAGAGATCCATCTTGGAGTCTGTAAATTTTAAGATGTTCACTACATCATGCTTCTAGCATGTCCTTCCACTAGTCAGGCCGGGAGGAGGCCCTTTCAGCCCCTGACAGCGAAAGATTGGCTACTGCAATACAGGCTTTCTATTTTCTGTGTTTTGGGGGCAACCATTTTAGTCTTTAGTCTAGACCAACTTGGTCCCGCGCGTTCCTTCTGGTCTATTATCCTCGACTGATGGCTGTTGCATGTACCATCCGCGCCGGTAGATGTGGTATACTCCCATGTCTGCATCATGACACGAAAAATAATACTCGTACGTCCCTCCTCTCCTGCAGGCGACCTGAATGTCTACGTCTTCACCGGAGTGAGGCAGGAGGAACCCAATTGGAGCATGTCCGGTAACCAAGGCAACCAGTGGCTCCGTGCACGCATCGAGATCAAACCCACCAGCAACTTCCAGGTGGGTACAACATCCCATTGTTTTCTTCTCATCTCATTGTTTTCTTCTCATCCCATTGTTTTCTTCTATCATAAATGTCGTTCAAGTTAACTCATTGACTAGAGGGTATTATTATTATTATTATTTGCAATATACACAATTGGATGTAGTAGTTGTAGGGCATGTACTATTCTAACAAGTGGAAGAGGCTATCTAGTATTTGTCTCATCTTCATTTGTAAACGCTTCAACAAGTCAATGTAGACATCTCACCAGTCATTTTACACCATCTATCAACTATTGGTCAACCTTATCTAAAAGTGGCCTTTTCATTCTCGCCGTGCAGCTCATGTTCGAGGCTGTCCGAGGCGGTGATTGGCGGGGAGACATCGCCATCGACGACATCAAGGTACTCAGCCACCCCTGCCAGTAAAATGGACCATCCCTGCAGCCACCCCTGCCAGTAAAATGGACCATCCCTGCAGCCACCCCTGCCAGTAAAATGGACCATCCCTGCAGCCACCCCTGCCAGTAAAATGGACCATTCCTGCAGCGAACAATACGGACACCCCTCCACATCGCACTTTGCACTTGTAGTTATATAAGAATTTGAGAACACCTTAATATATATGTATGTAACTTATGTTGCACAATACTAGTAACGTGTGCTTTCTGGACAATTCTTAATCTCCAAGCAGATCTTTCGGTGGCTGCAAAGACAGTATACATTGGCCAGACAGTAACCATTTGCTGTCTGGCCAATGGATACTGTCTTTGCAGCCACCGAAAGATCTGCATGGAGATTAGCCAATCTTTTTAATTGCAAGAAAATTACAGGCCTGACCTGTGCAGCACGAAAATACACCGCAAGGTGGTGCACTTAATTATACATGATAACGATGGCAGGACCATCAAAGTATGTATTTACAAGGAGGTTTGAAGGTCTCTCTTTGATTTCCTTGTTATATCAACATTTGTCATTTCCGAGAAGTTAATATATGAAGTATTTATTTTTGTTGTAGAAGCACTTTTGTTGCACTATATATTTTAAGTTATCGACGCTGACCTTATAGGTCAATAAAATACATAACCATTTGAGAAAGAAGTTTCTTCGTTACTGTGTCTCCTTTATTGCAGTATTATATCTCTTTAGATCTGAAAAAGTCTTAAAGACTGTGTTATATTCATGTAAGTGTTGGATAATATTGGAATGAATATGTTCACCAGTTCAAGTCAAAGCGCACAAACAAATGAAAATTCAAATATCCTTGTATGTGGCAATGCAATGATTACACTCAACCTTGTTTAATCTATTCTGAAGATATATACTTCTAACTCTAGCACATTTTGTTTTTGGAAATTTCAGAGCGCGATGTGTGCTAGTCACGGTACATACCGAATTTCGGGATTCCCTACCCTCTCAATCATAATTTGTAAAAACTTGCACAACACAGTACATGTGAATCGCTTGTCGGTGTTGGTGAATATTCTAAACTGCACAAATAGCTGACTGTTCTGCCGATGGCATGTATGTAGGAGGATCAAAGATAGTAGCTAGACAGAGACTGTTGTCACTAGTAGCTTGTTTTGGTATACCCTGTATCCAATTTCGGCGGAAACGCCCACTCAGACACTTTGAAATCAGACTGATCCTCTTTCAGACACTGTCTCGTTACGTCCTTTTTAACTTCAGGATGCCGTGAAATGCAGATTAGCTGTGATTGAAATGTTTGGGTCAAAAATCCTCATGGTTTCGTTAGGGATCCCCCAATGCCTTTCCTACCCTAAGATATGCTTGAATACTGCTTTGTTAACGTTTCTTACTCCAGCATGCACTTATTCCATCCAGCAGAAATTTATACTCTCTTTCTTCCTTTCTTTGACTTAACAAAATTTTGGGATATCGATGAAAGTTGCAGGATTCCGGCGTCATGACGTCACTTCCGCTTGCCGAAGACCGAGGTGGGCTCCCCTCCCCCCGGCATGGGGACAGTGTTGTACCTGTTGGCTTTGGGCTGACCCTTGTTCCACACACTCTCCTGTCCTGTGGCCTTGTCTTTGTTAAACACGGAAGGTGCATCACCTGAAACCAAGACAAACACGATTTTGAGACAGACTGACATTATTTAAGGCTTACCTAAGAAAATGGCTATTAACAGGATCATCTTGTCAGTAACAGAAAATTTTTCACTATTGCCAGGATCATAATAACAGGAAACAGGATCATCCTGTCAATAGCGCAAATTTCCCATTATTTACAGGATGATCCTGTTAATAGTACATAATATTCTGTTATTGACAGGAAGACAGTGCAATTTTTCCACTATACAGGATAATCCTGTCAATAGCAGCATCTATGGCTGTGTCTCAAAACGTGAGTATGGATTGGGAAATATTTCGGAAAACCTATATAGCACCATGACAATAGCACAAATAACCAAAGAAAAGATTCCGCAAACGCTGCTTTCTGTTGTAGCCACCTCCCCCTCATCTTTCATCACCTGCACAATAGCTCTATTGGGAACTACGTTGACAGGTGTTCGTGCTTACCTCCCACGTCCTCCAACATCCGCCATGTTTTGGACTTGCCGGCCCGGCCGCTGCCCGACTGTAGTCCTGACTTCGCCTCCTGCACCTCACCTTCCTGTACAGGGAACTGGTCCTTGATGGCCTAGTGCGGTGGGAGTACAAGTTCATACAAGGAGATTCAATCAATGGTTTATACAAACATTCTCCCTTAAACAATTAAACAATTCTTTCTAGTAGCCTAACTATATATAGATTTGCACTGAGACCCAGAGTTTGCGCCTATACCACATTGTATCACAGCTGCTCGAAAGTTTGTACACTCAGTGCCAATCAATAGCCTACACTAGGCCTTCCTAAAGTATTGGGGTTGTGGATAGTAGAATTTGACAAAATAGGATGCAGAATTATTGGACAGGAGCTCCGAGAGTGAGCCAGCTAGCCTTTACCAGGCTTCAGAGGCGACTGGAAAGAGTAGCCTGAAATTGGCCAAATAGACAGAGAACATGTCAGGTGGGGTAGTAGTAGTCCGCTAAAGGATTCGGAGTAAAGCCAGGAGTAAAGAGCGGCAATCTGTGCTCCTTTAGCGGACTGACTCCCCTGGCATGTTATCTGTCTATTTGGTCAATTTCTACTCTTTCCAGCTGCCTCAGGAGCCGGGTAGAAGCTGTAAGCCCGCAGTCAGGCTAACACTTACACTTCGGCAAATGATACCCTAGATGCTTAACTCCACGTGGCAGTTTTTTCCCTATCCGGCTAAATTTTACTATTTTTTTCCAGCCGGTCTGGTGGAGACTAGCCAAGCAAGGCTACGCACACGGATGGCGAAAGCTAGACTAATCTCCAAGCAGATCGTAGGGTGGCAAAAGACAGTATCCATTGGCCAGAGAGGGTCCAATACGCCACCCCACGTATATTGGACCCTCTCTGACCAATGGATACTGCCTGGCCAATTTGATACTGTCTTTTGCCACCCTAGGATCTGCTTGGTGATTAATACTAGACAGTCATGTCAAAGCAATGCATTCTTGTCTCGCTACCCGCTCTGGTTCCCAGCTGCAGGAAGTACTAGTAGTACATGTCTGGCAACTGGTCAACTATTTCTTAACTTGGAAAGGAGGAAAAGAAAGAGAGGGGGATAAAAACAGATCCATGGCCGGATTAAGGGTATAGATACAAGGTTTTAGCGAGGTTCACTAAAATTAGAATTTAGGGCGAGGAGTTCTAAAAATGAGGCAGCAGGCGTGGGGTGGGCTGAAAGAAATTTAGATGAGGGTTAGAAGTTCAATACATTTCCGGCATGTCCCCACCACGGTAGGCTTTATATAGCCTAGTCAGCCAGATTTGGACTGTGGTTTATTTAGAGCTAGAGGGAACAAAGTTCATTAGGTAATACAGTGGTGACCTTATCAGTGTAACTATATCAAGCCAATTCAAGGAGGATTCGGTCATAAATTAAAGGATACTGGAGTATATATATATCAACACGACGATTTCAATACGTATATACTATGATGTAATCCAGCGGAGATCGACTATGTATATATATATATATATATATATATATAGAAATGTACTCCCCAAGCAGAGGTTTGGACTTCGGATTAATTTATTTTTGACGTGTTTTAGGCGTTTTTATCGGGCTTTCTTTTTTGTACTGTTATCTTTCTTTTCGCCAGCCAAACGTATTAGATACTGCCCTACCAATGATACTGTGTTGCCAATTTGACGCTGTCCTGCAGCCACCAAAAGATCTGCCTGGAGATTAAGGAAATGGATACATAGCGGATTTTTCTGTTATGTCACAAATTCAATTATGTGGCAGGGGGTACAGTGTGAGTTTTGTCAACAAGGAACATACAAAACTTAAAGGGGGGCAAAACTAAATTTTTTTTAGTCCACTGCAGTATAATAAATATACCACAAAGTACAATTCTTACTTGTTTTACATTAGTCCATGACAGATTAGCGTTGTTACACCATTTCAAACTCGCACCTTTAATCTAATTTAATCACTGAGGTCTCACGTCCTTTGACCCTTGTGACGTCAGGCCGCAGCCACCACGCATCTCACAGCACTAAGTATCCTGCGGTAACAACGCTAATCTGTCATGGACTAATGTAAAACAAGTAAGAATTGTACTTTGTGGTATATTTATTATACTGCAGTGGACTAAGAAAAAATTAGTTTTGCCCCCCTTTTTTAGCGTTGTTACCGCAGGATACTTAGTGCTGTGAGATGCGTGGTGGCTGCGGCCTGACGTCACAAGGGTCAAAGGACGTGAGACCTCAGTGATTAAATTAGATTAAAGGTGCGAGTTTGAAATGGTGTAACAACGCTAATCTGTCATGGACTAATGTAAAACAAGTAAGAATTGTACTTTGTGGTATATTTATTATACTGCAGTGGACTAAAAAAAATTTAGTTTTGCCCCCCTTTAACTTGTTCTAGTTTGGGAGTCAATGACACGTATGTGCGGAGGAATCATAAATCGTACTGTTTACAAGTATAAAGATGTTCTCCGGTGCTGACATGTTATAATAAGTTTCTGTAACGAGCAGCTAGGATAAAAGAGAAATACATGAACTAGTAGAGTCCGACAAGTCTAAACGGCGAGGAAGAGGGTAGCCTCTACCAGGCTTCAGAGGCGGCTGGAAAGAGTAGAAATCGGGCCAGATGAGACAGATAACATACCAGGGGAGTACTGAAAAGGACTGTCAACTCCCCCGGCATGTCTATTTACCAATTTCTACTCTTTTTAGGAGCCTGTGAAGACAGGTAGAGGCTAGGAGCAGGGTGTGATCCATCTGAGAGTCTCCCTTTGTCAAGTCAACCGTATATCGACCACTGTTAGCCGTTGGGTAAATCTCCTCGGTGTTAACGGCATTCTTGACGACTGTGTACCTTTTGTGATGGCTATGGAAACGTGACCCCTCCATGGACCAAGACTAAAAGGCATGCGTGAGAATTGGGTTAGCTCTGTTTTGGTTAGACGAAACCGTACTCCAAACTTTGAACAAAAGAGTTAACGTCAACATCTGAAATGATGGCAAGTTCGACAGTTTTCTTCAGAGTCAGATGGCATTCTTAACACCGTTCGGGATGTCTTTTTAAGGATTTAACACATTTCTGATCCTCCGCTTTGAGTTTCGTTCAACAGTATATCAACAATGTTCTCAATGTTCAACAGTAATGTAAATGTCAAGGATCTTGTTTCAGCAACTAGTAAAGACCACCCCGGCTGGAAATACCGTATTTCAAGTAGAGCGTATAGTCTAAAATATCTTACAAAGAAAAATCGAGCATAGAGAACGTTGTATGTAAGCTGGGAAAACCCTGGCGAAATGAATATGGGTCCCTCCCTAAATGTTTTTGATCTGTAATGACCATATTTGTGTAGACTACGCAGCGCTGCAGCTGTCGTTGTGCCGGGAGGCAACAAGATGGTGACTGAAAATGTCCCAGACAAAAACACATCTGTACAAATTTGCCTTCTTATAGTTTCTAGCTCACAGTCTTCGCTTTGGACGCTGTTACATTGCAGTGCTATTATAGAAAACGACATTGAAAACACTTTTGATGTGTCATAGCCTCACATGTGAGGCCTTGGCTTCGATCCGTTGGTCTATATAATTCTCTTGCGCGCCCTCTCTAAGGTTTACTCTAAGGCACTAACAGTATAAAGTTGGCATTCCTTTGAGCCTTGCAGAAAGATTTAAGAACGAAAGAAGTAAAGAAACCGACCTTTTGCTCTGGTGAAAGGTTCCCGGCGCCGTCTGACATCTTGTCCGCTGTTGTTGTAGTCCTGCTCTATTCCACAGTCTCTCAAATGACTCACTGGTTGTCGACAGCGTCCGGACGCGTCAAGGTTTTAATAAGATAAGGGCTTGAGCCCCTACGTCAGATCAGACTGTGTGGAATTCGGGCGCGCCAAAGTTTGCTTCCTGAGCCAAGGTCAGACGGAATCCGTCTGCCCAAACAAGCGGTATGCATGGGCGCTCCCGGGGCACGCACTTGACATGTTTGTATACTTCACAGCTCCAAGCTGTTCACATTTTTCAAGGGGAGGTTTTTGACACCATCTACGTCCCTGAAAGGAGGGCTGGTACCGTAGATGACGCTGGGCGAGGGACAAGCCAACTGGACAGTGTCATTAATCCTAAAAGCTATTAGAATGTAGCCTCTACCAGGCTTCAGGAGGCGGCTATAAAGAGTAGAAATTGGCCAAATAGACAAGACACCAGAAATTGGCCAAAACACCAGGGAAGTTGGTCCACAAGAGAACCGTACTCTCTCGCGGACCAACTCCCCTGGCGTGTTATCTATCTATTTGGCCAATTTGTACTTTTGAGCCGCCTACCGAAGTCTGGTAGAGGCTAATTAGAAAGTGTAAGCAGAACTCGGCAGATCTAGATGTAGCAACTTGATCCCGTTCGCAGCCCATGGGCATTGATCGGACGCGATATACAAGACCGAGAACTGAGCTTTGTGACTGAACTGACAAAACAAAGTTGGACTGGTTGCTCGTTGCTCCGTTATAGAATTGAAATCTTCAAAGACATCTGTCGTGTTTGCGTTTATTTTTCCTCTCTTGGATCTAAACTGGTTAGACTAAACAGGTTGAACTGATCTTGACATCAAGCCTTCGATGTTGTGTAAAGTATTTAATGAAGTTTTAATATTTGTATTTTATCTTAGACTCTGATCTACTTATTCGTTTGTATTACGTCTGTACTTTTTGTGTGTCAGCCATCACCAGTTGAGTCTGCCTGTGCTGACCCAAGTAATGACATGTATCATTGCCAAGAAATACAAATACAAACACCTCTGTGAACTCACAGTGAAGTGTGAACTATGTCTATGTAGTTTTCCCTTATTTAGCTACTTCTTTTCTACCTCCTTATTATATCTTTTTGATAGCGCTTATCTACACAGCGAAGCTCAAACACTCCACGAAGGATCAGTTATCCGAAAAATATCTAATCCCAGCGCCCTATCAAGCAGAAGTCCTGTTGTTAACTTCAAAGAAGTTTGCCAGAACTGAGCTCGAGAGTTTGCTGCCCCAGGCTCTCAAGCCTTCTAATCTCGCGAGACTAGGGCACAGCGTGACTACGCGAGATTTCGCCCCACATTTCAAATCGGGAAACCCCGTGTCGGCCTTTTCCCCATAGTCGCCGTACGAAAGGAGGTTGGTCCAAATGTATGACTGCAATACGTACTCTTATTTCATTGAATAAAGATTTCTTTTCAGAAACGATAGACATGATACTAATCTAGGGTGTTTGTACTTTTACAGGATGCCAGCAAAAGGGCCAACGCAGTCGGTACAAGTCTTCGGACGGAAGGTAAATTTGGGACATGTGTTAGTGCTCGACTGTGTGGGGAGGGGGGGCACATACACATGGATACAGGGTTTACACGTTTTATGCCTTGATAGTCCATTTATTTATCCTAACATGTTGCAGTAGGCTATTTGTTGCATATTGGAGTATAATAGACACGACATGTATGTAGTCAGTTACTTAGAAATTATGTTTCAAGCTATAATTTGATGCTTAAAGTTAAACTTTGCAAAAAGTACAAGTTGTCAACAATTCCAGACTTGAACCCACATAATTATTGGGACGCTTCTGAAATAAGTTTTTGACCTCTAGTGCCCGTAGTGGTGTATGTATAATTTGTATGTTTAACAAGAATAGAAGATTTATACTTGGTGAAAATAAAATACTACATCTAGTACAAAGGGTTTGATATAGTATGTATACTAACCCTGTAAATTATATACATGTAGAAATACCAAGCCTGACACTGTGATATTAATTTTAATGAACACAGAAAACCGCCACTGCTGTAGCTCACTGCAAGCGTGGCAATGGTCTGTTGAAAATCAACGGGCACCCCCTGCAGCTGTGGGAGCCTGCCATGCTCAAGTACAAGGTAAGAAGAATGAAGGGTACACTTATTCACTATTTTGTGGACAAGCAGCGAATCTTATGTGTCAAAGTCAATGTTTCCTGTACCATACCTATGCATGATGGTACCACCATGTCTGAAACATAAAATATTATGAATGTGACTCACATATCTATGATGTGTGAACTGAGTATCACAGACTGTGAGAAACGGTAGGAACGTGGTTTGTCTTGTAACTGTGCCAATGAAAAATGTAGGCCATGATTATCTTCAATAATACTAATTATAGTAGGTTGACAGAGAGGGAGTTGATTCAGAAGGCTTCACTATTGTTGTGTTTTGTAAATTGTTGTATTTGTTATAGTATACCATGTATTGTATGGAATCCAGGATGACTAATGTATAGTGTAGACCCCAAGAAAGTCTAGTGTGAGAGGTTGTTGACAGTGTGTTTCTCTGATGTTTCCAGCTGGAGGAGCCCATCAGACTGCTGGGTAAGGATCGCTTCGCCGGCGTGGACATCCGTGTCCGTGTCAAGGGTGGTGGTCACGCGGCGCAGATCTATGGTGAGGACAAGACCTGATTACATTTTGTTTTAAGAGTCTTTCATAGTCTGTTAAGGGCAATATTGTCCATGTCTTAGAGATATTGTGTATTTGTGACAAATTCAATTGCTGGACCTTACTTCAGTTTAGAGCCAAAAACAATCCCAAAGCAGGGCTAGCTAATAGTATTACTCCTTTCTCATACTTAATATTTTCATTTTCCAGCTATCCGTCAGTCCATCTCCAAGGCTCTTGTTGCCTACTACCAGAAGTGTGAGTGGCCCTATTTTGTTTTGAAAACTTCACATGATGTTTATTACTGATTTTAAGCAGTTTTATATCTAATTATCCTGTGTTGTTGATAGTTTTCCATAATACTGTACCAGTGTCTGTAAGACCCATTGTTGCAACATGTTTATACATGTGCTTGTGAACTAATACGTTGTCTCTCTGTACAGTTGTTGACGAGGCCTCCAAGAAGGAGATCAAGGACATCCTGATCAGCTACGACAGGACGCTGTTGGTCGCCGATCCTCGCCGCAGAGAGCCCAAGAAGTTCGGTGGTCCCGGTGCCCGTGCACGCTACCAGAAGTCGTACCGTTAGACATGATCTGGAAATAAAGATCCATATGTTCCTACCTACAAACTGTTGTCCTTTATTTTCTTTGTGGTACTCTTTGCTGCTCTAACATTTTATGTGGGAGGACTATGAAGGATGCTTGAACTATACTCATTTATTTTAATTGATGTGAGATGAATGTGGTTTGGTGGGTATTGGCCATCAAGTTTCTCTGGAGTTATGGAAACCATTAGTCTTACAAAAAAACTAGCCTGGTTACTAAACTTATTTTAGCTACTAAGTCTCTCTTGTCCTCTATGCAAATTTGCGGAGAGAAAGAAAAAGACTCGGCTACTAAAATAGTTTTGGCAACCAGGCTAACAAAAAACTGCCAAATGCACCCAGGAACCTCAAGTAGCAACAACAAACAATTGAGTATGGAAATCTGTAGCAGTCTTTATTCATCCATCTTACTTGGGTAGAAGTATATATTTACAAGGTGAACAAACAGTTCATACTGCACAAACACTGCCACTAATGGAATTTTCGTTTGAGACATTGATAAAAGATACTTAACATTCAGATGTATACAAAAATCAATTACAAACTCTGCATTCTGCAACGCATCATAATATATGCATTTTTCACGTGACACCTAGTGGTTCAGTAGGTTTCTAACTCAAAATACAGATAATGCTGACAAGTCAACTTGAATGTAGGAAGCTGCCATGTACAGTTTTTTGTATGCGATGGTAAGGTAGAATGTAGTCCCAATTTGACCTTGTCAAGAGAACATTCTGACCTAACAACCCACTCATTTCTGGGAGGCTTACCAGCTTAAAATGTAGGGAACAATAGGTAACATAGGTGACAGATGTAGACAATTGTCAGATGAGTCTCTACCCCACAGTATGAGCAGTTTCTTGATGTTGTGGGTTTGGGTCAGTTTAGTTGGTTGCCAGGTAGAACATGTACGTTTCTGCATATAACAAACAGCTTGCCATCCGTTTGTGTTTCACAAATTCTTGCTTTTCGTCCCGTTCTCCAAACAGCCACCTGTTTTCATTGTGATTTGTCTACGACGTCAGATTTGTCTGTGTCTTCTTTGGAACTTCTGTCCCAGGTGAATAATCATAGCCGGGGTCTTGATAACTTCAGCAACTGAATCATGTTGGGGGAAAGGTAGTAAACTTATCTACCTCCTCAAAACCAAGATGTTAAATCTGCATCACACTAGAAGCAAAATGCTCTCGAGTTTGTCTCATGGCTAAAGAAACATCAGTTGTGAGAGCACTTTGATTTCTCAGAAGACTTTACAAGATGCCTTTTCAGGTAAGCACTGCACTCTCAGTTCTGAACACATGGTTGTCTTAGCTTAAGTCAATAAACATCTGTTCCCCAGTTGTCTTGTATAGCTGATGATGTCTTGAGATGCCAACGTTCCTGAGCCAGCCCTATCAGTGGTGGCTGTTGGCTTAACTCTACACCGAGATCTGTGTCCTGGGATTGTCAAGGCGTAATGTTCAGACCCTCCATCCTACTCATCAAGAAAAGTCATCTCAAGCAGTTCCAACACAGAAACACTGTTACAGCAGTCTTCTTGGGTATCCTTGGAAAGAGTCCAGAATATGAACAAGTAACTTCTTGTCAGAACTGTTGACTGAGACAAGGAACAGTCTTGACATCAGTGTCTGAAAACAGGACGTTTCTTTTTCTGTCCTGAGGATGTCC
This sequence comes from Branchiostoma floridae x Branchiostoma japonicum, assembly GCA_013266295.2. Taxonomy (NCBI): domain Eukaryota; kingdom Metazoa; phylum Chordata; class Leptocardii; order Amphioxiformes; family Branchiostomatidae; genus Branchiostoma; species Branchiostoma floridae x Branchiostoma japonicum. The sequence goes on from CM023824.1 coordinate 7,891,663, forward strand.
ACTGGTAACTTCATAGTCATTTGTGCTGCTTGAAATCTTCTTGTGGGGTTGCAGTAGCATGGCAAACCTGGCTTGATGGCCTTTTTACACATTGATTTGTAAGCATGAGGGCCACAAAATTACTCTGAAAGTACAATCAGGATCAGAAGTGTCTGTGAAACATAAACTAGCCATTTTTTCTCTTCTATCTCAAGATGGCTGACATGCCTCAGCTACAAAAGATGCCAGGTACCATGATTTTCAATGAAGGCTTAACTAAAACTGTTGTCTTCATATTTGATTATGTATCTTAGGCTACAAGCCTACTGAACCACTCTTACAACCTCTATAGTTTCACAACATCTGTCGTACAATGTAGAATAACTTCATAAAGACTAGCATAAAACATAAAAGATACATTGGCAATCTCAAAGTAATATTGTCTCTATTGTCTTCAATATTTGGTCATTGACAATTAGATCTAAGTCACAAGTGCACATGATGTATACAGTGTGTTGTAGACCAATCATGCCACAAACGATCAATTTACACCTAAGTACGATATCTCACTCACTATATAAGTACAACATAGCCAAAAGAATTATCAATACAGGATGTTAAGTAAAAAGGTGGCAGTGATTACTTTGAATTACATCTGAATCTTACAAAAATGTAAGTTCTGTAACACAAGTTACTGCAATACTTGAACAACAATACAGTTGATAAAAGTGAGAGGACAACACATGATTTCCCTTGCATTCTTTCATGAAATGTGTAAGAAAAATAGCAAGCTCTTGGATATTACACATATATTTGTGTGTAAGTATCACTTTCTATACACTGAGTTATCAAGATACAGTTTTTTCTTTATGATACAAGTATCTGTTTGGAGGTTAGGATAGTTTACTATTGCATCTAATGGTTGGATACCAATGTCTTCACAGACAAGTGGTACCTACATTTCTGTAAGCAGCATATTCCCTCAGGAAGTCACCATTTGTGAAACAAAATAAGTCATTGTTCAATCTATCAACAACTTATTTCTCCATGCTATTGGTAACAACGTCAAAAAACAGCAAGTTACAGACTTGACTAAGTCCCTTGTGTAACACAACACATCCTCTAACAAATGGCCATAAGGTAATAACAAAATACTTTTGTGCATTTAAAATGACATGCATAACCGGAATTCCCTGGTTTGTAAGATTTTAGACGTAACTAAATCTCTTCATTTACTGTATTGCATACTGTAGTACATAACAAACAAGTCTTCTGCAATGGCTTGGTTAAACATATTTGAAGTCAAGCTAAAATGAATGGATGAAGTTGTTTAGCAGCTGTGAACTGTCCCAAGCTGTAGTCTAGGAATGTCTCCCAAAGTATTGAGTTGAATTTCAATGACTTCAAACTCCCACCTACTCTGGATCAGTGCTTCTAAATGTTTTATCTCAGGCAGCATCTACTGACAGTTTTGTTGTACAGTGTATATTTACCTTGTGAGTGTCACAAAAGTGGGAAGACATGCTAGAACTGACAAAGTGTCTCTTCAGTCTTGCTAACTAGACTTTGGGACAGGTTCAGCAAAAACTGTCATGACGATCAACTACATGGCACAAAATGGCGCAATATGTACACATTAACATCATATATGACTATTGTCATTGAAATCCATGACTTGTAAGCTAGACACCACATAATGAAATATAAAAAAAGTTAATTTTCATAGTTGCTATTTCTAAGCAGATCAGCTGTTCAGCATCTCATCCAGTTCAGCCATGAGGCTGTCGTCATCTGCAGCACCCATGGTCAGGTCTGTCTCCTCGCCTTCAAGGTCAAACTCAAAGTCATCAAAGTCTATGCTGTCCTGTCTGCTGGCCAGAGGTGGCTTTTCAGATGTTTCCTCTTCTGGTTGTGTACTAGTGGGTTGATCGTCTGTGATGCTTGGAGTTTGCTGAGGTTCTGGAACCACTGGCTGTGGTGTCTCCTTGGGAATGGTAGGTGGCGTGGTGCTGGAAAAGAAAAAGCAATTTTTATGCAAATGTTTGAAGTTTTTTTTAGGACAGACAACCAACAGATGATTCAACATTCCAAACTATTCCTGTAGTACACAGGCGTTGCAATTTTTTCTGTCAAGTATTTGAGCAATAGATATTTTCTTTCTAGTAAAACCTGTGCTTGAATTACAAAAGTCTTCACAATTTTCTATCCCTTACCTGATCAGTTTTGGCTTCTTAGCAGCAAGGGATTGCTCGTCTCCGGGAACAAGGACTGGTGAGGTTGTCTGGTTTGAGGGACTGGGAGTACTGACAGACGGCGTCTGAAACAGCAAAGCAAACAAAACACATGTAGAAATAGTGCATACAAACATAGCCAGTCACTCAATAAAGAGACTCTATTATTCACTATTCAGAACCATAGCCAGTGTCTCTCATAACCTTGCAGCTAAAAAAGCCATTGTTAGAATGGAAGGTACATGTATTTTCACATTTGTCATGTAAAAAACTACACTATGTGAGGTTCTGAAATATCTCACTACTCAACTGTCGATATTCAATAGTCTATTTCAATAGTTTTACTGAAAACCACATAAAACACACTAGAATCAATACACAAGTAAGTAAACGATCTCACCTTTGGTACTGCCTGTCCCACTGACACAGGTGCAACATTAGCAGCAGTGGGAACACTAGTGGGAACACTACTGCCCAGCGGTCTTTTTATCCCTCGTCTAGCTGTGGAGGGTTCCTGAGGGGGGACTTGAACTGGAGTTGGACCTAACTTCACCTTCTTGGATGGCTCTTCTGTGGTGGATGAAATGTATTTGCTATGTTATGTTCTGTTTGTTACTGAAAAAAACAACATTTAGGATGTTTTAACTACACCAAACACAACTGTAGCTTACTGTTTTTACCTCCTTTGGTTGGTTCAGGCTGAGGTTGTGTTGGCACAGCAGGCTTTCTGGCCAGTTTTGGCGACACCTCGGGGGCTTTGCTTTCTGGCTCTTCTGACTTCCCCTGCTGCTGTCTCAACTTCTTCTCCCGCATAATCTCCTCAAACGTCTTGATCTTGATCTGCTCCGGAGATTTGACTTCAGAGACCTTCTGAAGAAAAAGGGGGATACAGAATTCAACCAAGGCTTATAGAAAATACATGTACTTCCAACATGTAAGATGCAATGTTTTTTTTTTCAATCCAAAGGTGTAAAACAGACTTTTTAAAGAACAAACAATACATTCATGTTTCTTATCTTTTTATTTCTGTACCATAGACAACACTAAACCAAGTCCTTACCAGTGCAGTCTTTTCTGGAGACTTCCTTGCTATTTGTACTTTCTCCGGTGACTTCCTTAGGACTTGTACTTTCTCAGGTGACTTCCTGGGGACTTGCACTTTCTCCACAGCCCTGCTGGCAGGCTGGGCTGTCTGTCCAGTGGTCTTGGCTGACAACTTGATTGGGTTTGCTTCAGCTTTTCCTTCCACACTTGGACCTACAGTACAAGGTAATGTGTTCTTTACTGATAGTGATAGCCAATAACACAGTGAACTTCACTCTGCACTCTACAAAGGAAGACAAAACAGAAATCTTACATGTAAAACCAAACGGTAAGTACAAATTGTCCTGACTTGAGAACAGGCGCCTAGTTTGATGCAAGCAAATCGTAAACAAAAAATCTAAAACATCTATTACACCTTCCAAAAAAAGCCTCAATTTTCAAGATCACCACAAACTGACACCTACCTGTATCCTTGCTCCGTGGTGGTCGATACAGCTGCATTTCTCTCTTAACTCCCTTCCTAACAGCCACATTGTTGTTGCTTTTCTTTTCAGCAGCATCAGCTTTGGCTTTTTCAACTACAGTTTGTGGATCCACCAGAACGACTCTCCTGACTCCCTTGTTCTTCTTGGCTCCACCAGGAGCTTGAAGCTCCTCTGTTTTGGAAACGGGAAGTTTTGCAGGAGAGTCTTGCTTCTTGGAGTCTAGCATGTCTCTATTGTTGTCTCCACTAGCTGGCTGGACGGCTCCTCCCAGGTTACGTAATGCCTTTTCTCTCCTGATGTCAGCCAGTGTTTTGACCTGTATGTTTCCTAGCTGTTGTGTGGGTCCCTTGATGTCCTCCTTCCCTGCAATGCTCTCTTTGGCGTCTTTACCAAGTCTACGGAGCAGTTTTTCTCTTTTAATCTCCTCTAATGTCTTAATGTTGACAGGTCCCTCTTGTTGAGACACTTTGTCGCCATTTTCAGGCTCTTTGGGAATTGTACCAAGTCTGCTGCGGAGTTTTTCTCGCTTGATTTCTTCCAGTGTTTTTATCTTGACTTGTGACTGAGCTTCCGAATTTTCCTCTATTGTCACTTGATCATCATCGCTTTCAAATGGTACTTTTCCAAGTCTCCTCTTTAGCTTTTCTCTTTTGATGTCTGCAAGGGTTTTTATCTGCACTTGAGGTTGACCCGTAATGTCCTGTTCTTCAGTTTCTACACCTTTCTGGTATGCTGTACCTAGTCTACTCATCAGTTTTGCTTTCCTAATGTCTGCTAGTGACTTCACTTGAACCTGTCCCACTTCTTCAGACGTAACTTCTTCGGCCTCTTCTTCCAAGTCTCCTTGTTGTTGTGGAGACTTGTTTCCAAGTCTGCTAAGAAGTTTTTCTCTCCTAATTTCCGCCAGACTTTTCACCTGGACCTGTCTGGTTGGTGAGAGTTGAGTCGTGTTCAGTCCTTCGCTTGGCTGTAGCTGCATTCTTTCTCTTCTGATTTCCTGTAGAGTTTTGATTTTAACCCCACTCTCCTGTTGTATGTCACTTGTTCCCATTTCGTCTGTAAGACAGACGTAACATGGATCATGAAATGCTAACGATATGAAGTTACAGTTACATTTTTGCGAGTAAAAGAGGCTTTCAACAAAGTATGTCCATCATAATTTGCCTACCATGTTCAGTAGAGATGACTTTCCTGGTTGTCAAGACGACGCCCCTGAGCGCAGCGCCCGTCGTCGGCTGTTTCCGTGGCGACCCGTGCTCAGACGACTCATCAGAAGAGTGGGCTACAGGCACATACATGTAACAAGGCATAAATACAAGACTCAAGGCATCTTAAACATGTTGCGTATTTCTTTAAATCAGTGATTTCAACACCTCTTTGGAGAAAGTATTGAACAAGGAGTGATTGGGAAAGTTCATACAAAAGTTACTGTAATTCCTGATTCTTTTCACGGTACTTTTATGTTCACTGTTTTCACAGTCACTTCTGTGCCATGATTTTATCATTACCGTTATCAAATCATTTGTCCCCCCCCCTCAATGTACTTGCCGCCACCGTCTGTGAACATGGCCATTTTCCTCAGACTGTGAAATTTTGCTACCGTGAACACAAAGTGAATTACGGTAATCAATAGCACAAGTTCACAGGATCCGAACCATGGGCTCAATGTTGCTGCGTACCTTCCTCGAATGGGTTGATGACCACAGGTGCGACCTGCGGTGTGGACACCTGGGCTGAACTGGCCACACCAACAGGCTTGTCAGCTGTCTGTGTCCCCGGTAGCTTCACACCTGCTGGTGGAACGTCTGCAGATAGTTCACTGGCTGAAGGTGTAAATTTAGAAACAGAAAAAATATCAACTTTGAACATAAACAGATTCTTTATTTGCAAAATATAGAACATCCTGAAGAGAGATGTTTACTAAATTACAGCAGCCATGCATTAGTTCCTGATGCCCGCAGATTGATTGATTATATATTCAGAACAGTGTTCTAGCCAGCGTTCGTCTTTCCGTCTGATTTGACAGAATTTTGCCCAATCCGTCATCTTTGACGGACAAAAATTGGCGTGTAAAGATATAGAAAGAGATGTTATTATTATATTAAACTAAGCTTAGTCTACCAGCAAAATTTGCCCCTCAAAATGCAGGAAATACATGTAGCATTTCAGAGGGTCAAGATTTCAAATTTTTCATGCTCCCCGACGCCTCATGCCTTGGCGCTCGACATGATGTTATATCAAACAAAATTGAGATGATGGAAAAGAATTTCGAGCTAGGTAAAACACTGGATTTTAAGGGAGCTTTGCACAAAACCATAAACTAAACATATTATCTATACCTGTATGAGTGGGAATACTTGTGAAGCCTGCCTCCATAGGTCTGGGTTTGGAGTGGTGAAACACACAGTGTGGTTTCAGGCAGCCACTCGGCTGGGTCTCCCAGTAGCACTGGATGTTACTGCGGTCCTTCTACAAAGAGAAATAGACAAAAACACTTTACAGCATGAAGAAGGTATAGAGAAGTATTTTTCTATAGTATACTATAAAATAGTAAGATGTCATCTTTACTTGGTCAGTAGAAGGAAGCTTTTGTACAAGGATGAAGATATGGGGACGGGGGCATTTTTAATAACATCAAATATATGTAGAGTAAAATGTGGACACTTCAGCAAAGTGCTAATCACATTTCTGCCATGCACATGAAGTCCAGGGTACGTACGGTGATGTTCATGTGTCTGAACTTGCAGTAAGGTCGGTAACAACTTCCCTGCGCCCACTGTGAACACGTGACTTCATTCCCCAGTGCTGCTTCGCAGTGTCGGAAGGGGCAGCTCACACCCTGTGAAACATATCGACATTGAGAGACGTTACAGGAAAAAAAACAAAAAACACATCCCTATTGAGTTTGCTCTGTTGGAAGCATCCCTTTCAGGAACTTTCGAAGAGATGGGAAACTATTAATAATCTGAACAAGGCTAAAATATTCCACAACTGCATTAGGTAATATTAAGAGATATGTATAATTAACATTTGTATCTCACCTTGGCACATGTAGAGTAGTAGAAGTAGTAGCAGTCATCTCCTAGTTGAGCCATGGTCAGGATGTACGTACACTGCTGTCTGCTGCGGAGGAAGGGTGACCCAAAGATGTAGTACCGGTAGTGCGTGACATGTATCAGTTTTAGACCCGATTTACATGCGAGCAAAAACCCGACTGTCTGAAAACTGCATAAAAACACGCAAGCTTACGAAAACTGCGTACGTCAAATTTTTCCTGCGTGTAAATCAGCCTGCTTTGACATGATACGTAAAGAACATATGTTTAGATCGTATGCCAGCTCGAGGTAATGTATGATCTGAACGTACATCCTTGATGTACATCAAAGCAGGCTGATTTACTTGCAGGAAAATTTGACGTATGCAGTTTTCATACACTCGTGTGCGAATGGTTTTCGTACGCTCACGTGCGAATGCAACTTTTTCGGACGTCAGGTTTTTGCTGGCTTGTGTAAATCGGGTCTTAGTCCATTGATTCATTGCCATGGAAGAAAACTTCTCTAAGCAAGGCTGAACTATCTGAACAGATATATATTGAGCCGAGACTGATACTTTTCATCACAGCAGTTGGACAATTAACATTGACATTAACATTTCTCTGGTATGTGAAGTAGATTTCACTCCATTAGTCAGTTAACATTCAAACTGCTGTGACAATTTTTAATGGCTTATGATACTTAGGTTCATAGAAAATTCAAGTGTTCAAGTTGTACCTGTCTGCTGAAGAAGTCCTTCCAGCTGAAATGAAATGTGCCTGTCAGTTATTGGTACTTCATTCCACGATGTCGTCTGCTAGCAAGATGGCAAAGTACTACAAAGTTCCTGTTCTTGTGTTGTAATTGTACTGTAGTCCAGCCACAGATTTCAGCTCCCTCTCAGTTCGAACACAAGTCCTGAGTGAGAACTTCCTTGGAACAGTAATGATTTTGTTAAGTCCGCAAGATGATGCACGAATCCTTCTGGCCGGATTATTTCTCACAGTTCCTGCTGAAAAAACAATGGCCAAGTTGTTTTCCTGTCCATCTGAATCTGTTGCACCAGAATCAGCTGCTCAGCTCAGTTCAGAACTGTGCAATCAGAACTGTCTGTTACTCTTGCCATCGTGTGATTGGCTGGAGGACTTGTTGCTTCTTTGTGCAGGAACCAAGTGCAACATCTTAGCATGTGAGTCCGACGATTTCTCCGCCTGCCAAATCCGCAGCACTAGCATTTGCATGCAAGTGCAGAGTGCAAAGGGCTATGGCCACACCGAAATCAATTGCACCGAAAAGCCCATTGCATCTTCTTTCTTCTTCGTGATTTCGAAAATTGTTTCCATATTTTCAAAACTTTTTTTCTCCCAATAGTGAATGACTTCTTGATTTCCAAATTACAAAGTCAGAAAAATTATGATTTCAAAATTCGTTAAAACAATAAAAGACCAACCTTACTAGAAAAACTTTTTCAGGTCAAGAAAAAAAATGTTTCAAGTTGATAAAGAGTAAATTTGAAAAATTGCCCAAATATAAGAGGAGTCAAAAGCCTGTTGAATAGATCATTGTAGATTGCATAAAACTTCATCTTTCCCACTACGCACAGAAAGACAACGATACTGAAACATTTCTGGTCACAGATGGGAATGTACGAAACAGAAAAGGAAGAACAAAATAAAATGCTTTCTTTAGATACGTACGAAAGGCCAATTTTCCAAGTGAACAAGTACAGTATCCATTCAGCCAAATAAAGGCTAGACAAAATATTTCAATGACGTATCAGAGCTACTGCCGACAATTCTGACAAAATCCCTCACGTCACCATTTTGTTTCAGAGAACTTTTCCACATGTTGGATGCAGAAGAGTAGAGTAGAGTAGAGTAGAGTCGTTCAGGCCGAGTAGGAGTCCTGCTCCAGAAGTTTTAAGCCGAGTGGGTGATCTTACAACAATGTCCTGGGAAGTTGTTCTTTTAGTGCATGTAGTCCCCAAATACCCAATCTAAACACTGTTAGACGTCGTTGAAGACACGAAGCAAAACGTTGAAGCCTTACTAGTAAATGACTGGCTGAAGCAAAGTTGTCATAAATGCTGTGATTCATACTGACCAGCATTTTAACGATACACATTATGTTTCCCAAATCCGTCCTCAACCTGCATTTCAAGTTGAAAGCTGACGTTTTCATCCCAAATGTTTTACACGTACATAATTGGAATAAACTCGCCAGTTTTTTACCATGCAGATCAGGACCAACTGTCGACACTGACTCGACAGTACATCGAACACGACAAGCAAGACTAGACATGTTTCGACAAGAGACAGAAAACGTTGCACTACGGACGAAAAACCAGCTCTAAAACATTGTGACGGGGGTACAGACGAGTTAGATAATTTTTTTACGTAATAGCACTGCACGGTCGTTACCAATCTTCTGGTTACATATCTCACAGACTTGCTGACAGGAACATTTTCCTAAGGGGGAGGGGGGCACGAACCCACACGACAGGCCGATCACAACATACTACGGACCGCTTCCCGAAGACTTCTGCCACAACTCTGGCAAGGCTGGGCATGTTTACAACCTTGTACGATACACAAGATCGGATAGAAAAAATTTCCTGACGATCTAAGGCTTAAAATACCAACTAGGTTACTCCTGACATGCTCGTTTTGGACCCTTTGTCCATCCAAGTCCAAATCGCGAGACTTAAGTCGCAAATTTGATTAAATTTAAGAGATTTAGAGCTAGTTTGCATGTTACCTGGCTAGCTTGAGACCTTCCTGGACACAATGGTTAGTGTTTGAATCGCGACCCTGACGGGATTTATCCCAGGTGTAGCAATAATCTGTTGGAAAAATAGCTGGAAAGACGGCAGAACATGTCCGCCCGCAGTGACGACGCACCCAAAATAGTCTCACATCACAGTTTTCTTTGACGTCATCGTGACGTAACCGTGCTGAGTGTTACCGTAAAGTAGGTTATTGTCGAAATGACACTGAAGGTATTGAACACCGTTTCAAGATTCTATCAGCAAAAACCATTTCGCATTTTGTAGTAGAGTTGATTAAGTACTAGTATCTAGTCTTCATGTATAACTCCATCCCAAATGTCAAGTTTTGCAATGTATTAAAAAAATAAAATGAAATAAACTTGTAGCATGGAGTTATAAAAGGTATATAACTCCATGCTTGTAGCAAGCTATTTCCCCAAGTCTCGCATTTAGAAAATGAACGCGGGGTCACTTAGCTGCAAAGCTTGAACTCATTTTCTTTTAGAATCTCGCAGATCTGCCTTAATCAGTCTTGTCAGCAGGTTGCAGTTCAAAATATTTTCGCCAGATGGGGCAAATGAGTGGTGTCATCAGTGATCAGTTGGGTGGTACTGAAATGCCTTCCTGTGACGAAAACTGGTACTACGACCAGGGAACAGCAGTATGGTGATGTATGCAAATTTCATGAACAGGTTGAGTGTCGTATGTAAGCATGTATTTTCAGATGGTCTAGATGGTCTTCTTCAGTTACCATATTTCCCACTTTTATGATCATTGATCAAAACTGTACCATGGTGATGTCACTAAAAGCAATCCTTTGTAAAAGGCACATTTGCAAAGGTTGCAGTTGACTCAACAGGACTCTTAAGTAAGTATCCAAGACATGTTTGATTTTTTTGCCAGGCAACGTAATGGCTAGGAAAAGCACATATCCTCAGTAAACTGATTTTGGAATTCCCAAATGTGGCTTTGGCAGCACTATTTATGCTAAGGTCCCAATTCCTAACCCGGGGCCGGACGGGCAATTTCCAGAAACAAAAAGACAACAAAACACAAATAAGTTGAAAAAAAAAACTAATCATGAGTACTATTTCTGTACATTGTTGATATGAATTGTTCATTTTTCGTTCATGCAATTGACATTCCAGCTGGGTCCCGGTTTGGAAATGTGACCTTAGCATAACCAGCAGTTCCTGCACTGGAAAATGTGAGGTGAAAAAAAAGAGAAACATGTGCTCCATGTATTTCCGCCTTTATTGCAGTATTATTACAAAAGTATAATTCCAGTGTCAAGAAGGACGTCACAAGTATCTAACACTGTAGTATCACAGACTATCTGTGTTCTTTGTCCTACCTACTGTATAATATTATAAAGGAGATCCAATGTAGAAAACCTCATAGCAGTCACTGTATACATGTACTCAGAGGGTAGCCAGAACTGTGGTTAAATGTTGTCTGTTGCTCCTTTGTCTTTTGCACCCTTCAGCCACCTGTGGTATATTACTGACACAACCCCAAGTCAGGTATGATGGCAAGAGGAATATAATATGTTTTGAAGGTCGAGTATTATTTCCTCACATTTACATGACTGTATGTATGTATGTATGTATCACAAAAGATCTGTAAATTATTCGGGTAACCCCTCCCAATACCAACCTTTTGTTTGTATGTTAATTCAAAATTTAGATACAAAAACTGAGGTAAACATGATTGATGTGTGAAGTATTCTGTGTGAAGTTCTGAAGCCGACATGTCCCGGAAGAGTTCTATTGCTATGGTCTGGCAGTCTGCCTGTCAGGGTCTCCCACCGCGTTTTTTACTCCACGTGGCAAATTTCCTTTCTGCATTGCTAATCATCTCTGCCAGGTGGTCTGTCAACTGTGGGAGGAAAGGACAGAATGAAATGAAAGACTGAAAGAACAACATCTCAGAAAGGTTTCTACAGTAGAGCACAGTTAAAATACCACCAGTACTGATCTATTCTCAAAGATTGTTACAATACATGTACATGTACCTTGTTTTTTTTTTACAAGACTTTACATTATGACCTAAAAGTCTAGTACATTGCAGAGGAGAATGCTACAACAATAATATCACAATGATTTGAAAACAAATCAAACATTTATAGTTGTAAAGTTTAAACTTTGTTTCAACACAAATGAAGAACCCATCTCGAATTTTCAGTCAATCTCGTCGACCTTCATCAGATGACTGATTCACTGCGCAGTGGATCAGTCGTCTGACGAAGCTCAATGAGTTCGACAGAAAATCCATGGTGAGTTCTTTTTTTTGTTGGAACAGAATTTAAACTTTTAACTATGGATTCTACCAACACAGATGAGCTTTCATTCGAAGTCAAACATTTGTCTCACATTTGTGGGTAGATGTTGACTTCTCAGCTTGTCCTGGAACGGCTGCATTTTTGTGGTCTGAAATCTCCTGAGCGTCTCCTTCATTCTGACGACCTTCTCCTCCAGCGCCGGCGTGGTGACGGGGAAACACTGCCAGAAGTGTCGCAGGAGTTCCGCCAGGGCCGCGTACAGGGAATGTAACTCATCCTGCAGGTCCTTCGGTATCAGCTCTGAAACAGGAAAAGATATAAAATGTATCTCTTATAGTTATACATATGTTGATGACGGTTAGACATCCAAGTAAATGGTACTCATAAAAAATTCAAACTCTACTGCTGGATAAAATACAGAATTTACTTCCGAACGTTTCGAGTGACATCCATCACTCTTCTTCAGCATCACTGGAATGAACTGGTAAAACTAGTGAACTATAGGGAACTTTAAAAATCTGAACCTCTTATAAAATGACAGCTGATATTGATTGACATAAATGACTTACACCCCTAATTTGACACCCCTAACTTTGTCCCAGCCTGTAGGTATGGTAAAGTGGCCATCTTACCTTTCAAACTCTGCTGCATGCCTGTCTGCATGAGGACCCCACCTGGTGACAACTCAGCTGTGACAGAGGCAGCCAGGCTGCTGGGTAGAACCTGTAGACACAGCACAACATGGTCATCATTAATGTCATTATCATGAAACATGTCCATCATGTGATGTGACAGAAGTATAATGGGTAGCACTTTTTGATGAAGGCTGGAGAGACATCATACCTTAAATCTGACCAGAAAAGGACAAGAGGAAGCCACGACTTCAAATTTCAGCTTATTCACAGTACATAAAGATTGTTTTACATTTCCTTTTTTTTCCACGCATGATAAGTGAGTGGAATCAACTGCCAGGCCCAGATGTATAGGTGCCAACAGTGGAGGTCCTGTCATAAACTGTACATGGCTCCCCCCTTCCCCCTTCAGTAATACCCCATTCTGGGGTTGTTAGGGGGTAATCAAGAAGAAGACAGCTGATGATCTAGTTAGTTTTACGTTGACTCTTTTTGTAACATAATATACAGAGCTTTGTTTACTGTTTTTGACAAAACACATTTGCCAACATGCCAAATGTTTCCATTATCACAGTCTGCCGACTCACATTAGGTAAGTCTGCCTGGTATCCCCCCATCTCCTGTTTGACATGTTGTGTGGCCCGCTGGATGTCGTGACTGGTGGTGTACTCCCCCTGCTGTATAGCGGACGGTCCCTGGAGGTACCTGTCTGCCCCCGCTAGGGACAGGGGAGGGGCAGAGCTTGACGTGGACTCCCCAAGGTCTTCATACGATATTGCATCTCTTAGTCTTGCCTGAAACACATGCAAAATAATTTGTTTTGAATACTGCAATATGTGGTACACAAAGCTAACTTGAATCTAAGTAACCTCAAACCAGACAGCACTCAAAGATCACAATCTGCAGTTTCAAAAGAAGCTGCAAGAGTGATTACCTTATTAATAATCTATGTCAATCCAGAATTCTTAAAACAATTTGTAGGTCTACATGTATATGCCAAAATCAAGCAGCAATCTAAAAATATTCACAAAGAACATACATTGTATGCCACCTTTGAGACATCTTTTTCACAGACCAACAAATGCACACCAGTGGCAGAATCAAGCAGAAACCATTAAGAACGAACAGCGTTCTACTGTATGTCTGTTACCTTTTTTGAGGGTGGCCCTAGTGACTGTGACAGCACACAGGAGGAGTTACTGTTGTCTCCTGAACTACCTAAACCTAACGATAAGATGTCCTCTTCTGACGACCTGGAAAGGTAGAAGAAAACAATCTTGAATAAATAATTCAAACAAAGGGCTATCCTAGGTAGCCTGGGAACCATCCGTTTTTGTACCCAATGTAGCGAGTGCAAGGAACCCCGTTACAAAGTGGATGGCACCTAGGCTACATCCTAGGTTCTTCAAACGTACATCATTCATTATTGTCATTTTGTACAACAGAATAAAGATGATTTTTAAATCCAAATGTAATAGTGGCAACGATACCACAATAGGGTGGTTGGTAGTTATGTCTTTGTTATTCCGTACAAGAAAGTAAAATTGGTATGGGTAGCAGTGGGACAAATTTCATTAATCGTATGTTTACTACCTTTTATTCCTACATGCCTCCAGCACCATGGTACTGTGGTAGTTAAACCTCCTGATGATAGCCTGGTTCACGGAGTGTTTGGGGGCAGTGCTTGTATCTGCTGACCTATTGCCATATCCCTGTGGAGGAAAACATCAGGATGAGATACTATAGTCAGGGAGTCTGTACTGCTAACTAAGTTGGGGAGGGCTGAACAGTATATTGGTTGGTGAACTGTGGTCTTACATCCCGGAATGGCTATTTTATGTAGACACCAGATATGTTTCTTTGGTACATGTAATACAGAAATTTCTTTAAATCTTCATTCACTTATTCCCTCATTGACTGACAAAAACAGGTACATGTCACCAAATCTTACCTCGTCTTTGATAAGCGATGTTTCGTCTAAAGATTCCAAGTCCAGGAAGGAGTCCTTGACCTTGTCCTGTATGATCTGGTGTAAATCTGTCAGACAAGATGATATAGAATGAAGAGCTTGATAGTGGCAAAATTAGTATACGTTCAGCGGGACTTTCTGAAGATCAGCTGTATTCATAACGCAACAGACTTTAGCTGTCCATAAGAGAAAAGGCTGAACAGATCACTTTAGGTGCTGAATCAGGTTTGGGTTACTGAAACAGTAATGCTGCAACTCTTTTCCCTAAGTCAGGAATATCAATATTCAAGACAATCTCGACTGACAGAGAGTGAGGACCAACTCACCAAATAGGAGAGACAGCTTACAAAGGCTGCTCAGGAATATGTTCAAATGAAACAAAAATTTACAAGCTCAACCCTTTGCTACCAACAGACCAATCGACCGACCTTTCTCATCATTCTTGGCGCAGTCGGAGAACAGGTCCTTGCCGTGGTTGATCCTGTCCCTGTGGAAGTAGTGCGACTGGAAGAACCGCGTCCAGAACTCCTTCTCACTCAGGTTGTGGGGCACGTTTTCGGCGTGGGTTTTCTTCACTGTTTTACGGCATGATTTAAAATGTCAGAAGTTCAAAAGCCAGTTCCTCAACATTGTCTTTCATTTTGACTTCTGAGCAGCATTCATCCTTACTACTGTGTAATATAGCACTATTTTATGATAGACTTATTCTTGCCTTTATTTCTGATACCCATATTACAGATTTCTACCTGTACCTAACCTGTACTAGTCCATGTACTGGGTTTATATATACAAAATATTGTACATGTGGGCATATGTGGATTGTCATTTGCTGCATTGACTGTTACCACCTATGAAGTGTAAAAGAAATAATGGCAATGATTTTTGAATAGCTTTTAATTATTAATATGATCAACACTTCCTAAATTCTGAGTGGTGCAGGCAATTTTCAATGTTACTGGTGCAGGTATTGTATGCAGAAAAAAAGTATTTCAACCCCTGCCAAATGACAGAAGACTGACCTGCAGGATATGTTTTGAAGATAGAAGCTATGATGTCAGCTGTGAGGTTGTACTTAATGCCGTTACAGCCGTCACTCTGGGGCCGGATGTCAGCCTAGGGGGAAACATGTAAGGGGGAAGGTGAGAGACTGGTGAAGGAGACATACTGAGTCAGAGATGGAGAGAGAGAAAACTGGCTAACCAGGAAAAAAAAAGAATAAAGAAACAAATCAATATGGGAAAATTGGGAAAGAAACAATGCTTCTACTAGTACTATGGTTTGTATAGCTCATCTATATATCTCAATTTACAAGCATAAACCATCAGACACACATGTACTATTAAAAACTCACCAAGAATGATGCAGATACTCCAATATCCTGACTCCCTTTGGCTGTATTTGACTGTTTTGTCTGGTACAACAATAAAAGACAAGATAGTAAGACTGACCAAATACATAATATAGACAATTTTTTAAGTTCTGAAGAACAAGAACACATTGGGGCTATCACATTATTACAGAAACATGCAACAATATAGTAGGTATATATCATATACTATTACATGTATTTCATGCATCCCAAGCATGATATAAGGTGCCCAGATTTGGTACAGTTGCAACAAACAAACAAACAAACAAACAAACAAACAAACATGTACCTGTGCCCTGTTGGTCCAGAACTCCTCAGCAGTGATAACCCCACTGACCACTAAATCCTTGTACAGTTGAAACAACTGTGGGTCTTCCTGGAGAAGTCTAGAACACAAGCAGGCAGACAGAAATGTAAACACGACACAGAGGAAAAAACAGAAATTACTTAGTACAAAAGTTGTATGAAAAGAGAGGGAATTTATATGTATTTTGATGATATATGTACATATATGTACATGATCCTTTTTTAAATGTTTACTTTCCTAGTCTCGTATTTGGGCTAAGTTCTGATTTTGCAGGATCAATGTAGAATTTTATTTGCTGCATTGACTCAGTTACCACCTATGAAGTATAAAAGAAATAATGGCAATGGTTTCTGAACAGTTTCACTATGATCCATCAAAGTCTGAGTGGTGCAGGTAAAATTTGACTGGTGCAGGTGATTTTCAATGTTACCTACACCAGTGCAGGTATGCAGAAAAAAGTATTTTGAGCCCTGAAACCTAAAACCAGTGCATTCCTGACCTAGCCAGGGTTTGTGTGGTGCAAAAAGCGCGAGCCAGCGGTAATTATGGAGGATGACACCCAGGCTACTCCTGACCAGACCCCCACCTGTTTTTCTCCTCCAGTTCCTTGTTGACCTGACTTTTAAACCTGGGCAGCAGCTGCTGTAGGAGTTCCTTCACCCCGTCCCGGTCCTTCAGCTGCTCAGGGTTCCCCTCAGGGTTGTTGAAGTGGAAGTTACAGGTGTCTCCTGTGTGGAGAACCAGCTGTAACTGGATCTTAGCCTTTCCCTCTGGGCTGATTTTCTGGGCTGAAGGAATACGAGCGTGATGAGGATTTCTGTCAGGTCAATGTTAGCATACTATGTGTGCAATTGGACAAAACATAACTCTATAATTAATTATGTACATGACAACACATCCACATAAAGTCACCTGGACATTCCATTTCGCTGGACACTGTTAGAATACTGAACACCCAACAAGACTACTTCCTGAGAGGGGTGAAAGAGGCTATCAGGGCCCATCACCCATCATCCAACCGCGACGTTTACCAAATACCTTTGACCCAGTGTTGACGTCACACGCCACGTGACAGTCTCACGGGGTCAGTCTATTTAGGAAGATCAGAGAGACTGGTCGAAAGCTCTGGATGAGAGCATTTATTTGTGTTGGAACAAAAGTTTAAAAAAAACAAACAATTATGTACATGGTTTACAACAATGTAGTTTATGATGATCCTGTCAAGACAGCCAAATGTTCTGTTATTGACAGGACGACACTGTCATGAGTGTCAATAGCCATCATAAAGCCTCAAGACTCCAGTTTAGTGAAGTTTCATGCGGAGTGGTCAGAAGAAGTTTCATCAATGAGATCATGGGAGCAGTCTTCACCAGGTAGTGATGTTTCATCATTGACAAGTCTTGAGATGAGGCTCTTTAATTTGTGACGTTAACATTGGTATAACCTTTGTTTCCATTTGATTGGAAAAAAGCTCCTGTGTTGCGGGCTCGCTCTGCAGTTTGAAGATGATTATGAAACCGAGGAACAAAAGAGAAATTATGTATTTATTTATAAGGCCACAGCAAGTAAATTTTATGGATGACATCCTCGCGCGCATTGATTTTCGCCTGATTTCAGAAAAAAAAAAAAAGAAATTTTGTTGCCCTCCGACGGTGGTCAACATGCCAAAAAAGGGCAAATATGTCATGAACGTCCATCTGCAAGACAAGGCTCTGATTTATTCTTTTATTTTTACTTTGATACAATGTTGTATTTTATTAATTTTATATGTGATGTTGCCACTGAATCAGAACCATTTGTACAATAATTGAAAATTTTATTTAGTCACTTCTTTTTTCAAAGTTGTTTCAGAGACAAATCGGTGTTGTAACAGTTGGCACAATATAGGTAGAGTATGGCTTCCCGACAGTTCGGTTTATGAGTCACTCTGTCAGTGATTGAGCCCTGTGTTCTGCCTGGTAGCCAGTCTCTAAACTCAGAGACCACCAGGGATCCAGCAAACTTGAGGCGCAATTCCTCGTGTTTGATGGCAAGTGTTGACAGTCCAGGGTGTTCCATTACAAATGAATACCCAGTGTAGTATCTACCTTGAAGATGGTACAGCAAGCTCTTTTTTTGTTCTATTTAATAAAGACACATCTGCAAGGACAGGTAATACTGTTGAATACAGCGACAGAAGACCTGTTGAGTATGATATCATGTTTTACCGCCTAAATTCTTGTTCAACAAGGTTTACGATCTCAAAATCTGAAAATGTAGGAATCTTGTTTTTTTTGCCTGCCTTGTTTTTTTTTCGCCCTCTCGCATTAATTTTGGAGTCTCCGGAGGATGTCATCCATAAAATTTACTTGCTATGGCCTAACGGTATTTGTATGACTATTTTGGGTAAAATTCCTATCGTCAGGAGTGCAAACACAGTTAAATTGCACAGATTCGCTTACAGAGATCTTCAAAACCGTCAAAACCGCCAAACTGCAGTGAATAATATGTGGGTTGCCTATGGCTATTTTTTTGACAGGACCGTCAGTCAATAACAGAAAGTATTGCACTGCTGACAGGACGGTCCTGTGACTCCTGTCAGTAACAGAAAGTATTGCACTGCTGTCAGGACTGTCCTGTCAATAACAGAAAGTATTGCACTGCTGACAGGACGGTCCTGTCAATAAATGTGGGTTTAAAAGTTCTGGGTGGCTTACATCGGATATCTGCATAGTTGTGGCTGACCCCAAGTCTCTCCCCGGCACTGTTTGCGCTCCACGCAAGCCTTTCCCCCATCAGGAACAGCGTTCCTTCGACTTTCTTGTGCCGCACATGGCTCACCATCAACAACACGTCTTCCGAACGAGACATTTTACTTCCTCGCGGGTCAAAATGAGTATAAATACAGCAGCGTTACAAGTTTTGACACTTTCAGGCGGCCATCTTGGATCATAATTTTGTGCCGTAAAACAGTTACCACGCTGGGAACTTTCAGATTTTACGACACTACCCTGGGTACGCTTCGCTGCTTTTACGACAGTACCGCAAAACAATGTTTCCTCAGCAACCAACAACAACAAAGCAAAGATGGCGGAAGGTGGGTTGGCTTTTTCTGAGCTCCTCTATTTTGACTCAAATTCGTGGGTTTTAACTATAGTTATTGAATAGAAATAGACTCAACATTCACACGTGTATATCAAGTACAAATCCAGGCGACAAAATGTCATGTTTCCATTCCAAATTTATGGGAAAACAGCAATGTTTTACTAAATAGGTTAGCAAGAGTTTTCGGGGAGGGGCAACGCGGTGTTTTTATATCTTGATCTTCTTGATCTTGATCTTGATAGGTTACTGCACAACGCCCCTCAGTTGGGGCCACACGTGCAGGGGGTCTGAGGCTATTGACAGGATGGTCCCGTCAATGGTGGAAAAATTTGCACTATTGACACTGGACAAATCTTCCCAATAGTGCAAATTTTCCCACTATAATATTGACAGGATCATCCAAAGTTTGCTTTTGCCCCGTCGCGTTAGCATGGAAAACGAGTGTGTCAAAATTTTCTTTCCCCTAGAGATTTCATGTGGTGTGCTACAACGATACACAGATGACATATTTCTTACGAACGTTACGTTTTTGCCATTTTTACAGCATCGACCAAAAAGATGGAGATCTCCTTTGGTACCACCCTGGACAGGAAACTGTTCCCAATCAACTGCGCCCCCACGCGGTTCGGTAATGAACTTTCCCCTCTCAGGGGAGCACCACACAGAGGACCAGGTTGTTATGACAATGAAGAGGTGAGCGCCAAAATGCTGAAACTGCTTCCTCTATGGTCTATGATTGGTGGTGTTCAGATGATTGGTCCATCTAATCTTCATAAGGCCATAGCAAGTAAATTTTATGGATGACATCCTCCGGAGACTCCAAAATTAATGCGAGAGGGCGAAAAAAAAACAAGGCAGGCCAAAAAAAACAAGATTCCTACATTTTCAGATTTTGAGATCGTAAACCTCGTTGAACAAGAATTTAGGCGGTAAAACATGATATCATACCCAACAGGTCTTCTGTCGCTGTATTCAACAGTATTACCTGTCCTTGCAGATGTGTCTTTATTAAATAGAACAAGAAAAAGAGCTTGCTGTACCATCTTCAAGGTAGATACTACACTGGGTATTCATTTGTAATGGAACACCCTGGACTGTCAACACCTGCCATCAAACACGAGGAATTGCGCCTCAAGTTTGCTGGATCCCTGGTGGTCTCTGAGTTTAGAGACTGGCTACCAGGCAGAACACAGGGCTCAATCACTGACAGAGTGACTCATAAACCGAACTGTCTGGAAGCGATACTCTACCTATATTGTGCCAACTGTTACAACACCGATTTGTCTCTGAAACAACTTTGAAAAAAGAAGTGACTAAATAAAATTTTCAATTATTGTACAAATGGTTTTGATTCAGTGGCAACATCACATATAAAATGAATAAAGTACAACATTGTATCAAAGTAAAAATAAAAGAATAAATCAGAGCCTTGTCTTGCAGATGGACGTTCATGACATATTTGCCTTTTTTTGACATGTTGACCACCGTCGCAAATTTCTTGTTTTTTTTTCTGAAATCAGGCGAAAATTAATGAGCGCGAGGATGTCATCCATAAAATTTACTTGCTGTGGCCTAATGTTACTTTCCAGAATGCCCAAACCTCTACCAAAGCTAGTAGTAAAATAGGAACATTTAATCTTTTAGGGCAAATTGAACTGCCTTTGTTTTTCTGAAGGTTGGCTATTAAATGCCTCCTCTTGAGCATTTTTTGTTGTTGGTGGTAACTTGATCTAATAATAGTCAACATGATCATGACTTAAATGCATTGCACTATGTAGGATATTGTGAATAAAACTAGTGTTATTCAATACTGTATTTTGTTCTTGTTTCCCAAC
Source organism: Branchiostoma floridae x Branchiostoma japonicum (assembly GCA_013266295.2). NCBI lineage: Eukaryota > Metazoa > Chordata > Leptocardii > Amphioxiformes > Branchiostomatidae > Branchiostoma > Branchiostoma floridae x Branchiostoma japonicum. The sequence goes on from CM023824.1 coordinate 7,912,678, forward strand.
CAGGTCAGCAACATGGTGTACAACATTGAAAAATTCCCCATCTGTACCAAGAAAGGGTACTCCCTGGGCGCACGCACGGACCCTAGGTTCAGGAAAGTTCACACGGTAAGTCAGGACAAAAGCGAAAAGAAGTTTGCCATGAACATTTTTCAATGCAGGTAGTTTTGTCTTTTAATTCAGTTTTTATGACTAATGTGAGTGTGCATGTATGAGAGTATATGAAAGTATACTTAAGCATAAGCATCCTGTTTCTCCTCACAGCTCATCACACCCAGTCCTGTGGCCTACCAGACCACGTGGACAGAACTCAGGAGCTTCAAACGGGCCTTTAAGCCATTTGAGGTTGGAGCCAACAGATTCAGGGAGATCAAGCTAGATCCACTCATTAATCCAGGGTAAGACTGATAATCTTCAAATTGTGTTATAGAGTAAGTGGTGACAGCTCTAGCTAGGCCTCCTTAGTAGTAGAATAGAAAGTAGCATATTCATATTTCTTGAGAACAAATGCTTGACAGCTCAACAACATAAGACTTTATCCAAATGGTCCTTGGTGCTGAGCCACTTAATTACTTTAAGTAATAGATTCTCTGAGTTTATGAATTATTTGTTTACAGTTCCAGCTGGTTTACTTATTGTCAACATTGTTTTTTCTCTCAGGCCTGGGACCTATGAGCATGATATCAAGAGAAATCGCCAAGTGTCCTGGCCGAGCCAGTTTGGTGCACCCATCCATCCAATCCAGCCAACCCCAGAAAAAAGAACACTGAAGACAGAGGTATGCTTATGTTCCATTTTTCTGTTGTTCTTCTCGTGTTGTAGTTTGTTTATTTGTGTCTTTGTTTTGCTGGAAAAGTATACATGTACAATGTATTACCATGGCAAGAAAATCACTGTCAACCTTAAAACATGTACATTAATATTTGTACCACCTTTTTCCTTACCCATACTGTAACAATGCTCAAAGATCTCGCTTTGATTTGCTATATTTGTTTTGATACAATTGCCTTAGAGTTTGGCTTAAGCCACAAAACACAGTCTGAACTACCTTTTGTCATCTATAGTATCTGTGCATCACTGCTAACCTTTGAGCACCACTGAAAATAAATTATCTGATCGTTGCTCATGATTTCTCCTTTGTTTTGCAGCTCCTGAGTGACAAGGAGTTCAGGAAACACAAGAACCGGGTGGCATACCTGAGTCTATATTGGGAATGACCCCCTTTCATCCTTTTGTACAATATAGCAGTATAAGCCACAGAAAATTAAGGGTGGTTTCTCTTCTGTATCACTTCCGAATTAGACCCAATTTAGGAAGGAATGTCTACAGATTACCTGTAGCAGATTCTAAAATCAAAGAACTTATAGTATCACTGCAATAGTGTCACAATTATGATTTTATTACTCCAAATGGCTTGAGATTATTGGGAAGAACAGAACTGAAGTCAAATGTTTGTGTTGCATTTTATGCAGTCAGTTGGAATCAGTGTGTATATATACATAAAATACTGCAGTATCCAGCAGTGTATTTGTTTTTTTTTATTGTCTTCCATCATGTGAAAGTAAATTATAAGTGTTCTTTCTTAAATTTTTGTTGCCAACATTTAAACTCACATTGTTTATGGTGAGAACATCTGTAAATAAAGTACATGTACTAGTATCTAACACTACAATGTGCTGAGTGTCAATGTTATTGGACAAGTGGCTGTCTCATCTCACACTGTACAAGTATAAACATCAGCTTTTCACATCTAAAACTCATGCTGTAGTACTGCCCCTATGCAGATATCGGCAGAACTACATGAATTGCACACCGTAATTGCACCAGTGCTGATTCAATACATTTGTATGGCCTTGTTTCCACATAATCAAAAAATTGCAGAATTAAGTTATGCATAATAATTATTGCATTTTCAACAAATTTACATCATTGTCATCCAATACTTTCTGGATAGTAAGGAGATCTGACACCAATGCCAGATATTCTCAGATAATGCAAACTAAATTCTTTGAATTGTTTAAAAGCACCTTTATGAACATTGCATTTGTTGCCATTCAACACTTGGCATTTGCCTGTCATAAGCTTTTGTTTTCACAGTTAATTACTGGTTTACATATATCCTGGAAAAGTACATCATATCATCTTTAAAAATAGTCATAACAAATGAAACACATCACTGATATGGTGTAGAAGGTACTATCTGACCAGTTTACAGTGTCATATTTCTATTCAACTGTCAACCTGTCGCAGAAGGTTTCTTAAGATACTGGTAAAGACGTCTTCATTTTGCTTTGCTGAGATCCAAAGGTGTGGAGACGCGAAAGATTTGGGGCAGCATGTTGCTGAACTGGTGGAACATCTCATCTGAAATCCCCTGCAGATATGAGATCAAGATAAGTAGAAGTACACACATGTATCTCTTTCAAAGAAAAAAAGTGTTAAAAAAGATATCACAACCAAACAAACTTTCTTTGAAATTACATCTTGAACTAAACAAGACTGTATAATTATAAGCAGAATTGTGATAATGGTATAGCTATGCAAAACTGCTGACCTCAGGTACCATAAACTGTATAGTTCTGGACTCCGTGCCTCCCCAAGATGCCATTTCCATCATGAACCCTGAAAATACAACATGTTCATGTAAAATGAAATCCCCATTCTGAAAGCATACAAGAAAATCATGAAAACAATAGATGACTAAGCACTACATAATCATGTATTTTTATTATGATGCATTGTCAAGAGTTTTCTTTTCAGCATTGTCAAGTGAATATACTGCTGAGAAGTCTTGATTATTGCAAGACCAATCCACAAACAAATAGGCCGTAGCCCGTTGAGTACCTTTGATACACTTGAAGATGAGCTCAGCTCTTTTCAAACACCACTGCACTGTCATCTCCTGTAAATACAGACCCAAGAATAGTCAGATAACAGGTCCTCTACATCATACAGACAAGAAACACGAATAGCAAAGTTCTTTATTCACAACCACTTGTTTAACAAGACCATCTGTCATTTTCATCAGGGCAATTATGACTGGTTCACTGTGCACTAAAGCTAGGTGATCAAAAACTGAAATATTGAAATACACAGCAAAGACTGATACACATACCTCACCCATCTCATGCACCAGTAGAAGTGGAAGGGTCAAGGTCAGGATGTCATGTCGACAGGCGACCTTGAGGATGCTGCGCAGACCCAGGATGGTCGGGTTACGAGCGTTGACGTTGGTGGACCGTAAGGAATCGTCAGCCACCAGGTGGAACACTACATGTACCTCCGATAAGTTGGAATGCCTGGTGATGTAGAAATCCCCTGGAAACATAGATGAATGACATAAAATTGTAAAACATATAACTTTAAACCTAGTATCATTAGCATGCCACCAACACTGCAAAGAACCCACCACTCTTATCAAAAAGAGAAGGGGTTTTTGCCAATTTGAGTGGTTCAAACCTTACAATCTGGTCTCTACTGGGTTGACATCTTGAAAAGGTGATAGTCACCTGTTATGTCAATCCTTCCACAAATGTGGTAAATCTCAACAAATAAACAGTGCCATACTTTAATATTTGTCCACTCCTAGTATGCAGATAATAAGTAAATAGATTAATAGGTGAATGATTGAGCTTACCTGCCTGTAACCTGTTGAGATCTGAGAACGACTTGCTTTTGGATTTCTCACTGTCTGCACTGCCATTGCTGCCATTCTCTTCTGTCAGAAAAGAAACACATTTTCATCATACTAAGACTGCCAGGGGTGATATCAATAGTAGCAATGCAAAGTTCTTTTTCAAAATAACTCCATTCACTGATGCGTTGCAAAGGTGTAACTGTTTTTGGCGGGCCATTCACTGATGATATGCTAACTAAGGTGTTCTTTGGGATGTACAAGCCAAAATGGTCAGAGCCTTGTTACTGCCTATTGCAGTACTAATCACAGTCAACCTAATTTCTAGCTAAGTTTAACACAACAACTCCAACACTAAAATTAATGTGCACCTGGCTGACGAGCACTACAGACTACTGGTCCCATGTGCTTCGTCTATCTGGGCACTTACACTAGGTCTCACACTTCAATTCCACACGGGGTCTCATACTGCAATTCTACACTAGCATACACCTCCCCACCCCTCCCCACCCCTCCCCATGTAGGACAGTACCTTCCTCCTCCCTGGCAGCCTGCCGTGCCAGCCTGCAGCTGTTGGCTCGGACCAGGTCCTCCTGGATACTGGTGAACTGGTCCTGCAGGGCTGGGAAATGGAAGTCTGTGGACTGCTGACAAACTGAAGAAAAATCTGGGGACCAAGGAAAGACAATAATCAGTTTCTTTTGGGATAAAAAATTTACTGTGAAAACTCCTTTTAAAAACAAGACTCCATTAGATTTTTAGAGTTTTAGTGAATCACACTTTCAACATAGCCTGGGTACCATCCTGGTTAGTTTACGTCCGCTCCCACAGTCGCTCCGACCAACCACTCCCACTTTTCCCCACTTTGCCGACTCTTCCTACCTCCCCCACTTTCTGCCTCTTCCACTTTCCCCACTTTGCCGACTCTTCCTACCTCCCCCACTTTCTGCGTCTCCCACTTTTCCCCACTTCGCCGACTCTTCCAACCTCCCCCACTTTCTGCCTCTCCCACTTTTGCCCACTTCGCCGACTCTTCCTACCTCCCCCACTTTCTGCCTCTCCCACTTTTCCCCACTTTGCCGACTCTTCCAACCTCCCCCACTTTCTGCCTCTCCCACTTTTGCCCACTTTGCCGACTCTTCCAACCTCCCCCACTTTCTGCCTCTCCCACTTTTCCCCACTTTGCCGACTCTTCCAACCTCCCCCACTTTCTGCCTCTCCCACTTTTCCCCACTTTGCCGACTCTTCCAACCTCCCCCACTTTCTGCCTCTCCCACTTTTCCCCACTTTGCCGACTCTTCCTACCTCCCCTACTTTCTGCCTCTCCCACTTTGTGTTACTTTTTAGCGAATGACCACTCTGGAGACGTCGGCGCAGCATGAATCTCAAATTTTTTGCTGTAGTCATGTCCAGAGTGTGCTCCCAGTTATTCGCGCAAAGTTTGAAGCAAATCCATCGATGCGAAGTTATATAAATCGAAGTCGACAGCTTATTTTTTACTTTTTGTGGAATAACCACTTACTTCCGGCTTTTCTTAGCCAATGACGACTTGTCCCTGCAAAGTATCGGTCCTCGCGCAACGGAATCAAATTCTACCACCACAAACATGTTCAAATATGTGTCCCCTAAATTTCTGTGAAGTTTCCATGCTTTACCAGCTTTTAAAGTACTGTTTTTGGGGGCAAACTTGCGCCACTATCACTTCGCGTCGTTGGCGCCCCAGCAGCGCTAGGTGCTATTGGCCTCTATTTTCCATACTAACCTCTCTTAATGCCAGTGTAGGCATTGACTCTGTTGTCCACCAGCAGCACCAGACCACACAGTGTGTTGGAGTACAGGGACAGGGCAGTCTGGAGGCGCTGGGGCTTGGTACCACTGGACAGGACACAGGCAAGCAAAATTGTAGATCTGCTCTTTCTTTAGCAACTTCTTGGCTATTATGTTGACCTTCTAGAAAATGTGCAAAAACTTTTGTCGCAGATTATATCTGAGGTGATCTAGTTTTCAAGCTGAAATTTAAGATTCAGCAGGAGTGCAATTCTGCTATTAGAGGTTGTTACACCTTAATATAAGATAAACTACTCCTTGTTACAGCTAAGTGTAAAGATGGCTCACCCAATCTTGTTAGGTTTGTGTCGACACAGGTCCAGTGGATGGGCCCGCATCAGCCGGATGTTGTGCATGGTCTTCATTTGGGCTCCTGTTTCAAAAATAAACAGATAGACAAATAAATGGTGTAGAAGCTTATACACGTATTATAACTAAGTAAGATTAATTATATAACAAGCTACATAATCATATTTTGACCTACGTATACATACCTATGCTACAGTGTAACTTTGGATTTTTTAATAAAGATAAAATACAGTTTTGGACTTATAGATAAAAATAAAATAAAATACAACTTGCTAAAAAGCTACTTTATTTATGTTATCCAGACATGTGGTTCTTCTTACCCAGATGTATTGTGAAGCTTTCCTCTAGCCTTGGCTGTTCCTCAGGCTCATTGTTATCATCTGCACCCTTGTCTACAGCATCTGACATGGCACGGATACGCTGGCTGTGGTGAAAGAGGAGGAGCAAGGAACATAAAAAATCATTACAGCTCAAATACAGTCAAACCTGTCCAAGAACGTCACTCAGGGTACTGAGACAAAGTCATCTTGGACAGGTGGCCTTGTTGGGTGGGTCGCTTAATGCTTGCACCTGTGGGAAAAAATTTAGGAGGTGGCTGCTAGGGCAGGTTTGACTGTACACATTTTCAAAAGCACCTTTCTTCTACTAACAAAAACTACTAGTATCAAAAAGGAAATCACTAGTATTATGTCAAATACCAGTACATCAGATGGAACCAAACTTTCAAAACACAGTCACACAGCCCCTTGGGGTTTTCCTTGCTAGATACTGAGTGAGAGTGTGCGTACATGGTTGTCCTGTTCCCATTGCTGTGCTCCATGTCCTGGTGCACCTGTTTCACCCACTCCCTGTACTCGTCACGCTGGGTCTTCTGTAGGTTACACACCTCATGGTCCCACTGTACCTCCAGTCTCTGCACAAGAAGAACATACTGGTGGTAAACAGTACCTTTATGCCCTGTGTCAGGGACATACCTACCCTGACACTTATATACTGAAGGATGCCAACAATGTTGTGCCCAGAAGGAACTACCCAAGTCATAGTTACACTTTCCTTAAGAATGCATAGGTACAATACATAGGTACATAAAAATCCATTTGTTAATTTTCTACTGCAAACTTTTCTTTGCCGTAAGTATGAAGACATCAGTGAAAGAGAATGGCACATGATGCATATTATCATCATCATCGCTACATGTCAGAAGATGAGTGTACTGAGCTCATGAGGTGAGCTTACACTGTTCTCCGACACACCTCTGCACTTTGAGCCTCACTAACCTGTGTGCTGTCGAAGTGTTTCTGTGCTAGAGTGTTGACCTGTTCATCTGTGTGGGTGACCCCCAGGCCCTGCATGGCTGCCTCCATCTCTTGATGCTGTCTGCAGGGGAAGGACAAGAAAACAAACAAATAAATAAAGCCTTAAACAAACAATTAAAAAATGGGGTCCGGACTGTCTGGTGGGGTTGGGTTGGAGAAGACATACTAGCTCGGAACACAGAGTCTAACTGGGAAAGACGAGTTAGACTATCTTTTACCTTTACTACTTGGTCACAAATGATAGTTCCAATTCTTTATTTAAAACCCTATTATTTAAAATCCAGTTTTATTATCACACAAAATAAACACTGTACAATAAGATAGCGGGAACTGCACCCACTTGTCTTCCAGGTTTTTCCTGGCGTTCTCCCTGTGGTTGATGACATCAGCGTTAGCGACAGCGTAGGTGTGCTCCAGGTTCAGCAGGGTCTCCAGAGCCGAGGAGTGGATCAGGGCGTGGTACGTCATGGCGAACTGGTGGTCCTTGTTCGCTGCCTCAGGTTTGCTGTATCTCATGCACTCCTGTGGTGACAAACAGAGGTGTGAGACCTACAGTTTCATTTGGCTTTGCAGAGGCTGAACAAGGAGGGTTTTTTTTGGTAGCTGGAGATTTACTTTGCCACCAAGGAGTGAAGTATTTTTTTATATACATGTATCTGTGTGTTTCCGACCTACACAAAGGGGTGAAGTCTGCCATCTCTGATTCCCTTGTTTTTCAGTCCTTTCTTAACTTAGTCAGTCATTGGAGGAGAAATTCAAAGTACATGTAATACGGTCTTCATGACTTACCCTGGAGAATGACTGAGCCCAGCTTTCTGCTTTGTCCTCAACTGACTTTTCCCCGGGATCCATGAGTTTGAGGAAGGTTTCAGCATTCTCATCCTGCAGTTTGGAAGTCTCCACTGTGATGAACTCTTCCAACTGTTGAAGGAGCTCTAAATAGATAAGACACTGTTCTTATAAGCCGAAGATACAGGTGTTTTTTTTACCTCAATTGGTCGAACATACAACAATCCTTTGTGTTGGAACAAAAGTTTTAATTCTAAACAACTTACCGATTTGACAACTATTTGCCTGCCACCTGTGACACTTCCAGGAAGTAGTTTGGGTTTTTGTGAATCTATTGGAACAACCGAGATTGCATGGCGTACTTAATCGGGACTAGGACAGAAACTGTGCAGGGTTGGAGAGTCGCTCATGCAAATTATCCTCGGCTTCCTGAATTCCCCCTCATGTTGAACTCTAAATTCTTGTTGGCTCCTTCGACTTTCAAGTCCAGTGATTAAATTATTATTTTCCTGTGTCTGACCCTTTGACCTCCTGTCATTCTGCCTGTCAATTTTTCCCCGGGCCCCACCCACGTAACGTCAACCTACTCTGCCCGGACAAGCATACACACAAGCCCACAAACAACCTACCCAAAACAGTAACTTTTATCATAACGTTAACTTACCATCCTCCACATAACATGGCAGGTTGTGTGCGGCCACTAGTCTGCCCCTCAGGTCCCGGGCTGAACACTCGAGCGGAAGACACAGGGGAACCGTCAGGCAAGACTTCTGGCTTCCGTTCTTAAACTGGAAGACAAACTCCTTCTCCATACACCCTGACATTGTCCTTAAGCCCTGTGTGCTTCTTCAAAAGGAAGAAAACGAAAGCATATAGTCGTGAGAAACACTTAGGTCTTCCCTCAGCTGGAGTTCCTTTGCTAGGCTGACAGTTCAAGCATATAATTTGTGGGCAATGATTCGACTGAATAATGCGCATCTGTATAAAAAATAATCCATTACTTTGCACATATAAAAGCAGATTGAAATAAAATATTGCTATAGTTTACCTTTAACGTGATATTTTGTATCTGATATGTGAATTTAATGATATAAAAAGGGTCTCTCTGCAATAATTGTATATTCGAAGCTTTTTACGAATTGCTTGCTATTTTTTCTGGAGGGTGGGGTCAACACAGGTCATCTGGCTCAGTTGCACTGGGAAGGTTGGGCTTGGGTGCCATAGTTGTTTTGATGTTCAAACTTTCACGTTTATGTCCGTTTTTGAGGCGTTGAACTTAAGGTTTTGCTTTCACAATGGCAGAATCAAGACGTTCGGGAAGGTAGGTCGCCATGAACGTAACGCTGAATGGAGATCTGAGTGCACAGTGTAACAGTTGTCACGAGCGCTATGCACAACAACTATGTAACGTTTCTTGTAGTTGTAGGAGCTGAAATTATGATGTGTTTTTCGGTCGTTTTGGTCCATCCGCGAGTTCCTCTCTACGGCTTTCACTTCATGTTTGCTGTTCTGTGGTATTCTAGTGGCTACCAGTTTTTGCACAGCGTTTGCAATGCACGTAAAAGCGAGATGTTGTTGCAAGAAATTCCGTCCATAATTTTTCTTGAAGGGATCAGGGCCCACTAATACAGTTCTTAGCTTGGTTTACGGATAAATGTCGAGCAATTCAAAATCTAACGTACTTCTCCAGAATCTTCTGAAGATGTAAAATGTTATAGATTTATTAAAATGACGTCATTGAAAGATGGAAAATGTAGGTTTATTTATTGATTGATTGATCTTGGTGGCACATGGGTAGTCTCTTCAGTTTAGATTTTGAAATTGTTGACATTTACCAATAGATCATATACAACACATATTTCATAAGACTGCGTTTACTTCAACTAATTTTTAATTAGATGACCAGGTATGATTTAACACAATGACTCTGAGCCTAATACGCTGGATTAGGTTCAATGCACATGACCTTGACAAATCACAGGATACAAAGCATTCATTGTTGTTGAAGTCTTATCAGTGATGGAAATCTCGGAAATGTTGTCTTTTAATCTCTGCAGGGCTCACAAGAAGGTGGACTACAGTAGATTCGGAGGCAACGAGGAAAACGACAGTGAAGGTAAACATAAACATGTAAACATCCTGTTTAGTACCCATAACAGTCAAAATATTGCGATATTCAATCTATGGATCAAAGAATGTGTATTTTAGGTCATGTTATGTGTGTGGCAACATTGTTTTGTAGTACCATCGATATTTGTACAAAAACATGTTCCCTTGCAATTTAGCTACACCACTGGTCATTGAGGTAATTGAAGTTATACTAAATGAAATATAGGAGAACTTATAAGTGCATGCTTTATCCCCAGCTCTCTTCATGCAAATGTATTTGATTTTATCAGTTTATATACTAATACCAGAGTTCTATCAGCAACCATTATAATCTCCATTCAGATTCATTCCGGAGCAGGGGATGATCATACTGCCTGGCCAATTTGATACTGTCTTGCCAATTTGATACTGTCTTGCCAATTTGATTCTGTATTGCAGCCACCAAAAGATCTGCTTGGAGATTACCATTGTCGCACACACACATTCCGGAGCTGAATTGTTCTCACACCAACTATTTTTTACTCGACACAGATGACTTTGCAGACTTCAACCCACCTGCCAAAAAGAAGAAAACCATTGTGGAACAGAAAGAAACAAAGAAGAAAGAATCAACTAAGAAGACATCTTCCAGCAAAACATCTGAGAAGACAAAGAAAGAACAGAGGTCAGGCATATACAATGTTTGTATAATGAATACAATCAATCAACTTTATTGCACAACAATTGTTATGGATACAATAATAATATATGTTACCTGCCATGCAAGAGGGGCTACCCTTTCAAAAGTTTTCAACCAAACAAAAGTATATGCCCTTAGCAAAAGGTTTAGCTGTGATACATTTAATATTTATTAGTAAATTCCTCAGGAAAGGAGTGAGATAAAAATATGCAACTACTGTACAATCTTCAAAGTGCTCAAATCAGGATTAGGAACAGTAGAAGATAAGACTCTTGACTTCCTCCAGACTGTCCCTTGAGGAGAAGCTGTACCAAAGGGACCTGGAGCTGGCTCTACAGCTGTCCAAACAAGACACCCCATCCTCCAGCCAAACAGAGACCAGCAACCAATCAGCACTGGAACAGGCAGCTACCAAAGGCAAGTTGTGCTGTACAGATGTGCTGTACTTTATTGAGATGTCTAAATGCGGCTTCCTGTTTTCTTTTTTTGCACAGAATCCCCTTTATCTTCATTTTGGCTGAAATTGAAAAAAGGGCCTTGTTTTTGAATGTATACATGTATTTATCAGTGATATCAATGGTAAATGATATAATGGACCTAAAATGCTATAACAGTACATAAGCAGAAAAGTGCCAAACATTATCATCAAACTTTCGATCAGTTCTCTGGTCCTTCTCAAGTTAAAATGACTCAAAGCCTAAGCTTGTTGGTAAGCACTTTCCCCCTTGTGTACGGTTATAGTATCTTAGGCCTTCAAAATGTCATTGTTGTGAATGTGTAAGTAAAATGGCTATCTTTATGTTGACAACAGAAGACTCCAGTGACATTGCCAGTATCCCCACACCGACCCCCAGCACAGACTCCGCAGAAAGACCCGTGGAGACACAGTCAGCAGACAGTGATGTGGAGGAAACAACCACCAGGAAGAAGAGACAGTCCAGGTTGAAGACACAACCAAGATCAACGAATAAGGAAAACGGAGGGAGAGACGAGGAATCCAGGGTAGAAGATATTGATGACGAGGAAGAGGTTCAGGAAGGTAATTGTCTTAATCCATTTAAGTATAAAAATGATGAGCAAGATGAGGAAGAAAGATTCATAATATTCAGCATTTGCATTTCAGAAATATTGTGCATCAAGTTAACACATTTAGCATTTAAGGGTTAATGACCCACCCCAAGGTGTATATGTTGGGGTCACCGGTGGTCATTCGAACAGAAATTTACGTGTTCCATTTGGGGTCACTGGCAGTCATTTGAATAGAACGCATGTTCCATTTGGGGTCACCAGTGGTCGCGGTGTTTATGGGATATAATGACCGCTGGTAAGGTTATGGCATCATAACCAATATGAAATGGTGACTTCTGATTAGTCAATATCATCTGGCTATATGATGATATACATGTACAATTAAAGGTTACCATGTTAGCATACCAGGACATATGTATTTTTACACAAGTTCTAAATCCTGACAGTGTCATCAGAGGATGAAGACAGTGACTTTGACCCTGATGAAGACGACAGTGACTACGAAACGTCCAGGAAACAAACGCAGAGCCGGCGGGGCAGAGGCAGGGGGAGGGGAGGGACAACGGAGAAGAGACCACGACCAAAACCCAGATTGTCTGCAACAGGTAACAAGAAATCTGAGATTCCAAACCTCTGGGAAGTATATAACTTAAATGTTCACAACAACTGCTGACAATTTCAGACATCACATTAACAGCGATGTTACCAGTAATGCTACATAACTAAAAAGATGGGTGATGTCAGAAGTATGATATACAATACAGACTTAACCCCCACTTCCTGAAAGTACTGTGGTATAGCCATTAGTCCCACACGTAACTCTTATATAATAGTGGACAACAGCTGTTGATGATCATCATCATCATCGGCCTGTATCAGCCAGGACCAAGCTAGTACATGTTTCACTCCACAAAGCACTATCAAGCATGAATATCAATAACATAGTACAATATGACATCTACTGGAGTTACCTTTTATTCATTTGGCTAGGGCATTCGATATCTTCTTAATCTGCTTTACATTTATCTGATACTCCTCCCCAGTCACACCCATCAAAACCTTCAGTGGGAAGAGTGCGTCCCCGCGCCCCAGGGGGAAAGGGCTGGGACGGGCCATCGTAGGTCTGAGCGCCGCCCTGTCGTACAACTCCGACGGGTCGTCTGGTCGGGATTCTCCGGACGTGTCTCACATGCTCCCGGCGCGGAGCAGCAGCGGAGAACTCATCATCAGGAAACCAAAATGGTGTCCACCAGGTAGGACTGATGTGTGTCTGTCTGCCTCCATTTTAGATCTACAGTCAAACCTGTACAAGTGACCGTCTTTACATAACAACCACCTGGCCATGTGAACACTTTTTGATGACCCTTAGATCATTTTTCCCATTAAAACAAGTGGTCTTCATGGGTAGTTTTGACTGTAGTACATGTATGTCCTGCTACTAACTGCTAATTTAGCAAGAAATCTGGGTAATTTTCTTTCAAGTATCAAAAATTTCCAACCATGAAAATTGGAAGTATATTAAAGCTCTTAATGTTATTCTTATTTGAAGACATTGTCTGGTGGTGTTACTCACAAAAGCTGCATCAATAACAACAGTTACTGTAATCTGTAAACTGTAAGTTTAACCTGGCATCTCGTCCTTTTATTTTGAGGAATTTTTCTCCCTGCCTCCCTCCTAATTTTTGAAATAGAATAGTTATATTTGACCACATTGCTTCCATAGGTCCAGCAGGTACCAGTAAGTCAGGAGGAGGGGGGGTCAGCAAGTCTCCCGCCCAGATCAGAGTAGGACTGTCCAAGAACCAGAAAGTAAAACCACTGCACCCCGTCAGACCAGCCTCCAACGGAGACTAGCAGGCCGGACTCTGATGCTACATGCTTTCTTCACAGCCTCTCTACCTCCGGCTTTGGGATATTCTATTTGAAAAAGCTAAAGGAATTGAGAATCAATATTCCTTACACCATACATGTTAGTTACTATTAGGCCACTCTAATTTAAACAGTTGGTTCTCAGATTGGCCCTGTTGATTTTTTTCTGATTTGCCAAAAAAAAAAAACTTTCAGGTTCTGAACCAACTTCAAAATGATCATATTTTGTCCCCAACACTTGAAGAAATTCCTTTTCTTCCTAGTTGTTACAGATTTTCCACCTATCAATGCAGCAATTGGATTAAAAGTAAAAATTCATTGTTTGAATTATAACCAGCCTGGTATGCTACCTTCATGACTCCTATCTTAGCATTTTGGGCTATAAGAGAATACCAAGGCCTGTTGTTTTTTTTTTTTTATAAAAATAATCTGAGAACCAACAAATGAAATTGGTGTGGCCTTATTGTAGTTAAATTGAACGTTCACTTTCCTACTTCAAGCTGTGAATACCTTCAAATAAAATTTCACCTCAGCTTTTCAACTGTGTACATGTAGCTCTGACAAGACTTTATGTTCTTGTGACATTAACAACATTGCATGTTTCAAGCCCGTCACCTCTCCTTCAAATGGTACATTCCAACATGTTGCTATCATATTCAGAAATAGGCACCTTGTGAAAGGCATTGCTCTTTCTACATCTACATCGTAGCATTTGACACACTCAAACCCTGAGGAAGTTTGTCTGTGATGCTTTGTTACAGCATTATTTCTCATTTTAATTGATTAGTCTTTTTTTAGAAAACATTTCATAGATCGGTATGATAAAACATTAGCTAGGAAAGCATGTGTGTGCTAGTGTGAACGTTGAGGCTTTTCTCAGAATTTAAGGGATAATAACTTTCGTTAGATGAATTTTTAACCAAAAGTTTTAAGTTATAAAATCAATAGCCGGACTTCAATTTTCTAAATCTAAATGTACCAAAAAGAGCATGACCACCCCTGAAGCAGACTTTACTATTGCCACACTAGTTACATTTATACTATCTATACAATCAGTTTGAATGTCTAACATTATACAATCTCACAAAAAGATGTTAGACACCAATGTTCCTTCTAATTTGAACAGCTGCAATATATTGGAATAGATTATACAAGAAAAAAGTTACTCAAGCAACTGGATAGATTTTGAAAACTGTCAGATGTTTCAAGTAGCATCCACTACTTTTCGTCAGTGACTAACGGAATCTGTAGTTGAACGGGTATTTATAAAAAAAACTGTGAATCTAGTCAAAAACTATGAATTCTGTACACACTGACGAAAAGTAGTGGATGCTACTCGAAACATCTGACAGTTTTTAAAATCTATCCAGTTGCTTCAGTAACTGTTTTTTTTTGTATGTACAAACATGTACTAGTATCTCATTACCTGGATGTCTAAACTTCATCAATATATTATACATGTATTGGAATAGATTCTTTGGAAAAACAGACCAAGTGCCAGTTGCCTTCATTACTGATGTTATTATATTCAGAGTTTACTTCTTGTCCTATTGGATAATGAATACCTGGTAAGAGTGAAGGGACACATAGATCTTGTATGTGGTCACCTTTTCAATTGTCTCTTCTGCAAAATCATTTGATATGTCCTTACATGTATATAGTCAATATGTGAAATATTCTGTTGAAATGATTTATACAAGAATTTTTATACTGATGGTGGCAGTTCCGTAAATTGAACCAATTCTTTGTTCATTATTTGTCATAGTTATTCTCAGTGTAGTGCCAAAGAACATCAGGAAGTTAAAAGTAGGTCCTGCTTCAATGTTTGAAAAGGATATTAAAAAAAACCTGTGTAGTCATAATCATATGTAAGGTACAAACCATTCTTTACTCGATTTGCAGTTTGATACACACAACTTCTACCTGTAAATGTACATGTTGTTCTGCCAAAGAGATGTTTGAATCTGCACAATTTAATAAGACAACATAAGTACACTTTAAGTAGTTCCCACACTGTACAAAATATCTTCCAGTGTATTGTTTATTGCATGGAATACAAGTCACACCTATATACGTAGGACACAAGGGGAGGTGGTATTTCTATTCACGGTTTGATGTTTTTCCCTTGACTGTTTTCTGTTTTGGCCGCATTTATTTCAGGTGTGGCAGTGCCGATTATTTTTATACATAGATGCTGTATTGTTACCACTGTTAGAATTATATCGACAATAAAGCATTATACATCCGTGCTTGTGACTGCTAATTACTACCCAAAATTTGATTATGTAATGTTAAGAATTAACTGACAATGAATGTCTGTGAAAAGTTCGGCTGTTTTGTGTATATTTCTGTGTACCAAATACAACGCAAGACAGGGGCCGACATCGTTTACCAGATATATGTGTACCTTTGACTCAGTGTTGAAGCCATGTAATAAGCCTCACTGGGTCAGTCTATTGAAAGTACTGGTCGAAAGCTCTAGGTGAGAAAATTCTATGTTGGATCAAAAGTTTTAACTTTCAAAATGTAAGAAAATGTATATGTTTAAAGTTAAGACTTTTGATCCAACACAAAAACATGTAACTACCAACACAGATGAACTTTTATGATAGTATAAGAAAATGTATACTTTTGGAACTCCACCCCCGGCCCCCACAGCTGAATTTTCAGATTTTTTATGACAAAGTGTAGACAATGACTTATTACATGTTTTTGTAAACATGCCCACAGTTGTGTTTCTAAAGTGTCGCCCTTACCCATTTTTTCATTGTTCAAATACAATGTACAGCCAAGTCCATGACAAATAAGAAAGTTTCACATTTCAGTAATATTTTATTACAGTTGGACACAGAAATAAAGAGTATAGGAAAATACAGGTCTAGAGGAAAATATTTGGTAAATCCAAATACATTGACTTTAACAATATAACATTACCAGTACGAAAGACACAGTACATGGGATATGAGTAGAAAATCAATGTAGACGGGTAATTCATGTATTGTTAAAAACACTTTAGTTTTTTTAATACTTTTTTATACCAGCATTTTGTTTTTCAATGGTAGGCTTTATAGCATACAGCAAAGACTAAGACAGATGAACATGGTACAGTATATACAGAGTTTACGATCCAGTTAAAACAGGACCTAAAGAAAAGACAATAGCAGTCTGCAAGAAGTGATCACTTTCTGCACTTGGAGGTTGTATAAAGAAACAATTGACAGAAGGGAAACAAAAAAGTCTTGAATACAGATTTTCAAAGTATGTACACTACAAGAGTCTGGATACTCCTTGGTGAAATATTTGAATGCACAGGCAACTTTCAGTGGCACAGTTACTTAACCTTCTCCCAGCTGTTGGCTCAGCACCAAATTTTCTTTACTGTTTACAGTATAAGTGAGGTAGGTAGAGGGCAAGAAGCTTTGTATATGTCAGGATAGAGACTCCGATCTGGTAGAATCGCCGATTCTACCGGTAGAGATTCCGATCAGAGTTTTTGTCGACAGAGACCCCGATCAGGATGCTGTTAATGTGTTTGGGTGGTTTTCCATTTAGAAATTATAAATTACAAGTCAATCGATTGATCTAAACTAAAGTGACATGAATCAAAGTTGAAAAGTTCTGAAAATTTACAGACTCTAATTGGGATCGATCCCTGGTGGAGATCCCGATTGGAGTTTCTGTTGACAGAGACTACAATCAGGATCTCTACAGATCGACGTCTCTACCCTGACATACCGGTAAATTTGTTGTCTGTAAATCCAACAGTACCCTTGTGAAGGTACAGCAGCAAGCTGAAAAACAGTTAAAACAAAGAGGGCCGAGGACAGTTACAAATATGAATCTCCTGAAGTATGTCTGTGGTTATTTGTGTCCCTTTTTGGATTTCTGTGTAAGTGACGGTGCCTGGTAGTCCTGGAAGCGCTCCTGTGCCCTCTCCTTGGACAGCAAGGTCAGGGTCATGGTGTTCAGTGCGCTGTCGGCGACCCCTGTCTGCCCAATCTCCAAGTTCATGTTGTTTGCCTACAGGTACAGATGAAGTAGGAATCAAACCAGTTATATACAGTTTACTTTGTTTGCCTGTTAAAGGAGCATTATGTAACATTTTTGCATCAAAAATGGAAATATTTCAATTGAAAAAATCTTCATGATTGCAATTTACTTCCCCTTTTCAACATATTTGTGCAATTATCTCACTATTCAGACATTAATGGTTGGCACTAAACCAGCCCACACGAGGCGCACTCAGTTTGTGGCACCACCACAAAATACCAGAATGTAAACAAACATTCCTGACAGCTGTTAAACACACTCGTAAGGCGTCAATCTTCCTGAATGGCACTTATTTGCAATGGAGTAGGGTTGATCCAACTTACTTTGTAAAAGAAAATTGAGAAAATTGACTTTTTGTATCGTCCTTATGTTACATACCGCTAATGTAGCTTTTACAGCTCTCATAAAAATCACTCAGATGACCACAACAGTTTGCAGGCTTTTCTTTTCTTTGATCACACTACCAATACCGAATGTGACCAGGCCCTAAAAGACGTGTTGTTGAGCTCACCAGCTGAAGGGAAGCAGCAAACGTCCGACAGACGCCCCAGGCTGCCTGACCACGGCAAACCTCGTGGAGCGGGCGAACTTCACCAATGGTGTGGAAACGCTCCAGCGTCTGGTCGGCACAGCTGTGGATGTCAAACGGGCCGTGCCTTTCCTACATTCAAACAAACATAGAAACACTTGAAAAGCTTGTTTTAAAACTGTTGATTTACAAGTTGTAAGCAATGTAAAATTTGGTGTACAGGTGAGTCCATAGCAGATAGTTTAGGTAAGTGATGTGGGGATTTCTGTTCATTTTGCCCAGGGCTAGAGATAGGGAGAGATGGAGAACAGTCATTGGAATAGAGGGAATCTCGACTTAGTGAGTGAGTGAGTGATCAAGGTATTATATGTATAAAACTCAGTGTAGTATAAATCTTATAACTAAATGTAATCTTTGAAAGCCCACCTCTTCCTCCAGGTGAGGTAGAATTTTTTCCTCCCATTCCCTGATCCTCCTGGACAGCTGTGTCTCCTGGATGTACTGTGCACTCTGCAGAAACCCATCCTGGATAGCACAGCAACAACAGGGATGGGGTTAACATACAGGGGGAAATAGTACTACAAACAATGCCACAATGATGGCTTGATATAGTTGCTTTCTGAAGAAACATGTAAAACTTGTACCATTTAGATAGTGGGGCAGATAACTGAAATAATCTTTCAAATTGTGATACAAGCACCAAACCTGGTACAAACACTCATGAGACATTACTCTTTTGAAAAAGTACGCGGGCCAAATTATTTGACCTTCATTTGACCTTTGGGGCGCTTTTTGGTACTGCAGCCGACCTTCCGGGCGTTGTATCTCCTGTTCTAAACATGCTACAGTCATGATTTTTATGTGGTAGAAAGATGTTAGAGTAAGGAAGAAGTGACGTAAATTTGGTGTCTCTAGCAGCTTGCGTTAGAACTGCAGGGGCGTTTTTTGCCGGTGCAGAATTTGCTCCAAGGGCGCTTTTTGGTACTGCAGCCGACCTTCTGGGCTCTGTATCTCCTGTTCTAAACATGCTACAGTCATGATTTTTATGTGGTATAAAGCTGTTAGAGTAAGGAAGAAGTGACGTAAGTTTGGTGTCTCTAGCAGCTTGCGTTACAAAGAACGCGGGCCACTTGATTTGACTTTTGGCACCCCCTAGGGGCGCTTTTTGGTACTGCAGCTGACCTTCCGGGCTTTGTATCTCCTGTTCTAAACATGCTACAGTCATGATTTTTATGTGGTATAAAGCTGTTAGAGTAAGGAAGAAGTGACGTAAGTTTGGTGTCTCTAGCAGCTTGCGATACAAAGAACGCGGGCCACTTGATTTGACTTTTGGCACCCCCTAGGGTGGCTGACTGACTTTGAATCATCCATCTCCATAGGGGGAAGACAACTTTCTAACTTGCGTTTTGCTGACGACATAGACTTGATGGCGGGCTCTGAAGACGAACACCAAGAGCAGCCTTCGAGATGAAGTGCTTGCGGAAGATATTTGTACCAAGTTTGGTGCTTGTATCACAATTTGAAAGATTCCTCCAAAATTTGATCTCCACTAAGACAAATACATGTATTTGCAAAGAAACCCCCAAGTCATCAAGTTTGTACACGTATATCAAAACATAACTCCTCCTTTTGCAGCTAAACAAAGAAATGGAAATGTATGAAAGAACATGTACCAGTTCAGTGAACATCACAAAAAAGGCCAATTACATGATATACAGTGTACTAGTACTAGTAGTAATACTAGAACGCTGTACTGTAGTGTAGTGTAGTGTAGTGTAGAGCATGCAATGGGCCTTTTTGTAGGTGTATGTACTACTTGTACTAGCAGTAATAAGGTTGTTGTATAATCAATTATTCTAAATACACCCAGCTACAAGAGTAGTCAGCAGCCTTATAATACATTCTGTCCATAGTGTAAGACTCACCACATATAGTCTGACCATGTCCTCGTAGGTATG
Organism: Branchiostoma floridae x Branchiostoma japonicum; assembly: GCA_013266295.2. Taxonomy (NCBI): domain Eukaryota; kingdom Metazoa; phylum Chordata; class Leptocardii; order Amphioxiformes; family Branchiostomatidae; genus Branchiostoma; species Branchiostoma floridae x Branchiostoma japonicum. Next base: position 7,932,773 of record CM023824.1, read on the forward strand.
CACCATGCTGTCTTTTGGGAGTTCCTCCAGACCTGTGGGCATGGGCGGGGCTGCTTCTGTCTCCATGCCAACCGCCTCCATCTCCTCTCCACCAAAGTCATTATCACCACCATCATCATCATCATTATTATGCTCAAGGACAGGGAACCCTGGGAAGGACAAAGTGGCAGAATTGTTGATATTGACCACAACTATAGGCTTCTGGTACACAAAAGTGCATCTCTTTTTTATTTATTTATTTATTTATCTCAAGATGGCTGGATGACCCTGTTCAGCCTACAATGGCTGTTTTCCAAGGAGGCCCAGCTTCTTACAGAACAATGTTACATACAGTAAACATAAAAACATAAAAAGTAAAAGTTGGTTAAAAGTTGCAATTTATTGCATGCCTTTACTGTTTTCAGTTCCCCAATATAATATATTTTCATTAGAAAGAGTCAAATCAAAAGAATATGTCACAATTCCACATTTATAATTTTGTTAGAAATAAAGTAGAACTAAGGAGAGTATAACCTATCTATAATGACTCTGGTCTGACTAGAAAAAGATATATTATTTATTTTATTTACATTTATTTTTTGAGGATTGGGCAGAAAGTAATGACTTAGCTGTAAAACAAGATATAACCCACAACTTCTTTAAACATATGGATCTTCAACACATTGCAGTGGGCTTTTATTACTAACTCTTTTTCACATCATCACAAAACATAAACACAAGGGGATACAAACCTTCTTGTTCATCTTCCTCTTCCTCTTCCTCTAAGTACTCTGGAACTGCCTCTGTCTGAAAATTAAAATCAACACCTCAATATCTACTTCATATTTCTTTATTATACAGCCTTAATGGAAGAAAACTGATTTATAAATTCTTACCACATGCCATTGAATCATTATGGGTTATAATGTAGTACTGTAAATGCATTTTTATTCGCGAAAGATTTAACTTCGCGGCTTTCGCGAAGAGCCTTGCTTCGTGAAGTCGTGTCTCTCGCGAACTGTTTTACATCGCTACACTCCTCCCGTCTCCGTATCCTCACCCTATGTATCCACCCGTAATGAACGCTACAGAGTCAAGTAGAACTACAAATGTATCGTCTCAGCAGGCAGGGGCCTCCCTAAAAGGATGGAGCATTGGCGCTGCGCCACCCAGTCCTTATCTCAGCGCCACCCTGTTAATTTTCAAAATTAGCTATTATGAGACACCGAATCTCGATGAACGCTGGCTGCGTCATATCGTAACTACCGCCCCACAAAATTTTAGCGTGCCGTGCACGCCGCTTGCGACAGGAATTCCTGAGGAAGCATACGGCTGAAACGCCGGTACATCATGCGGCTCCACAAATATTCTGATCAAAAACATAATCGCTGGGATCTGAAATGTTACAGGATTTTCTTTAGCGGGAGTTTTGTTTCTTGTTTTGATCGGTAAAACAAACTCCTTGGTGAAATCAAACCCACGCTGATCTCGGCGTGGCACGTAAACTTCCGGGTTGGTTGAGCGTTCAAATTACGCCAAAGACTCCATAAATCCACAAAGAAATATATATTTTGCCCGACGATTGTTTGAATTGTACATTTCTTCACTAGAATATCGTTCTGTGTTCGCGGAAACAGCATTTTGCCGCGTATTTTTAAACAAAGAAAAATATTGTTTACACGCGCGTCTGCCCGCTTTGTGCCCGCCGCCGGCCACTGCCGGCTGAAATATCAACCAATCGTAGGCGTGTATCGCGGTCACGTTATGCAATATTTGCATATGACCTCGCCGGTCAGGCACGTCGGCCGGCTGGCGCGCGCAGCACAACAAACACATTTTGGGTAAATTCTCGCCGTATTTCAGGAGATAAATACCGGGACACGAGCGTTTATTATTTTTGAAAATGTATTTTACAAGTTTATCTTTGAATAGCCTTGTAGAAATGAAACCGTTCGATGTCTGGTCCTTCGATACGATACGAATCGAGCCACTACATGTAACTTTGGTGTGAATTTTTATAACATAACGCGTAACATACGATCGGAAAATCATTGAAGTTTTCCGGCGGTTTTTCTATCAAAAGTCGGCATTCCCTTTTGTATTTGGTTCTGCTGTATGGCGAACTGAAATCTCTCGCGAACTCTCTATTTGCTCCGCTGCGCGAAATTTAGTCCTCGCGAACATAAATGCATTTACAGTATGTATGTGTACGTTTTACTTCAAACTTCTTTTAAAAATTTAAATTCAAATCAACAAAAATATGCCTTTTTTTTTTACCTCTAGTTGCTTTTCGAGTTCTCTACGTTTCCTCATGGCATCCCAGTACATGTGCTCCAAGGCTGAAGTCACAAGGAAATATGTCAGTATGTTTATCCCTACATTAGCATATCGGCTACTTAATTGTAGTACTACATGTACTATCATTTGGTGCATGCAGCCTGCTGAAAGGGGATGTCAAAATTTTGACTGTAAAACTACTGACAGAATACTTGATGTTGTAGTAAATACCATTGCTTTCAATTACAGATTTTTGAATTACATGAAATTTTACATCTGTTCATATGGGAATGTCACAAAACAGTTTTAAGAATTGACCAATAAGCAATTCATATGTACCTGCAAAAGTCGGTCTTTTTGTTGGGTTGGTAGGAAGCTTCTTGTCTCCCCACACTGCAAAATAAGAATGATTAAAACGTTAATATAATGTAAGAAAAAGTAGTGTTTTCTGATGCAGCAAATCAGCATAGCTTGCAACTTGTTACACAATCTCTAGGATATCAAATACAGGAACGTTGAGGTCAGACATCCAGGTAAATGCTACTCATAGACAACTCAAACTCTACCACTGGACACGATAGAGATTACTTCCGACGTTTCATTTGACAGCTATCACTCTTCTAGTGACACTGAAGAAGAGTGATGGATGGCACTCAAAACGTCTGGAAGAAATCTTTGTATTTTATTCCAGTGGTAGAGTTTGAGTTGTCTACAATCACAGGAACGTTTAAACTGTGCTATGATCAGGTACAGCCATAAAACTGTGCTGATGCCTCACGTGTCTTAGAGATGAGGTCAGGAAGTGGTTCCAGTTGGGTGCTGGCTGCCGGCAGTTTCCGCTTGTTGGTGTTCCCTGACAGTCCTGGCAGCACTCGAAATGCCACACCTGTACAGACAAACAGTACATATGAACAAAACACAGCATGTTTTTTTTTAAAGAATGGACTGGGACAGAGTGTATTATATTTATAGTAGCATGTCAGCAGAACGTAATGTTTTGTGCATAGCACTTCGATAGACTATCTCGTTCAAGGTCGTGTTTGTGTATTTAAGGATGACATTCCATTTCTATTTTTTAAATGTTGTGTCGGAAAAGATATTGTATGCAACAGGCAAAATTCTGGTGCAACATTGAACAAACATCCAACAAAAAACAGTGAAAAATCCAGGTTCCTTGCAGGTGCAGAACGTTCTGTATATACTCATCCATGAACAAAGGATAAACAGAGGAGAAACGACATCTCTCTAGATCTGTATTTCAACAAGATGTAGCAATCCTTACAAGATGTAATGCTATAATAAGTACCATAATTGAGCTACTCTCCTCACCTTTCTTGAAAGGCTGCGACCTCGTGTTTGTGTTTTCTTCATGTGGATCTAACAGTTTCCATGGGTCGAGCCTCACCTGTCAACAAGAGAGGGACCAAAATAAGTGATCTTCAATCTGTTCAGCTCCCTGAAGAGCTACTCTTCCACTGGTTGTAAGAGAGAAGGCAGACTCTATGTACCAGGCTTTTAGCTAGGATTTTTTTGTTGGGTGTCCATTTCCATTTTTTTTATTGTATGCTACATGTATGCGCAGCAAAACCGCACGGCGAGTGGCACAGGTACAAGCTTTTAGGGGGACTTTAAAAGTTTTTTGAAATTCGTAATGCTCTCAAACACTACTGTCTTCATTTTGAGTTTTTTCCTTCATTACTTCATTTTTGTATTTATAGTAAGGCTGAAGGGAGGCATGAGGGCATGGCAGAGGTTGGGAGTGGAAAAAAATAGGGCGTCTTTAGGGTGTCCTACCAAAAAGTAGGGAGTCCAATTTCTCATTATTTTCAATACAGGGTGTCCAAAAGACACCTGGACACCCCTCTAGCTAAAAGCCTGCTATGTACAGTATTTACAGGACCTGGTTTATTATACCCGGGAAATTTCCCTAGCTTGTTTCAACAAGTACAATGAATGAACAGTATGGATCAGAGCTTAACATCACGTTGTAAGGACTGCGACCCTTTCCAGTAGCGTGCATGTCCGGGAGTGACAACTGCAAGGTCACTAATCACTGGACTATGCATGCTACTGTGGAACAACAGATGATGATGCAGGTTTCATTCCATACTGTCATGACACACTTAGTAAAACATTCAATCTGAATTTCAGTTTGTAAAATCAAAATACTGTTTAAGATTCCCCAGGGCTCGAAATTAACATTGTCCCAGTGTCAAATGACACTAAATTTTCAGCTCGGGACAATTCAAATTACATTTCGGGACAATTTCGGGGCAACTGGAAAATTCTGAGACTATCCACGTCATTTAGGAACGAAATCCATCCAACCTGCTGTGGGCCGCCGTCAGCCCATAATACTCTGAGAAACATTTAAATTTGACCAATCAGGGATTCCAAATATCGGGGAGGGGGGCCTCAAAGATGGTGCCGTGCCCATGATATTATAATGTATTTCCCAACATTTACTAATAAAGTGGACTTCAAGTTGTACAAATTCAGTTGTTGTTTTCTTATTGTTGTCATAAATTTTTTCCTGAAAAGCAGGCTGGGACAGTCCATCTTCAGTTCGGGACAATTGAAATCTATGTTCGGGACAATTCTGGGACGATAGTAAAAAAAGTTAATTTCGAGGCCTGTTCCCTAACTCGATTTTTAAAAGTTATGACTTTTAAAGCTTTCAATAACTAGAACCTTTGAAAAGAAAACCAATTCATTTTCCATAATAATTGTGTGTATGATATCAAAAAGCCATAAACTTCTAAATGAAATACAGAACTTTTACCTGTTCTTTTGGTTCCACAACATGTACTCTTGGTCGCAGGTTCCTGGGTTCACTGGCAGCGTTTCTGTCAGGGTTGTCCCACTCCAGGTCTCCCCCTCCCCCATCCTCCATATCTACTGGATCATCCCCTAGGGGCAGGGGGTCTGCACCTCCGTCATCACTGCGCACTGATGAGCAAATGGTTCAAACAGTTCAAACATGTGTATTAGAATGTTGTTATTTTTCTTTTTCTATGATGACATTCCATGTATTATCTTGCTTTATTAAAGGTACATGTACTTAAATCATGTTTTTTGGGTTCAAATGAGGTAATGATAAATATATTATCTATGGTGCGTGAGGGTCCACCTAAAGTTCAAAATTATTTGATGTGAATCCGACAACATATACTGTATATGTACTGTACATGCACCGTGTATGTACATATATTTGTGCTAATATTCTACAAGTCACCTCCAAGGAGGAAGTTTTACCTTATCTGTACAGTACATATGCTACAGGTCATACAGTGTGCACTACTGAGTACTTCATACATGAATGATGATTGTATTACACAAGTGCATGCTCTGAGGGACTTCTAATCACATTATGGAATACTTCATCAAATTTTCCCAGCACACAAATGTAATTACATGGACAGGGAATCCTGACGCACGACGTATTAAAATGAAAAACCTTGCCGAACTGTCATCTGCTTTTCTTAGATTTACTTTAAATTTCCATTCAGGGTTAGCACTGCTACTGATCTCTAGTACTGTAAATTAAGGAGAACTTATATTTATGTCTGTTGCTGAAATTCTACTTGTTGCCATGTATGTTACCAGTGCTTTAGCCAGCACCAGTTTTTCTGTCAATTACCGAAACTTTGCAGCGTGTGACGGAAATTTTTATAAACCAATCCGTCAACCTTGAGAGACAAAATCAAGAAAAATGTTGGGTAAAAATATAAAAACATCCGAAGAACCACAGATAACCACACTCAACACCATGATTTGCGTCTCAAAATGAGGAAAATTGCATTTTTGATTAAAGGCTTAAAAATCCAGAATTTCCCAGGGGATCATGCCCCCAGACCCCCCTAGATTGCGGCCGCCCCTGGCTCTCCTCCCCCCCCAAATCCGATGATGAACCTGGGCTGACGAAAAAAATGTCAAGCTGGTTAGAGCCCTGTATATGACATGTATAAGAATAATTCCTTACTGCTTGTGTTGGCTGGTAGATCAGGTGGTGGTGGTAGGATCTCTGTCCCAGGAACTGTCTCCAACTCTGAAGCTTTATATGCAAAACATGAGACTTTAGGCCACAGCATGTAAATTTTATGGATGACATCATCCTCAGACTCCAAATCTAATGCGATAGGGCGAAAAAAAACAAGGCGGGCCAAAAAAACAAGATTTCTAAATTTTCAAATTTTGAGGTCATAAACCTTGTCAAACAAGATTTGAAGCGACAAAACATATCACAACATACTCCCACTTTCTGCCTCTCCCACTTTTCCCGACTTCGTATCTTCCTACCTCCCCCACTTTCTGCCTCTCCCACTTTTCCCGACTTAGTATCTTCCTACCGCCCCCACTTTCTGCCTCTCCCACTTTTCCCGACTTCGTATCTTCCTACCTCCCCCACTTTCTGCCGCTCCCATTTTCATTTCCAAATCCATTTCCACTTGCCCGAACCAACTTTTCACCTGCCCAAAATAGGACATATTTCTATGCATCTTTACTTGCACTAGTTGCATCAAGGTAATTATACTTAGTTTTCAGTGAGTAAAAAAAGCATTTTAAAGTTTATAATGTTGCATGCTTTATTTACCAAAATAAGGCTACTTAGAGACTTGTTATTTTTTCAAAATCAGGTGAAAATCAATGCGCCCGCTATTGTCATCCATAAAAATTACTTGCTGTGGCCTTAGGTCAGGGTTCTCAAAAGCATCTGTCATTCCGGCATCCACTGGAATTTTGCTGCTGATAAGTTCTGACAATTCTTAACTGAATGTACCTTTGATTGTATAATGCATCTGCTTTGTCGTTACCAACACGTTGAATACTTTGTTATACATGTATTGTTATTTTTTTTAATTTTCTTTTAAGTTCTGACCATTTAATTTCAACATCTTTTAATTATCGAATGTCCAATATGGTATTCTACAGTATGTTGTTCTATTACCTACTCCCCCCTGATTTACCTGGTGTGGTCCACCTGGGGTCTTCAGTCAGGTTGAGTTTGGAGCAGTTGGACAGGTCCAACATGAGGGTGTCGGGGGAGTGCATGAGGGCAAAATTTACAGTGAAGTCCAGACGACTGCCCAAGGTGTCACCCTTCTTACTGTGGGGAGAGCATTTAGAGTTTTAAATGTTTCCCAGTCTTCCAGACAATATGATTCTCAAATGGGATAGCATTCAAGTGGTTTACCTTACCAGTGTTAGAAATACGCATCTGCAGTCTTCGTTTTGCAGAGACATTTTCAATATTGCAGAAGAAAAACATATCATTCAAGCAACCTGCAATTTTGCAGACTGATAAAATCAGGCTAGGTATTCAATGGCGTAAGCCTATGTAGATATGGCCACAGATGTGCTGCGCAAACAACATATTTTGCTTCTAAACTCAGGTAGTGCTGTTTCTAGGGGCAAAATTACGAACTTCTTTGCATACTGTATAAAGATTTCTACTAAGCTGAAAAAGATTTTTCTTTACTTTATTTAAATGCAGATACAGAAATATTTGCAGAAAGAATTGAAGGCAACAGGGACAAGTTTCTTTTTACCTGACTAGCTCGGCATCTTTCTTCTCTCCCTCCTCCAGTGGAGTGAGAGCCATGGGCACTCGCTGTACTATCATAACCTGAAACACATGGAACAGAGGGGGGACTTTTATAGTCTAGGCAGAGAAGGAGATTTTGTAGATATCAAAGCACTATCGCAAAGTCACAATACCAGCTTTGTATTCCTGTGGTTCAGCAACATTTTTTTTTGCTGGAATTTTTTTTATTCGCCCATGTGCAGTGTCGTGCACTAGTTTGGGAGTCTTCAGGGGATGACATCCATAAAATTAAGTCAGTGTGGCCTAACAGAGAAACAGATCAGAGTGACTGACAGTCACCCCAACGTACTCACATTTCTGTTCTGGTCTGGTTTCAGCTCGATACCTCTCTTGCCGGGCTGTAGATGGGTGTCATCATCCAAGCTGAGAAACTTTACAGGACAAAAAAGGAAGATCAGTCAATAACTACATGTACAATTTTCAATAGAAATTTTGCTCACAATGTATGTACTGGTATATATATTTATTTATCTCATCATAAAACAGCTGGGTACCCCATTCAGCTGGTAGGAGCTGCTTTCAAATGGGGCCCAGCATACATTCACACAAGACATGATTACATTTAGTCTTGCAAGCAAAAAAAGGTGGACAACAGTCAAATAAAATCCAATGCATCAAAACAAAAGCATGTCCATAAATCAAAGTCATAAAACCATTCCAATTTCAAACACAATGGTCAGTAAATTGGACTGGAGGCCAGAGGTCATTAAGTTGTAAAAAATGCAATGTTACTTCTTTGACAGTAATATTGGAGTGCTTTAAAAATCATCCTATTTTTGCTTAATGCATTGAACAGGTGTCCTGGTTTCCACTTCCTTTGTTATACAGCCTGCAAAAGTTGATTTGTAAGTTTTGCAAGTTACCACAGGTTCCTCCCATCCCTTGTTAGCTGGAGCATCCTTGTCTTGGCCATCTTCATCCAGGGATGAACCTTGCTTCTGTCTGTTTGACACAAGCAGAAGATGGTGAAGATACAATTTTACATAGTGAGGAGGAGGAAAGGAAAATACGAAGTAATGTATCATAAATCTGCAACATTATACTATATGTTACCATATTAAGAAACTGATGTAATGTTTCGTGGTGGTGTTGGTGTGGCGCAACTATTAGAGCGTTGGACTCGGAACCAACAGGTCCCGGGTTCGATACTCACCATGCCCTGATGTTGTGCGCTTGGGAAAGGCACTTTACACAACCTTTCCTTCCCTGACGGTGGAGTGACGCCCACCGAGCCTCTTCGGCTAATCTGTCTAAAAGTGTGCCAAAAACACACTACAGTCCAGATTTGGTGCGCCAACATCTGCACATTTGCCACCAAGAGCCGTAAAATTTAAATGTTTCATATTTGTGTACTTACCTCTTTTTGCTAGCCAGCATCTCCAGACTTTGGTAGACCAAGTTGTACAGCAGTTCCACCTGACACAAAATAATGATGAGATAAAGAGTGGGTTTGGGGGACAAACTTTAAATAAATGTTCCAACAATTTAACAACAAATTTAATAATAGATATCACTTTGCTATACATGTGTATCAAATCAAGTCCGTTTTTAAGTTGCAATTAACCCAGAATCTGAGAATGCCCAGGTTGCCACTGGTTGTACCAGGGGAAATATCCAACTGTAAGACAGTGATCTGACCCCTTTAGTTTTCTGTGCCATACCTTTCTACTGTAGACACAGGCAGACCCCTGGATGAGAAGAGCAGCTTGCGCAAAGTCCAAATTGGACAGGCCTCCATCAAAGGAGAAGGAAATTGTGTTCAGCTGTGATCACAGGGGAAAACATCAGCAATTCATAAATAACTACAGAAAAATTCACAACATTTTCCCACAACAATATTACAACATATTTCCTGCTATGCTACCTAACTCACAATTTAAACGTTTTGGTTTAACTTTAAGTTTCGGGATGATGATTAAACCAAATCCAAGCCTATCATAATGATTTTGTTTGTTTGTTTCGCATAACCGGTAAACCGCCTTTAGGGGTAACACACCAGTTTTGTACATGTAAGTACAAGCTGCATAAGACCGGACTGTAAAGTTTGAACCACTCACACCAGGAAGGACCCCTACTCTTTTCAAAAAGTGCGGTGGGATCTTTACTATAACGTGCTCGAGGTGTGGCTGTCCTCAAACACGGGACTTCCAGCTTTACGTCCCATCTGAGAGGACGTCCCTAACCTAACCGAAGCTAGGTACTCAGTTTCACCTGAGTCGAGTAAGGAAATAGATGTAAAGTGCCCTTCCCAAAGGCACAACAGTGGGGCCTGCCAGGGATTCGAACCCAGAACTCAGCTTCTGAGTCAACAACCCTAACCACAAGACCACCTTGCCACCTTATGTGAGAATTGTTTTCAGCCTAATTTGCTAAAAGCTATGCATTCTAAGCAGTTGGAGCGTTGTCATACTGCTAGTTAGGGTTGACACTTATATTATTTTTGTTTTGAACTGTGACTTCCAAACCAAGGAGGTCAACCTCCTTGTCCAAACTGACCTCTTCCAGGTAGTTCTCCAGCTCCGAGGCGAGGTCGACATCCCAGTTCTTGGTCAGGTCTTTGATCGGCTGGAGAAGGTGGTTGAACCGTTTTTCCACCGCGTTTTGGTCTTGTGACAGCGTCATGACTGGGACTGGAAGTCGATGCAGAAAAAAAACGTAAGGACAAACTGTCACAAAGATACAGGGTTCATACAGACATGCTTTGACAAGGAAGAGAGAGTGGGAGGGGGGCGTTCGCGCTCGATCGTTATAATTTTCGAAACACCAGCAAAACAAAGCACACAACGGAGACCACAAAGATAGAAGCGCTTAAAAGTACCTGTCTTCTATTCGTCTCCCTCAGATCGGCTTGGTACGATCTAAAACTGAGGAGAAATGCCAACCGTGCTCGGAAATTCTCCACCACAACAAATAACGAACTCAGAAAGGTTTTCACAACTCCCGCGCTCCGGACATGTCCCGGATGTGACAACTGTCTCACACCGCAGTTTGACGGCAGCGCATGATTACGAAATCACCATTTCTGAGTTGGGGAGCCTTCGAGGGAGAAGAAAAATCGCGTTGGTACTATTTCTTGCAAGAGTATGTCCGTTTCTTTCCTTATAATAACGAATTACCACACAAGGAACTAGAATGATCTTTTTTTAATACGGATAACGGGACAGTCATCATGCTGTTTTCCTTTTTATAGTGAAAAAAGTCTAAAAAAAGTAAACAAAAGCGGCTTGTCAACGGCTAAATTTTTTCGTATGAGAAAATTCTATCATCTGATGCTAATGTTTCAAAGACAAAGACTCAGCGTTTTAGCACACTTTAGTTATCATTAACTTGATGCACCTGTTGTGGTTCCAACTAAACTCGGACTCCCAACAGGTAGTTGCCAGCTATAGCATGTGGAACTTGTTAGTGGAGATAGGGGAAGGAGACACAAGAGTGATAAAAACTAAGAAAATGGATAGAAATCGTCTTGAATACCTTTAAATCTTTCAGTCATACACTTTTCTTACGATCTTCTAACGTTACATGTATGAACAAAAAGAAAATACACACTGATAGAATCATGTGGCCATGACTAAATGGAAGGGATTTTGTGATATTTTGTCGGAAATGGTATTTTAGCCGTTATTGTGAAATCCTAAGCAATGGACTAACTGCCCAAATTTGGGGTATTTGACCGACAGTTCGCCCTAGGCGGGACAGTTTGATTCACATGAAGGATTTGAACCTTAGTTTAGGTGGACCCTCGCGCACCATAGATAATATTTTCATCATTACCACGTTTGAACCCAAAAAAACTTCAAATGATTTAGCTTTAATAGAGTAGTATAATACATGGAATGTCATTGTAATTGGTATTACTAACTTTGAACTTGGTTTTTCTTCAATTTTGAGTAAATGTAAATCAAGAACACCCCCCTAGAGAAATTAGTTTGAACCCCTACGAAGTGAGTGTGGGGGAGCTGTACCCATGATGCAGTGCGTTGCCGCCATTAGTCCCAGGCCGGCGCGAAGTGAGGAAGGTACGTGCGTGCGTGCGTCCGTGTCTGTGTGCCCCAAACCCTTACCTTAACAACACCCAACTAATGTGTCAAGTTTATGTATCGCCTGTAGAGTGTACAGTAGACTAGAAGCCGTAGTAAGCTGCTGGGAAGTGTAGGAAAACGTGGTTTGAGTGTGGTTGCCACTTGAATGTTGGGGAGGGGGGCGAGGGTGCGGTGGACAGATGAATGTATGTTGCATGACGCCATGTAAGACTGGACACCACGTGTTGCCGCCTGTCCTGGACAGTAGGAAGGCATCAGGACTGACCAACGGTGTCGTTAACACGATTTACACCATAACTATGCTGAAGGCAATTCTGTAAGGTGTTCCAGCTTCTAACCAAAATGTTGAACCATGGCCATGTGACACATGTGAAGCATTTCCAGACTGTTCTAGACATAGCCCATACCATTAATCAATCCAAAAAAGTTTCAAGTGAACCACAGTATGATCGGTTTAAGTGATGATTTGAGTTTGATGAAGACAAAAGGTACTGATAGCATTGCCAGGTGTAGGAGTAACAACTAACATGCAAAGGTATGATTTGAATACTGGAGATTTCTACATTCAGATGATTCTTACAATGGTGCAAAATTTGATAGAGCAGATTGGCATGTCATGATGGTAAGTGCAGAAAAAGTACACAACATCCCATTAGGACAAAACTAATAGCATGATTCTTTTAGCAAGTCAGTGTTAGGTACTGCATTTCTTATTGTCTGGTATGTATCATTACATACATTAACATGCCAGTCATTCTATCATTACTCATGTGAAAGCATAGGATAAGTTTTCTTGGAGGCATCAATTTTGTCTATTTAGATTTGTGTTGAAGTATAACCATTGCTGTTCAAGTTACGTATCAACCAGCATGCTTTATGACAATTTTTCTTCGCTATAACAGACTTATCAAACAACATAAAGCAAGGACATTATCCTTGCTTAAACTAAAACGGTAATGACTGTTACACACCCCAGCCTTTGTCTCTTTCATCTAACTATTGGTACTATCCATTCTGATCTAGATTGGAGAGCTAAAAGACCTCACTATCTTTATAATACCTTCCTATACGATATGACTGGATTGGGAAAAATGCACACCTGTTGCAGAAGTTTGAGATTCCAAATATGTGGATGTCTGTGTGTGGATGTGTCTGTGTTCTTTAAAGTATCCACATTGCAAACTCATATACTGTAAATATCATCATATAAACTCCCATATAGTTTAAAGATAAGTAATTTTGCTCATGTAGATTATGGAATTTGATAGAAATTACTACATAAATCCAGTTTTGACAAATGACAATGAATATAAAGATAGTAGCAATCAATATTTACTGCAGTGTTACAAGCTGATTAGAACAGCATATTTCATAGTCAGTCTTTTGTACAAGTAGAGGTTAAGAGCAGTATGAAATGGTCCACTTAGCTATAGTGATAGTCATCAGAGATACTCAAATGATGCAGCGAGTGAGGAGTCTGGTGTATTTTTAGATACCCTTGGATGCCTGACCGATCTTTGCATGCCAGCGTAGTAAGAAAGTCAACCCTCCGGCTATGTTAGCACCATTCACTGGAAATGTTCATGTGCTCAAAGGCCAAAATGTCCCTATCTCATTTCAACGATTTACTAGTAACCCATGAGCAGTATTAGAACCCCAAAACCAAAAGACGATTTCATCATACACATGGAACTGTCTTATAGGTAATGACAGTTATCTTTCGAATATGATAATGTTCAAGCTCATTTTACCACATCTGTAATTTTAAACCAGTACTAGTAATTTTAAAGGACTTTTTACATGATATAGTTTTTTATATTTTATGATTACAGAAAGTAAGGAAATGACTAACCAATAGTAACCATATGTTATATTTATCATTTTACATTATATCATGCCATAGTCTTTAGGGCTCTCTTCTTGACTCAAAGCTCGAGCATGAAAAAAGATGCCCACAAAATAACAAAAGGCTTCCTATTTTTTTTTCGTATGCATCTTTTTTCATGAGCTGGGGGTGTTAAAATGGAGTTGGATCATTAGTACTGAAGTGATTGCCAGGAGACTGTGGTCAATACAAACCAACCAGGGCTCAAAATACAACCTGCATATGTAGATTAGAGCATCAGAGCTGTGCAGGTATTTCTGATGTCTACCTGCACCAATCCATGTTTTGGGTACAAAAATGTGGATTTTTATTTTCTGTACTGACTGTGAATTGAAATCGTTTTTAGATTGTTACCAGTTTGGTCCATAGCTTGTAAAATTTGCTTTTCTGGCCAAACGGTGGAGGTAAAACTTGCCTGGAAATAATTTTTCTTTGCCTGCACCAGTGCAGGTGTGCAGAAAAAAGTATTTCGAGCCCTGTTAGTATTCATTACTTATGGATGGCCTGTATGTGCTCGTAGCACTATCAGCTTCCAGACAGTACTTCATCAAAGCCAAATGAGGGTTGCCATGGTAATATCATTACCAGATCCAATTAGGAGAGAGTCTTCTTGTACCCCCCCTCCTTAAGGGATTTTCAATGGTTTTCAAGTGTGCAGTTTGCAATTTTCCCTTAGGTACTGTGGTTTTCCACTTCTTGGCTCCTAGGTTGCAATAAGAGCTGTTTTCTCCTTTATTGAAGACAATGTAATATTGGTTGCTCAAATCCTTTGAAGCCACTACATGTACTCCATGCTTGTTGAACTTGTATGATAAAATGTAGCATGTGCTTGATCATACAATTTTTTTATCATCAGCTGTCTTGCAAGTGGTTAAATTTTCCTTGGCTATTCTGTCAGGATCAATTTTTCTTCAAAATTGTGCCTGGTAACGGTATGACTACTTAGACTTTCATTTTAGTGGAGAGCAGAAGGGTAGTTATCTTATCTTCAAGTTGACTGAATATACTTGCAGATTTGCTGGTAATACTTTCAAATCCTTATCTCTGTGAGGATCAAATACTTTAGACTAGAACTCTAGAACAGGAGCTATATTAGCAGGATAGACACTTCTTGCATAAAGATTCTCTGCTATAACTTGGTTGTTGAGTATGACATGTGATCGTGAACCATTATTAGCTGCAGCTGTCTGATCCAGGTGCCTTTAGCAGGTCAGCAGAACATACAGCACCTGCATGAAACCTGTAATGTATTATACATAGCACTTAGTCAGAATGTCTCATTTCAGGTAGTATTTGCGTGCTTAAGGATGACATCCCATCTGTAGTTTCAATTGTTGTGTTGGAAAAGATATCGCGTCAGCAACGCTCAAAATTTTAATGCTACGTTGACCAAACATCCAGCAAGAACCGTTAAAAGATCCAAGTTTCGCGCAGGCGCAGTACATTCTGCTGACATGCTGGTGCCAGTGCTGTAGGCTGTTGACCCAAAAGGACCTTACAGAAAGGGGGCCACTCACTATTAATATCTACTGCACTATTCACACTCCTCTCTCAGGGATGATCTTTCAGAGGAGGAAACCACTTCTGGCAACCTTCCATAAACCTATTAAGCCATCCTTCTTCTTCTAACTGCCAGACATGATTTTTGTGCATTCAGACAATTGTAGTATGTACGTCACTTAACGTCAGCGTTCTAGCCAGCATCCGTCTTTCCGTCATTTGATGGAATTTTGCCGCTTGTGATGGACAAATATTTTGCCCAATCCGTCATCTTTGACGGAAAAAAATTGGCATGTAAATATGGAAAGAGATGTCAATAAACCTTAAGCTTAGTCTACCAGCAAAATTTGCCCCTCAAAATGCAGGAAATAGCATTTCAGAGGGTCAAGATTTCAAAATTTTCCCCGGGGAGTATGCCTTCAGTGCTCGAAAAACAAAAGAATGAGATGATGGAAAAAATTTGAGGCTGGCTAGAACACTGATGTACGTAATGCAGTGTTCGAAATACCCACTAGCACACTAGCAATTGCTACCAGATTTTCTTGTGCGCTAGTTGCTCCCTGACTCAGGTAGCGCACCACGCAACCTGAAAATATGTACCGCTGAACTCAACGGTGCACACTGTGCTACCTGGTTCAAAAAAGTATTTCGAACACTGTAATGGTACTATAATATTTGTACTATTTCCTGTACATTTTGTAATTTTCATGATCGCAGCATGGATCATCATCAGTTACCAGTGATCGGTATGCCAGCATGTTTCAGTGTACAAGCAATTTTGTCCAATAAATTCTACACGGACCAAAGTGATTCACTATGTTTATGTGGCACGCAGTGTTCTCCTGTTATGTATGTTACTGCTGTGTGGTAAGTGTTTGAGAGAGCACCTTGTTATGTCTTGTAGTATTAGTACACGCGTATGCAAGCTAGAAAGATGTATTTTAAAGTCCTCGAAAGGCTCATACACAAAGCTTGAAATTGACTTTGAGTTTCTCATCCTTGAAGGCATCTTAAACCCCCGTCATATCCTTAGCCACCTGCGAAAGATCAAAGTCCAAGATTGCGTTCACTGGCTTACTTGATCTAGGGGCTTGTGAACCTTGTCATGCCATGCAATCTTCAACCAATTTTTCAAATAGAGTTGTTGCATATTTAGAAACCAGCTGTTTGAAAGATTTCCTTGGCCTATGTGTTTGTTTATTATGTATTCATCAGTAGCTACATCAGGGCTCAAAATACTTTTTTCTGCATACCTGCCTGAGGAATTTTACCTGCATCACTCATTTTCTATCCCTTTTATTCCTTAAAAACTTTTTGAGGGCCAGGTTCCATCTTACCTATTGTAACTAAGTTGTATAACAGGATGCTACTTTGAACTGATGCAGGTAGACATCAGAAATACCTGCACAGCTCCAATTTTGCCTGCACTAACCTGCATATGCAGGTGGTATTTTGAGCCCTGTTTCAGACAAATATGACTTTATTCTATCAATTCTATGATTAGTATGAACCAACATTTCCTAGAAATACACCCCATGGAGCTAACACAATTCACAAATTAGGTTAAGAGACCTTTGTGGTTTCACTAACTTCATTATCCTGTCAGCCTCCATGTCTTTGTGCTTCTATTCGGTTGATCTTGAAAGCCCGACTTACTAGGGTATTACTAGCTGTCAGGTTTCTAGAATTCTGCTACACTATAGATGGAATATTGCAACATAGAATTAGAAAGCTGTTCATGTTTGTTCAAAAGCATTAGATAGTATGATATAGGTAATGAAAATGATTACCAGTAACATTCATAAAAATGAACACATTTATTACGAATCATGTTTATTAATACCTGGTAAGAGTAAAAAGCTTAGTCCATATAACAGTATTTCAGTTTTATTTTCGGTGCCTCTGTGGGTTTGCTTGTGTGTTTATTTGAATACAGCAGAATGACAGGAAGTGAGGGGGGAATGGTGTAACCACAGATGAGTGACAGGAAATAGAGCTCAGAGGTGGTAGAATTAGTTGATTTATCCACTTTGGCTGCTGACAGACTTTCTGGTTCATGGGGTCAATGGAAGAGGCTACTAATTCACATCTAGGGGTGTTGTTTTTGGTCTGTCTCTGAGGAAATCTGATAGATTCCACATACCAGGTAGTTCATGGAGGTATGTGTTCTTTGAACTCTTGCATCGCTTGTGCTTTGTTTCAATGAGGGACAGACCAGCAATTGTGTGTGTGTACCGATATTGTATAATGCATATGTATGTGTGGACATATAAAGTAAGATCTGCCTTTTTAATGATATCCTTTGCTCTTCCTTACCAGGTGCTCCGGACGACAATCCAAGCAAAACATGGCAGACCAAGAGAAGTAAGTATCTCCACGATGCACTATTCCGTCTGCTCCATTCTCTGGTGCTGCTGATAATATCTCTTGACCCGTATATAGCAGGGCTCTAGCCAGCACCAGTTTTTCCATCAATTGCAGGAACTTTGTGATATGTGACGGAAATTCTTTAAAACCAATCCGTCAACTTTGACAGACAATATTGACAGAAATCTTGGGTAGAAATATAAAAACATCCAAAGGACCAGCAACAACCACTGTCAACCCCATGATTTGCCTCTCAAAAGGTGGGAAATTGCGTTTTTAAAAGCTTAAAAATCCAAAATTTGCCCCCACACCCCCCCTAGATTGTTAGCACTCTTCCTTCAGGTCCAATCATGAACCTGGGGCCTGGGCTGACGGAAAAAAATTTCGAGCTGGCTATAGCCCTGGTGTATAGTTTCATCAGATTGGCAAGTCACAGGGTATTATGGTACTTTGTACACAACCAAAACCAATTATCTGGCAATGTTTCAGTTAAGTCAGTCAGTCAACAGGTAATTGGTATTGGTTTTGTACAAAGAACCTTCGTATCCAATGTCTTATGATGTCAATCAAGCACTATTCTGTTCTTCAAATGGAGTTGACTAAACAGTGTTGCTAAAAATGACAAAACATAGATGTGCAGCAAGATATAGGTTATGCTGTATAATTATAGAACAGGGCTCTAAATACTTTTTTCTGCAGGTAACATTGAAAATTACCTGCGGCAGACAAATTTTATCTGCAACACTTAAAATTTAGGAAGTATGAAGGATACTAAAAACTGTTCAGAAACCATTGCCATTATTTCTTTTAATTATACTTTGTACGTGGTAACAGTCAATGCAGCAAATAAAAATGCACATACACCTACATTTGTATATAAACCCTGTACATGGGCCATTGCAGGTAGACATCAGGTAGACAAATACCTGCACAGCTCCAAATTTTACCTGCACTAAGGTGCATATGCAGCCAGTATTTTGAGCCCTGGGTTTACATGTTGTAGAACGATACACATGCTTGCCAGAAATACCTGCACAGCTCCAATTCTACCTGTACTAACCCACTGTAACATATGCAGGTGGTATTTCCAGCCCTGCAACAGAATGGGAGAACACAAATAACCTTCCCCTGTATGTGCTCCAGCTGTACATCACTCCATCCCAGTTCCCTGATTTGGCTGGGCCTGGTGATTGTCATTGCCTTGCCCTTGGAATAAGCATGTAGGAATAGACTTTCTCTGCCCAGGCCCAAATGAACCATTACGCACGTACAAATGTAACCAGGGCAGGTTCGGAAAACCTTACAGGGCAGAAAAACATGCCATTCTTGGATATAAATTTGGATGGGTTCTGACCATAAAAGGATTTGAGGCACCCAAAAGGGAAGTTTGGATAATGGGCCCATTTAAGATCAAAGTTATCATCTTATCTGTTCTCCAGACATCCAGCTTTTTCATTTCCTTTTAGTTTGACAAATGAACCCTAATGTGATCTGAGGCTGAAAGTATCTGATCGTCAAAAGGTATTTTCTTGGAACTGGACTCACAGACAGATTTACCTGAATACCGGTATAGACTGTACAGAAATAGATTCTAGAGGTCATCTTTTAGTAGCACGCCGGCAGAACGTACTGCATCTGTGGGAAAGCCAGATTTTTCACGATTTTTGTTGGATGTTTGGTCAACGTTGCATCAGAATTTTGCAGACGATATCTTTTCCAACACAACATTCGAAAACTATAGACGGGATGTCATCCTTAAATACGCAAATACGACATTAAATGAGACGTTTTGCCCAAATGCTATGCACAATATATTAGGGGGTTTTGTGCAGGCACAGAACGTTCTGCTGACTTCTTACTACAAAGAAGACTCTGACTAGAACAAATAAAGTAATTTGGTTTATCCATAGTGAAGTGACCAGCTCTGATATTGTTTGTTTGTTGTTTATGTGTAGTAAAGTGACGAGTTCCCAGGCGCCCCCAGCGGAGGGAGATGACGGTGACGTTGAGGAGGTGGCTCTGGAGAGCGAGGACCCGTCTGCTGCGGCGGCGGCCATGATAGCGCAGTCTGGCATCACCATAGGTCTGTAATGTTCCACATTCTTGTCAGCCATCTGGCATGCTTGCTAAAGACCGATGTTGCTCCGTGGTTCTTATGTACAGTTGTGCAATATTTCAAAATGATTTGTATCATCGATGACACAATAAGCTTAAACTGACAGTAGTCTGAAATGCAAAAAGTCAAAATGTTTTTTGTATCAGTTTTTTTTTCAATCAACATATATTTTAACACGCCTCAACATCCTTTTTTCTGCATACCTCCACTGGTACAGGTAACACTGAAAACTACCTGCACCAGACAAATTTTAGTTGCACCACTTAGAATTTAGGAAGTATGGATCATACAAAAACTGTTCAGAAACCATTGCGTAACTCCAAAGTTATATGCACTAAACCTAAACAAACTAAAACTGATACTAGTCTGCAATCTGAGACAAACTTGGGTTGCTCACAAGCAGGTTGCCACAACCAAAGTTGCTGAGTTTTGAAGTGTTTTGGACGTTTATATGAGTTTGTTTGTTGTTCTGTGTTGTCTGTCCCAGGTGACATCTCGCTGACGTCACAGGCTCTGCAGAACCCACAGGTACTGGCCGCTCTACAGGACAGGTTAGGCAACATCATGGGACAGTCCTCCGGATACGTAGAAAAGTACGTACATCTTCACAGCAGCTTAACCTTCAGCAGCCTAAGGTAGCCATTTGGCACAAAAGTTTTATTGGTTATGGGGTTAAGTGTCAGGGAGAAGGTTTAACTTTGTTGAACACTCTACAGGACAGGTCAGCCAACATTATGGAATAGTCTTCCAGATATGTAGAAAAGTATTCATCTTCACAACAGCTTGCTGCACACTTCAGCATGCTGAGGTAGCCATTTGGCACCAAAATTTTATTGGTTATGGGATTAGGCAGCAGGGAGAAGGTTATACTTTCTGTTGAACTAAAAATAATCATGTGGAATGACCAAATTGCCAGCTAACTTTAAACTAGTCTATCAGAAATCTAGAAAGAGATGACCGAGCATAGAATAAGGTCCTGCGTGTATGCACCAAGTCCTCTTAATACAAGGCACTGGATTGTCATTAAACAAAGAAGTGTTTGCTCACAAAACACCCTACAGTGGTAGTGTGTACTAAGACTGAGATTTGTACTGAGATGTCCTTACAGTATGGCTAAACTGCCCCCAATTTAAGGACATCAAAGCCTGGATGGAGTGACATGATGGCAATTGTGACGATTTTTGTCCTAGTAATTTTAAAGGTGGTTCATTGCTGCAGTATCATGTTTTTTCTCTTGAGTAGGGCAAAAAAATGTAACATGACAAAACTACAGTAACCCCATTGAAAGAAGTTACATGGTTCAAAGGCAGCAGTGAGGGATCATTTTGTAAGTGCCTCTTTGGAATTAAATAGGACAATCATTGCATGATGACATACATGTGCTTTTGCCCTAGTTGAAATGATGACATGTCCTTGACAGCAATCACTTGACAAGTCTGAGTAAATGAAAATCATCACAAATGGCTTTATCAGATAGCTGGTATACTCAGAATATGTACAGAAATACCATCACAGTGAACGTAGTAGCCTTTCTGTTAGAAAATGTAGAAACCAGCCCACCTCTCCAAACTGGCCCTTATATCTTTGCTAGAAACAGGGCAAGCATATTTCCACTAATTTGTTGTAATCAGGAAGCTGTTCCATTATCATAGAAAGGAAAATCAACTTTTCTGTGCCTGCAAGATGGCTTGATTCTATTAAAATCTCTAAAAATAAGATTAGTTCTAGGCAGGGATAGTTGTGCAGAAATGGAGCAGGTTTTAAATTAGGGCATCCAATACAATTTCAGGGCAGCAAAACAAAAATATTCTGGATTAGGAAGTCTGTTTTTTGACATATAGTGTCATTTCTTAACACATTTTTCTCATCATTTCATACTTCAAGCATTTGAAATAGCTCCAAAACAAGCTATGTGAGGAGTCTCTTTATTGTCAATAAATAGCTAGAACCTGAGACTAAGATACGAAACAAGCAACCGTTTTCTGTCGGCGACATTACATTTTTGCCTCACAGATATCAGTATGCTATGGGATAGGGTTAATTCAACTTAGTACATTAAAAGATTGACCAGAAAATGAAAACCAATTTTGCCGCCCTGAAATTGCATTGGATGCCTTTAATGTGCCTGTTTCTGTGGTGGCGAGGGCCATGGAAATGCCACAGATAGGAGAGAAGACGTTCAAACATGGAAGAGTAAACGTAGCACTGTTTTACACCCCACTGTTGTATAAACCACCCTGTGCACAGGGAGTGGTAATCTCGACTTATACTGTGGTTACTAAAAGTCATACCACAAGGCTGTTGTTACACAAGATGGTCTATGAAATAGAGCATGTCCATAGAATGTACTGCACATGCGCAAAACCCAGATTTTTCACGGTTTTCCTTCGTTGTTTGGTCAATGTTGCATCATAATTTTGCCTGTTGCAGACAATATCTTTTCTGTTTTCTGACACAACATTTGAAAACTATATCCGGCATGTCATGCTTAAATGCGCAAATATAATTATTTTATACACCCTCTTCCTATTTCAATCATTATCCCCTCTGTATAAGACTTTTATTGTAGCTACCCCCCGGTAACTAAGATGAATGAAAAATTTCTGACCACCCCTGTCAACCGTTGAATGGACTAGCCCTAAGCTGTTCCTGTTTCCGTGCAGCCTCCCCAAGGTGGTGAAGCGGCGGATCAAGGCGCTGAAGAACCTGCAGGTCCAGTGCACCAAGATCGAGGCCAAGTTTTACGAAGAAGTCCACCAGTTGGAGTGCAAGTATGCCAAGCAGTACCAGCCTCTGTTTGAAAGGGTAAGTACTGTCATCCAAGACATTGACTCAAAAAGGATTTCATAGCTAAGCTTGTTTTTGTTTTGCATAACTGGTAAACATACTTTTTTTATAAGGTTGGCGGGATCTTTAACATGCTCGAGGTGTGGCTCTCCTCACACATGGCACCTCCAGCTTTATGTCTCATCCGAGAGGACGTCCCTAACCAAAGCTTGGTACTCAACTTTCAGCTGAGTCGAGTGAAGAAATAGGTGTGAAATGCCTTTCCCAAAAGCACAGCATTGGGGCCTGGTAGGGATTCAAACCAAGATTAAGAGTCTAAGTCAACAACACTAACCACAAGACCACCTTGCCACCCATTTTGTGGTTCCACCATGGAGTTATACATTCATTGCAGAGTTGTGGTCCTACTTTACTATGAGTGGCAAACAAGAATGTTGCAGATAATTAAAAGTTTGCTGATTGAAAAAGGATACTGACTGTTGATTGCTCCCTGTTCCAGAGAAGGGACATAGTGACAGGCACAGTGGAGCCCACTGACTCAGACTGTGAGTGGGAGAGTGATGAAGAGGAGGAGGAGGATGCAGACGGAAAGACAGAAGAGGAGAAGCTAGTGGTGAGTCAGCATTACATCAAGAGATGGCTTTGGGATATTCCTACCTGTGATGAGGAAAAATAACCATGCAGTCAAAACTGCCCAAGAAGACCACTCGGGGGACTGATAAAGTCTGATCTTTGTGCAGTTGATTACTATATACAGGATTCTTCATGCTTGTGTCAGTGGGAAAAAGTATCTAAGGGACCATCAAAAAGTGGTGACATTGGCCAGTTGGTCGTTATGTAGGGATGGTCACTCGTACAGGTTTGACTGTATTCTACACTTTGTAAAAGCAACTCAAGGCTAATCAGTTTTAAAAGGGAGGGGGGAGTCCAAGAACTTTCATTCCCTTTTCTGTTTTCTTCAATCTTCTTTCAAATTGTTGAAATGTTCTTATTGTTTGACTTTGACAGGATGACTTGAAAGAGAAGGCAAAACTGACAGAGGGTGACAAGGAAGAAGAGACCATGGATGGTAAGGGCTCCCTACATGTATATATGCTCCATGGAGGTAGAAAGTAATCTGACATGTCCACTGTATCAGATTTCAAAGTTTATGCTTAATTCACTCAATGTTTCTTTTTTAATCCTTTTTTTTTTCGAAACAGAAAATGTGGAAGGCATCCCAGAATTTTGGTTGACAGTCTTCAAAAACTGTGAACTCATCAACGACATGGTACAGGTATGTAGAGTTTGCAACTCCAGTCAGCTTTGCCATCCAGTTTTCACAGAGAACCATAATTAAGAAATTCCACTGTTCATGTTATAAGTGAACATTATATAGAATAGCACATAGCAAGTTGGGACAACAAGATGCCTTCCTGTATTATGTCATGTTATGTTTTATATCCACCTCAGAGATTGACAGTTGCATAATTTTTCTTTCCACAGGAGCATGATGAAACTAGAGGTCAACGATCTCATGCCTTCGTCAAAAGATGTTATCGTTATATAACTTAAGAAGGTAGAAGTGATATATTAGTCCCCCTAAATATGGAAGTTGGATTGTGAAAATTACCCCTGCCGATGCAGTCTGCAATCGAGCATTGGGCAAGGGAAAAAACACATGTGCAGGCTGTAAGGCAACACCGCCTGCAGCTACATGGACTATCCCCTTTGGGACTTTCTCCCTCTGGGACAGCCTGTAGCCCATGTGTCACAATGAAGGTAGAGTATCATGGAAGGTAACTGAATTATAGAATTGCTTCATTTATTATGCAAATTAGATCATAATTTGCATAATTGTCATCTAATTATGTCAAGCATCACTTAAGCTACCTACACACCAAATATCAGGACGATCCGTCGACCGGTTATTGAGTTATCCTACTTTAAACATTTTCATACAAATGCTCCTGCAGTTCCAAAGCAAGCCGCTAGGGGGCCCAAACTTATGTCACTTCTTCCCGAGCACAAGACCTATCTACCATCCAAAAATCATGACCCTAGCTCCTCCAGATCACCATATTTCAAAACCGGAAGTACCGCTGCAGTACCATAACGAGCCGCCAGGGGGCCCATATTCCTATCACTTCTAGACCTCATCAAGACCTACCCACCTACCAAATATGAAGACAATCCATTTAAGCCTTCTCGAGTTATACTGTTGACAGACTCACGCACACACGAACGCCCATGAAAACATACCCTTCTTGACGAAGGCAAATATCCTGAAGCACCTGACAGATGTGACGGTGGACTTCACAGAGCAACCCATGGTGAGAGTAGGACTTGGACATTGCTGATATTTGACTTTAAAAAAGACTAGTCATTTTGGCATACAGTTTTGAATTTGCTGATCAAATGTTTCAGTAATGCCAAATATGTTCTCTTTGGAATTGAAATTTGTGAAATATGACCTTTCAACATGCTTCTATTACAAGGTCATTGTGTTGTTTTAATGCAATTTTCTGCTATGTTTCCTCCAGGGCTTCACCCTGCTCTTCCACTTCGAGGCAAACGACTACTTCTCCAACACGGCGCTCAGCAAGCACTACGTGGTGCGGTCCGAGCCCGACGATCAAGACCCCTTCGCGTTCGAAGGACCTGAAATCATCAGCTGCAAAGGGTGAGACTTACGAGTTTTTAGAACATTTTAGTTTTTGTTTTGCATAACCGGTAAACTGCCGTAACAGATTTGTGCAGTAAGAACAAGCCGCATAAGAACACGACTAAGGTTTAATCCACTCACACTGGGATGGACCCCCACTCTTTTCGATAAGTGTGGTGGGTTCTTGAGATGTGGCTCTCCTCAAACCCATTTTTTAACAACTTATCAAATTGTATATTGTATAAACCAAACCAATCATAATGCACATCCAGAAAATGATGCTGGGAACTAGGCATCCTTTAATAATCAAAATGTTCTTATACCATCTTGTAACACCTTTAAGACAGCGGACTTACTTGCCTCCACAGGTGTCACATTGACTGGAAGAAGGGGAAGAACGTGACAGTCAAAGTCGTGAAGAAGAAACAGAAGCACAAAGGTCGCGGCACGACACGCATGGTCACTAAGACGATCCAGAACGACTCCTTCTTCAACTTCTTCAACCCTCCACAAGGTAAGGGCTGGCATGGGGTTTGTTGTTTCTTTTGAAAGTTAAGTTTTAAGGTTCATAAGTGACTGTATGATTACATTTTGTGTCAGTGATTGCTGCTTGTTACCTTACTGATGTGATAGAATTGTTTTCTACAAGGACTAATGACCTTCTGTTTCTTACTACAGTTCCTGAAGATGGTTCTGAACTGGTAAGTACATCTTCAACTAACTCTGAAATTATTTTGAGAAATCTGTTAATCTGTTAATGTTTGAGTTTGGATAGTCATCAAGATAGAGTGTAGACTATGATTTGGTCTCTTCCTGCTGCCTAAAAGGTAAGCACTATGTGCCCAACGGCTACCTTAGCAGGCTAAAGGTTAAAGTCACAAATGACTTTTGTATCCCCTAAGGACGATGATGCAGAAACCATCCTAGCGGCAGACTTTGAGATCGGCCACTTCTTCCGTGAGCGGATTGTGCCCAAAGCCGTGCTGTACTTCACAGGAGAGGCAATGGAGGATGAGGAGGTAAGATGTTTGTTTGTTTGTTTGTTTGTTTGTTTGTTTGTTTGTTTGTTTGAGCTTTTACTCATATCTGCCCGCTGGCTGCTTTTCATTGAGGTCATTAAGGAAGAGGTCAGGGTCAGACAAATATTTTGTTCCGTGGGATTATCAAAATGAAAAATAAACGACATTTGTTAAGTCAAATTCTTTAAGTCAAATAGTAGAGAACAGTGCTTTTTTTCCCAGTTTGTGGCTTTTACAGTACAAATATAAATTTGACATTCAATGAATAAACAACAAACTAAATGCCCAACATTAAAGTGAAATAGTCTGTGTATTTTGTATAGTTTAGACAAGTCTTCACCAGTTTGTCATTTCATTTTCTTTCATAACAGTACGAGGAAGAAGAGGGAGAGGAAGGAGAGGTGAGATCACAAGTTTCATCTTGCTACATTTATATGATGTAGAGTTTATTGCACCAACTTTCTTTAACCTCCTTTTCAGTACTGCAGCAAGAAGACCAAACCAGACATGGCATAGTTCACGGCTTTCAACCTGCAATGATTACTTCAATAGCTAGGAGTCCCCACTGCCATGGGGGTTGAGACCCATTTTCCCTCACTATTAGATAACTATTTGATCCCTTCATTTAAAAAATTGATTATTACATGGTTGTGATTGATTGATTGATTGATTGATTGATTGATTGATTGATTGATTGACTGTCTGATTGATTGATTGATTGATTGATTGATTGATTGATTGATTGATTGATTATTGCAGGGTGAGGAGGAGGGTGAGGAAGGTGAGGAGGATGAGGAGCATGACCCAGACTGGAAGCCCCCTGCAGGGGTAAGTCTCACGTTTCACCACTTCTCCACAGAAAGTCCGAGCCTTCCTGGCACCCTTGTGGGAGGGCTGGTCATCCTCCATGTTTTTTTGGCAATGCCACAGTGGCGGAGCCATTCTTCCACCCTAGATTCACCTATCATATGGTCAATGATCACATGACAAAAGACAAAAAAAAAGTTAGAGACAGGCCTTTTTGAGCAAAACATATTCATACATACAGTGTTCCAGTGCATGATGCAAAGGCATGATAAAAAGTAAACCCTTAGAGTGGAATTTGTGTGTATACTGGTATACAAATCAACCAGAAGTAAAAAAAAGAATCCAACAGTCTATTTTCCCCATCTTTACTGCCCTAGAGACAACCTATCATTGCAAAAATCAAACACCAGAAAGTCACTATTAACACATGCACTGCAGTACCATTTAATTCCATCAGGTGAAGTGCATATGTTGTGTCAATGATTTGAAGAGAAGTACATGTACAGTAGTGGTTGTCTCTGGGAACATCTCCATGTCTTGGTGCAAACCAGCATGTCCAGGACATTTTGTGTTGCTATTTGGCTCCCTCCTGACTTAAACAAATCTCCCTGAACCAGCCTGAGTCCTGAAGCCCTGCTGGTTCAGTCTGACAGCCCTCCTCACCCTGCTAGGTAGGCCCTCTTTCTTTCTTTCTTTCTCTCCTTCTTTTCTTTCTCAGGCTCAATGTACAGACATTTCTGCATTGCTTCATGATGCATACACAGCACGTCAGCAAAACTTGCTTCGCCCCCATGAAACAACAGTTTCTGTTGGATGTTCAGTCAACATTGCATCAGAATTTTGTCCATTGCATATCTTTTCCGACACAGCATTTGAAAATTACAGTTGGGATGTCATCCTCAAATACGCAAACACAACCTTAAATGATGTTCCGTAGAAGTGCTGCGTATGCTACATTCCAGATTTCGCACAGGCGAAGTATGTTTGCCGACGTGCTTGCATACACTACTTCAACTTGTTTTGAAATCCATGCATATAGAAAATGTCTTACATGTATTTAATTTTCCAGATTTCTGAACCCTCGTAAGCAGGTTTCACATGGAGCTGTTGCCTACTTGTTTTTAAAAGACTGCAAAATAAACTTTTGTTAACTCATTTTTGTTTGTTTGTTGTAGGGTCCAGAGAAGCCGCAGGAGTGTAAGCAGCAGTAGTTATAAGGACCTGATTGACCAGTGGAAAAGACACGTCTGCCCGACTGCCACACCATTCCAACACACAGCCCCCACAGCGTAGGTCAGCAACCTCCAGCAAGGAAAAGGGGGAGGTTCTGTCAGTGGGCTAAGCTGACATTTACTTGGGATGTTTCATTAACCCCACAGGGGGGTACAGGATTGTGTAGAGAACCATTTTTGTATGACCCAGTGTTCCTGGCATCCTTAGCTATTAACCATTGTGCAAATGGACAGTACAGTCGCAGTTTTGTTGTTGCCTTGTTTCATGTAGTGCAGGATTTGGCTTCATTTTTAAGTGCAAAGTCCCCAGCAGCAGCAGCTACAGTTAGGGTTTGCAGTACAGCTTCAAGTTTTGTGTTTAAGGTTTAAGTCTCTGCCAGGAGTTTTGGAATGAAAACTGGTATCACTTCCAGCCATCCTGTCCTGTGATCTGTGCCTTATTGTGTAGTCCTGTTTTTCCTGGTTTGGGGCTTATAGTGTACATTTGTAGGTCTTACTGTGATTTTTATGCACCTATCAATGCAGTTCCAAGTTGGAGTATTTTGGGGAAGTTGTTCTACAGCAACGTTTGCCATGTTTTGTTTGGTTAAGCTGTCGGAATCTTTCAGTCTTAGCTTGAAAGATGTGTGCATACATTGCCAATGGCCTAACCCTTTATTGACCCTATGCATGCATGGAACTGACTTCCAACACATATGCAAATTTACCCGACACTTGTAGGGGTTATTGTTATAAAGCAACAATGATATACACTGTCAGATATTTTTGTATTGGGGCTGTATTTTGATGTCCTAACCCCACGGTCTACCCAACCTAACATGTGGAAATTGCATTGACAGGTGCACATTAATTCTGTGTATTTCCAAATTGTATCATACCAGTATGTTCGATATTGATGACTGAAAAGTAAAATACATGTAGGTAGGCAAGTAGTCCGGGATGTATATAAATTTCCACTTCTCTGCAGCTGTCCATCCTTGGTCATCTAAATTTTCACGTGGTAACAAGTCGTGTTTACAACCTTATTGCCAGTTGTTTCTTCTGGACCCAGATTTATATGGAGTACTAGATATATATTAACAAGTGTTTGGCAGATTCCATCTGCTGCCCCCCTCCCCAACATGACAACCCTCCTCTGAGGTGGCTGTTACAGCACATAACAGTGCCTGTTACTTTGCATCCACAGCAAGGCCAAGAGCACATACTTTTCAGAAGCCCCCTAAGATATAACAGGTGTTGTTATGTATTCTGTGGCATTTGACCAAAGTAAGTTTATCATGAACATGAATTACAGGCACTGATTTTTACTGCAATAGTCATGCACCTATTGTGATCATTGGATGGAGAAGAGAGTAGAGAAGAGTTGTCATGTTAACCTTTAGTGCACTGAAGTAGCCATTTAGCTACCACTTCTCTATTGGTTCCAGGGTTGGGCAGCAGGGAGAAGGTTAAGGGGCAACAGTTGGAACAGTAGGAATATAAAAATTTGTATGAAATAGCCCATGTCTATACCCATAGATACAGAAATGTGTATACAAGATGAGAAATCATGGTGACGTCTTCAGAAGGACTCCAGACTAAACGTGTTGCTGTAAAACCTTGTAAAGAAAACTATTCTATGATCCGATGAACTAGATGAATACTCTGTCCAGTGTTTTGAGATGAAGAGTTGGCATTTACGCTCCTTATTCATGGCAATAAGATTGTGTTTTACTCTGTGTTGTTGAAGTTTTTGCTCTACTGTGCTTCTCACTGATAGGCACGCAGTTTCCCCATGTACCTGCTCAGTTAGGTTGTCTCCCAGTTCTCACTTTGAGTAGCCTCCACCAGGCCTTCGTAATAGGGTTAGGATGGTAGAATTCAGCAATACTAGAGTCCGACTGGCCAGGGGAGTGGGTCCACCATCAGGGTTTCATTTCCACCTTACAGGAAAATGAACTCTACGGTGGCTAAACTCCCCTGGCCAATCATTTTCCCTATTTGGCTAAATTTTACTGTTTTTGAACCTGTGCTGTTAAGTCTGGTGGAGACTACACCTTGAGCACAGTTCTTACAATTATATCTAAAGCTTGGTTTAATCAGGTTTCAAATTAAGGAAAGAAAATAATTCTAATGCCATATACAAATGAGAATATTTTGTTAAGAAAGTTTATGAATTTTTTGCCTAGTGTGTACAAAAGTGCCTCTGGCCTTGCAGAAATGAAAGAAATGTTGACCTACTCTTTTGATGTTTTAAGCGTTTACATATGACATGTTTGACTGTACTAAGTATTGTTGAATCGCTCTTTGTTAGGTGATACTTCAAGTCAACTTTTGTCGGCTTTAGACTGAATAAACAGCTAATGAAATACAACGCCTCATGTAGTGGTCTGGTTGAACTGTGTTCAGTACACCTCATGTTGATGGAGGGGGATGCTAATGTCGTATTGCATATCATACGGTTGTTGCCTTTTGAAACGGTTTTAGTACACTCCGTCAAAACTGTGATGTTTCCTGGCTTAGAAGATTAGGGTTTTAATATGATTAAACTTTTTGACTCGGGTTCGAATCCAAGCTTGTGCTCTTTGTTTTTTCACTAATATGTTTACTATTTTTCACGATGCTGCCGTACATTTGTAATTGGAATTTTTCGTTTTATACGCTTTTGCCCCTCAGAAAGGTTATGATATGGCATCAACCAGTGAGTGATATGGCATGGACCGTTTCAAATGGCAACGGCCGTTTACGAGACTGATATGTGCTGTAGACTGGAATACTCAATCAGTCAAGCCCCTGTCACGCATTCAGGACCTTTCCACGATTTTGCTCCCGACCACTCCCCAACCAAGGTCGGCGCTAGATTGGGAGTAACCTCGAATTCTAATCTCCAAGCAGATCCCTTTCGGTGGCAAGACTGTATCCATTAGCCAGAGGAGTTTGTGCAGCCACCGAAGACTTTCATAACTTTAATCTATCAAAAATTCAAAGATAGGCTGGTGCAGAGTAAGTTATCTCGCCGACCAACTTCCAACCACAGACGACCTTGCTCACCACTATTACACTAGCTCCCAACTATGGTTCAGATAACGTTGGAAGGCCATGGTCAGCTATGTGTGACAGCGGCCTGAGGCTATGGGTACCGCCCAGGATGGAAAATAGGTTTCTAACACCTGTTGGAATGAACCTTTCACGACTGTCCAACACAATTATCAGTTCAACCAATGGTAACGTGACACTTAGCGGTTCGACCAATGAGAGAGTGGCTGAATGTCGGTCAAATACATGTATTTGCATTTTTATGTTTTGACCAAGGTAGGCGGGACTAAAGGAAAGGTCCATTCACCTGTCGGACCGGACGTTTTCGTGTAAGGAAAATGACAACAATGACAAGAGTTCTTTGAAACGTTGCTCAGGGAAGTTGACATTTAGAAATACACCCCCGCCCTCGAAGATCTGCTTGGAGATCAGACTTAATCCCCAGAATGAATGAAGAGAATTTAGGTCAATGACTCCACTGACAATGGGCCCGCCGCCGCCCCGCCCGTCATTGTGACGCAGTCGTAAAACTAAAGGTCAGCCGCCGGGAATTTATCTACCATCTGCCGCCAGTTTACGTCATCAAAGAACAACAGGGGAACAGGCACCTTGGGAAAATTCACCGTACATGCACAAACACACGCGTATCAAATTTACTCCCAACGAAATATGACGTGCAGGAAAGAATTTTAGAACAACGTTATTGTGTTACTTGATTTCAAAAAGACTTGTTAAACATGACACAAACCGGGCAGATTTTCCAAAGCTGAGTCAGTGTGGGTGGATGGGAAGTCAAACTTCACGCCGGTTCCCCCAAGGACAGATCTTGGCCATGACCTTGTAGTGTTGCTCGGCACTTGGCCAGTACGTAGGCAGCGAGTCGGTTTCCTCCGCAGAGAGATGGACTGTTTATCTATCAGAAGGAAAACATTGCATTTGTCTCAAAACAACTGATGTGTTTACTATTTTTGTTTTGGTGCAAAAATGTGCAACCGCATAAGGGATTTTCATACATAATTCCCTCCTTGTTGATAGTTCTGCGAAAGTGTAAGTACCAAGTACGAAGAAATTGCGCGTTTTCTTCTCAAAACTCGCACAAGCAATTTGGCAGGTCGCTCTAATATCTACTTCTGAAAATTTTTACCTTCTATCAAACATTTTTGTTTTCATTTATCATTGCGCATGTTGTCTGCAAGGTTCCCTTTACGCTACAAAAAGTGCAATCCTTGTAAGCATGTGCACTTCTTGTTACTAGTATTTTACCGATGTTCATCACCATAGCACTCAACTAACCTAAGAAGCCTGCGCCTAGGCTATCTCCTCCAGACGCGGCGCCCTAGCCGTCACGGTCGAGTATTGATATCTAAAACATTTCAGACCGAGAAAATAAACAGCGATGACATCGGCTCTAAACCATTCCTCCCACGGGGCGCCCTGAACTCGCTGTTCAAAAGACTCTCGAAAGATCATTCCGCCGGAGGGCGGGGCGTTTGATAATCAGCCTAAATGTCAACATGTGATCTCTACCAAATGTATTGTGGGCGCCGAGTGGCTAAAGACTCAACAAAGCTGCCAACTTGCGTAAAGAGGTCGTTTTTTTTAGTTTGGGTACTTTTTTGTTGGTGACATTTTTGGCCCTTGAAAACTGCCGCCATTAGTTGTTGTTATGTAATGTATACACATCGCCAAGTAGTAAACGATGTCCTGTATTTGCAGAGGTCTTCATGCCATTGGTGTTTAGTTTCTTGTTCTTAAATAAAGACATCCAATGCGATTTCCAAAAATATTCCGGACGAGGAAACCAGTCTTATATTGACATTTAGTGCCATTTCGTAGCACATTTACCTCATCATTTCATATATACTTGAAGCGTTTGAAATAAAACAAGCTATGAGGAGTCCCTTTATTTTTTGGTACTATCAATAAATAGCTAGAACCAGCCTACGATACGAAACAAACAACTGTTTTCCGTCAGGGACAACGCTTTTCTGCCCCACAGATATCAGTATGCTACGGGATAGGGTTGGTACAACTTTCTACATTTAAAGAATGACCAGAAAATCGACTTAGAAAATCCAAATCCAGTTTTGCCGCCTTGAAATAAGGTTTTCTCATGATAGATTTCAACTGTGTGATTATGTTAAGCGGACTTTAAATATCTCGGATCCATGACGGCATCCAGCAAAAACGACTTGACCAGGCGAAGGGCACTTGCTGTTCTGCTTTCTGGCAACTCCAAAAGATCTGGAAAAGTCAAATTTTCCTACAGCCACCGGCAAAGATCAAGCTCTTTCATGTTACCTGTGTGTCGGTGCTCCTATACGGTTGTGAAATATGGGTACTGTCGCTTGACATGGAGAACAAGATAAACTCATTTGCTACATCTTGCCCCAGAATCATGTTGAACATTAAGCGCGCAGACCACGTAAAGCAACGCTCAAATATATAAGGTCACAAATACACAGCCTCTTATCAACAGAGTGAGAAAGCGGCCATTGGACATGCCCTTAGGATAGCCGTAGAGGAGCCACTCAGGACCTACGCCCTCTACGTACCACCGTCCCACGACAGAAGGCGTCCAGGACGCCAGAGAACGAACTACCTTTCCTACATTCAGAACCTGCTGGGGGACAAGGAAGGTGACCTGAGCCCTGACGAGATCGCTAAGCTGGCTGCGGACCGTCCGGCGTGGGAAAAATGTGTGGTCGACTGCGCCGCAGCCGACTGATGATGATGATGTTATGCTGTGTTTATGTTATCTGACTTTTCCATATACAGTTCCCGTCACTTTGTGGACAAAAAAAATCACGCTTGACCGCAATGACGTCAGCTAACGTTATGGTCTTCATAGTGTGGTGAGACAGTTTGGATGAACATCTCAACATGTGATCTCTACCAAATGTATTGTGGGCACCGAGTGGCTAAACTAGCCTAAAGACTCAACAAAGCTGCAAATGTAAAGAGAACGCTTTTTTTTATTTTGGGTACTTTTTGGTTGGTGACATTTTTGGCCCTTGAGAGCTATGTGAGGAGTCCCTTTATTTTTTGGTACGTACCACCAATAGATAGCTAGAACCAGCCTACGATAAGAAACAAGCAACTGTTTTCAGTCAGCGACAACGCTTTTCTGCCCCACAGATATCAGTATGCTGTGGGATAGCTAGGGTTGATTCAACTTTCTAAATCAATCCAGTTTTGCCGCCCTGAAATTGCATTGGATGTCTTTAAGGTTTTCTCATGATAGATCTCAACTGTGATTATTTATGTTATGCCTAACTAGTCTGACTTTTCCTTACACAGTTGCCGTCACTTTGCGGACAAAAATCACGCTTGACTGCGATGACGTCAGCTAACGTTATGCCCTTCATGTGTGGTGACACAGTTTTGATCAACAACTCAACATGATAGATCTCAACTGTGTTTATGTTATGCTGTGTTTATGTTATGTAACTAGTCTGACTTTTCCATATGCCGTCACTTTGCGGACAAAAAAATCACGCTTGGCTGCAATGACGTCAGCTAACGTTACGGTGTGATAAGACAGTTTTGGTCGCATGTCACTCTAGAGGCTAGTTCTCATGCGGAAGAAAAGTTAGACTGATGTACTATATATCCACCAAAACCCAATGGGAAAGGGGGACCAAGTTTGTCAGCCTCTACCAGGCTTCGTTAGGCGGCTGGAAAGAGTAGAAATGATAGACAGATAACACGCCTGGGGAGTTAGTCCGCGAGAGAGTTCACTTTGTCGCACCCGGGTGCAATCAAAACTGTCTCATCACACCGTAACGTTAGCTGACGTCATCGCAGTCAAGCGTGATTTTTTGTCCGGCAACTGTATATGGAAAAGTCAGACTAGTTAGGCATAACATAAACACAGTTGAGATCTATCATGAGAAAATAGAGGCTACAAGTTTGTTACTGTTGAAATGCAATATTTGAATCGCGGCTGAAAAACAAAGTAAGTCAACAGCAATAGCAGACCGAGATCTAGAGATATCCACACATAGGAATGAATATCTTTGAGTAGAACATTTCTAGCCAACACAACACTTTGTGGTATTTGCCAAGATGTACACAGGCTGGTTGACATCCTTACACGCAGGCTTGTACAGTCTTTATGCTATCGTCCGTATACAGGGTAGCGGCGCAAATAGTAGGCACCCTTCCATCTCAAGAGATGGCTAAAGGACGACCTTTGAGTAGAACATTTCTAGCCTCCACAACACTATGTCAGAAAACCCCACTTTATAGTATGTTCATGTACACAGGCTGGTCGACATCCTGACACGCAGACTTTTACAGTCAACATGACTTTATGCTATCGTCCGTATACAAGGTAGCGGCGCAAATAATGCGTGGATAAACTTTGATGAGTAGAACTTTTCTAGCCTAGCCTACACAACACTGGCACACTCTGTTGCATTTACCTATTTGCCAACATCGGTACACTGGCTGGTCGACATCCTTACACACACTGTCGACGTGCTATCGGTATACGGCGGCACAAATACTACATGGATAAAGGAACGACCAGACATTGTTGAATTTCAATCTTTTATTGTCACACTTTGTCATAGGAAGGCTCCGAGCCACGGGTGTGGAACAGACTACACGAGATATCTCAGCACAGTGGAGCGGGCTGCCACTGGTTTGTCACACTCTGGTTCTCCAGATAAATATATGCAGTGTCGGGAAACTTTGCTACGAATATTCACCAATTCATTTGCAGAGAAGAACTTCAATGGATCGTCACATGATTGTGCAATTAATGGCTTCTTCTGTTAGTGATAACAGAGCGTCGTACCTAGGCAAGCGATTACAATACCACACAGTGGGGAAAATTTTAGACTGGGTGCCAGACTGTTGTCAGGGACAGTATACAGGCTAGCTCCTGGACTCCAGGGCCAACATGTCCCCAAGGAAATTTTATCACAGACCCCCTCAGTTAGACTCGGAGTCAGTTGGGACTGGCCTGTATATTGGCCATGAGAACAGTCTGGCATCCAGGCTAGGAAAATTTGCGCTTGGACATTTTCAGTCGAAAATGAAGATGTTGTTTTAATGACATTATACTATATTTATAGAACAGGAACTGCGTTAGACAATGCCAAGACCAACATTTCGGTGTACATTTGACTAGTTCTGTGGGGCAACTGACAGAGAGGTAGACGGTATGAAAAATCGTTGCATAGAACAAGTCTTGTTTGGATGGCAAAAAAAATATTCGCGAGGTGTTGGCAATGGGTTGGGGCACGTATTTAACCTTTAACTATCATCCTACGCAGTCTACTTTTAAGAATAAAAGGCGTTTTGCTACCTTCTGACACTACGACTTTGCCATTCTAGAAACAGGTTTCTTTACTACATAGTAGATAAGATGTCTGAAAAGGCAATATATATTAGGTAAGGCTTCAACTTACATTTTTGCTATCGAGATTATTGTAAAATATCTTGAGTATATCTAGCGCCAGCACTACATAAGTTTCCTCATGGCTCTGTTACACACATAGGGCGCAGCCCTTGTACATAGTCAATCGACTCTTTTTTGAAACAAACAAATATTCAAAACAATAAATAAAGTTCCATAAAACCGTTCCAGACGGTAATATTAAATAACACTCTACCGCTAGATTACTCTCTCGCTCTTTGTTATATTACCATTTTGTCACAAACAATGAATAACACTGGTTTAAAGAATTCGTCAGTCAAATTCTGCAGTAATATAATGCACTTGTCAATGTCAACCTTAAGGGGCATCCCAACCAACGTGTCACCATTGGGTATTTAATATAGGCCAACGTATGTTGAAAAGGATGAGATTTTCCTTTCCAACAGTTTTACATTGACAAGTGCATAGTGCAACAATGAAGTGGAGAAGATTTCTGTGTAAACCCCCGCCCCCCTACACTCGTCTCGGCAGGAAGTGCGTGGACAACTGTTTCCGTTTGGTGCGCAGTGCATTACGGGGCCGTCCCTGCTTGTTGAGGGCCACGTACCAGCGTTTTCTCCTGGCGCCGTACAGGACGGAGTAGTACGTGTTGTACAGGTTCTCCTCCAGGGTCTCTCGGAACTTACACTCCTCCGTGAACACAGACTGCAAGGAAAGGGTTCAACTTTTAAATACACATTGTGCACGTGCATATATATTGAGTAAAATTGACATTAACATCCTGTACAGGTTTATCATCATTTATCATCATTGCAGCCATTCTATTGAAAGAAGACCACCTGGAATTATTATCTCCAATCCCGTCCATGTTCCTCTTTAATATGTTACAACCGTGGGCGTTGTGTAAATGGCTATAGCAGTCATGCTAGACTTGTTTTCATTTTAATGTACTTGCTCCTTCAATACAAAGTAGAAGTCCTAGTACAGGACATGTGAAGACCAACTGTTGGAATGTACTCACCGATCCGTAGAGGCGCCCCCTAGCGTCCATGCAGAGGTGCAGGCCGGTGGCATAGCCCTTGATTCTCATGACGCCGCGGAAGTGGACCGGGGCCATCTCTAACGCAGCTGCAAGGAACACACAAAACATCAGCCTTTCGTTAGTATCGGGGTTGAGAATTCATCCTCGACTTTTATAGTATGTGCGTATACAGGATATACAGTGTCAGGATGATACAACAATATGAGATAGCAAGAACTACAGAAAACAGGTTCTGTAGCTTCATGCAGCTACGGTCTTCCATTGCTTTATGTATTGTAGCTGCACGTACGTATTTGGAGCACCGTATCAGCTAGTGCCTGCAAGATAAGAGAGACGCAATCGTAGGGAGACGTCTTCTTGCATCATGTCTGGAAAGAAGGCGATTGCCAGTTTTTCAGTTCCTGTCTGCGTACCAGTGTGCTGATATGAAAATGACCTAGTTTTTAAGCTGGTAGCAAGAGCCTGGAGAGGGGTCATAATGATAATGGAACGCGATTGCAAATGATTCCCACGCAGAAGTTTTGAGGATTATATATAAGTCACGTTATTAGACATCACATATTCGTCGTGCCTGCAGGTATATGTACATATCATAGAGTATCATGATAAGGTATAGAGTATAATAATTTTTTCTGACGTATACGTATTTCATATGGGAAATTTTGCTCATATATAAAGTACGAGAAGATCTAATACACGAGGCCACCATTGCCCTGCATTTGAGTATATTTACGCTAACATGTGGGATGGAAATAAACATCCTTTTTAACAGAGGCTCTCTTTAGAACCTCGTAATATCGGTTTTTAAACAAGGACAAACAGTCGAAGGGCCAATACTCTAGAACACGCTTATTTTATTAAACGGCAAAAACGACGCAACGCGCCTCTCCCGTGAAACTACCCTCTACTTTAATACTCATAGCAGAAAGTTGGTTGACTGCAGGTCCATGAGACTTGGCATGCTTAAAAAACAAGCTTTGTTGCGTCCAACGATGGTCAAAATATTGGTGTTTATTGAGGAACACTGTAAGACGTTGTGCACTAAACATTACGCATTTTACGCCATTTTTATTGGCTTATAGCAAGGGTGTAGCGTTCATGAATATTATCGAAAATTTCTGTGCTGATTTCCAGAAACCTTACATTTCATTTGATATATAGTTTATTGTCGACTTGACTATAGGGGAGCGCAGCACCAATATAGAAAATGTTCACTCTGCTGAAGACAGGACGCGGCGCCTCGCGCGTTCCGAACACAATTAGAACGCGTCGGCGGAGCAGAAACCGTGGGGCTTGATGTTCATCTTTGTCACCGTCGTAAGCGACAAAAATGCACTTACCCTCTTAAAATTGATATGCTGATTCCCCACAAACCTTAGCTTTCCCTCAAGATGTAGTTTAATCTCGATTTAAATGGTAGATTACACGACAGTAGAAGACGGGAAAATGTCCACTCCGTTATGAAGACGCCGCACCTAGCGCGTTCTACTTCGCGCACGGTCGCTCTCCATGCAATCGTGGAACTTCGTGGTCAAAATTGTAATGGCGTTGTAAGCACGTAGAGTTCGTGAATTATTATGAAAATTCGTGTGCTAATTTTTAGCAACCATAGCTTTTATTTGATATATAGTTTATTGCCGACTTGTCTTTAGGGGAGCGCAGCACCAATATAGAAAATGTTCACTCCGTCACAGAGACGCGGCTCTTCGCGCGTTCTACCCTGTGAGGCGGTCTCTTAGCAAGCAACTATGCATCTTGACTGTTATCTTTGTGTGGCGTCTTACATGTATGTGTACAAATATAGATCAACTGTGGTTTTGCTGACTGTGTAGCGGGGGTAGCGACCGTCGGGAGCGGACCAAAGCTAACAACACTGGACTCCAGGCTATTTGCATAATATATAACACAAATGTACATGTATCAGTTATCAGAGGTCTTCGTGTATGTGGACGATTAGAGTGTCAACATTCAATACACTTGTCAGTTGTTAATTGTACAGTTCAAAAGTGTCCATGATAAAAATACTTTACGCTAATGGCCGTTCGTTGCTAAGTTTAGATAAATTAGATAGTTGTAATTGCAGTAATACAGTATTTGTGTAGAGATGCTGACACACGTCAACTATTTGTGATGTCCTTTTCCAAATGTAGTTATGTTTGTAGGATTGTAATCAGCAGGTTGCATTCTAATCCCTCTTGAAAACTGCATGTGCTAATTCCCATAAACATCAGCTTTAGCTATAGTTTGATTTATAGATTGATAACGTTTTAATGGCTGATAACGCAGAACCAAAATAGACAAGGTTGACCTAGTTAACGTTAGACAACAGCGCCCCGCGTGTTGGAACGTGGCCGCTTTGTAGCGGTATCCACCATGGAACTAAACTTATTTATTTTATTTATTTATTTCTGTATTCTTTTACCAGGGTAGCACCTAACTTCAACTTTGTTCGATTATATTTCCGTTGTCTCTTTATCAATTTCAATGTATTATATATCATTAAAAAGCTTGTGTAATTTTCTTTTCTATGATACCCAACTCATTGTGTTTGTAAACTGTTGGAACGAGCAGCAGTCCTACTAACGTGAGTGGGTCGCAGAAAAGAAAGTGCCGAAATCAGTTCACCACCAATCAGTCAGCTATAACCTAATACCCCGTTGAAGATCCCAGACGAAACTTTCTGTGCTTTTTCTGCAACATTTGCCGTGTGCTTTCGTACCATAATTGGATGCCGAAAAGATGGGTGAGAGCGCAGATCGAAACAAAATAGACATCGGGTCCCCACAACACCCCTCGAATCACACCCAAAAGTTGACAACGTAATCAGAAGTAAACCATCGGTAAATGAGCCACAAAATAACTCAAATTGATCCTTTTCTTTCAGTCAGTACGATTTCACCATCATTACCGACTCTCTCTTGTTTATATCTTGGGTCAAAGTCGGAGGCTAACATGTGCTCTCGTTCATTCGTCAACGCTGTTCTCAGTCCCAGAACAGTCTGCCGGGTTTTAGAAAACCCCGGAAGTGGAATCGAATATTCGACGGTTGGCCCTTCGACTGAAAGTCAGTATTTTGACGTTCCCTCTTCTGTACATCAAGCTAAAAGACTCGGAACAGGGTTTACTTTAGACAGTGTACACGGTCTGTAGGCGGTGATGAGTAAAACAAGCTGTTTGTGTGGCTGTCGTTCCAAGGTCGTGGTGAAGGTCACCATGGTGGGCGGCGGCGCGTGGCCGGGTGGGCTCCGACAGGTTTCTCATCTGGCGTTACCAACACAGAACCTTCACTGGACGTAAACAAGAGGTGTACACAAATACACCCACTCAGACAAACTCAAAAACTGCTTTCCGTATCACACGTCTTCTGTTTTTTTTTTTAATCTACTCTATCCTTTTTCTGTCACCTGGAAACTTTGTCCTAAAGCCTGAATTCTAAACCTCAAGTGAAGTGACACAAGAAAACATAGCTGTTGTCGGACTTCAAAGCCTTTTGTCACTCTGCCTATAGCCAATGACACAAACTTGGGGGTTTCTATGAGGAAAAGATCATAGCTCACGAAAAACTTTCAAGTCTCAATTTGTAGCTGGCCTTTAAGGTACGTAAACAACGTGGACTGAGCTCAGTCAAACCTTTCCATCTAATGCCCTACCCGATTGCTTCGACATCAAAAAGGGAATCAACTTCTTATATTGGATCAAGTGTAATTAGTAAGCCCTGAAATTAAAGCCTGTGTGTTCATTAACAGAGCATTATCAAAGTCACCGGCTTGTGAAAGCTTTCTTGTCAGAGTTGAATAAGAATGCTGCTTCTTTCAAAGTGTAGAGTCTACGGAGTCACTTTTACCGCCGTATGATTTGCGTAACTGTAGTTTTATTTTGCCCTATTTTCTAATTTTACAGTCCCCAAAATAGAGCAACCATTGTATGATTATACCCTTAGCTTCTTGACCACTTTACATATAAAAGAAGTCGAAAGAAAGTTTCTTTTTACACCATTGCTTTTGTTGAAATTTCTCCATAAGGTATAATTACAGCCGTTTCCAAATACGCACATCCCCCACGACGGGCGACGCTAATTTCTTTTCTAACAACTCCATTGTATTCCGCTGAATAATTCAACAACGCTTCCAAAAATAGCGGACGCCAGGCCCGAAGTGGAATGGAAGAAATATTTTTGGAATCGTGCCATTTTTGTCACGCATTGGTGTCGCTGACGTAATCCCAATCCGTCGCCATTTTCTTGTCCATATGTGTGACGTCATCACGCACGGTTCATTTCTCCTCGGTCTTTTGAATGGCAGACGCGGACAATCAGGGGTAGAATGTTTGCGTCATTGTGTCTGAGTTCCCTTAGACAGTTTACCCTTCGAAAAGACATAATAAGAATGGGTTCGCCGAGGCATGACCTCATTTCCAAACGACACAGACTATTTTGTGCATGGAGAGCTCCAAAGTTTACGCTGGATTTACGGCCATTCCCCTGTAACTCAAATTTGCTGCCTCTATTGCGAAATTAAGATTGCTTCGCTATGGTAAGAAAATCAAGTACAGAATCGTCCATGACGCAAATTCCACGAATACCGACGTACTCATGATCACGAATGCATCATCCTTCCTTAAGCTTATTGAATTTTCGTCGAAAACCGACCATAATTCTGACGAAAAATTACTGCTTTCCGTTTGGGTGAAAGTTTCACTACATTTAGATAACAATTTCCTGTACATGTAAAACGTGTAATTATTTTCCTCCCAGACATGAACGGAAGTGTTAAAACATGAGTTCATAA
This sequence comes from Branchiostoma floridae x Branchiostoma japonicum, assembly GCA_013266295.2. Taxonomy (NCBI): domain Eukaryota; kingdom Metazoa; phylum Chordata; class Leptocardii; order Amphioxiformes; family Branchiostomatidae; genus Branchiostoma; species Branchiostoma floridae x Branchiostoma japonicum. Next base: position 7,975,267 of record CM023824.1, read on the forward strand.
TCTTCTGTATTGTCTTGTACAGACTCGACCGGACGTTATGAAATGAAAATTATAGAGTGTTCTTTGAGGCAGAACAAGTCTGCCCTTGTACACGCTGCCTGTGCTAGGCTAGGGATGACATGACTGGCACAGAAAGATATGTATGGCATGTTTCAACAACCGGGCAGATAAAGGGGCGGATAAAACGCTTCAAGTGAATGTAACAGAAATAGAAAGAACTTCTGTGATGGCATCATTTCCTTCAGCAATATCTACATTACATTTAAATAATGGGTTTCAACACGTGCAATGCAAGAAATGTCTGGTTTGGATGTTTTGGATTAAAGAAAAATAAAAGCCCACTGATTCAAGCTTATACTAACTCTATGAAGATACTCTCCGACATAAGCTCTAGTAAAAGTTGTGCGCTATGGTTGGCTGAGATTGTTGACGTACCGTACTGGTCTCCGCTGTGTCTGGTGCCTCTGACGGTCCCGTCCGGGAGGATCTGTAGGTGATGCCCGCCCGCCCTGCAGTACAGCTGCCGCATCCGCACGATATCGTCGTCGATATTTCTTTCCCATCTGTCGTCTCTCATAACCTCATCCTCGGAGGAATCGTGCGCAAGACCCGCCGAGAGGGGGTCCAATTCCTCCCCCGAGCCGAAGTCCTGGACGTCGACGTCGCTCGGAAGCGTTCGCTTTCTTCTCGCCATGTCGGCAGTCATCGGAAAGTTTCTGATCGCTGCTTCGGCAGTGTTAGCCGAAACCGACCTGCCCATCGAGTCCCTAACGTCGCCTATCGGCACTGACCGGCAAAACGAAAACACCAGCAGCAGTGGCGAGAAGGTAAATAGCAACGCCTTTGAACTCATTAGCCTCTCTGGGATTCCCAGTTTAAAGTTGACAGAATGAAAAAGAGTACTCTTGCTTCTGAACTGCGGTTGGATTAGGACGATGTTTCCGACGCTGTTGGCTGTTCGCTACTGCGGTTGGCTCGACACGTTCGGCTTTATACCCCCGCCAGTCTCGCTGACTACCGGACGGACGGACGCCCTCGGAGAGTCGTACTCCTCTGGGCTGCACAACTCATTTAGGCAGTTTCCGACTTCCTCCTGTGGCGGCCACCCATGGTAATAAGGTGATGACGTAGCAAAGGTATTCCCCTCTCAGCGCCGACGCTCCCGACTTTTGTGCTTTCTCTCTTCAGGAGCTTCCGTTGAGTCTCTCTATACCCCATTCACCGCGCCTTCTGCTAAACATACTCCACGTAGACAAGATCTAAAGAGACGTATCATGTGTCGGTCGGACAATTGTAAACTTAACTCTAATTGCGCAGTCGGAAAACAGTCACATCACGTGCATTTTTGCCGCGCTCGTAAATGTTGACGTTTGAGTCCGTTTGGACAAAAGTCGCCGGCGGAACCAAGATAAGCACTCTGGGAGGGAGATCCGAAAGGCTCGTCCCCAGCTCACCCTGCCCCCACAAACACACTGTGGCAGTGACGCGTTTCTCCGCCCCTCCCCCTGCACGGACCGGGACCTCAGCAGACCGTACCGGCCACACGGCATAAAGCAAACTTGTAAAACATGTGACTGTAATATCAGCTAGTCGGACCATTATTTTACAAGAGATTAAACTAATTTGTTTATTTGTTACATCTATACCAGACTGTATAATACAGTCTAGTCTACATATCTAACGTTATGGGTAAAGAATGCAACATAAAAGTTAACAAAAGCCAAGATTATCACATATCAGCAAGTCTTATATGAGGACAGAAAGAAACAATGTTTTGACTGGGGAACCGTATTTCAAAAGTGTTATCACTATCGTAGAGCTTCACGCGTAACACTGTGATGAAAACGACTTTCTATGTGTTCAACAGTTCATCATTTTGGCTGGTATGACTTCTTTCTAAAGACCTTGATTTTTTACCTCCATGTAAAGACGATACACTTCGCTATTTTTCGGAGGCTCACAGGTGGTTGCCATATAAGGTCTCGAATGTGTTGATAGCTGGATACACAGGTCTACTACTGCTACTAGTGAGTGTACATGGTTGTCTCAGTCGGGTCTATGAGTAATTATATAGTTTACACTAAAACTGTTTCCACCACTTGTGGGTGTGGGTCTAATCCTAGACACCACAGGTGAGACCAGACTACCAGTGTTATCGACATTTATGGCCACAACACCCCACCGCACCCGAGCTTCAAAACCAGGTGAATCGCCCGCCGTCGGCAACGATTGTCTGCCCCGACATCCTGCTCCGAAAATACCCGAACACCCACGAACGGACGCCGCGGGATGTGGTCGCACGTCCGAAAGAAAGAATTTTTCACACCTGTTCAGGTGATTCAGGCGTGTGGATTGTGTTTTTTGTTTACCTGTCGTAGCGAAACATCCTCAACTGTTGACAAAACTACTTGTTGACACCGTCAGCGTTCGCGACTACGTTAACAGGCGTGTGGATGTGTTTTTTGTTTACCTGTCGAAGTGAAACATCCTCCATTGTTGACAAAACTACTTGTTGTCACCGTCAGCGTTCGTGACTACATTAACAGGTCGCTCTGTAAGCAATTGTGCCCAAGACCTTGCCAAGGGGGACAGCTCGTCACCCATTCACTGTAGTGTATTGTATTGTGTTTTGTTTTGTTTTGTTTCCGATACTAGTTACAACATCCCCCAGCGTAGCCCACCTACAGGTACACCTTTATCACTGTCATATATCACACGGGGAGATCTCTTATCTATTTCCGCGAAACGTGATCGTTTTCTATAATCAAAATACCACCCGGCAGAGCCCCCAACTCCTACCGCTTCGTTGAATTCGTGACGAATGGCGTCCGGGCTACTTTTGATAGTCGTCGCACTTTGGACTCCAGATCAGTGTTTGTGTCTATATGGTGGCCTGTGCACCAAGTAATCTCCAAATAGATCCTTCGGTGGCTGCAAATCAGTATCACAGTAGCAAATTGGCAGGGCAGTATCCATTTGGCTGGCGTAAAAAAGATACCCGTACAAAAAAGAAAGCCCGATAAAAACGCCAGAAAACACGTCAAAAACAAGCCGAAGCCTAAACCTCTGCTCGGAGAGTATGCGCCAGGATCTAATAGGACTTTAACCTAACCGGAAACAGTTTTATGGGTACACTTGACGTTGATTGGAGTTCTTAGTAAAGCTCAATCAACACTAATTGTTGACATTTGTGCCTGTGACGTTATAGTAGCAGGTTTCCATGTTATGATCCCTTGATTCACGGAAAATCAAACCACAGACAACGTTGTGTCACGGATAGGTTTATTATCTACGGTTCGTTTGGGACAACCTGCGCTAATTAGGCGAGGTGTAATTTACCTGAAATAATGGTGCTACTAAGCTGGTAAGCACATTATTAGGGTATAGATGTCTCATTTTCACACAGAAGTGTGTGTCCTTTGGCTGTCTTTTCCCTGTTTAAACTACTGTCAATAACGTTACCGGAGAACATTTAAGTACACAACAGAACTCTTGTCAGCACAACTGTTGCCTGTCATTCCATGATCCAGGCCAAACTACACAACCTACAGATGTCAGAGCCATCGTACCGGGAGGACCACACGAGATCACGGGCGTCCGACGAATCTTTGCGCGATGAGTTGCCTCGGACCTTTCGGAATCCGACCACTGCGGGTCGAGAGAGTGCCATTCCTCAGATTGGAATCAACGGCGTCCAAACCGCAAGGAATGGAGACGGCTTGTTGTCTGGAATTCCACTCAAAACAAGAAATAAATCAACAGAAACGACGTTTGACACAGCGATTAGAATCAAGGGCACAGACTTCTTAAAACGATAAAAACAGGCTTAAGAAGGAAAGGCAATATTGATGACTAAACAGGAATTAAAACATACTTGGTGGGTGGGATTTTACCCGAAAACATATATGACTGTTCTACGTGTGTTCCAAGTTGAGCCCTCGGCGCTTTATTCCCGCGAAAATGTGCCCATATCCGCTTGCATTTAGAATTTGCAAGGAATTTGCGGTATTTGTAACTTGAAATTGGAAAAGAATAGATACCATCGTTTCACCCTGGGGGTACCTGCCGCTTTTAATAGTCTTTGGTACATCCTTTAATACTTTTATCCTGCTGAAGAGTGCCTAAACCATTGCGCAGCTCGCCTCAGGGGCACAATCAATGAGAACTAGTGGTGCTTGGTCCAGGGGCTGGGTAACCCTCAGCCTCTGGACCTGGAGGTCGAGAGTTCGAATCCCGCTCATTGGCATGTTGCTCATTATTTAGCCTCTACCAGGCACAGCGGATCGCTGGAAAAATAGTAGAAATTGGCCAAAATAAAGGGAATAGTATACCAGGGGAGTTAGACAGCCAGAGAAGGTACATTTTGGGTGCTGGAAAATGTACTCTCCAGCGGACCAACTCCCCTGGCATGTTATCTTTCTATTTGGCCAATTTCTACTCTTTCCAGTTACCTCCCGAAGCCTGGTAGAGGCTACTCATTATTAACCAGCTCAGGCTGGAAAGGGTAACAGTTAGGTCGAAAGTCCCTTGTTAGTGGAGAGTCACACCTCGAGCACGTTGAGATCCCATTGCACTTATCGATATTCAGTAGGGTCGAGATCAGAACCATCAGTCTGGTCTTACGCAGATTGTAAGGTGACTACAAAACTGATGTGTTACGCCTTGGGGCAGTTTACCAGTCATGCGTATACAAAGAAAACAAGACAGTGAGTAAATTGCAGGCGTGATATATACGACCCACGTTTATCACACATTCACAGGCCGCCATGTTTTGATTTGTTTCTATATATGATGCCCTGTCGAAGGATTACAGGTAACATTTATAGATGTCTCAAGCTCTTTGGGTCTGAAAGAGACTACGATACGACAGTAAAACGTACGGTAATGGGCTAATAAGTGAACTAATAGTATATGACTTCAGGTTTTCGCTTATCATATCAGATTGAACGTTATATTGAATGTGGGCTGACGCAAGTAAGAAAGTTAATATGATCATAGCGAAGTCAGACATTTTCATAATCTTTAAAATGTCTTTTTTTTTACTTTTTATATCTGATCGACCTTTTCTGTGACGCACATTTCTGTCACGACAACACACTGAGACTTATCATGTAGTAGGGATATTGACCTGTGCAGGAAACATGATCTCAAACTAGATGAGTTTGAATCTATGGTCTGCGATGGCGAGAGAGGCACTTCGGTGACACTGTGGGTGGACTTCTGTTGTCAAATGTACACGAAGAAAGTACGATCGAATACTAATAACATTTTATAACATAGAAGGTCAATATGTAATCCTTGTGTTTCTAACGTTAGATCAGATTGACGAAGACATTTCTCTCGTCATTCAGTTATAGATTATGAAGTCATCCTTGTTCTATACTTTATTTGTAACCTGGTTTTTTTAGTATTTAATGTCTTGGGGTGGTGGGACTTCGGCGCACTGTTATGTCAACTCACTATGGTTATATTTTGTTTTGTGGCATTGTTAAAACAAGTTTAATAACTTGAGTGCAGTGCCACACTGTCCTTGTTATTGTATTGCTATGTGTTGATGAATAAAAAAATATAACCTGTATAGTACTGAGCAATAATGGCTTTTCAACCTCCACTGACCCCAAGATTAAGATTGCAATAGGTCCCAAGACGGCGTTGCCATGGCAATCAAACTGACGTCCAGGATATACCAGGAGTCCGTTTTATTCTCAGTGAATCGTCCGTGGGAACTTTTCTATAGACTCTGACGTCATCATGGTGCGGATGAGGGATTTTCCACTTTTATGACGTCGTTCTTTTCCCTCACGGCGGGAAAACTGTGTGCGTTTATTGTCCGTGGGAAGGGGACGGGCCACAAATGAAGGAATCGGCAAAGAGAAGTGAGTTTATTTCATGCACAGGCTTGAGTGTGAGGAGTACATCGTTCCCAAAATAAAATGTAATGACAGTAACAATAGTAACTACAAAGTAATAAAAGCCATTTTAAGGACATAAAGTGGCAAAAAGAAAAAAAAGTGTCTGAATTTTTTCTAAAATTTCAACCCACTCCATTACTAGTCATTGCCAGTCCCCCAAATATCGGGACTTCGATTTTCATAGTGGTGTTTTTTAAAAAATCCATACACGTTATTATTGTTATGAAGATCTGGCTGAAAGGCCAAGCTCTTCTTGGGCGTTAGTCAGATAGGTCCCTTCCCAAAAGGACGAATAAACACTGTACCCAGGCTATCCGATGGTAACGTTACATGTAAAGTTACACCTGTAACATTTAATTCGCACCTCCCACTCCCATACACCACCGCAATGCCTACCGTTGAAATAAAAGAAACAAGAGCGGCCATCTAAATACCAGGGGTCTGTTTGCCAAGCAAAGACAAGATGACACATAAATGTTTAGTATGCAAAGACAAGACGACACATACATTAGATATGGTTTTTAACAGGCAGGCCATCCTATCCGTTTTGATACACGTACACTCTTTCCTGTTAGTATATTATGGAACACAAGTATGTTTATCTTTCTGGAAAACTTTGACCTTAAACATCGATAACCTTAAACATCGATCACAGAAACATTTCGAAGTCTTGCCTACTCCGTTGGGCCATTCTCAGGCACGTCAACTAGAATTTTTATATTCAGCAGCGACACTTATCGGCTGATGATCACATTGCACTTCCAAATGTCGGGGGCAGTACGACGACGACGCTATTGCCGTTATATATTCTGTTCTTCAACTTGATGATGGCGTTAACTTTGTTGTCGATCCAAACGTCATAACGGATTTGAGTGTACGATAAAAAAATTCAACCTATAAAAGACCACCCCTCCATGAGCGGTGTAAATGGACTTGCCTGGGTGACCTTTGTGCTGTCAGCTGTTTTCAGTGATCATAGTGCACATGTAAAGATCAGATGATCTTACGTTAGTTTAAGTGTTAGAAACTTTCTTTGCGGCATGCATGCCTAGCTAGGCCACCTTCTGAATTCCCTGTTTTCTACTACTACACTCAAGTGTGAAAGGTACGTATAGATCCCAGAAATTTTGAATAGGACTGGAGAAAACGACAACATGCTAGCGGTTTGTCGCGCCAAGGAGGTTTTAGTGGGACGAAGGAGGTTTGGACCTCCTTGGTGGAACCATGGAGGTAAAAAAAACCTCCTTGGTGGGAAAAACCTCCTTAATCGACCGGTCGCGCCGGTCCCCCTTACGCCCAGGCCAGGCGTCTGCTCCTTGATGTCCATGTCCCTTTATATAAGAATATCACGAGTATTACTCGTGATATTTTAGCAGTATATAATGTTGATTCAGAAATACCACATTATGTTGGAGTTGCAAGAAGCTTTGCGCCATATATAGTTGTTGGCATAAACACATGATGTTTACATAGGAATGACCAGTTGTAACTGGTAAACGAACACGTCATCTTTGCACCGTCAGCTGAAATCAGGGATGATCCATTTAACATATTTAGGGGTGTGTTGAAATTTTTTGTGATCTCTCCTTTTTTCTATCAGTTTTCAAAACATCCTTTTATGTACATCTCTTGACTCTAGATAATATCCTTATATTTGTTTTTTCAACCCTCCCTGACTTTCCTGTTCCTTGGACTGTTCCTCAAAACTCCTTTAACTTAAGGCAAAAAAACCCTGTCACTACTGTCGCCAGTCCCGACATCTCCAGTCCCGATGTCGCAAAAAACTGTGTGTAAATTGGGTTTAAGAAAAAAAAAGGAATAATATTAAAGGATAGATAATACGGCAAGTGAATTGGCATCTTTCCATACATTTCCAGTCCTGGGAATTTGCAGATGCCTCCATTTCATCATTATGTAAATGTTACTGGTCATTTGTGGTGAGCACGTCGGCAGAAGGTACTACACCTGCACAAATCCTGTAAACAGTGTAATGTATTGTGCATAGTGTTTCCACAGAATGTCTCGTTTAAGGTTTGCATTCGCATATTTAAGGATGACATCACAAATATGTCAGAAAAAATATCGTCTGCAATGGGCAAAATTCTGATGCAACGTTGACCAAACATCCAACGAAAACCGTGAAAACTCCAGGTTTCGCACAGGTGCAGTAAGTTCTGCCAACATGCTCTTGCGGTGGGACAGTGGAAAAGGGGTCAACATTTTCTCCTAATTGAGAGACAGGACATGTCCTATCGAGATCACAGATATTATTAAAGTCATGCATTACAGGTCAGAGGAAAGCCTGAACATCTCTGATAACAGACTACTTTCATTTGCATTCATAGAGGCACATCTCAAATTGCAAAATCTTAGTCAATATTTTGTCTATCATAACACCTGTTTCAGAAAGGAAAATGAGGAAAAGGACTATGGGCTGTTCCATAAAATAAAGGTAGAGGGGGTGGAAGATGCTGCAGTGGATGGTACATGTAGGTAGCTAGGGTATATTTAGGAACTAGGGTAGGAACAAAATTTGTACTCTTCCACCCCCCTCTACCATTATATTTTGGAGCAGCCCAATTATCAATACAAGTCAAGTCAAGTCAAGTTTAATGCACAACAATTGTAACAGGTACAATGTATGGCAGACAGAAAGGAATACTAGCTGGTATGGGTCTAGCAAAAGTCTATATACAGGTTCAATGGGTACTATATATGGTAAAATGTTGAATAGAACTACTGACTAATGATTTGTTACAGTTTGTTATGTCTATGGCAAATCTGATGTTTGCAGAGCAATTAAAATCAATGCATACATGTACCTTGTTAAACATCATGCTGGTAGTTTGAGTTAAACATAACTCACTTACAATGAGATCATTGTTCATCATATTTGGCATAGATATTGGAATATTATATCAAATACCTTTCCTGACCTGTTTTTTTGCCTGATAATTTTTGCTTGATTTAATTCAACCAGTCCAGACCTGTTATTGTTAATTTCTACTCAACAGAAACACGTACAGCTGCTCTGATATCTTGCCTCTTTTGAATTTTGAAACTTTCCCATTTCTCCTCTTATCCAGTTTCCAGACAATCTGCCCATCCTTGCTACCATTATCTTCAAAATTGAGTAAATCTGTATATAATTATAAAGTATTGTCTGTATAGCTTGTCTTTCAGTTAACTAAATGCTTGAATGTTCCCTAAATCTTCCAATTAGGCCTCAGAAATAACAACAGTTTACGAGCCCTTAGCTGAATAACTATAACTACAGTAACAGTAATATAGCTGAGGTTTCTCATTGAAGTCCCACTGGGAGATGGAAAAAAGGTGCATTTTTCATTAAACCCAATCCTTTACATCAAACTCATTATGTCTCCGGAATAATCTATCTAGGTTGACATGAGCTGCCCCCGTGACTTGATTAAATTTTGCAATTTCCCTTCCCCAGCCTTCTCCCCTAGCCTCTCTGCCTGGTAATTGACCAAGCAGTCAGAATATTCATTGCCATTATATAGGCAAGGGCTGAATAATTAAATTTTGTTTGGTAGGAAAACGACGTGCATGTGATAGATCGGGGTTTGAATTTGCGTGGGCTGTGGTACGTGCGCGTGCATCTGTTGGGCAGGGTCGCTCTCCCGTAACCGACTCATTCCGTCATCAGCCTGTCCGTGGTTAACAGTGTCGGCTCTACCCCAGGTTTTGAACAGGTGCAACATGGAGTACGTCAAGCAGGGCTGTCTCCACGAGATGTTCGTCCGCCAGGCGCGGGAGACTCCGGACGCCGTGGCAGTGGTCTCGGACGACGGGAGGCAGCTGACGTTCGGCGAGCTGAATGAGTTGACGGACGTCCTCGCGCTACACCTGCAGCTGAAGGGCGTACAGGTCGATACCATCGTCGGGATCTATCTGGAGAAGTGTCTGGAGTACCCGATCGCGTACATCGCCACTCTCAAAGCAGGTAACGTCCCCCCCCATCATAACTTCCACACCAAAACCTGTTTCCAATTTTGGCCCGGTGACGTGGGCGTACATTCTGTCCATATTGATTATGTAGGCCTTGATGGATCCAGGTCATATACAAGTCCTGCCGGGGACCAATTCATCAATGGACCAACGCAGTTTGAAAGTACAGTTTCACTGGAATTAGGTTTCCTGTAACGACTTTCAACCCTGGTGGGCTGTTTCCTTTTACTTACCAGTAATAAAACTGATTACCCAAAGTCAACATAAAGGTCTAATAGAATTTGAAATTGCAGTAAATGTGTTTAGTTGGTATTTATGGATTGAGGTTTTTTTTAGAATCATACAGGGCATGTAAAAGCTTTAAGTTCTCGGCAGAGCCATCAGATGCTATCATGGAAGCTGCAAATATAATGTCTAAATATTGATATTAAATTTGTTAGACAAATATATGTGAAGTCAGTGACATCTGTTTCATTCACAAGCCACTTGTAACTTCTTACGTAAAGCAAAAGATCTATCTGTCACTGAAGAACCTAGCAGAGAAGGGTTAAATCTCTTTTTGCCTCCTTAGGAGCTCAGGCCAGGGCATCTACTGCACATCTTCATGTTGTTCTTGACAGTATTTAACAAATAGCTACCCTTTCAAATTTGACATTTCTCTTTGAAATTTGACATTTCACTTTGCCCTGAGGTTGAATGTATTGTGATTGTAATGGGAAATCTGGCACGTCTATTAAGTTATTATTGTCAAAAGCACTTACCATTACTAGCATCAATCGGATAACTTTTTCCCCAAACTTTAGCAGGGTTGCTTCATTCCACTGTCTGTGCCACTCATGGAGCAGGCTTTATCATGGGATGAACCAAATGGTGATAAGCAATTGTCAGTATTACATGCATAACCCCAAACCACAGCAATCAGATCAATTTAGTGTCCATTTGGCAGTCTCTGTACCCAAACAAGGTCATTTTACGGAGTGCGGAGATGAAAGTGGCTGCGACAGCCGCTAATGAGCCGTACATAACATAGGTTATTACACAACGGAGTGTGTAAAGTCAGCATTGTGTTCTCTTTGCACTCAACCATTACAAAATGTTCACGGTTTTGACAATGTGCAGTTTGCATGGTAAATTTGTTTTCTGAAGTCAGTTCCAAATTCAAACACCAGAAAGTATTTTTGGTCAGATAGTTCAGTGGTAGCCTGGGTACCAAACCTTAGGGTCAGTTTGCAGATTATTCTCCTACCCCAGCCTTTACCAAGCACAGGCGATCTATACGCAAGAACCTATCTCCAGCTGGTTTCTCTTTATCCGCTGGCTTCTTCTGTTATGCCGACTCTTCTATTATGCCAACCAAAGCGACCAAAGCGTTGTGAGTGAACCTAAACCCACAGCACACGGTAATTGGGAGATGGTTTGACGGACGGCAAACGCTACCAGCACTGAAGAGATAGCACTGAGCTCACGCCGGTCTGCTTACCAGGCTAGATCGGTGTAGATGTTAATTACATTATTTGTATTCTTGAGATGAAAAAGTTTCTTGCTTCGATCCCATAAAACTTTAGATCTTAAAACCAGGCAAAAGTGAATAACCTGTCTCTGATATATTCTTTATCATCCATTCACAGTTCCAGGAAAATGGCCAGGTGATTTATTGTTTAGATACAGTGGACGTCTAAAGCTATACAGATTAAGTATTGGTTGGTACCTATCCATGCCCCATGCTGAGATTACCACGTTCAATCTTCTGTCACCTACTTGTTCTGCCATGTGTTAGACAAAAAGACAGGTGGCCCAAACTTTGCCATCATTTATAGTTTGGAATGAAATTCCTGTCTGACCTAGCTTACAAATACATTGTGTATCAGCCATTTAAGCCAGTTTACATTGTAGACACAAGTCAAGTTGTAACTATTAATCATAGTCTTCTTTGATATTCCAAGTTTTACAATTCACCATTGAAAAAATCTCCTTTAAGGTTTGTATAAAAAGAGACAATTTCTCAAATTTAAAGGTAAAAATGTGGGGAAAGGAGCCATGAAAGAGCAGATTTCGTCTTGTATCCGATATAAAACATGTTCTGAAGGTAACAGGACTGAATTATATTGAATAATAACTCATGATAAATCTTGTGATAAGATTAATATCATATCTTTATCAGATTTATCATCAAAGTCTAAGTTTCCCTGCCATATATCCCAATTATCTGACTGGTAATATGCCATACTCTGTAGTTAAAACGACATCTGATGGTGCGTTACATTCAGTCAATTGCACTCTGTGATAGAATTGTCATTCAACATGTTTGTACTCAGTGTGTGTGTATGATTTATGCCTTATATTGCCTTACAATCAGGCAGCTCGATAGAAGTGATCATAACGTTACGGTTGGTTGAAGCAGTGTTTTATTACCGGAAAGTTTGGTTCCGGTGTCAGAGACGTGAGGTCGGGATGATGAATTTGTAATATTGGGTAACTGCAGCGCTCAGGGGTACCGTGCACGATCAAACGCCCGACGTACCTGAACAAGGTCGCGTTTGATTGCGCCGAAACGAAATCCCTCGCGACCGCCCGGCTAAATGAGCTGTAAGAGATTACCAGCAAAATGTCATCCAGTTCAGTTGTCTCATGTTTTACATTTGTCACATGGAAGATTAGATTGAAAAAATGTCCCATGGAGAGGTGGAAACATTGCTAAATGTTACATATATGCCAGGTAACAATGAAATTGTTTGGGTTAGTCCCATTTTCTTCTAAGAGGAGTCCTAATTTCTTCATTTTTAGGGTAAAGATAGGTTTATTTCTCACATGTATTTATAGCCCTTCCTATCTATAAAAAGCATCATTGTTTTTTTTTTATGTACAAAAGGTGTGATTTGAATCTCATCAAAACTATTGAACGGACCCCACAGCACTTGCCAGTGAAGTATGCATGGTCACGGTTCTGCAGTACTGTGGGTTTATCATTTTCACAAGGAGCCTGTAATAAAGTGCAGGTCCTGAGACATATAGATCTAGCAGCTGACCTTTTCCTTACATTTAGATTAGGAACACTCAAGATGAATTGTGCATTTCAAACAGTTATAAGACAAGCCAAGTGATTTTGAAGTATCCCCCTGGAGCTACATTCTCAGGCAATTTATCAAGGTGTATATTACTCACTTTTAGGTAGGAGAGTTTTCCATATTGTACAGATTAGATCATACCAGTTTACATGAAGCTATTGCCACTGGGCAGGAGACAAAAAGAATCACAAATTTCTGTGAAACATAGCCTAACTTACACTTGTGCAAGTGAAAATGTAGAAACATGAGTTTTGTTATATATAGTTTGTCTGTCTATATCAAGAATTTAAATTCTGTTCTGTTCGTGTACAGAAAGTGGGGGAACATTCACTACTTGCATGTCTTTAAAGGAAACCCAAAGGTTAGTTTGAAAAGACTGCTAAACCAGGCTTGGATTGCATTACGTATTTGGTAAAGGTGCATGTAGGTACACATGAGCAAATAATATTTGTACACAAAGCTTAGTTGCACTGGTGCAGACCAGTAAAAAATTAGGTGCACAGCACCAAATTTACATGCACCAACTTGCACATGAAGGGGTAATTCAAGCCCTGTAAACATATCCCAAGTCAAGTTCTCATCTGTATATCTACTTCTTGCTATCCAGGAATCAATGACAAGTTTTTTCTGTCTTGTTGTACATGTAGGTGCTGCATACATGCCGCTGGACGTGTCGTACCCAGACCCACTTCTCAACGACATCCTGAGGGACTGTGAACCTGCCGCCGTGCTGACCAGTCCTGACCTCGCGGGAAGGGTCAAAGGTCAGAATAAACCCATGTTTGTTGTAGATTCGCTTAATAGACATTTTCTTCCATCACCTTAGCTAAAAAATGAAAACAAAACCTCTTCTTTTATGGAGGTAATAACAATGAATGTACATGGTAGTTACAAACTGTTCTGAAATATTACCTGGCGATTTTCCAGACTGTAAGGAAAGAAACTGAATGTATAGGAACGTTGCATTGGAGGAAAATTTTTACAGTGACTCGTATGGGTTGGGTCATCTTCTATCGCTTTTGTTCTTGATGCCAAATGTGATTTCTTCTCTCTTAAAGTATGCTGGTAAATGGTAAAAGTGTACCTGTCCTTGGTGCTGAATGCTGTTATTACACCAATGTTGCTGTCCTTGGTGCTGAATAGTATTCTTACATCGGAATTTTTAAAAGGTTTTCTTTCTTTTAATCTATCTTTTTAATTTTTTTTCAAAACTAATTGTTGTCTTATTCCCTGTTACAGATATTTTATGAATTATCACTGAAATTTGCAAGGGGGAGGGGGGCTATTTTTTCCTACAAGCACACTAGCTAGTATGACCAGGCACCCATACTTCTGCAGTTTAGCACCAACAGTCAATGTCCAAACTTCTGCTTTAAACAAAGAAAAAAAAAGAAACTAAAGAATGCTGCCTTATCCAGTTACTTAAGGCCAGTTACTTTACCAATTGAATTTGTTGTTTCTCGGATTTGCCTCTTCATTTTTTTCTGATTTGCAAAAAAAGATTCTGGTTCTGAATCAACTCAAAAATGCTCATATTTTGCCCCCAACAGTTGAAGAAAGCCCTTTTTTTCCTAGTTGTTACAGTTTTTCCATCTATCAATGGAGTGGTTTTATTCAAAGTTCAAAATTCATTGTTTAAATTTTAACCAGCCTTTTGTATTGACTTCATGGCTCCTATAGTAGCATTTGGGGCTATAATAGGATGCCCAGGCCTGTTCTTATTTCTTTTTTTTGCCCTGTCGCTTCATATTTTTTTGAAAAAATCCAAGAAGCAATTTATTAAATTGGTGTGGCCTTAGATGAATATATAACTTTAACACAACAGAGAAGCTTAGATGAAAATTTGAAAGAATACTTGACACACAAGTTATCAACTTCCTTTTGCCGTGTCAATTACCCAAGTGGATGATCACTGCATCCGGGGACATTAGCGTACTAACGAGATCATTTGTCGGAGCAGGTTGACTGTATTGGTATTTAGTGGTTTTGCACGACCTCTTAGATTACATGTCTGAATGTGTGTGACTGATGCTAATTCATCTATCCCACATTGTTGTTAGCTGGTTATTCAATTTGACCTTGAACTAATACTACAGGAACTTTTGCTCTTTTCTTCTTCTAAATGCTGTGCATTTCATTAGGTCTAATGGTGATATGAATCACTTGTCTGGAGTAGACCTGGGCAGTTACACATAATTTTATGGATGGTCCTAGAAAATATGCAATTGTTACAATTGAATTATGGCAGCCATTTTGAATAGAAATTTACAGTTTGTATTAAGCAATTTGATATTGGAGCAAACCAACTGAGTATGCTATTGAATCAGATATATCTGATGTTGAATGTTGTCAGCCTTGAAAATTTGAAAATGATTGAATTGTGTTCATGACTAGCTTTCACACACCCCCATGCATTCCTGCATTCAAAGTAAAAGATAGGATATTTCTGTAGCAGCAAAGTCACTGAAAGGTAACCAAATTGGACTGATGGTTACGGCCATTTTTCCATCAATCATATTTCCTTGCCACCTATACGGTCAATACATATGGAATGAGAAGTAGCGCAAGCCTGTGTTACGTGGGTGGATTTAATTTTGTTTGTCACACAAAATTATATTTTGGCATTTCCACCCACCCACCAATCAATAGAAAACTTAAAGGTCAATATAGTAATGTCAGTACAAGGTACACTTACTATAGATTGAATGGATTTGAGCTAGAGAGGTACGTAGCTAGTTGCATCTCGGCAGACATGGTATCAAACAGAATTTGAAACTTGATGAGGCATTTTGTTGTTGCTACGGGGAGAAATGTTCAAGTACAGAAGAGGAGAGAGTTTGAATGTGGCATGGATTGACCATTGAAAAGATTGTTTATTTATGGAGGAAAATTTATTTGTCTCGCATTGTGAAGTTTGCTGTTGCCCTAATCTTACAGGGGATAAAAGTCAACCGAGCAAAAAAGCCCTCCACTGATTCCTCCAAATACAATATTTCCAATGTATGTGCACTCCAAGTGCATATCATAGACTGATGTAACATACCCTTTGTTCCAGGTGTGACATGTGTTGTGTTTGATGACAACTGGCAAGAGAAGATTAAGGAAGAAAACAAAGAACTGCTGGGGATTTGGCCGGGAACATGTCAGCCGCCCCATGTTGATCTGGACAACCTTGCCTATGTTGTGTACTCCTCTGGAACAACAGGAAAGCCAAAAGGTGGGTTGGCAAAGTGTGTGGAAGTTATTACTGTTACAGTATCATAGTTTTGTTCATGTTTGAATTCTTTTGGAAAGTTATTGACATTAATCATAAGGTTATACCATGTAAGCATTAATCAGATGTTGCTTGTCCTTTTTTTCCAAGGTGTATAAAAGGACTTACTAATAATAGGTGATGTTGACACAGAAGTAAAAGCCATTTCTCCCTTACCAGCAGTTTTTAACCGTCTTATGGAATAGCACTTATAAGGAGTGGACAAGATGTGCACCTTTACTTAGAATACATACACTACGTACCTACACTGTAAATGTTATGTTACATGTTCATGAAAATGTGTTCTGAGATAATGCATTGTATAATGTTACCACATCTCTATCATGAAGATTTTGTAGCTCCCATCACCATGTATGCTATGAGAGCATCAGAACCTCTGATGCTCTCATGATCATATCATACATGGGGCCTTACAGTTGGAAAGAATGTCTTGATGACTTGAATTTGAAATTCTTTCTCTTCCTCCCAGGCATCATGTGCCCCCACAGAGGTGCTGTGTTTTCCTACCACTGGCGCCATGAGAACTACCCATTTGCAGAAGACGACAGAGTAGCGTGTAACGTGTTCTTTGTGTGGGAAATGTTGCGGCCACTTCTCAAAGGTGAATCCACATCATTTGTCCTAACTGACCCTTATCTGTTCAGTAGACTAGTTTAATTTGTGGGTCTATGTAGGGTTGGTCTGTTATTACAGGAAGTTTTTGATCTGGATTTGAAAGAATTGAGTGTAATTTTACAATGTACTAAGTAAAAACTGACTGAAAAGAAATGCAAATGTTTTACTTTCAATGCATTTAAAACCCCTTAAAGCCTTCTGATTAAACAATTGTAATTGTCTCCAGCACTGAGAGTAGTAAACATTAATCATGAAATGCTTTGTATTATTTAACAACGGAAATTGATTTCCATTCAGCCCCTGCTACATCCGTTTACGCCTTCATCAAACTCAGCTGGTTTAGTGAGACAACTCAATCTTATATTTATGATATTTGGCTACAGTCTACTGCGTTTTCCAATATTTACATGTCCATGGAAATGTCAGGATTGCATGGATAGAAAGTTACCAGTGAGGATTTTTCATATCTTTAAAATGAATATTGAGAAAGGTTTGGAATGATGAAATAATTTGGTAGTGTTAGATTTTGAATTCTGAAATGATCTTGACATCATCTTGTATTAGCATTCAAGCACAATAATGCATCCTACAGTAGAGTACTTGACATTGTGCACTATGCCATAAAAATGCCTGACATGCCTACAATGATAATTGTTTTCTTTTAAAACCCATTACATTTTGCATTGTACAGTCAAACCTGTCTATAGTGATCACAAACATGTATGATCCCATTCTGGTCTTATATTGAAAACTAGCATTTTTAAAAAGTCAGTGTCAGCCATGCATAATCTTTCCCGCTCTTTCTGCAGGCATCCCCCTGTATGTGATCCCTGATGATGTCATCTATGACCCCACCCTCCTGGTGGAGTTCCTGAGCCGTCACCGCATCACCCGCATCCTCTTCACCCCTTCCCTGCTCGAGGCTGTACTAGACACCGAGGGAGTCAACCTAAACAATCTACAGAACCTCCGGTTAGTTGATTTTCTTACCAAAAAAATTATGGTAAGATTATACATCACAAGAATTTGGCATCAACTCTAAGACTTTTTTTTTGTCATTTAGTAACACGAAGTAAGGATGCAATCTTTTACCAAGAAGACTAATACAGAGTGGGTTTGGACCCTTTACAAAGACATTTATTCAAGGTGTTGCCAATATGTAAATACCATGAATTTGTAATGAGCACATATTTGCAATTCATGCAATTATGTTTGAAAGGTGGGCTGATGAGAACTGTCAGTAGTGCCACAGGTGGCAGATGTAGGACTACCGGGGGTAGTAGTTTTTACCTCCTTGAGCAGATTCTGAAGTATTATTTTGGGTGTGTGCGTGTGCGTGTGTGTGGGGGGGAGTGGGGTACGTGGGTGACCAGCATAACTCTAGAAGCTATGGATGGATTATAATGATATTTGGAAGTGGGTAGGTCTTGGTAAGACAAAGGTCAAAACTGATTATGGGACTCCTGTTCATAATTAGATCATGTCAGTAGAAATGCATGCATGTAAATTACGTCACCTGAACTTGTTACCGGGGTAACTGTAACACACTGTGTAGTGTACTGACATCTTTGCTGTAACGTTACCTTCCTCAGACTGATCTGGCTGTGTGGTGAGGTTGTCACCTCAGGTTTTTGCGAGCGTGTGTGCAAGTCTCTTCCCTGGGTCCAGCTTCTGAACCTTTACAGTGTCTCAGAGACACACGACATCGCAGTGGAGGACCTCACAGCCTACTACAAGGCATCACAAGAGGTAAGCTTTCCTTTGTCATCTTATATAGGTCTGAGAAATCTATGGTAACCATCGCCAAATTGGTTTTGGTATTGTAAGTTAGAGTAATCTAAACCTTCTCCTACAATGTAGCTGTAGGCCAATCCATTGAACAAGTTTGTATTTGTTACAAAACAGCAGAACAAGGGTTAAAATGTCTCTATATAGTCTCAATTTTTGCAGCTTGAAAAAGTCTGGGGTAGCCAGAAAAAAAAACCTCACTGCCTTCCCACCCTACATCTGCTTGGAGATTATCCAATTCAGATGTACTGATAGTCATTCAAAATAATTGATATATTTAAGACCAAGATACTAAACAAAGTTTCTTTTCTTATTAGTTATGATAGTAAGATTATTACAACCACATCTTATGTTCCTGCCATCCAGTCGTTAAGTCAGCGGAAGTTCTGTCCAGTAGGAAGGCTACTAGAAGGTGTGAAGGTTTACATCATGAACGAGGAACTGCAGCCACAACCTGTGGGTGTTCCAGGAGAGGTCAGTACTGTCTTCAGAATCATACTGTTCATCCTAGATTTGTATGTTCATAGCCCTCCCTGTCAGATATGTTACTAAGTGTACTTTGGGTTTGCACCAATGTCGCTGTCCTTGGTGCTGAATAGTATTCTTGTATTGGTACTTTGTGGGATTTCCTTCTCTAAAGTTATCTGTTAACTGTTCACTGTTACATGTATGAAACTAGAGGTCAACGATCTCGTGCCTTCGTCAAAGGATGTTATCGTTATATAACTTAAGAAGGTAGAAGTGATATATTAGTCCCCCTAAATATGGAAGTTGGATTGTGAAAACTACCCCTGCCGATGCAGTCTGCAATCGTGCATTGGGCAAGGGAAAAAACATCTGTGCAGGAAATGTAAGGCAACACCGCCTGCAGCTACATGGACTGCTTAATGAATATCCCCTCTGGGACTTTCTCCCTCTGGGACAGCCTGTTGCCCATGTGTCACAATGAAGGTAGAGTATCATGGAAGGTAACTGAATTATAGAATTGCTTCATTTATTATGCAAATTAGATCATAATTTGCATAATTGTCATCTAATTATGTCAAGCATCACTTAAGCTACCTACACACCAAATATCAGGATGATCCGTCGACCGGTTATTGAGTTATCCTACTTTGAACATTTTCATACAAATGCTCCTGCAGTTCCAGAGCAAGACGCTAGGGGGCCCAAACTTATGTCACTTCTTCCCGAGCACAAGAGCTACCTACCATCCAAAAATCATGACCCTAGCTCGTCCAGATCACCATATTTCAAAACCGGAAGTACCGCTGCAGTACCATAACGAGCCGCCAGGGGGCCCATATTCCTATCACTTCTAGACCTCATCAAGACCTACCCACCTACCAAATATGAAGACAATCCATTTAAGCCTTCTCGAGTTATACTGTTGACAGACTCACGCACACACGAACGCCCATGAAAACATACCCTTCTTGACGAAGGCAATTACACGGAAACCTACAGGGAGAGGGGGCCCTGATTTTTCTAGGGCATACTGGTATGACCAGGCATTCATACTTCTGCAGTTTAGCACCAACAGTTATTGTACGAACTGTTTTACTGTACAACTTATAATGTATAAAGTTTGCAAATGGGCTGTTGCCATTGCAACTTCCTTCAAACACTGTACCATTCTCAGCTTGTAGAAAGTTGAAGACATTTCTTATTGATGCGTAATAAAGATCCTGACAAGAAAATTTACACTAGAAGAACAAGAATGCCTTTTGGTTCTTCAGCATGTCAACTTTATGACTTGAGAGTCTGAGTTTTTGACACCAATAAGAAGATCAGCTTCCCATATGCACTGCTGACTAGTTGAGAAATGTCTGCGTTTTCCAGATCTACATCACTGGTCCAACCCTAGCGAAGGGCTACATCAACCGTCCCCAGCTGAACAAGGCGCGCTTCCTCCCATGTCCCACGAGACTGGCGCTAAGCGACGGGGACAAGCTGTACAAGACCGGAGACTGGGGGTATCTCCTGTCGGATGGACGGCTGGAGATCTGTGGGAGATGTGACACCATGGTCAAGATCAGGGGATACAGTATTGAGATACAGGTCTGTGTATCATGAAATTGAATGTGTTTTGTTTGTTTGTTTCGTATAACCAGTAAACCGCCTTTAGGCGTAACACACCAGTTTTCTACATGTAAGTTCAAGCTGCGTAAGACCGGACTGTAAGGTTTGAACCACTCACACCGGGAAGGACCCCTGATCTTTTCGATAAGTGCGGTGGGATCTTTAAGTTTTAACGTGCTCGAGGTGTGGCTCTCGTCAAACACGGGACCTCCGGTTTTCATTAAAGAGACACTGGTCTACGAGCAGATGGCATGGGGAAGGCTTACTGCAAGACAGGAGCTTCTGGGCTGCCAATGTTGTTTTGAGTGCATGGCATGGCAAAGGAGAACTGTCACTTGACATAATGGAATAATGGAATGAATATGTCCATCATCATTTTACAACTGAGTAGATACATACAATGTACAGCCCTATTATAAGTTTGTGCTAGCTAAATACTGTCGAGTCAGTGTCGACTTTAATTCACAATCATAGTTTTCATGCTATGTACTGCTTCTTTGTAAAGATATGTTCTTGTCAAAAACAGTCAATGTACACCCTAGCAGGAGTACCAACAATTTTTTAGCAGGTGACAGACACACAACATGCCTTAGAATCACTATCAAGGAGATGAATGGTGGAATTCTGAAGAAGTTTGAAATTCTTTCATAAACCGAAAGTTTATTTTTTTCAAATATGATGTGAACTATTCCAGGCCGTTGAGGCTGCCCTACTGGAGCTGCCATTGGTCAATGCCTGCGTGGTGCTGGCCCAGGGCGAGGAGGGCACCGACAAGTTCCTGGTGGCGTACGTCGTTCCCGAGGGAGAAACCAGCAAGAGAGAGATCCGAGCGGAGCTGAAGAGACGGCTGCCCTTCTACATGATCCCTGCTCACTTTGTCTTCCTCGACAGGTAATTGCAGGGGTTGATGAAGTATAGTGTTTTTTGTGGAAAGACTTGCAATTGCTTAACTGACTGTATTGAATATACTTGCAACTCATTAGAATTTATCTAACACTGCATGGATGACAATGTGTTCTTTTTTGTGATGACCTTTGTGATTTGTTTACTGCCTGAATGTCAAATGGTGTACTTGTATCATGTCCTGTATCATCTTTTAATACATTCATATTGTTCCATTGATTAATTGTCAAGTTTATGACTGGCTAGAAACAGTTATGAATTATTATAATTATTATTATTATTATTATTATTAGACTAGTTTTGTTGCTGTTCATTTGTGTTGACGAAGAAACACAATGAACAGTCCATGATGCCCAACTTTTCTTCTTTGAATTTCTCCCAGCATTCCACTTCTCCCATCCTCTGGGAAACTTGACAAGAAAGCCCTGCCGCCGCTGGACATGGGCGGGGAGGCCGAGGCAGATGAGACAGGGGCGCCGGCCACGGACACGGAGAGGGCGCTAGCCTCACTGTGGTGCTCCATTCTACAGCTCAAGACTGTGGATGTACAGGAGAGCTTCTTCGACCTGGGAGGGTCAGTTACATTTTACCACATTGTGTTTTTTCCACTGTTTGTTGTTTAGGCTACTACAAATGGTAAACAGGATAACTACAAACTTATAGCTAGATGTTAATGTTATTAAAAGCTCATCTGTGTTCACAGTTAGCCCTATTATGGTTGAATCAACTATAAGCATATTAGGGTTAACTGCGAACACAGATAAGTTAAACATTGGATGTCTGTACTTATCGTATTGGAACAACAGATTTTAATGTCTGTTTTGTAGTTCTTGAAAAATGATTTAAGTTTCAGAAAGACCTAGTTGCAGATACAATCATGTCTGATTAATATTGTTGATATTTACCCCCTTAATTGTCCCTTCTTTCATTTTTAGCCACTCCCTGTTGGCAGCCAGGCTCCTGTCTAAGGTGAAAGAAGAGCTTGATGTGGTCCTATCAGTCAAGGACCTGTTCCAACACCCCACTGTGTCCTCCATGGCCCAGCTACTGGACACCAGACAGGCTCCCGACAGGAAACGCAGGTCAGGAGCTGCAAGAAGAAAGGCTCTAAAGTTTTGCACTGAATCATAAACTTTTTAAAAACTAATGTTATGTTACTGAACCAGTAAGTGCAAAGATGTTTTCCTGTTCAAATTTAAAAAAAAAATAGTTCAACAAGTAAGCGATAAAAGTTCTTTAACTGCCTGCAAAAATAGCAACTGCCTGTGAAAGCAAAAAAAAAAATGGAAAAAGAGAGACCTACCAATGTCAAAGACTAATTATAGCAGCCAGTTTAATTAGGTCTGATACTAGGAAACTTTTATGGATTGACCAGTTTTCCCGTTAGTATTTGCAAGCTTGTTTAATTTTTGTTCATAATCATGCCATGCTGCAGTGCATCAGAACCTTCGGAACGTAAACTTGACCTACAGAAGGAGGTGGACCTGTACGACCAGGCTGGGGTCAGTCTGGACATCCAGCTGCGAGCGTTCTGGCGGTCAGTCCAGTACGGCAACCGCTGGAACAGTGGAGGGGTCCTGCTCACTGGGGCGACAGGGTTCCTGGGAGCGTTCATTTTGAGAGATCTTCTCAGAAGTACAAAGGTACCATTCAACTTTTTAAACTCTATAATGTCATCTGCTTGTGGATTAGCTATATGTAGGGTCATTGGCAAGTACAAATGGGACAGGTATAGCAGTTCAAAAGGCATAACGTTTTCAATGTTTAATTTTTTACCTGAAAGACATGTGTAAGATACTTCTATTCCCGCAGATAGCTTCTTACATATTCACCTCTCGTACCATCCAACTTTTGTCAATCTACTTGTGGCATAGATTTATTGGGAAGTTCAAATGGAAAGGGCATACAGTTCAAAATGCATACGGTTTTCAATGTTTTATGCTCATAACATACATTGTAATGTTTCAAAGAAAAAACTGTGATTGTTATTGTTTGAAGAAGTCTTCTATTTAAGAGATACTTACCAGATGATATATAAATTATATAAGATGATACTTATTGATAAGATACTAAAATCTATTCAAGCAGATACTCTAGATCTTTTAAGTAGACACCTTTTATTTTTTCTGTAGGTCCATGTCTACTGCCTGGTGCGAGAGCTGCCTGAGCTGAGTGCCAAAGAGCGCCTGCGGGACAACCTGCAGTATTTCGGCATTCTCCCCCAGTGTAATGGCAGAAGCAGCCCTAACAAGAACATGTTCCCTACTGGAAATTACAGTGGAAGGTACAAAATGTAGCTATTAGGCACACACGTCTTACATGTTACATGGCTATTAGGGTCTCATTCCAGTAAGACTGTTATTTTCAATATCTATAATTCAGTTAAAGTTGTACCATTCAGAAAATTGAAATGTAGATATGAAACAATATAAGGATACCAACTTCCAAGCTCACCAAAAATTTAAAAGACTTCTAAAAAGGTTTTTAAAAAAACACAATAGTGGTGGCATTTTTAGTTGATGTCTTCCTTTGCCTTGAAAGGGATCATTTTATACTGACAAGTACTTCTCGCACAATCCTTTACAAAGAGCATTTTTCTTGACATGATTTGCCAATCTTCCCTCAGACTCAGTCCAGGACACAACAGCCCATCTAGGAGCCGTAGCCCGTCAGGACGACACAGCCCGTCAGGACGCCGTTCCCCGTCAGGGCGCCGCAGCCCGCTGAGCGGTCGGAACCACCTGGCCGTCAGTCCCGGGTACGGGAGTCATGTGACTGAGGAAATGGAGGAGATGGAGAAAGCCTTTGAGGAAAGAATCACGTGTATTAAAGGTAATACTATGGTTATACATGTACATATTGTTACAGTAGTACTGTGTAGTGTTTGAATGATCGATCCACAAATGTCAGGAAAAATACCAACAACCTCAGAAAAGGTGGTATCTGTTCCAAATTACAATAAGTTTTTGTAAAATTTACAGTAACTGTTTCTTTTGGCATTGAATTACATGTAGATATGTTTTCATGTATCATTCTCTTCATCACTGTGAAAAAATCAGTGTGAATATCTATTAACTAAATGATGTTGTCCTTTGTCACATGTACTAGGTGATGTATCCCTAATGAACCTGGGCATGAGTGACGAGGACTACAACTTCCTCAGCCATGAGGTCAGGACAATATACATGTACCATGTTACTTCTACTTACCCCAGTGGGGAGTCAATTCTACATACAGTCACATTGTTCACATAACATTTGCCAAAATACAAGCCTGACTGTGAGTTCATATGTTGTTAAAATGTTTGGATGTGACACTGACTTCAGTTTGGTTCATAATATTCTTTTCATTGTCCATATTCTGACTCCAAGGACAATTGTGATCTTGTGACATTTCAGATTGACTTCATCATCCATGCTGCTGCACATGTCAACCTAATCTATCCATATGAGGTAAGCTTTCAACAGACAGTAAGACTAGTCTCTTATTGTTGTCATTACTCTTGTACATATACAAAAAGAGTGGAGCGGATAGTCATCCTTTCTTGCTGTACATGTTCACTACCCAATTTGATCCCTGTATAATTGTGTGTTGGAATAAAGTTCAACCTTTTACTATGATTACTACCAACACAGATGAACTTTCATGATAATGTTCACTACCCGTTGACTAATGTGTATGATGTTCGCAGGCGCTACATGGCCCCAATGTCCTGGGGACCCAGAATGTGGTGCTGTTTGCCTGCACCAACAAGATCAAACCCCTCCACTATATCAGGTTAGAATTTCCTCTTGCTTTGAACTTTCTGTAACAGCCTTAGTGAGGCAATTGAATGTTTTCATATTTGAATGGAGATTCATATATGATATTACTGTAAATGCATTTAGTTTTGCAGTGATTTTATTTTGCAGTATGACGGAAAAGGAGGTTTTCACAGTGTTTGAAGTTCACGGTTGAAACAATTCTGTAAAACAATAGAAATACAAAACACATACATGGATTCATGGTGTTATGATTTCTTGTTAAGAGGACACTGCTATTAAAACATGGGGAAAAAAACTGCCACAAAAGTACATACAGTAACTAGGTAGCATGAGTGTACGTCCTTTTAGATCCAGTGTTTGAAGAAGGTTTTGCATGTATTTTTCCTCAGCACCAATGCAGTGTTCCCCCACGGCTGCCAGCAGTGTGGGGAGGAGGAGGACATGCTGCAGTACGCCTCTCAGCTGACAGATGGCTACGGACAGACCAAGTGGGTGGCTGAGCAGTTGGTGCTGAGGGCCAAGGCTAGGGGCTTACCTGTCACTGTGTATAGGCTGGGTAAGGATTACTGCCATTGCATATGAACGGCAACTACAAGATATATTCAATAGCCTGTCACTGTCTTGACTGCAGCTGGGTAACTAAGGATCGGTGTTGTATTAACTCCTGTTTAATTTATATGTTACTACAAATTTCCTATATCTGAGTTAACTAAAGAAATGTCGTAGTTGTATGATGATGACTGTTGATGATGACTTACCTGACCCCCCCCCCAGGTAACCTGTCAGGAGACAGCCAGCAGGCCTTCTGGAACCCTGCAGACTTCATCCTACTGACCCTGCAGGCCTGTGTGGACACCATGTCTGCACCTGACATAGACTGGGAGGTACGACACATGTACATGGAGACTACATGTACAGCACTGCATTAGCATCAGTCAAGCAACATGTTTCAGTCATATCATTAACATGAAAGCTTACTGTAAATCGTGAAACTTTAGCAGTGGTTTGATTTCATGGTAGGAAGGAAAAGGGGTTTTCAAAGTGTTTTAAATTCACGGTTGAAGCAATTCTGTGGCACAGCAGTCATACAAGGAAGACATATTTGCGGAGTCATCAGTTTGCAGTGAAGAGGTCACTGTGAAAACTGTGAAGAGAAACCACCACGAAAGTTTCACAATTAACATCAGTATTTGTGGAGAACATCATAAAAAAACTGACATTTTGTTTCAACACAAAGGAATATGGAGTTAAATTTGCAAACAACCCTATGGTCTTCAACATTTAGTAAGGACTACTGTATGGATACAAATGAAACATTGAATCAGATATATATACTATTTACAAATGTTGATTAATGGTTTGTCTCTGTCCCACAGATGGAGATGACACCGGTAGACTTTGTGAGTGAGACCATAGTGATGCTGTCACAGAACATCATGTTGGCAGCAGGAAAGATCTTCCACCTCATCAACCCACAGCCCATCAAGTCACAGTAAGGAGCCTTCAAACTCATGATACATGCATCCAAGTATACATATCTTCTGTCTCTTGCAGAAGGCATTGCATTCAGTCTATTGTGGGTGATAGAGATCTAGCTGGCACGAGCCACATTTCTCGGTTCATTACTTCTGGGTACAGAAATATTGTTTTGGGTGGCTGAGCTGTGGGTTTGTGTGTCAGTTTGTCTGGACAGAGTAGGAAGACAGCATGTGGGTGGGAAGATTGACAGGCAGAATGACAGGAGGCCAAATACAGGAAGTAGAGTGAACTTGAAGGTCAACAAACCCAAAATACTTCCTCAAAGTCTGAAATCTGCAATGTCTTGTTTTGTTTTATTCTACAGGACCCTGTTTGACTGGATGCGTGTGAATGGATACCCTCTGAAGTTACTTCCACACAAGGACTGGTGCAGCAGGTAGGGAGGAACAAAGCTTGCATACTTATCTACCTCACTGTCTTCATATATTCTCATTTTTGTCAGAAAAATAAGTGTACATGACAGTTTGATAATTATCTCTTCCCTTTTGTGTGTTTCAGGGTAGAAGAACACAGTCGTGAGCAAGGAGAGGAGTCTGGGCTGGGAACCATGATCAGGTCTACATCTAATTATCTGAGGAGTTAATTAATAATATATATAATGTTTTAGTCAGGATGAGCATAGGATTTTGTAGCAGGTAATTCTTTCAAGCGTCATCACATTACAATAGTGTAGGGTACTTACTTGTCCTCTTTGTCCTTGGCGAGACATAAAGTTGACAGAGATTGGCTGAAGTTATAATGTCCAATTATAGATCTACGCAGCATCACAATTGCTAACCATGTGTTGTTTCTAATGCTCTTTACAGGGACCCAGCAGTCTTCACAGCCAAAAGCACCTACAATATGCACAACTTCAACTTCGTGATGTCGGCACTTGGACTGACTTACCCAGAGATCACCAGGGAACGACTCAGGACGTACTTCCACAACCTCACGCTGCGAGGGGTGCTTGCTTGTAACAAGAAACTGCTTGCAGGTAAATTTAACCTTCAGCACACTAAGGTAGCCGTTTGGTTAAGGGTTTAAGCAGCAGGGAGAAGGTTAAGTCAGCAAAATCCATGTTCAGATTTCTGTGATGTGAAACATGTCCTAGCCAAAAGTAGCTGTAGTTAGATGAACCCCTTTGCCACACCAATGTATGTAAAGCTAGCCCTGCACGTTCACTTCTCTGTTGTATTATGTTTTGTAAACTTTCTTCTTATCACGTATGTGCAATAAATAAAATCAAAAATCAATAAAAGCCATCAACATACTAGAGCTTATAAGTAAAGTACAGACTTCATTTTGTGGTGATTAAGATACTGATTCAGAAGTGTTTGGATGTCTTGATTTAGCATCTGGTCCCCTGGCTGGGAAGGTAGCGGTGGTGACAGGTGCGTCCAGCGGCATCGGTGCAAGCACGGCCCTGTACCTGGCACGTGCAGGTGCGCAGGTGGTGCTGGTGGCACGCCGTGTGGACCGACTGCAGCAGCTGCAGAAGGATGTGGAGGCAGAGGGAGGCATTGCCATCGTGGCCAAGGCTGACGTGGTCAACAAGAAAGAGGTTGGTCGCATCTGTTTCTTTTGAAAACTGTTATTTTCAAGTGGACATTTTCATGTCTAAGAGCTGTAAATTTCACTTGCTTACACACATAACAAAAGCCATTTAGTTCTCAGAGCTTCTTTCTCGATTCATGACTTCAGAATTCCTAGTACTTTTCCTGTTCTTTTCTAGGCTGGATTGTGGGCACGTGCAATCCACTCTATATGTTCTTTCTCTTGTTTGTCTCTTGTGTTCGATGATCTACATGACATGTACATGTGCAATAGCATAATACAAATGTTCATCTAATAATAGATACATTCAAGTTTTTTTAGAAGTTGGGAGGAGTAGTTGCAGACATGCAGTGACTCTATGTTGATTGTGTTCAGGTGAAGGACATGATGAAGCATGTTGAGACGACGCTGGGTGGGGTGGATGTGCTGGTGAACTGTGCCGGTGTGATGTACTACACCATGATGAAAAACATTCAGGAAGAACAGTGGGAGAGACAGGTCGACCTCAACTGCAAGGTAAGAGTATCCTCATCAGCAGCCATTATTCCCCAATTACACATTGTCATTCATTCGTTTTTGTTAAGCTAAGGGTATACAGGGCAGAAATGATAACTAGTCAATTGGAGCTAAAAATTTGCACATTTCCTGTGGTATAAAATGATATTTTCATGGGATGTGAGTTGGCTGTTGTTCATTGTTGGTCACTAAACCCTCTTTTCCAGCGTTGTCGAGGTACTGCATTGTAGAGTGGTGTCATTCAGCAAAATACAAATCTTAGCAAGTAGAGCCACCAAGCTACATGATCTCCAAGAAGAGCAAAGTTATTTCAACTGAGTATCATCTTTAGAACTTATTTCTCATGTTTTGATGAACAGGGTGTGCTGAACTGTATCGGAGCTGTGCTGCCAGGCATGGTGGACAAACAGACTGGCCACATTATCAACATGTCTTCAGATGCAGGACGAAGGGTGAGATCTTAACATTAGTTAGTTAGTTTGTTTGTTTGTTTGTTTGTTTGTTTAAGCCTTTGTTCATTCATGAACTTAGATGATTATGTTACCACTTGGGTACAATTACTATATTTTAAGTTAAAAGGCAACATTATAAAGGTCATAATGTGGCAGGATAGTGGCAGGATATTTTAAAGTAAGGCCACACTGACTTAATTTTATGGATGACATCCGCGCGCGCATTGATTTTCGCCTGTTCTCAAAAAAAAAAAAAAAATCATGTCTTTCGAGGCTTCACGGAACTCCGGAACTCGGCTGGAACCTAGTACAGACTGCCGACTCATAAATGCCGCAAAAGGGCGGCTTATCGTAAAACGAAGGAGGAAGCTGTGAAGGAGGATGAGACCTGAACAAGACTATCTACATCTACCTCCTGCAAATAAAAACTTGTTTGTTTGATGCAGTCACTGTGTCCTGTGCTTTAATTCGCAATACCGGCTTTGTATTCCTGTGGTTAAGCAGCATTTTTTTTTTCGCCCTCTCGCATTAGTTTTGTGGTCCCCAGAGGATGTTATCCATAAAATTAAATCAGTATGGCCTAAGTAAGGATAAAGTACAAATGTAAGTATGAATTATGTGAGAATATTTATGTCTGCTCCACCAGGGCTTTGCGGGTCTTGCAGTGTACTCAGGCACAAAGTTCTTCATCGAGGGTCTGTCTCAGGGAATGAGGCACGAGCTGTCAGGGTCAGGCATCAGAGTCACGTGTATCCAGCCTGGGGACGTCAAAACAGAACTCCTGGTACACACAACAGACATGGAGGTAATGTGGGGCTGTCCTTATATTCTCTGGCGTAATGCAGTGGGGTCGCACAGTTAGAGTGGTTGGCTCAGAACCAAGAGGTCCTGGGTTCAGTTCCCTGACATGCGCAATGTTATGCCCTTGTGCAGTGGAGTGATGCCCACCGGGTCTCTTGCAATTGGCTAATCTGTTTAAACAGTGTCCTGACATTGATGAGGACAATCACAGATTTGTTGTTACCAATGTGCCAAGAACTGCCACTAAAAATCAAATAAACACTTGCCACTGGGAACCATACTTTTTTTTCTAATGCAGTGCAATTGTTTTAGAAATAAAGGGCATCGAAATAAACGAATAAACGAATAAATGGAGTTCAGTGCAATAGTCACCCTTAATGATTTTAACAATTACCTCTTGTAATAATTATACCAACACAGTAACCCTCACATTCATGAGAAATACCAATCATATTACCGGGGGTAAGAGGGCATTTAAAACTTCAAACACTACTTATCAATCAATGTCATTCTTGATCTGATGCAATCATTGTGTCAGAAACCAGTGATGAAACAGTCACTGTAACATCTTGACTTCCTCCTTCCCAGGCTAAGGAACAGTTTGACGGCAGCGGACAGTGCACCATCCTGAACCCAGAAGACGTCGCCAACGCCGTGGTGTACGCAGCCAGTCAGCCGCCTCATGTTGGTGTGAACGAGATCCTTATCGAACCAAGGGAGGCACCAATCTAGACATTTGGCATGTTTCAGATTTACAGTGATGTACTTTGGGCTGTCTTTTATGAAGAGTGATTGGCAGGGGTCTAGCCAGCCTGAATTTTTTTTCTGTCATCTAAATTTTGTTTGATGTCACATCATGTTGACCGCCTCTGACACGACAATCCTAGGGGGGTCTGGAGGCATACTGCTCCTGAAAAATTTGAAATCTTGACCCTCTAAAATGCTATTTCCTGCATTTTGAGGGGCAAATGCTGTTAGACTAAACTTAGTTCAATGACATCTCTTTTCATATCTTTACATGCCGATTTTTGTCTGTCAAAGATGACAGATTGGGCAAAATTTTTGTCTGTCATGAGCAGCAAAATTCTGGCAAGTGACGGAAAAACTGATACTGGCTAGAACACTGCAGCTGGTGATGGGGAAGGCCACGAGTGATAGAGGCTTCTGGGCAGCCGCTGTGGTTTGACAGCTGAGGAAAGCTGGCATTCGACATACGTCCAGTCAAGTAAGTCCAGATATGGACAACCAACAAGAAAAGTTTAAATAATTATGTCTCTGCAGTTCATATATAGCAGACAGATTTAAAACAATGTCTTTCAAATCTCATTATTGATAACAAGGATACTGAAAGCATTCCCTGTACAGTTCACATACTGAAGAAAGCTTCTCATACATGTAGGTTACTAGAATATGATAATATTGCAGACTCTTGTTGCCAAATAGAAAATGTTCAATGTTGCCAAATGCACACTCACACATTGTGTTGGCCAATAGAATTGTAATAGAAACTTCTCATCAACTGGGTTACAAAATGTGGAAAGCACTGAATTCAAATGTTATCGTTATGCTTAAGTTTTTGTACTATGCTAAATTATTTACTAATTTAAATTGTAATAGAGTATTTAATTTCATGGAGAAAGGTCCAGAATGTTATATATGTACATCAATGGTACTGGTATGTATAGCAGTAACAAAATTTAAAATACATGTATGTAGTGAAACTTCTCCAGCAATACATAGGTACAATATTTTGTAATGATGGTTTCGGTTTTCCTGTGAAAGGTTTGTCACATCTGTCTTTTCAAATAATCATTTTTTTACTCCAAACCTTGCAAATTGCACACCTAGACATAGCAATGAGGGGGTGAATTGATAATCTAAATCAGTTAACATTCTGAACTTTGCTGTAGTTAGTTACACTTTGCAAAATTTCTACATTGTTCTGTGATGCCATTCACTGTCGTTGTCATACTATTATAATATCAGTTGTAATTAATGATGCCATTTATTTTAATGAACATACTTAATTCTGTTGTGATTCTATTCTCAAATTCAACCGTATAAAAGGAGTTGAATCCCAAGTGAACAATCATATATTCAACATCCATACATATGTCTTCCTTTAACAGCATTAAGTATGGATATCTCACAGTTGTAACATAGTCATATCGAAAATTGTTATCACAGATGTAATGGTCTAGTTGGTGCTGTGCTTGAGGCACAATGTGCTACTAGGTGGTAAAGAACAAAGTGCTTTCAGCAAAATAAGTAGATAGAAATTGAAACCATACGATATTTATGCAATAATATCTAAGGTGAGCAACTGAGGGTAGTAAAACAAAGAATAGTTTGTTATAAAAGGTAATGATTGGTATATGACCATCTTTATGCAGTAGTTAGCAGTCAATGGTGTGGAATGAACATTTGCAATAAACTTCTAGAATGCAGGTCGATGCCTGAATTACAAGTAAGGTAATAAAATCTTCCACTGCTGGATCTTTGTTCAGTGTTCACTCCTTCATCTAAATTATCATGCGTTAGTGAGTAATTGAGTGATGACAACGGATATCACTAATAAAATCAAGAATATCTGGCCTGAGTTTGATTTAGCCAGTTTCTCCGTCAGAATCATTCATGCTTAACTTTTCCGAAAACAAGTTTCCGGCCAACACGGCAGATCTTGTAGAACCAATAGATATTCAGGATTGTGAATAAGAGACAACCAGGGATGTTCACCAAAAAGACAGGAAAGGGGATGATCTGGAAGTGTCCTGGCTGCATAATGACGTATAAGTGGTGCCACCACTCCACGCCGAGCATCACAATCCGTACGCAGAAGAACACCACAGCGAAGGCGATCAAATTCCACACGGCCAATTTGGTGTTTCCCTTTCCAATACCATTCAACATGAGCCTGCTCAGATGAAACAAAGTTGAAGATGGTAAATAGTCGCTAATTTGATAGCTGTAAGGCCACACAACTTTGATTCTATAAGCTAGTAGTGGCATCGGTGCAGGAATGAATTGCTGTCTTTCTCCTTGAAAGAAATTTCCCTGAACATTTCGTAAAACTGCTCCCAAATCAGAGAACATGACGTGATTATTGATATTACAAACTTTTTAGGATAGTAAACAAAACTATAGAATGTATCTAATATGTAACTATTCAGAATATTATTCTCCGTTCTTATCATTTGTGTCTATTGTTTCAATTCTCTTAATTGTGTAAGTTGACGTGTTATCAATCGCAAGTAGACTGTACACAGCAGCCCTACCTGTAGCCGAGAAAGATGTTGGAGGTAATGGCGAGGAACCCCAGGTTGCGGGCGTGAGGTGAGCACTTGTACAGCTGGTAGTTACAAGGAATAAAAGAAATTGAAATTATGTCAATTCTGTCAATAACCAAAAGAATCATTCCGCTATAATTTTCAGATAATTACGCAAGTCTAGAATGTTTTCACATTTTCGACAAATTGAACAATAACGCATTTGCAATTTTTACCGTAGTCACATTATGTTACATTATTTTCAGTCTTTTTTCATCAAATTCACATTATTAGCAGGTAATGTATTGTTATAAGCTATATGTTGTATGTTTGTACGTTTGTCTGTATTCTTGTGGGCCAGTCGTTACCAGCGAGAGCTACCTTGGCTGACCCAGTGTAATGAGTTGTTTCATTTCTAATAAATACAAATACAAATTCACATAAATGTCACTTTTATACACCTGTTAGTGGGATGTATAATTCATATAACAGTAAACATGACTTACCATAGCGACAATGGCTATGGGACATATCAGAGCGTGGTGAAATATGAAGGATGGTTGGCGCAAGGCAGGTAAAGACAGGCTAAGTAGAAGAGCTGTAACAGCCCCCCCAAAAACAGCAACAGTGATTCAAAAATCATTGCCATGACTTTTCACGACATGATATCCATGTTAAGAAAAAAATCACCTTCATATACGCAATGTTTTCTGAGGTTCTAATAATAAGGTGTGTCATTATTTCTAAGTCCTTTCAATGGGATAGCAAACATGGTCTCTATATCACCTAATGCTTACTGAAGAAAACTCACCTGCGTTATAAATGTGCATAAATGTACATAACTCATTGTAAAGCATGATATGTGCAGGAGGAAAACACATTTTTCGCGACGAAATTGTAGTACAACGTTACCTATAAATTCGTATCCCAATTCAATCGCGGCTCCAAGTCTCACCAACGGGTGATCAAAGCTGCGAAAGGTCATAGAAGCATACGTTACAATTAGCTGTCCACACCTACCCCCAGTTCTTTGTTCATGCACAGGACTGTATTCATTCCTTGCATGTCTCACAGTATATTCTTTTCAATTTACCGTGATGATCACTGCACGAGACCAATGGTAGTAAATGACAGTAAAGTCGGGTAATGTTTACTCTGTTAACGGTACCGAACTTTACTTTAAGTCCCAAATTACCGGATTTGAGTTTTATTTACTACCATTGTTAAGTCCGGTACTGTTTACAACGTAAACATTACCCAACTTTGTGGATCATTTTCACATTGATCCCCCTTGTCACCATCATCCTTTATACCAAGTGATCCTTGGTTACCAGTTTCAGTTTCAGTTTATTTATTTCACCAGCAACCTAGCTGGTCTACCCGGCTACCTCGAGCCCTCTAAACCGCCAATGCAACGTTATCAGTCCCTAGAGATGGACCAAATGGAAGAAGGTGGCTTATAGGGCTTGAGGTAGCCGAGAAACAGACTGGGGTGTAAGTACCTCTGTACTCCCATCCGCCACGAACCATTATCTCACATCGTACAAACGTTTCTCTATAGCTACGGGACCAATGTGTCCATATACATGTATGCATGGATCGTGTGTCTTAAAAAGTGTGCAGTAAAATTAGGTCTAACGTTGGCCACAGATAAAAAAGCAATTTGTGTATGAAGTGAGACTGAAACGACATTATTGTCGTGACAATTGGAAATCTGGAGACGTGCTAAAGACTCACAACAGCACACGCGGCGGTAGTTCGGTGAACAGGTAGATGTACCAGCCTAGTGGTGCGATAATCAGTGCGTGAACTTGACCAAGAAGCCTGCGGAGGGAATCAGTCGGTCATTGTTTGGTCATGTCAACAGTGATCTATCTTTATGAAAGTTGAATCTATTGTAATTATATATATTAAGTTCTATGTGTATGACTAAGTCGATAAAGTTAGGTGAAAATGCCAAGCACTTGTCCTGAATTGTGACAATCTGTTGGTTAAAATTGGCGGATGTGTCGAACAACTTCACATAGTTCTGCTGTATTCCTAGAGGTTTGTTCAACTAGATAATGGCATCAACTTCAACATGCAGATGAGTGCAACTCATAGCAAAGCTAGTACTCGTCGATTCCGTGCTGATGTATCTTTGATAGACCGCCGGTGTCAAAGAAATGAACTTACGCGTCGTCCATAATGATCCTTTTGTTCACCTGTAAAGAAGCGTAGTTCGGAGACACCTTCCGTAAGGGACTGTACGATATTTAGCGGGGGGGGAGGGCCGGTCGTCCAGGGGTAGGGTTTAAAATTTTTTCCGAGGCCCTCCCCCCCAGGTCAAAAATTTTTTCCTAGGCCCTCCCCCCCGGCTCAAATTTTTTTCCTAGGCCCTCCCCCCGGCGTGAATTATCTAAAGGAAATTTCGTACGGGGAGGGGGCAGATTTTCGAGCGCCGAAGGCGCGAGCGCTCGCGCCGCACGGACCAGGCAGGAGCGCCGAAGGCGCGAGCCGTCGCGCCGCACGAACCAGGCACGAAGCTAGGGGGGTTGGGGGGCATGCTCCCCCCGGAAAATTTCTAAATCTTAACCCTCTAAAACGCTATTTCCTGCATTTTAATGGGTAAATTTTGCTGGTACACCGAGCTAAGTTTATTCCTCTTTTTCGGGCTATATTTCGTCCACGATCTTCTTCCACGTGCTATTTACACAACCGGGAAAACAATATTGTCAGGTTCTTTTCAATTTACTTTGGAAGGACATTCAGAGAGGCAAATAAATGTTGTGACAGTCCTTAGTTCAATCAAAATACCTTGTTTAATGCGTCCACATCCACGCCGAGAAGTTCGAGCGGAACGTGGGGCGGGATCTTTATCGACGACGCATATACGATTTTAAACAAGAAAAAACTACCGTTGTGCGGCTGGGAAGGGTGCGTTATGCCGCGAAAATTAATTAGATGTTCTCTTCAGAAGAGGTTTGGCTGCATTTTTATCGATATCGTTACGAAAACCGCTACGAAACGCGAGTTAGTTTGGTTGTATCGTCGAATTTCGGCTTGGCGCCCGGCTCGACTACCAGCTTTCCCAGAGGGTTGTGGGAGATTTGGGCGAATCCACTAGAATTATAGGGATGCGTACTATTTTAACGTAACATTCTGCCGATTCCACAGGCCGGCAAATCACTACGGTACATGTGAGATTACGTTTTTGAAATTATCAAAACGTCGGAAAGATTCATGGATATTGGAATTTATTTTTTCCTAGGCCCTCCCCCCAGGTAAAATATTTTTTCCTAGGCCCTCCCCCCAGCTCAAATTTTTTTACCTAGGCCCTCCCCCCTCTGACGACCGGCCCTCCCCCCCCGCTAAATATCGTACAGTCCCTAACACGGCAGGAGCGACAAACACGAACATCAGCAGGAAGAAAACCGCGGATCCGCACACGGTAGCCAGGTGGGCGGTCTCCAGCACGGGACCAGGATTCTGCACAGCTGTCGGGGCCTCCATTTCAAACAATGTCGTTACTCTAGATCTGGCAAAGTAAAAAGATACACAGCTACAGTACCGGACCATGCAATCACAGGACAATTCAACTACTGAGTCCAGCAAAAGTCAAGTCAAACCTAACACCAAACTTGGAAACTTGGCTTCATATCTCGGTTATCACTTATCAATTGCATTGATCATGAGTTATGTATCATGGGAAATCATATTTATCACCCGTTACAACGGTACCCCACTTGCTATGATATGGCTGGTTATGTGAGTGAAAAACAAGAAAAGTGCCGAAATGTACCTGCCAACACAGTCATGGTTTCAACACGTCAACAAGGGAATCTCAATACTTTCGTAGGTGACCCGCACACGAAAGCAGTCATGGTGCTTGTCGCACAAAAGAAATAAAGGGGGTATGATCAACCAAAATCTAGTCTCCGGGCAAACTACTAAACTAGTGCTCAGTTGTGTTAACTATTAAAGCTGGGAACACATACTGGGTTGAGAGGGTCGTAACTCATTGACAACACCTTCTCTGACACAACCCAACCCTCTTCGCAAAAGTACGCCACCTTCTTCCCTTCACTCCCCAGAATATCCAGTTGAAATTGATCTATAGACTCTACCGACCGGCGCAGTGGAAACCGTCATGAAGTGTGTAACAATAAATGAAAGGCGGGCGGGATAAAATCGTGCATAGTTGATATTTAGACGCACCTGTAAACAAGTAGCTTCTGTACTTGAAACCACGGACACCTGCTCAAAACCGTCTTGTCAGCACGACGTGACAAGATAACTGTGTCATCTAGCTCTGCCACGTATGTGGGTCATAACCTCCCTAAGTTAAGTGACAAAGTTCACTGCAGTGAGACACCATTGTGCCCGTTATCTCTTTTTGTTTGTTTGAGCTTGTTTATTCATGAGATACACAAATCGGCCTGCGCCATGCTCACCGCTATAACAAGGCTCTAACAACACATGGGTTACTTGATTGGATCCTACCAAATCCATAAATTTAAACATATACACGTACAAAGTATATAAAAATATATCCTTGCATATACACACTTACCCCCCCCCCCCCCACAAAAACACATAATTCAAGTTTCAGACATAACACTATGCTATAAACCTATAGCCCTAGTCCTCCATAGTGACACCAGTGAGGACATTACTCTATATAATATATATAATTTAACTATATAATATATATAATTTAACTATAGTGACGTACTTAACAGTCGTATATCTCTACAAAAGGCTTGAGATATTGGAAACTTTTATCCTTCAAATTGCAGTGGCAAGTTAATTTTGACACCCCTATTATGGCCCTATACAACAACCCGGATGCTTTGTTTCTTTAATATATGGACTATAAATAGAATGCTGTCAGTATCCTTGCTGATTAATGAAGAGTTGAAAACTTTTATCATGTCCTTGTTTTATCCGTCCAATTGCGGTGCACTAGTCTACATGTCATTTTCACACACCTATATGACAGCCCGGATGGTATGGCCCGTGTTACAAAGGCTGCCGGGATACCATTTTAGGCCCAAGATGGCGTATTTGGGTGTCCATCAAAAGAGTCTGTTTTGGTTGGCGACAGTTTTGGCGTTTACCAGAAGCTCTGGTGAGTCCTTGTACCACATGTCTGCTGTTCCGTATTCTTGTCGTTGTAAGCAAACGTTCTGTGACTTTAAATACTGTCGTTAACAGCTGTGTTTGACCGCTAGTCGTGTGGAAGTTTTGCACACTGGGATTTAGTGTAAACGATACCCTAAGTCTCGCCCATCGCTCAAATCTGTCAAAACTTTCGGTCAGATATCCGCCATACTGCGGCCTGTGGCCACGTTGTCACGTCTTTTGCGCTCAAAATATCCTTAAAACGTGTATATCCGATACTATATCATAGTCAGGGGTCGAAATAGATTTTGGGGCCAACTTGCACTGGTGTAGCCTGGGTACCATCCTGGTTAGTTTACGTCCGCTCCCACAGTCGCTACCCACCAACCGGTTGGTGGGTAGCGACTGTGGGAGCGGACGTAAACTAACCAGGATGGTACCCAGGCTAGCACTGGTGCAGATGAAAAAAAAAATACTTGCACCAGAAGAAAAATAGTTGCACCCCCCAAAAATAAAACGAACACAACCAAAAGTACATGTAGTAACTTTAATAAAAACTTCATGGATTCTGGTTTTGTTCCCTTTCCAGTTCTTTATTGGGTATTTCTACAGGTACTGGCAGTAACAGCGGATAAAGCAAACTTGCACCGCGGTGCATACCGGTAAAAACATAGTTGCACGACACTAAATTTACTTGCACGAAGTTGCACACAGAGGGGTATTTCGACCCCTGATAGTATATGGAAATATATGATAGCACAACAGCGCTTATCTTACTTTAAAAAAAAATTGCACCGAGGATAAATTATGCCCAAGGTTCTGGCCGTAAACAAAATAAACAACATGTCTTAATAATTTGAAGATGGATGTCGTTGATTTTCCGGCTGAATTTCGCGGCAAATGGTAGATCTCCCCGAATTTCATAAACATCATCAATTTTCCTGTCAAGAATCAGAAAAAATCTGTATCCACACATCCCCTTACAGTTTGCATACTACTAACATACATGTACTATGTATTTAGTGCAAATTCTAGATCTCCCTCCCAAATTTCTTCGTGGATATCATTTGTCCAACATTTGTCCGTCTCTTTATGCTATAGTTAGCACAAATAAACGCCTTACGTTTAAGCTTCAACAGAAGACGAGTTCTTGATACTTGCATCAGCTGATTTGCATTGCTGAGTATTTCTGTCCCATTATTTATTATCATTGCTGTTAGCAGTTCTCATGGCCTAATACTGTAATAGTTTAATAGTGAGTCTCCAGCCGTGGCGACTCTTGATTCCGGGTGATGGAATATGGCAGAAACACATATGAAATGTATGAATAAATAAATAATAAAATTCTGTTCGGGAATGTCCGGTACCGCCGCCGGGGACCTTCGGTAGCCTTTCTGGTTATGACCAGAGCGCTTTCGGTAATGGTCGCTCATGCTTCGGTACAACTGAACATTCCCGACGGCGGTACCGAAAGTTCCCGACTTTATCCAAGATGGCGCCCCGGTTGTGTATTTTTGCACGTGAACGGCAGAATTGGTCGCCTTGTGGAGTATTTAGGGGAATCTCCACATCGCCAACCCGGCCAATTGTCAGGTAAAATTGCCGGGAAGCTCGGGACACCCGAAAACCGGGACGAAAATGGATCATCGCGCAGCCAACGGGAAATGTTCGGTTCTGCCAATGGATCTTTCCACAACTCTTTCTGAGGGCTATAATACAGGCCTGGAATCAAGAGTCGCCACGGCTAAAGTTATGTATGATCTGTGTTAGTATTTAGAACAACAACAATATTGAATAGGAAGAATGTAGATAATTCTTGGTGGTTGAATCAAAAAGTGTAAACAAGTCCAAATCCAGGCTAGATAAACAATGAGAGAATGTTATAAAGTACAACACATGAAGCTGGATAGAGACAGGAATACTACACGCTGTGCCTCCCTTCCCGAAGATGGTATATCCAGGTTTCACATGGGTTTTATTTTCTTGCAGACGGAGAAGAGAACACAACGTTGCCGCTGCCGACAGTCCCGACCAGATGTAAGCCGATTGAGTTTGAGTGTGCCAACGGGCTGTGCATCCCCGGCAGCCGGTACTGTGACAGCTGGAACGACTGTCTGGATGGCTCAGATGAAAGAAATTGCCGTAAGCTTAACTCCTGATCGGGGATAGTCACAACATGTCGTGCGTTCACAAATGATCCTCACAAATGTTGCATGCAGCACGATTTACAATGGGAGTGTGAAATTTGAAGCAAAGTAATGTCTCTTGAGTTACAGTTTGAGTGCATGGACATGCTCTGGGTTACAACATAGGGAGTTTAGGGACTCAGCAGTAGTACTATCAGATGGAGTGAGTACATGTTGAAAAGGGCAAATGCTCCAAACCTTATGCTGTCTACCTTTGAGTTGGTGAAAAGTTTGACCAAGGAAGTTTCCCAATGTTTCGCTTTCACTTTATTTATTTTTCCAGGAAGATACACTCAGGTCGAAACTTGACCTGTTTTTCAGACAGTCCTGGTTAAACATTTAAAAAGACTGAATAACTGTATCAATAATACCTTATACCACCACACAAACAAGTAAATTGAATTACATCGGGTAACGAGTTACACAATTAATATTGTGTTAAATGGTGTATGTGTTGTCACCTTCCTTCCTTTTGTTTGATTTTTTAAGAAACTTTATGACCAACGGACCTCATTTCAAAAATGAAATAGCCCTAAACTGGTCTAGAATGTAGAATGTTTCTAGTGTATGGTTACACCTATTCCCCCCCCCCCCACCTCAGCCCGACCACCCACCACACAGTGCTCACGCCTGCAGTTCCCCTGCAATGACGGACATTGTATCATCCTGCGATTCCGCTGTAACGGCTTTGAAGACTGTCCGGATGGGAGCGATGAGATGAATTGTCGTAAGTTGGTGAAGATGGCTTTTGTACAGATATATTGTACATGTAATTCGATAAATATACATGCAGGGCATATGCACTAGTCCATGTACAAATATAGGTATATGCAGATATTTATTTGCTGCATTCACTGTTACCACCTATGTAAAATGTACATATCTTAAACAAGACATCTATTTGTATAGTTGTTATCAGAAAATAAGATACAAGATAATGAGAAACAGTT
This sequence comes from Branchiostoma floridae x Branchiostoma japonicum, assembly GCA_013266295.2. Classification (NCBI taxonomy): domain Eukaryota; kingdom Metazoa; phylum Chordata; class Leptocardii; order Amphioxiformes; family Branchiostomatidae; genus Branchiostoma; species Branchiostoma floridae x Branchiostoma japonicum. Next base: position 8,016,988 of record CM023824.1, read on the forward strand.
TTATTGTAGTTTCCTGTGTTAATGTTGTTCTCTTGGCCACGCAGCTCTCAACCCTATGGTGTGTCTGAATCCGCTGTTCCGCTGTGACAATGGAAGGTGTATCGACAAAAGTTTTGTGTGCGATGGGAAGGACAACTGTAAGGACCAGAGCGACGAGATGCACTGTGATGTCCCCTCAGGTAAGACTATCTTTACGATACCCTAAGTTTTGACATCTAGTTGTTTGGTCTTGCAGTGGCTCAATCAATGTATCAAAATGGTTATGCAGTGTTCGAAATACCCACTAGCACACTAGCAATTGCAACCTGATTTTCTTGTGCGCTAGTTGCTCCCTGACTCAGGTAGTGCACCACGCAACCTAACAATATGTACTGCTGAACTCAAAGGTGCACACTGTGCTACCTGGTTCAAAAAAGTATTTCGAACACTGGTTATGTACTGCATTGGATTGGACATGCTAAAGGAAACCTGCTTAGTTAGATGCAAAGTATGGAGTAAATCTTTTTGAAAGAAAGCAGCAAATTTCGTTGTTGTTTTTTCATTTAACACAACTCAGGCAGTGGCACTACCACTTACATACGAGTTAGCAACTTAAGAATTAGTTCTATGCTGTGTAAGGTAACAAAGTGTGTCAAGCATTATTTTGGAAACAGCCTAATATGACCATTGTTTTGTTTGGCACTTCTCTGCGTAAGTTAGATGCTAGCATGCAAATTAGTTTGAGGGTTTCGATATGAAAATGCACATATCAAGATTTTAAAGAAACTTTTTTTAATGCCAATCCTCCCAGGCTCCCCCCAGAACAGTGGCCCCAGTAGTACGTCCCACCTCCTGTACCATGATGCCCGGTACCAGGCCGCGACCTACACCATCATCGGCTGTACCGTGGCGTTTGTCGCAGTGGTGGTGTGCTTCGTCATCACCGTCCACCGGATCAAGCGGAGACAGGAGGCCCTGCGTACGCCGCCTCGCCAGCGACAGGACATCGCCAGGGACTACAGGAGAGGACTCTTCCCCTCACAGAACCAGGTAGAACGACATGTCTCTACAATATAACCTTCCATCCAAAATAAGTTGTTTTTTTTTAAATTCAAATATTATTGCTATTTTGTACTTCGATTTATCTGATGTGATTTGATGTTACTTGATTGTATCTATGTTTGTCGTTGTTTTAATATGTATGACGTGGTCACACTATCAGCTGGTTAGCTGCCTAGTGGCCACTTTGTATTGCCCTGTTGCAATTTCAATAATGTCAAAGTTTATAGCTATTCTAAATCAATTACAGTTGCTGACAACTGTCAGACAAATGTTCTACATTCAAAGATTGCTCTAAAACTGTCCTTGAAACTAAGATATCTGTAATGTACTGTATAGATACAGTATACTGTATAGATTCATTTAAACATTAAACTTCACTGACGAAAGGTAGTGGATGCTTCCTCGAACGTCTGTTTCCAAAATCATATCCAGTTGCTTGAGTAACTGTTTTTTGGCGTATCTTATCACCTGGATGTCTAACCTTCACCGACGCATTTAAACATTCTTTCCTCATACTTACCTTGAACATGAAACGTCTGTTTGTAGATGCCATACATCATCCAAAGCAGTGGATACAGGAGAGCGGCAGGCAACTACCTGGTGACGTACAACATCAACAACGGGGTGCAAATCATATCCAACGGGCTGGTCAAGCCTTACGACGCGCCACCCAAGTACTCCGACATCGTGGGGGGGCTTGCAGAGGAGTCTCCAGACTCCCCGGGATCGCCACCTCCCCCCTACAGCGAAGTGGAACAGCCCTTGTTGATGAGACTGGATGCTGTGGAACACCAGGAGGAAGAGGAGGCTGGTGGAAACATTCAGGTTCTTCACGTCTTTGGGAGGGGGGATAGAGACTTTACTGTGACCCCAGGTCAAAGTGGAGAGGTCATTTGTCAAAGGACAGAGGAAGCAGTACCCATGTTAGCTGAGGAAGGAGGGCACGAAGAGTCCAGCATGACTGCTAGGACACCAAATGGCAATGACAACACCATGAGAGGAAGATCAGAAGAGCCACCTAGTAATCAGCTTGGGAACTGCAGCAGTAGAACCCAGTCTGAGCCAGAGAGTGTTACTGAAGTTCAGTGAAAAAGTTTCCATACTAGTCTCATAGTCTTCTTTCAAAGTGGAGTATCAATCTCCATATTGAATATTAGAGGCACGGGAAAAATCTGGCTAATCACAGATTCCGACATGAACTTTTGTGCCATCTTTGTGCCTGGAAGCTTTCGTACGACTTAAAAGTGCTGTACAGGTCTTAGCAGAAAGTATGAGCAGAAACAATGGGTATCAAGTCTGTTGTTTGTGTCGTCAGCTGTTTCATTTATCCAAAATGTTCAGTAGATGTATGTAAATCAGTGGTGTGAACAGCAAGAACAAGCACCAAAGTTAAAGAAACCGTTGAAAGTGAGGTTAATTTTTTGTGGAAGAGTTCAGATCTAAGGCAAGTGATGGAACAGTTTGGACTTTTGCTAAACAGGCTAAGTATCAAACATGACAGAAATATTTGTAATAACTCATAGGTGGTACAGATGATATAGTGCAGATTATGAATCTGCTGTGCAAGTGCAACCATAAACAGTATTTGTTGGAAAAAATAAGCTGTACACACAGAGGTGTACACCACAAGATCAGTATTGAGAACACTTAGGAAAAAATGTTGCAAATGCAGAGGCTATTCTGTCTAGAAATGTGCTATGGCATAGGTGTTTTAAACATTATGATCACTTCTTGAAGCATTGAACAATCAAGATATGTATACATCCTGTACAGTTACCGTGTTTGTACAGTTATGGAGATTTTAGCTTTCTATTTTGTATATCCACACTGTTGCATACTTAACTTTGGCGTTGTACATTAGCGTACTTGTGTACATTCCACTTATTATGCCAGTAATTTTGGCAAGAAATGGCCGACAGGTCCTGTTTAAATTTGTCAAAATTGCTTTTCAGAAACAGCCCTAAACCTTTATTGTGCTTATGATGTGTACCGGTAACATTTACATATGAATTGGTCTCATTCTCATATTTCATTTATTATAAAAAATGACTGTCATAAGTAATTATTTGTCCACAGGATGAACAGAAGTGTTAGAGATATCAAACTTCCATTTAGTGTTTTTTTACAGAGTCAAGTTGCATCCACATTGGTGCTATGTTTTTGCATCGCTTGTGATACATTGCTAATGTAATGTATATATATTGTTCCTTTTAGTACATTGGTAATGGTAGAGCAAAATGCAATGTTGCTTACACAGGCCTTTGCTTAGCAGTACCAGTGTTGACTTCAAATATAAGTCCTGAAATCTTGCCATATACACAGAGATATAAATGTTTGATGTTTATCTAGTTATGTGTAGTTAGTCAAGAGCTATAATTGTTATATGATGTATATAACCTGCTAGCCATATATTTTGATATTATTTTTGTACTATCAAGCGGTTATATCTTATATGCATCATAACTTGTATAAGGATGTACATGTATTACTATTGGGAGAGTGTAGTGCGTGCTTTTGCCACCTATGTATGCAGTAGAGAGTAGGGCAGCTACATGTATGTCAGAAGAATTATCATGACGCTAGGTAAAAAAAGGACAATAAAACTACAATGCTGTTTGTATCAGGAATCGGCACAAGGCCATCTGATGTTTGTTTTTCTTTGCATTTCTAAAAGTATACCAATATGTTAGGTCATACTGACTTGAATCTCTTTTCCATAAACCTGGGGAAAAGACACTAATTTTTCTAGATTATGACAGGTGCTTATCCTTAGATGTAGACATGCTTTTTGGCTGTCTTGGTGCCCTTTGCCTTTAAAGAATCATGCATGTATTGACTATAAAGAATCATGCATGTATTCAGGACTACTGGATCTTTTGGAACCATTAGATACATTGTACATATACAACAGTAGTACAGCTGCTATTCCAGGTTGTCCATATATACACAGTGGTACAGCTGCTATTCAAGGTTGTCCATAGGTATACAACAGTGGTGCAGCTGCTGTTCAAGATTGTCCATATATACAACAGTGTTACAGCTGCTGTGCAAGGTTGTTCATAGATACACCAGTGGTACAGCTGCTATTCAAGGTAGTCCATAGGTACACTTCTAGTGGTGTAGCTGCTGTGTAAGGTTGTCCATAGATATACCGGTGGTACAGCTGCTGTGCAAGGTTGTTCATATACATGTATACAACAGTGGTACAGCTGCTATGCAAGGTTGTCCATATATACACAGTGGTACAGCTGCTATTCAAGGTTGTCCATAGGTATACAACAGTGGTGCAGCTGCTGTTCAAGATTGTCCATATATACAACAGTGTTACAACTGCTGAGCAAGGTTGTTCATAGATACACTAGTGGTACAGCTGCTATTCAAGGTAGTCCATAGGTACACTTCTAGTGGTGTAGCTGCTGTGTAAAGTTGTCCATAGATATACCGGTGGTTACAGCTGCTGTGCAAGGTTGTTCATATACATAATACAACAGTGGTACAGCTGCCATTCAAGGTTGTCCATAGATACACCAGTGGTACAGCTGCTGCAAAGTGCCCGAGTCTGCATCTGAAAAAAAAAGAGGGAAAAGCTTTATGTTGACATAAAAGTATAGTGATAAGTCATTCTGCAGTAGCTGTTTACTTCTTTACTTCTTACTTTACAGGACGTGGTAAACAATAACAGGCATAATTTCCAGCCTCTGATGTAGAAGCCTTCTTTACCTTGAAGGTTGAGTTTTTCTAACAAGTGTGTCACCCTCTCCTTATCTGCTAAGACGTCGGTAAGTGTAGTTGGGAGCAGACAGGGCAGGGTAGTGTTGAAGTGCAGCGTGATGTTGTTATGGAAGGTGGCATAGACCAGACAGGGGACATTCTTTCCAGGAATAACTGCATACAGACCTGCAAAAAATACATTACAACACTTCATAAAATCTTTTGACCAAGGTATTAATATGCCTGCTATAATTGCATGGGTAAATCAATCATGCTTAACCACTGGGCCATGTTGTAATTTGAGAAACAGATGAATTGAAGTACATACAGTGCTGAAGGCCTGTTCTTCTCAAATACTTAGAAAGGTCTCCAATCATTGACCAGCTCCTACTGAATGACTACCAAGCTGATGTACATTGTATTAGTCCGAAAGGCAATTATACTGGTTGACAAATACAGTTTGTTTGTTTGAGCCTTTCTTTATTTGTGAAATACTGAAGTCAGCATGCGGGCCACTTTTCATTGAGGTCATGAGGGAAGAGGTCAGATCAGACAAAATACTACAAGATACAGGTTACATGCTTGAGTCAGACTCCATGATACAGAAGCGCCCCCTACCAGCACAGAAGGCATTGACAGGCTGGTCAAACTGGAAGCGGACCATGTTCTGCAGGTGGTCCATGATGTACGTCTGTCCGTCCCACCCACACGCCACAATCTCGTCTTTACCGTCCCGCTATGCGAGGGAAACAATATCACTGTCATCATGCATCAGGCCTAGTGACAGCATTGGTTCAAACAGTAGTTAGGCATTAGGTTAACCATCAATTCCTTCTACCTGACAGGTTTCTATCTACATCCCTTAATACATTTTCATGCCCTGTTGGCTTCACAATAAAACTAAATGTCTTGGTGAGGAAGGGGCTCAACGAAAGGACTGTGAACTAAACATTAAGAAATTAAAGTGTTAGCAGACAACATCACTGTACACTGTGAATAAAATCGTAGATGAAATAAATGCATGTCTTTTGGCAACTTTTTAATCATTCTTATGCACAACTCACCGTGACGTCCAGTTTGGTAAGTGAGAACAGATGGTGGTCCACCTGGAGTGACCACACGATCTCCTCTCCCTGCCCCAACATCAATGTACCTGAGTAAATAAACAAACAATCCGGCTGTTGCTGAATTCTGCCTGACTGTGGGTCAAAAGAAGGCTCAGCATTTGGTGATGTTTGCAAGCATTTCTGCATTTTTCCAAAAAGCATCATATTATAGGTACCTAAAATCTGGCTAGCACAGTAGAAAAGGTATTATATATAAGATCTAAATTTCTGTCATACAGAAAAGCCAACAGGATGGACAGCCTGACAGTAAGGGAGAGAACCACCTACCATCAAGGGTACACATAGCATACAGCCCCCGCCCTGGGCAGTCACCTGCATCATCTGGGGGCCCTATACAAACAAATAAACAACAACAAACATCTCTGAACAATCAGAACAATTTCATCATACTTACTTAAAGTGCAGAGAGATCTTTTACATTTGCAAGATTGGGCTATTCCTCCTTTGTTGCATTTTCACTCTCTTTGAGTGCTGTTTGTAGGCATAAACAGCCCTTAGCTAGTAATGTACCTGTTGCCAAGTTTCCAATGATCTCTGTCGACACATCAGGATTCCTGGCCCTGGATGACACCAGGGGATGGAAGATCACTGTCTCACCACTGCAACACAAACAGGCATGGGTGCAACTACATGTTGGTACCACACAAATCCAGACAACTGTCGATGGATTTTGTGATCCCAAAACAAAAATAAGTTCCTTCACATCAATTACCGGGTATTCAAAAGACAGCAAAATCTAAAAACAATCTTAACGTTGAAATCATTCTAATGCTAGAAAATCTGTTAAACAATTGAATGCAAGGCAACATCTTCTTACTAATACTAACCTTGCTTGTTGCCTTTCCTCCTCCTCTGCCTCCTCTTTGTCGCCCCCCTCCTCCTTCCCGCCGTCCTTCATCAGTAGTGTGGTGTAGGTGCAGCCTGGCTGGGAGGCTAACAGCTCTGTCTGGCCGTCTACTCCCTTAGTTACAACTATGGAACCAACCTGGAAATACACAAACACCATCAGGGTCTGCATAGGGGACTCTGGCAACATTTTATGCTGAAGTTAGGGGGGTTGGTAATTCAGGAAGACCAGCAACGCTTAACGGCAAATCAAGTTGTTCTTGTGTAAGGCAATCTTAACATTGAAATCATTCTAATGCTAGAATAGACTTCATTGAACTGTTCTTTTGCATTCATGGGGTGTCTGGCAAATCTAGTCTGCAGACATCGGACATTCTATTGTGATTTTTGGGCAGTCTGGCGTTCGACTATGCCATACGAAGACTTTTTCAATAACGCTTGACAATGAATTCAGGACAGCAAAGAACATACTTCGCGGAATTAAAGTATAACCAATTACGCTGAAATAATTTCCCAACAACGCTTAACTTTGAATTAAAGCGTCCGGCTACGATTCACAGTGAATGGCTCACTACGCCTCATGGACAAAGGCAAGCAGATCCTCCACCACTAGTCTAACTGCAGCATTTACATGTGCACAGGAACATGGGAAGTCAGACATACTAGTAGTTAGTTAGGAATAGGAGGCAGGTTACCTGGCCAACCAACTCCCATGTCTGCAGGAGCACAAATTTACCACTCAGTACATCCTGGCCCTGCAAGAAAGGGAAAAAAATAAGAATAAATCATATTCACTGTTCGTTTTTTTGTCTGTTAATACAATTTATATATTTGGGCTTCTCTTTTGGGACTGTGAAAGCTATTTGATTTCATGCTTCCCTATAAAGCCATCAGAAAAAACAAAACAGGCTGAAACGAATATTGTAATTCACTGGTATACATGTATATGATGCCTAAAATGTAAGAGCTTGCATGGATACTTTTCATCATTACTACACGTACTGTAATACAATTGTAAACACTTTGAATCAAACTGAAAGTTAACATAAACATTACTTACTGTGGTGGGTGGGGATGTATTTTCCACCCAGCTGTAAGCACGGACTACACGGTCTGTGTACCCAATCACTACCTCCTTCTTCCCATCTTCATCTGTGGGCAGGATAGGATTGCTTGGTTTACTTCACATTCCAGATTTCACAGCAGACATCATGCACAAACTTCTACAAACATCAAACTGCCCGACTACAAACTTCTCAAATTATGCAAAAGTAATGACTTGCATGTGCGTCATGTTTGCCTTTGCAGGGGTCGAAATAGATTTTGGGGCCAACTTGCACTGGTGCAGATGAAAAAAAAAAAGAAGAAAAATAGTTGCACCCCCCAAAAATAAAACGAACACAACCAAAAGTACATGTAGTAACTAATAAAAACTTCATGGATTCTGGTTTTGTTCCCTTTCCAGTTCTTTATTGGGTATTTCTACAGGTACCTGGTAGTAACAGCGGATAAAGCAAACTTGCACCGCGGTGCATGTTACCGGCAAAAAATTAGTTGCACGACACCAAATTTACTTGCACCAAGTTGCACACAGAGGGGTATTTCGACCCCTGCTTTGTGTTCTGGACACAAGATTGAGAGGTCGCTGGTTTGATTCCTGGCATTCCTGGCTAGACATTGTGACCTTGGGAAAGGCACTTCACACAACTTTCCTCACCACACCCAGGTGTAAAAATGGACACCTGACTTCAGTTGGGGAGGTAAAAGACAGTGAAAGGAGAGGGATGGACTTCACCTTCCAGTGCCATGCCTAGTCACAGTGGATAACAGCCAACTGCCTCTATGGCCTCAAAAAGGCTACCTTTACCTTTAATTTTATCTACATGTATATGTCAAGTACGAAACATAAATGTGACGTTTCTGTAATGTTAAGTTAAGAGAAATTGTACAACAATCGGAAAGAAAGAAAACAATATCTTAAATCCAAAAGTAAAGATGCATTAATATATCTGAGATGCCCCTACCAATGTCAGCAATGACAATAGCTTGCCCATTGGCAGCTAACAGCTGTTGATAGACAGGTGTCATTTCCTTTGGCTCTCCTTTCTCCTGTGACACAGCTGCCTCCTTTTCCTTCTCATCATCTTCAGTCTGTATACACACAGATATTATTAATGTGACATTAATAACAAAACATACCAGTACTTTAATTTCAAACATGCAATAAAATATATGTATGTTGGTCAAATATACTACATGTAGTATGTATGATGAAATGGATATCATCATACATTTTTGGCATTGTTTTGAAAAGAAACCACTTTCAGAACCTGTATCCAATTTGCAGTTCATCACCCACACTTGTCTAAGGACAACTGTGCTAGTAATAGTAGTATATGCCCCTTAATTACCTGTTTCTCGTTATGAGCTATGGAGAAGACATGGCACCAGCCTTCAGCACTCAGTGTCATAATCACATTCTGAAAAACAACAGTTCAAAAAGACTGATAAAACAAAACATAACTTGTTGCGCAGGCCTGCTTATTGCAGTGGTAAATTGAGGGGATAACTACCATAATGGTACATCTGACAGCTACCGGTATAGGAATTGCATATTAGTATTCAGTTCATTGCACACAACTTGGTAGAGATTTCAATTGTCTTCGGTTCTCCTGATAAGATTGCCAGTCCAACACTGGCAACAGTTTGCTGTGTGACTTGTGCTTGCATGTTAAAGGTACATGTAATTATGATTACTCACCTTGCCAGTATTGCACACATCACCCACTGCAGCACACGAAGTCTGTGGGGAGAGAACAAGTCAGGCAGTTATTGGGAAGTATGGACCTAAATAAGAAAAGTGATTTCAAACCAGTTTATCTCATTGAAGAGCTAATCTTCCACTGGTCGTGACAGAGAAGATGGACACTGTATGTACAGTGTTTACAGCTTCATTGTATCTGGGAAATTCCCCAAGCTCTCTCCCACGAGTACAATGAACAGCGGACCATGGTTTAACGTCCTGTTGGAAGGACTGCGACCCTTTCCAGTAGAGTGCATATCCCGGTGAGTGACAATAGCACTGGTATTTGTACCCCAACCTCTTGGTCCAGAGGCAGGGTTGCTTACCTTTGGACTATATATGCATACTACATGTACCTTCAACCATTCATCCACCTGATGCAGGGAAAACTAGGAAATTCCATCCACTGCAACAAATGTTTACATTAAGTTGTGTACTTCAGTTCTACTTTGATACTGACCATCCCCAGTCCAGAAGCCATCCTCCATGGAGTGGTGTCGGCACCCTTAAACACCATCAGCTGTCCATTCACATTACCAGCCACCAACTCATTATCCTATGAATATAAAAAAACACTCATTTTCATAACACTAAAAATTTTGTATGTGAATTCTTTTAGTACAGGTATACAACATGGATCTGGAATCCCCATACTTCAATCCATTAGATTACTCAGCATGCCATTAGACATTTGGAACGTTTTGTGAATATCTTGACCTGGAAGGATTTTCTCTAGATTCGAAGGCTTCCTAATGATTTTAGGACTCTTTCATTTGGTCAAATGGAATGCGAGTTTCCTGTCCTGATAAATCCAGGAAATTGATAGGAAACCTCACTTAAGTTGCTAGAAACACTATGATGTTCTGTCCTAACGCCAGTGTCAGTATTTGCAAAAGTGTCATGCTTTGTCTGCAGTCTGGCCGGTTTACCTTTACCTTAATTAAGTGGGTAAAAGTTTTATCTGTCTTCTTTGAGATGAATTATGTGATGGTTTTACCTGATCATTGTCCACGTCCCCCAGTACCATGGCCTGAGGCATGAGGTTCCCTGAGAACTCCAGCTGCAGGTGTTCCACAAATGATACGTACCTCATCTTTCATACACTTACAGTACAGTAGAAACTGTATAAACAACAAAGTCCAACTAGCTGTACAGCATCATTCACATATCCCTCATTGAAGTGACTTGGGCGTGTATTCTCATCTGTCAGCTGTTTCTCATCAAATATCACATTCTGTAGTCCATAGATGGATGTGGATGTACTTTGAACATCACACAGTTGTTAGTTGGCTTAAAAATCTAAAATTGTGCTAAAACTTTGTAAAAGAACCTCCTTGCTCCAGTCAAGCCATCTCTCAATGTTATGCCTTATATCCCTGGGGGAAGAGCTTGATCCCAGAGTATTAGGGTCTATACCATTATTTTCAAGGGGAGGTAATTGCCATGTCAATTTATTTTTACCATTTTAGGATAATAACAAGGTCAAAATTTCTCTATAAATAATGTTTTATCAGTTTTAGTATTTGCTACTTCATCACTTATGCACTATATGTTGGACTTAAGTGCACATAAACATGGCAGCCCCTGTATTTTTGTATAGTCTCGTCTGAAAGTCTGGGAACGAGAGTGGTTGCCGTGAGACTTGTGGGAAAATGGCGGCGTCGGTGAGTTTTACAAAGATGTTTCTAGATTTTTCCATTTTTCTATGGCGTCTCTTGTAGAATGCACAGATTAGTCCTTGCTATTTGATGCACATTTTGCCATGTGAATAAGTGTTACTGTCAAATACCAGTGTAATCTGGTTTGATTTGTCTGGGGAGAGTGTTTGTGCATGTTGGCGCGGCGGACCGCATGGTGGGGAGGGGGGCGACTTGTGCCGCCGGTTTTGTAGTTTCGAACTAAACCACCTGCTAAAGGACTGGGTGGGATGACAGCCTTGAATCTTTGCTGAAGACGCAATACATACGTCTACATCGCCTCTTGTCCAGTCTTTGGATCACCTTGCCTACCCCAGATAAAATCCTGATGTAACGTTGGTAACAACGAAAATTATATATACATCTACATCTAACGTTACATCTACACTATACTGAGCAAGACCCCTCGCGGGGCATAATGCTCAGGGGAAGCGGTCAAGCCCCATTGTGACCGGTGGTGGTGGTGGTGTGACAAAAGAAAAATGCAGTGCATGAAAGTGAATAAAAAAATGAAAAACAACAAACAAGTGCTGTGTCTATGTACATGTCACAAATGGGGACAGCTCCTGCTTAATTACTACGTAGGTGTCTTTTTTTATTGACCGTACATCGCATGTTTTTAAAAAAAATTCTGTACTCTATGAGGTTATTGTAACAAACTCTTAGGGTAGAAGTCCTTTAAGTAGGCTAGGAAAAGTACTAAAATATTCGAATGTTCATCAGGTGGGTTGTCTCCTACATGTACGTTGCTATCAATATCTTCCTAATGTGACTTGTGTCAATGAAGTATTTGCAGAGATATTTGGTACTGGGTGAAGTAAGACATGTATTTAACTCTTCACAGGAAGCAGCAGCTAAAGTTCAGGAGGTTCGGGAAGTGACAAGAATCGAGCGCATTGGTGGGTATACATTCATGTTAATGTTTATGTTGAACTCATGCAAGCATTTACAAACCTTTGCATTTGCAAATTGTTTTCAACAGTATGATCTGTGTCAGATATATGTATCAGTAGATTTGTGCAGCTTACGGTATTACATACATTTTGATGCAGGTGCGCATTCCCACATCCGTGGCCTGGGGTTGGACGATGCCTTGGAACCACGACAGGTAATGTACATGTACACACATTTACTTTACTTAGCATATACAGCCCCACAGTATGTATTTTACTAACAATGATTGTACACAAAATAGATACATGTACATGTATCATGTAATGTTGCTGTGTTATCACAAATAGTGTTGGCTTGATATTGCCTCTATACAATTTATAAGTAATTTCTTTCATGAATTGTTACCATTTCCCAGGAACTTTTTAAAATATGAATTTTTCATATTAGTTTTGATTATATTCTGATATATGCTCCGACAGGTGTCTCAGGGCATGGTGGGCCAGTTGGCCGCACGTAGGGCAGCTGGGGTCATTCTGGAGATGATCAAGGTACGTCTATGCTGACTGTTAGTGTAACACATGTACTCTGAAATGAATGGTACATGATACATAAGTTACAGCTACATGTACAGTTACAAAGAAGCTCCGGAAGACAGCAAACATCCAGATAGTCAACAGATTTTTAATTTTTGTGTCTCCTGCTATATAAAACCCTATTGTTCCACTCTGCATATAAGTTTAGATGAACAGATTAAAAGTACAGTTCATGTTTTTCTCACAGGAAGGAAAAATTGCTGGTCGTGCTGTCCTGATTGGTGGACAGCCAGGAACAGGGAAGACAGCAATAGCTATGGGTGAGAAAACCTCTGGATCCACTTTTCCTCACAAATTATAGGCTCCCTTTTCTCTGAATGGTTAGCTCTGTAGATTCTCATATACCCCTGTTTTGCATGTGTTACATAATCTCTTGCTACCAGGGGCCAATTGGTCAGTCACCTCATCAGGCTAGTGCCCCAGCCAAACAGTGAAGACTTTCCTTCCTAATAAGATATTCTTTCTCCCCGGTGCCTAACCCTGTAAGCAGTACAAAATTGGTGCCAAAAGGCTACATCAGCAGGAGGAAGGTCGAACTATGGGTAAACTATATGTTTAGCAGTTAGAGTTGTTAGATGTACAATATGATGTTTTTCTGTAAGACAAATAGAATATAAAACATTTCACAAGATTTGCATGTGGATGAACTACAGGTATGGCCCAAGCCCTGGGACAGGACACACCCTTCACTGCCATGGCTGGTAGTGAGATCTTCTCCCTGGAGATGAGTAAGACAGAGGCCCTCACTCAGGCCTTCCGCAAGTCCATCGGCATCAGAATCAAGTAAGACAGCACGTGTATTATCAAATGATATGACTTAGCAAACTATAGAGGACACAAATAAGTATGGAATAGGGTTGAATATTTAATTGTTAACTTATCACAATAGCAGAGAGTCAACGTACTAAAATGAATACATGTATAACCCCGCTTCTATGTGTTCTTAGGGAGGAGACAGAAATAATTGAGGGAGAGGTGGTGGAGGTACAGATTGACAGACCAGCAACAGGGACGGTACGTATACGTTTGCACACTCCTGTCAGGCCTAGGAAAAAAAATGTTGTGTTTCCGGTTACCCGACCGACCCTATGAAAAACCCCCCGACCCTAGCCTTTTTTGGGCCGACCAGATGAACTTGTAAAATACATTTTCAAAAATAATCGTTCGTGTCCCGGCATTTATTTTCTAAAAAATACGGCGCTGAAAATGTGTTTGTTGTGCCGCGCGCGTCAGCCGGCGCGGCTGACGTGCCTGCATGACCTCGAGGTCATATGCAAATATTGCATAACGTGACCGCGGTACGCGCCTCCGATTGGTCGATGCTTCACCGCGCAGCGCGGGCGGCAATTCACAAAGTGTGGCTACGGGCGTGTAAACAATTTTCTTTGTTTCAAAATACGCGCCAAAAATGCTGTTTCTACGACTACATAACGAAATTCTAGTGAAGAAATGCACATTCCAAAGAATCTTTGGGGAAACTAGATATTTCTTTGCGGATTTATGGAGTAATTTGCGTAATTTTGACGCCCAATCTACCCGGAAGTTTACGTGCCCAGATCAGCGTGGGTTTGAATTCACGTAGTTTTATTGACCAAAACAAGAAACAAAACTACCGCTAAAGAAAATCCTGTAACATTTCAGATACCGGTGATTATGGTTTTGTTCAAAATATTGGTGGATTCGCACGATGTACCGGCGTTTCAGCCGTATGCTTCCTCAGGAATTCTTGCCGCGTTTAATAGCGGCGTGGGGAAATTTTGCACGGCCCGGCGTTCTTGCTTCTGCACGCTAAAATTTTTGTCGGGCGGTACGACACAGCCAGCGTTCATCGCAATTCGGTGTCTCATAATATTATTTTTATATCAATTTAACAACAATACCTTTTAATACTCAACAACATACGCATATGTGATCAAATTATACGTAACGTCTCTGCCTTGTAAACATGAATGAATTATTGCTTGTCGGCCGCTACCATAGCGCGCAATGACCGACTGCTGGCTTGCCTCCCGATTTTTCTCGGGGAAAAACCTGAATAAAGTGCGCACCCCGACTTTGGCTTTGACCTGAACCCCCTACTTGAGAGTTGAAATGTCAAAAAAGTGCGTCCTTTATTAGAAGAAATACGGTATATACAAACAAAGAATTTTACGATCTGTTTAGTACTGCCCAATTTTCTGTGTAGTACAAACAGACCATACGTTCATTGTCCCGGCTTTGACTAAAAAAAAATAAAAAATAAAAAAAGGGAATCCCTACCTACCGACCCTAATTTTTTCTGGACTGTAATAGGAAACACAACATTTATTTTGTTAGGCCTCATCTGTTATCTTCTTTTTCATACTTGAATTTCATTGGCAATCATCCATAGTGTATCTTTGTTATATTGATAGCCAGAAATGATCGGGAGAAAAACATCTACGTCTTGTTACTTGTACCTGCAAAATTAAATGCAACATTTTGTTTCAGCCTAAAATCCAAGGTAGAAATCTTTACTCATTGATGTACAGAAACTTGTTACCAGTACTTACATGTATTTGTTTGCTGCTGACCAATAGGGAGCCAAGGTTGGAAAGTTGACCTTGAAAACCACAGAGATGGAGACCATCTATGACCTTGGTACAAAGATGATTGAATCCCTCACCAAGGAAAAAGTGGCAGCAGGGTACGTATCTAAAAATTACATGTATAACATTACATTGTACCTAATGTGATTCACAGGGATTTTAACATGATCAGGGAGAGGGTCTGGGACCGGGAAGACCCGACCTGATGATGATGGTTAACATGATCATTCATTCATCGTTTCATGCATCTATTTATTTGAATTCACTACAATGTTGAGGGGAGGGCAAAACAGGTGTTACAAGTTGCACTCCCAAATATGAAAACAATACAACACTAGTACAGTACAGTACAGTACAGTACAAGATTAACAATATTAGATTAATACAAAAACATAGACGACATAAAAACATCATTCACCAGTATTTTGGCTGTTAAGCAGGCTGTTTATTACTGTTAAGGTAAAACCTGTACAAGTTTTTGCCTGTACGAGTTTTACACAACTTTGTCAGGTGCAAACAATCTCTTCAGAAGTATGAACAGTATGTTGTTTCCTGCAGTAAGCTCACAGTGTCTATTTACTCCCACAGTGATATCATCACCATTGACAAAGCTACAGGTAAGATCACCAAGCTGGGACGCTCCTTCACCCGAGCCAGGGACTACGACGCCATGGGACCGCAGACCAAGTTTGTGCAGTGTCCCGAGGGAGAGCTACAGAAGAGAAAAGAAGTGGTCCACACCGTTACCCTCCACGAGATCGACGTCATCAACAGTCGTACACAGGGCTTCCTCGCACTCTTCTCTGGTATGGTCACTTCTCAATTAAGTACTAGTACTAACATTTTTATATACTAGTCAGTCTGTCAGGGCTTGAAATACCACCTGCATGTGCAGGTTAGTGCAGGTAAAATTGGAAATGTGCAGGTATTTCTGATGTCTACTCGAACCGTACCTGCACCGGTCTGTGCACTGGGTTTATATATAAATGTAGGTGTACATGTTGATTTTTATTTGCTGCATTGACTGTTTCCAATTATGAAGTATAAAAGAAATAATGGCAGTGGTCTCTGAATAGTTTTCAGTATGATCCATATCATACTTCCTAAATTCTGAGTGGTGCCAGTAAAATTTGTCTGGTGCAGGTAATTTTCAATGTAACCTGCACCAGTGCAGGTATGCAGAAAAAAGGATTTCGAGCCCTGCATATGGATAGTCCCTTCAGTTGAATTGGGCTGATTTCAAAGGGAGCCCATTTAAGGAAAGCAGAATACAAACTGAGACAAGTGACAAGGCAAAGTAGGCAATATTTTCTGTGTTAACATTAGCATGCTTGTCCTGCAGTACACTATCATCTCACAAGAGGGCAGCCACTCATTGGGCAGTAATGACTGGAGAACCAGAGATTATTAGTCCTGTAATGTTAAGATTGAAACATACAATGATGGCATGGTTTTTAAATTGAAAATATATTGTTGTATGATATCAATGATTTTGGTTGAGTCTCCTGTTGTTTAGGATAGTTTAGATTGGCACTAGAGCATGCTTTAGGCAAGAAGTGAAAGAGAATTTAATGCAGATTTTCAAAATTGATATATGTGGAGTCAATTACAAGAATTGGTGGAAGATTATACTTAAGCTAAGCCTTCTAGTCTAATGATGATGAGAAATCTAACCATTGCTGACATTTTCTCCCCAACTCTTTTGCTGCTCAGGTGACACTGGTGAAATTAAGAGTGAAGTCAGGGAACAGATTAATGCCAAGGTGGCCGAGTGGCGAGAGGAGGGGAAGGCTGACATTGTACCTGGGGTGAGTTAGGTTATTATGTTTACCTTTGCAGATGGAAAACATATTGTTTTTGCTCTGTTTCTTCTTCTTCCTCTTCTTCTCCAAACAAATAAAGTCAGTGACCTGCACCAGACGGCTGTCACCATGGTAACTGGTGCTGTAGCAGACACCCTGTTACATTTTGTAGCAGGACATAGTTGGAGGGCTGCTCGCCATTTATTATATATGAATGTGTTTGAGTAAGAATAAACAGAGCAGTAGATTGTTGGGCTATATCATGTGAAGGTAAACGTTATGCATTTGCTTTGCAAATCATTGTTTGTCAGTCGTTGTGAATAATAGAGTTTGATATTGATTTTGAAACATGGAGTGCTAAAGCTGACAATTGCAATGAGAGACTGACTTGAGGTACAGTCAAAACTGGCCAAGAAGACTGCTCAGGAGACTGAAAAATGTGGTCTATGTGGACATGTGGTCACTATAGACAGGGTCCTTGATGCTTGTGTCAATGGGAAAATCTATCTTAGGGACCAACAAAAAGTGGTTTCATTGACCAGGTGGTCCTTATGTAGAGGTACATGTAGTCACTTGTACAGCTTTGACTGTATGTAAAAGGTAACAGCAAGTGCAAGTCATAAAATTATATCAAGAGTCTGAGTTCTGATTTGAATTGAATTCTGATTTTGCCAGTAAAAAGCCTTATTTTCCAATTATTCCATGTTTACCATAAAGTCCTGGAGAGTCAGAAACAGGTTATTTATCTAGTTTGGCCTGAGAAGTTAATGAATCTTGCCAGGGGGATGATGGTGTACAGATTGATCATTGTTGTGGTGCCTCTAGGGACAGAAGGCATGCAGTGTCATCAACCCACTACTGATTCTCACTTTTTAATAAGCTTTTGGAGCAAATGCAGACTCAATGTAGAATAAAATAAAAAATACAGCATC